>CM046008.1:18598915-19198915 GCA_025175895.1 Wurfbainia villosa | reverse complement strand
TGAAAAATTGTCTTGATTGTTATACACATTTTTACTTGATTTTTTAAAAAAACACTCCATCCAACCCTTTCAATATCTAAAATCGTCACTAGAAAAGAAAGGGAGGGGGTCGAACATTATTGAAGCCCTCTTGATGAGCCATTCCATAAATCTCACAAAAATAAAAACATAAATGTTCCAAGACTTGGTCTTGGATTATTAATGCGGGAAAAAGAAACACAAGCAAAAAAAAAGAATACTAGATTGGCAGTTGCACTGAGTCTGAGCACCTCCACCTCGATACCAATTATAGGATCAAGTAATGCACTAGAGAGGGGAAGGGGTGAATAACACACTTCACTTGTTCAAAAAGTAGACACAAATATGTAGCGGAAATTAAACATAACACAAAGAACACAATGTTTTACTTGGTGAACAACCAAATTGTTGCTAGTCCAAGACTCCCGATCTGAGACCGCTTTCAAGTGGGCAAAGCACTATTAAATATCTTTATTTAGAGAGAAAGAGATTTATCCCCTTACAAAGGAAGGATGTGGTAATAAACTTACCACAACCTTCAAGACAATTACAAATAGAGATAAAGAAATTAAGACAAGTCTTATACCGACACGAGGAAATCGGCTTGAGGTGTTTGGTTGAAGTTGCAGCAAGATGGCATAATAATCTGATTGATGAACAAAAGATATGAAATTTAGACCTTCTTGAATTAATGTTTGGCTCATTGCTCAAGGTGTCTTTTTAGAGATCTTTTCCAGGCACCTCCAGCCAAGTTTCAATTAGATCCGACCTAGCTGGGTCTTATCCTAGTCCAGTTGCCTGGATCCCCTTTCAACCACCTAGAAGTTGATGTGGATTCCTCTGGTGGAACTTTGATCCTGCCAATTCAACTCTTAGTTATTGGATCTCTGCCACCAAGATCCCTGCCAATCTCTTGTACATCCAGTCGATTTACAAACCGATGTGGGTTACTCTGGTTTGACTATTTTGGTTAAACAATATTATTATTAATGATATTTTACAAACTATCTGATCTTGACTTCAGCATTCCCTTGGAATCCTAAGTTAGATCAACACCTAAGGTTGTCCTTCTACAAAGGACTTTACTAGTTCTTTCCAAAAGAACCTCTTTCCAAAAGAACCTCTTCACACAAGGTACCTACCTTACTTATCTTGTTAATTTGAGAGATATCCTAAGGGAATCACCTTAGATACTTTGTTAATAAATTATCCATTTGGATGTGCATTTGTTGCGCATGTGATTTGATCTTAAATCCATTTACTAAAGTACACAATATGATGCATAACATGAGAGATATTGTGATTGGATCACAATTAGTGAATATCTCATGTAATTATGTAAGTATAGAAACAATCCTTAGTTGAAGAATTGATAAGATTGAACATCATCAATTCTGTGAGACTAGCACATGTTATACTCCTTGGTTTATCCAAGCATTCGATGCTCACTGAATGAAAATATAGGATTGTTTAGAGTGAATATGTGGATGCTAGTTAGGGTAACTATTTCATTGGACTGACCCACGATGAAACTTCATATAGTTCTATATGTCGATGATGTTTTATTGCAGCTCAAGTGCAAGCTTCCTTAGACTTGAGGTATTCAAGTCATCTTGGTCATAGCGACTTATACTTTGACTGCTTCGCAACTATCTCCATAGGAGGTGTCATTTCGAGTTTGATTGGGTATAAGTCAAAGTAATCGAAGATGTTTGAATAAACCATAGAGGATTCGCTACTCCTATAAAAAAAAATGTATACCCTAGGCCCCTTGTTAAGATTGTTACTCAGAAGTCTTTGGCCAAAGCACACATGTCAAGAAGAATGATCTTCTTGGACACATGTATGGAGTAACTTGAATCCACAGAATAAGGAAACTAACTTGGGCTTGGTGTGACGTAGTCACCCTAGTGGGAATTGTAGGATCGAGAAAATGCTAGAGAGGGGGTGAATAACGTTCGAATTTTTTTTCTTTTCTTTGTTAAAACTAAAGCATGCAACGGAAATACATAAATACAAAACACAAGGACATGTTTGTTGTTTACTTGGTTCACAACCAACCGATTGTTAGTCCAAGGCCCCGCGATCCTTGATTGCTTCTGATGGGCAATCCACTAAAACCCTCCTCCTTGTTGGAGGTAAGAGATACAAAATGGTATACAAAAAATATATAGGATGAGGTAAAACTCCTACCTCTCCTCTTAGCAATTAGAAAACACAAAAAAAAAAGAGTGATACAAAAAAAGCAAATAGCACTACCAACTAAGAGTAAGAATGTTGGAAGCTTGGTCGGCGTTACAACATCGTTGTGTGGTGATGAACACTATGGATTGATGGAGAAATTTTGAGAGCCTTTCAAGTTAGTGAAAAAGCATGATTTGCCTCTTCTTTTATAGCCTTTCAAGCGCCATCTTGTTGAGAACTAGATCTGAGTCAAACAAGCCTATCTCCCCTCATTTTGTGGCTCTTATCTTGACTTTCTTCGAAGTGACCAGATTCATTAGCAGTCGACTGATGGTGATCCAGTCGACTGATGGCTTGATAAATCACCTGCAACACATGGTTAGCACAAGAATTGTATAGCGAACAAATCTGACGGTCCTGTACCGTCTGACCTCAACTTAGATCTTCCTCTGGAAGTCTTAGTCGGATCATCACCTACGGTTGTCCCCGTATGAAGGACACGTCCTTACCATCGCTCCACACCACGAGTTTACCTTTAGTCCTCCTGACCTATCGTTTAGCTCTCGATCATTCGATCACTGAGGTTTCTCCTATTTAGATTCTTTTATTGTCATCCGACCACCGAGGTTTCTCGTCCGAGATTCTCCTGGTGTCATCCAACCACCAAGGTTTCTCGTCCGAGATTCTCCAAGTGTCATCCAACCACAGAGATTTCTCATCCCGAGATTCTCCTGGTGTCATCCGACCACCGAGGTTTCTCGTTTGAGATTCGCCTGGTGTTGTCGACCTTAGCAAAGACTAATACATTACCTGAACACTTAATACAACATTTGAGATAAAAAAAATAGCTTAACTTTGAATCTTTGCCATTATCAAAACCTAGGTTCGATTATCTGGTGCCCCTACCCCAACAATCTCCCCCTTTTTGATCTATGGCAAACCAATTCAAAGTTAAGGAAATAGTAGACATTAAACATTTTACATAACCTCTCCCTTAACCCTAGGTGAGTTTTGAAAACCTTTGAAAAACAAAAACTGAATTCTTAACTTTTTGAAAAAAGTTAACCAACCTCTTAACTTTAATCTTTCTCCCCCTTTGCCATATATCAAAAATAGTTTTGTGAAAGGTGTTTTTACCACATATGTAAAGTAAGAGTCTTGGGAAATGTCAAATTCAAATAATCTTTTCGAGAAAGAACTATAAGTTCAAATGATAAAGGAAATAATTACAAGTCTCTATGAATCCAAGCATGTGCCCTTTTTATAAAATAACTCATCTAATACATTGTCCATATATGAATGTTCAACTCTGTCCTGACTCAATTGATATTAGATAATCAATAAGTCTTGATTAGAGTTGGTTATTTTAAAAAATTATACTCCATGATTCATGTTGATGCACTTGTTCTACATCTGAATCAGGAGTAAGGTCCTAACATCTCACACCCATGAATGTGGCTCAGTATACAATCATATTAAACCTATATGTGTTGTGAGATGTGTTGGCTCCTTAAAACTATAGACTCATGCTTTCTAAGGTAAGTTTTAACCTAGTTCCATGTAGCGCAAAAGAAAATGATAAATAAAAAAAAAAGTCCTACTCTACTACACACATTCTTAGTTTTCGCCTAAGCAAACTGAACTTTGCTTCAAGTAATGGTTTAGTCAAAATGTCGGCTAGGTTCACTTTGGATTCTTCATATTCAAGTTTTATGTCTCCATTAGCTACATATTCCCTTATAAAATGTTGCTTTACTTCTATGTGTTTAGTTCTAGAGTGATATATAGGATTTTTAGTTAGATTTATTGAGCTAATGTTATCAATCATTGTTAGGGAAATCTCTTGCTGTGATATGGTTTTGATGTGTGTGGAAAAGGGTTTAAGTTAGGTTGTTAGTGTTATTTAATATGTACGTTGGAGTCTTGCAGGACTTAGTAATTCGCACATGGAGCCTAGGCGAGTTTTCACAACTCATGACTCGGTCCTTGAGTCGGTGAAGGATGGCTTTGCGGAAGTTGTGAGCTTGGAGAATCCGAGGGACCGCCAGACGAGGAGCTTGGAGTGAAGTCGGAGGAAGTAGACTTCGAGGCAAGAGACGCGAAGGAGCATTGCAGAGCCGTGCACCTGATGCTGCCAAGGGACGTGGCCGCGGACGAAGATAACTTCGAAGGCGAAGGACTCCGAGAGATGAGAGCGAATGTAACCTAGAAAGGGGTAGTAGCTCTTAGGTGAAACTTGGTCATTTGGCTAAGTGTCGGATGGGATTTCCCGACACCAGTCGACTGCCATGAAACGGCAGTCGATTGCTCTAAGTCAAACGTGATTCGATTGGTATCCGACTGATGGGTTTATGCCCAGCAGTCGACTGCCATGGAATGATAGTCGACTGCCAGAAGATGTCGGGCACAAAATCGCTCGTAGCCGACTGGGCAGTCGACTACGGAGGCAGTAGTCGACTGATGGGTTCCATCAGTCGACTGCCAAGTGTTCTGTTGGACTATAATGATCTGGATCCGATGTGTTTGAAGGCCGTTGAAGTTGCAGCAGTCGACTGCCAAGGGCAGCAGTCGACTGATGGCGGCCAACGGGAAGAAAAGCTTCCTCTCTATAAAAAGAGAGGGTGTGGAGCTTTGAGGGGCTAATGCTTATGCTCTAAGTGATCTTCCAAGTGCCCCACAAGCTTTAAAACTCTTCTTACTTGTTTTTACTTCATTATTATTGTAAGAAGAGTAATCTTGATTGTAAAGGTTACCTCCACCTAGCTTGGTGCAAAGGAGAGACCATTAGTGGATTGGTTTTGGCGGAGTGATTCACCGAGGATGAATCGGGGACCGTGGATTAGCGACGTAGCCATGAACCACATTATACTATCGTGTTAGCATTTGTTTTATTGTTATTTCCATTTGCTTGTCTTTGTTGTTTCCGTTGCGCTAATTAGTTTTGTAGACGAGCAAAATCCACCATCCAAGTAAAGAGGGCTATTCACCCCCCTCTAGCCGGCCGTTCGATCCCCTACAAGTGGTATCAGAGCAAGGTCGCTTGTCGAGGACTAACCGCCGCAACAAGCACTTCATCAAAAGATGGACGTCTCAAATATTCATCCGCCGAAGTTCGAAGGAGAATTCGCTTGGTGGAAGAAGCGAATGGAGGTATTTTTCGAAACGGATTTTGATATTATGATTACAATGGAATCCGGTTTCGTTTTGCCTAGGGATGAAGAAGGGAAGCCAATAGAGAAGTCAAGGTGGACCAAGAGGCAAAGAGAGGAGCACCTTGCAAACTCAAAAGCCAAGCACCATCTATACAATGTGCTTCCTCAACAAGAAATAAATAGAATTGGAGATTGCCTAAGTGCCAAGGAGATGTGGGAGAAGCTAGTAGAGCTTCATGAAGGTACCTCGGAGGCTAAACTTGCAAGAAGAGATCTCCTCCGCTCCCAATTATCCAACATAAAATTAGAAAGGGAGAAAAGGTAACTTCATTGCATTCTAGGTTTAAAGAGATTTTAATTGGGCTAACAAGTGTAGGTGAAAAGCTCTCCAACCGGGATATGATAATGAAAGTCATAGATGCTTTTCCCCGATCATCCAAGTGGAGTTCAATGGTGGACTCATTTTATATTTCAAAGAATCTAGAGGTAAGTACACTAGATGAATTTTTCTCCACTATGGAATTGCATGAATCTAGGCTTGAAGGAGTAGTAGAAGAGCCAAGAATTCAACCATCAAGAGGAGTAGCACTTTTGGCCAACAAGGGGAAGAAGAAGATAAAGATCCCCTCCTCCGATGATGAAGCATCCTCCTCCTCCTCCATGGATAGCACGGAAGAAGCGTATATGGTAAGGAGGGTAAGGCATGCATTAAAAGGTTTTAGATTTAATAAATCTAATGATAGGAATAGAAGACCAAGGGGGAAAATTATTTGCTACAATTGCCAAGGAGAGGGACACATAAGGGACAATTGTCCTCTCCTAAACAAGAGCAAAGAAGAAAGGAAGAAGAAGGAAGAAAAGAAGAAGAAAAAGGGGAGCAAGAAAAAGAAGGAAAAAGAGAAGAAGGCTAAAGAAAAGGGGAAGGCCAAGGTGTTCCAAGAAAAGACATGGGATGATCTTTCTTCCTCATCCTCATCCGAAGAAGAGGAACAAGTCTACTCCAATCTTGATCTATTGGCCTTCGACGACTTGGATTGCTCCTCCACCGAAAATGTGTTGGGTTTCCGGCACCGCGGCGTGTGTGTGTTCGATCATGTTTCGTAAACATGAACACAGCGGAAGCAATAAAAATAATAAATACTCCTATTTATTACAACACACACAACACACGCATGCATATTACAACAAGTGTAGACATAACCGTAAATTTAAATTTGCAATAAAAGGAAATTTATCTACGTTATACCTTTCGTATGACGTGTAGCGGGAACGACATCAACCGGAACGATCCTCGCTAGAATCGTCTCTATCCGTATCCACGCCGAGTTCCTCGGGATGACTTCGCTAAGCCACGAGCTTCGTCTTCGTACGGGTTACTAGCCTCGTGTTGAAGACGACGTGATCGAGAGATGATCACGATCCGAATCCAAATTCGGATCCAAAACGAGTCCTCAAAACTCGCTTCTCCGGAGAGGTATTCGTCAACCGATTGACGAATCCTTCGTCCTCCACCTTAGAGGATTACCGGAGATCGAATCCCCGGTAAGTTATCCGCTGTCGGAGCTTTCAACCGCCGCCCAAACGATGCCCGATAGAGGAGAAGAAGCTGTCCAGAAAACTGGACAGCTTGGTGGAGGAGTAGGCGCCGGCCAAAACAAGGAAGCCAAGTGCTCACCTTTTCACCGAGGCCTAGGAAGATCACCGGAGGGTCGCCGGAGGGTTCACCGGCTGAAGCTTGGACGCCGACAAGGAGATGACGGCGGCACAACAAGCTGGGCGGCAGCCTAGGGTTGGCGCCGAGCAACTCCAAGGGTGGGCGGCAACTCAAAGGCTAGGGTTTTTGGATTAGGACTTAATTATCCATTAAGCCCTCTTTTATAGAGAACTAATTCTCTTAATGGTTATTGGATCATAACCATTAGGCCCGTTAACCCGCTCCATTAAGATAAGTTAAAATAAACCAAACCATGATGGTTTATTTTAAGTTAAAACGAACCGAACCAACTTTTGGTTCATTCGTTTAAAATAAACCAAACCCTTTGGTTTATTCTCATCCATTGGATTAGAACCAAACCATTTTGGTTCATCCATTACGTCTTCATAAGACTCGGCCCATCCACGCTTCCATTGCGACTGAAACGATTTCATGCTCGCTTTATGTTTGGTCCAACCAAACCTAGTTTCTCTCGGTCTGAGAATCTCATTCTCAAACTCGTTTTAAATCCTTTGGATTACGCTCGTTGTGCGTGTGACCAAATAGGTTCTCGGTTTATGTTGGTCGTCTATAATTAACCATTAATTATAGAACGATCATGAGTGGCACCTAGTAGTACATCATGATCCCCAATTAACCGAAAAGATCAACGGTTGATCCAGAACTATTTCTGAAACCCTTCAGCAGCTCGAATGATTTGTGCCCCATTCCCTTCACTCATCTTATACCCACTTGGTTCAGGACATGGTCTATTGTGTCAGTCCCCACTAGGCTGACTACGTCACACCTAGCCCAAGTATTATTTCCTCGTCCTACGGATTCTAGTTACTCCACATGTATCGAAGAGTACCTTACTCTAAACATGTAATGCTTTGGCCAAAGACTTTAGTAACAATCCGACGAGAGGCCATGGGTATACATCTCCTCGCAAGGAGTGGTGAATCCTTTATAGGCTATTCAAACACCTTCGATCACTTCGACTTATACCCAATCATCCCGGGTCCACATCTCCTTAGAGATGTTTGCTTAAGATGTCAAAGCATAAGTCTCCATGATCAAGATGACTTGAATACCGCAAGTCAAAGGAACATCGCACTTAAGCCACAGTAAGAACTTCATTGACATATCTATATATGCAGAGAACCATATGAAGTCTTACGGCTGGTCACTCCAATGAACTAGTTACCATGACTAGCATCCACGATTAACTCCGGACATCACAATGTCTCCAGCCAGTAAGAATCAGCTGCTTGGATACACCAAGGAGTATACCTCGTGCTAGTCTCGACAGAATTGATGGTGTCCAAATCCATTAATTCATCGACTAGGGATAATTCCGATACATCACAATTACACATGTAGAGATACTCACTAGTTGTGATCCAATCACAAATTCTCTCATGCTGTGAATCGCATCGTGGACATTCAGTAAATGAGTTTAAGATCCAATCAAATACATGAAACATGTATACTCAAATAGTGAATCTTCATTTATCATATAAATGGTTCATACATAAGGCGATTGCCTTAGGACATCTCTCATATATTACTAACAGACTCCCACTTGGCCTAATGCCAATCGCTACGGTATCCAATACCATAAGCTCGAACATGACCCTCAAACTTACTTTGAGGTAATGCCTTAGTCAAAGGATCCGCTAAGTTCCTTTTAGTGGGAATTTTCTCGATTTGTATTTCGTTCCTACTGATGATCTCTCTGATAAGATGATAGCGGCGAAGCACATGTTTGGATCGATGATGAGACCTTGGCTCTTTCGCCTGTGCAATTGCTCCATTGTTGTCGCAGTAGACCGGTATTGCTTCAACAATGGCCGAAATCACACCAAGTTCATGAACGAACTTTTTGATCCAAACCGCTCTTTCGCCGGCCGCAATGTATTACCTCGATGGTAGAATCCGCTACAATCTCTTGTTTGGAACTTTTCCAACTCATCGCCCCATTCAAGTGAACACGTATCGGTGAGACACGGAATCATCCTTGTCATCGGAAGCCGCATCCGTATACCCGCGTATCACCATGTCTCCTTCTCCATATATTAGGAACACATCCTTAGTTCTTCTCAAGTACTTAAGGATCGTCTTAACAGCCGCCCAATGATCCATTCCTGGATCGGACTGGTATCTGCTCATGACACTCAGAGCATACGATACATCGGGCCTCGTACATAACATAGCATACATGATAGATCCTATTGCGGATGCATAGGGAATCTTACTCATGCAAATCCTCTCGTCTTCTGTGCGCGGACACATAGACTTCGAAAGGTGTACCCCATGCCTGATGGGTAGGAAACCTTTTTTGGATTCCGACATGCTAAACCTCTTTAGCACTCGGTCTATATATGTAGACTGCGAAAGACCAAGCAACCGTTTCGATCTATCTCTATAGATCTTAATCCCGAGGATGTAGGTTGCTTCTCCCAGGTCTTTCATGGAGAATATCTTGGATAACCAAACCTTAACTAACTGTAAGACTGAAACATCGTTTCCTATAAGTAATATGTCATCAACATATAATACTAGGAACACGACTGCACTCCCACTAACCTTCTTGTACACACAAGGTTCGTCTGGATTTTGTGAGAAATCAAACTTTTTGATTGTCTCATCAAAACGGATATTCCATCTCCTGGATGCTTGCTTCAATCCATAAATGGACCGTCGCAATTTGCATACCTTGGTTTTATCAACCGATGTGAAACCCTCAGGCTGTATCATATACACGTCCTCGAGCAGGTTTCCATTAAGGAAAGCTGTTTTCACATCCATCTGCCATATCTCATAATCATAATGAGCCGCTATGGCCAGGAGCATCCGAATGGATTTAAGCATAGCTACAGGCGAATAGTTTCGTCATAATCAACAACTTGTTTTTGACGATATCCTTTCGCCACCAATCTAGCCTTATAGGTAATCACATTACCATCCATGTCGGTTTTCTTCTTGAAAACCCACTTGCACCCTATAGGCTTTATCCCTTCAGGTGGGTCAACCAAGTTCCAAACTTGGTTTTCATACATAGAATCCATTTCCGACTTCATGGCACCAAGCCACTTATCCCTTTCTGAACTTGTCAGCACTTCTTCATAACTGGTAGGCTCCTCATCATCAATGAGTAACACGTCGTTCGATTCACTTACGAGAAATCCATATCTCTCAGGAATATTGCATGTTCTACCAGATCTACGAAGATGTGGTGTTACAATAGGTCCAGCCGATTGCTCATCACTATGAGTTGTCGGCTGTTGTGCTTCACCAGGTATCTCATCAATGTCTATTTGAGTCTCTCGAGCCTCCTCAAGCTCGACGACACTCCCATTGTTTTCTTGCAAGAGAAACTCTTTCTCTAGAAACACAGCATGCCTTGAAACAAACACCTTTTGTTCCACAGGATGATAGAATTGGTAACCCCTAGTTTCCTTAGGGTATCCAATAAATAGACATTTATCAGACTTAGCATCCAATTTGTCTGATACAGTCCGCTTCACATAAGCAGGACAACCTCATATCTTCAAGTAAGATACATGAGGTTTCTTACTATTCCATATCTCATATGGAGTAGTTGAGACTACCTTGGTAGGCATTCTGTTTAACAAGTAAACAGCTGTCTGAAGTGCATAGCCCCAAAAGGACTTGGGAAGAGTTGCATGATTCATCATTGACTAACCTGTCCAACAAGGTCCTAAGTTACCTCTCGGATACACCATTATCTTTGTGGTGTATAGGGCGGAGTCCATTGAGACAATATGCCATTGTCTCTTAGATAATCAAGAAACTCTTGACTTAAGTATTCACCACCTCGATCCGATCGAAGTATTTTAATACTCTTGTCATGTTGTTTCTCTACTTCATTTCTGAATTCTTTGAACCTTTCAAAGGCTTCAGACTTGTGTTTCATCAAGAACACATACCCAAACCGTGAGTGATCATCGGTGAAGGTAATGAAGTAGCTATAGCCTCCTAATGCTTGAGTTGACATAGGTCCACATACATCAATATGTATTAGACCTAGTAACTCTCCCACTCGTTCACCTTTTCCAGTAAAAGGTAACTTAGTCATCTTGCCTTTTAAGCATGATTCGCATGTATCGTATGAATCCAATTCAAACGATTCCAGAATTCCACATCGGTGTAATTCGGACATGCATTTCTTGCTTATATGGCCAAGACGACAATGCCACATATAGGAGTCTATTTGATTATCCTTTTGAGCATGCGTGTTGCTCACTTCGATATTGAAGATGTCACTGGATACGTCCAACGTATAAACACCATTGCTTAAAGTTCCATTCCCATAAAGAACTCCATTCAAAGTTATGTAACAACAATTGTTACTAAAAGTCAAATGGTACCCATTTCTATTTAAACAAGAAATAGAAATGATGTTCTTTATCAACGAAGGAACATAAAAGCAATTGTCCAGTTCTAAGACAAGTCCTGTAGGGAGTTTCAACAAATGCGTTCCAATGGCGACTGCAGTAACCTTTGCTCCATTCCCAACACACAAATTTGACTCTCCCTTGACGAGTCTTCTTCTATTCCTTAGCCCGTGTATGTCATTACATATATGTGAGCCACACCCAGTATCCAATACCCAAGTGTTTGAGGAAATAGAATGACAATCAATAACGAAGATATCTGAAGAAGATGGGGCATCCGATGCCTTATTCTTCTTCACGGACTCAAGATAAATCTTGCACTTTCGCAAATGGCTCTCCTTGCCATAATGATGGCAAGTTTCCTTTTGTGCTAGTTCTACCTTCTTAGCCTTTCTCTTCTTTCCCTTTTGCTGTTCCTTTGACTTCCTCTTAGAACCTTTCTTCGAGGAATCAACTAATAGCACCGTCCGCTGCTCATGCTTCTCAGAAGACTCCACAGTCTTCAAAGATATCGAGCAAGATATCACAGATGAACCTTCTAGCATCTCAGAGGTGAAGAGGAGCTTTGAGACTTCGAACCTTTCGAATCTCACTTGCTCATCAACCAACTCACAAAGATGAAGGACTACGATATGAGCATCCATATGCTCATGCTGCTTTCGTAGCTTGGGTTCCATCACGGCTAGCATGATGCAACTCATTTGTTCAGAATCACTCACATGTTTCTGATAGGCCACCAATTGGTCCAGAGTTGCATCGTCACTAGGACGGTCGGGAAGAGGCGCTTTGAGGACATTTGCAAGCTTTTCAACCTTGAGAATAATTCTCAAGCTTCTAAGCCAGTCCAAGAAGCTCGGCCCAGTCAATTTATTCGAATCCAAAATGGAACGCAAATTCAATGACATAATGATCAATCTTAGAAATACAAAACGAGCATATATGAGAAAATAATTTTAAAATGCATCAAGATACATTTATAAATCCCATTCATTGTTCGAATTTCAAAAACCCCAAAATCACTTCGGGAGATCGTAGGTCCATCTCCGAATGGGCTGATATCCATCATAGTTATGAACAACCTTGGAGAGAGTCCAACAAGCCATTCATAACTACGACAGTAGGTATCATCTATACTGATTGCATATCACGTATATGCAACTATCACAATATGTTATCAACTAATTGAATGTTCACACATACGTTGGGTTGTTAACACATTAACAAGTATGCATCATATGCATAGCACCCAACTTCACCTCCCTTTACATCGACCTTGGAGAGAGTCCAACAAGCCGATGCCTGTGTTAAAGTCAACCCATTAATCGGAAATAGTTTTAATATGGTTAGAGCGCATTCAACCAATTAGCCCAGCTTGGAGAGAGTCCAACAACCAAAGCTAACGATTGACCTCTGACTCTTACCATATTAGTATTAAACTATTCCATGGTTTGAACATATTCGGGTTCGAGCCGGGCTTGGAGAGAGTCCAACAACCCAAACAAGAAACGGAACTCCGGTTCTAACCATATTAATGGAAGGTGTAGGCTTTAATATTGTTTAAGGGATTTTATGTCTCATCCTCTTTGCATGCAAATAACTATTATCTACATGGCATGACATACATGGCATACATCTACATGTCACGACACGCATGGCATAATGTTATGCATCTAATGCAATTACATGTCATACAATTATGTCATGTATATATTTCCTTATATGTCATAACTATTTATGGAAATAAAATATGTTTAAGATTTGATTCTCCAAATCAAATCATAATTAAATTAGGAAACAAATTTCCAAATCTAATCACATATTTTATTCATGGAATTATTTGATTAAGGAAAATCTATTTAGGAAACCAATTTCCTAAATCATTAAAACTACTTATGGAAATAAAATATTTTAAGATTTGATTTCCCAAATCAAATCATGATTAAATTAGGAAACAAATTTCCAGAATCTAATCAAATATTTTATTTATGGAAAATATCAATTTCCATAAATACTTCCAACTTTCCAAAAGTGGAAGATTTCCATAAATACTTCTAGACTTTCCAAAATTGAAAAATTTCCATAAATACTTCTAAATTTCCAAAATTAGAAAATTTCCAGAAATACATTATGACTATCGCAAACCATTTTACGATTATGTGAAACACAACCCGGGCTCGATACCATTGTTGGTTTCAAGACAAGGTGTGTGTGTGTTCGATCATGTTTCGTAAACATGAACACAGCGTAAGCAATAAAAATAATAAATACTCCTATTTATTACAACACACACAACACACGCATGCATATTACAATAAGTGTATACATAATCGTAAATTTAAATTTGCAATAAAAGGAAATTTATCTACGTTATACCTTTCGTATGACGTGTAGCGGGAACGGCATCAACCGGAACGATCCTCGCTAGAATCGTCTCTATCCGTATCCACGCCGAGTTCCTCGCGATGACTTCGCTAAGCCACGAGCTTCGTCTTCGTATGGGTTACTAGCCTCGTGTTGAAGACGACGTGATCGAGAGATGATCACGATCCAATCCAAATTCGGATCCAAAACGAGTCCTCAAAACTCGCTTCTCCGAGAGGTATTCACAACCGATTGACGAATCCTTCGTCCCTCCACCTCAGAGGATTACCGGAGATCAATCCCCGTAAGTTATCCGC
Source organism: Wurfbainia villosa (assembly GCA_025175895.1). Classification (NCBI taxonomy): domain Eukaryota; kingdom Viridiplantae; phylum Streptophyta; class Magnoliopsida; order Zingiberales; family Zingiberaceae; genus Wurfbainia; species Wurfbainia villosa. The sequence continues at coordinate 19,184,769 of CM046008.1, read as the reverse complement.
TGTCGAGTTTCCAACCGCCGCCCAAACGACGCCCGACGAGGAGAAGAAGCTGTCCGTAAAAAACTGGACAGCTTGGTGGAGGAGTAGGCGCCGCCAAAACAAGGAAGCCAAGTGCTCACCTTTTCACCGAGGCCTAGGAAGATCACCGAGGGTCGCCGAGGGTTCACCGCTGAAGCTTGACGCCGCAAGGAGATGACGGCAGTACAAGGAGCAAGGGCGGCAGCTTAGGTTGGCGCCAAACTCCAAGGAGTGGGCGGCAACTTAGGCTAGGGTTTTGGATTAGGGCTTAATTATCCATTAAGCCCTCTTTATAGAGAACTAATTCTCTTAATGGTTATTGGATCATAACCATTAGCCCGTTAACCCGCTCCATTAAGATAAGTTAAAATAAACCAAACCATGATGGTTTATTTTAAGTTAAAACGAACCAACCAACTTTTGGTTCATTCGCTTAAAATAAACCAAACCCTTTGGTTTATTCTCATCCATTGGATTAGAACCAAACCATTTTGGTTCATCCATTACGTCTTCATAAGACACGCCCATCCACGCTTCCATTGCGATCAAACGATTTCATGCTCGCTTATGTTTGGTCCAACCAAACCTAGTTTCTCTCGGTCCGAGAATCTCATTCTCAAGCTCGCTTTAAATCCTTTGGATTACGCTCACAGGTGCGTGACCAAATAGGTTCTCGGTTTATGTTGGCCATCTATAATTAACCATTAATTATAGAACGATCATGAGTGGCACCTAGTAGTACATCATGATCCCCAATTAACCAAAAGATCAACGGCTGATCCGTAACTATTTCAAACCCTTCAAGAGCTCGAATGATTCGTGCCCCATTCCCTTCACTCATCTTATACCCACTTGGTTCAGACATGGTCTATAGTGTCCCTCACTAGGTCGACTCACGCCACACCTAGCCCAAGTATCATTTCCTCGTCCTACGGATTCTAGTTACTCCACATGTATCGAAGAGTACCTTACTCTAAACATGTAATGCTTTGGCCAAAGACTTTAGTAACAATCCCGACGAGAGGCCATGGGTATACATCTCCTCGCAAGGAGTGGTGAATCCTTTATAGGCTATTCAAACACCTTCGATCACTTCGACTTATACCCAATCATCCCGGGTCCACATCTCCTTAGAGATGTTTGCTTAAGATGTCAAAGCATAAGTCTCCATGATCAAGATGACTTGAATACTGCAAGTCAAAGGAACATCGCACTTAAGCCACAGTAAGAACTTCATTAACATATCTATATATGCAGAGAACCATATGAAGTCTTACGGCTGGTCACTCCAATGAACTAGTTACCATGACTAGCATCCACGATTAACTCCGGACATCACAATGTCTCCAGCCAGTGAGAATCAGCTGCTTGGATACACCAAGGAGTATACCTCGTGCTAGTCTCGACAGAATTGATGGTGTCCAAATCCATCAATTCATCGACTAGAGATAATTCCGATACATCACAATTACACATGTAGAGATACTCACTAATTGTGATCCAATCACAAATTCTCTCATGCTGTGAATCGCATCGTGGACATTCAGTAAATGAGTTTAAGATCCAATCAAATACATGAAACATGTATACTCAAATAGTGAATCTTCATTTATCATATAAATGGTTCATACATAAGGCGATTGCCTTAGGACATCTCTCATATATTTCTAACAAAATGAAGAATCAAGCTCTAGTGGAAAGAGCTCAAATGAAGGGGGAGCCTCCTCTACCTCCTCATCCGAAGAAGAAGAGGACATGGAAACTATGGTAACTAACCTTTCACCCCATAAGATAGTTTCCATGATTTCTAGTCTTACTAAGGATTTATTTAGAGCTAAGAAAAAGAATAAGAGCATGCTAGATCAAATTAAGGACTTAGAAAATAAACTAGAAAAAGCATGCTTAAATGAAAATGAAAATGTTTCTTATTGTCATGATGATGCATGCTCACATGAATATATGCCATTTAATGTTAGTGATGCATGCATGGATGAAAATAGGGCTTTAAGGGAAAAGGTAGATTATTTAACTAAAACCCTAGAAAAATTCACTATTGGCTCAAATACATTGAACATGATAATTGGGAGCCAAAGAGCAAGCTTTAACAAAAAGGGACTAGGATATAAAGAAAAGAAAAATGAAAAGGCCTATAAATACCTAATTGCTAGGGGTCAAGACAAAAGGAAGGAAATAGCTAGAAAATGGATTCCTAAAGAGTATCTAGTGAACCCCATAGGCAAGAACTTGTATTGGGTTCCAAAATCCATCCTTAAGGGTTAGAAAAACCCTAGGATAGTCAACCATATGGACTTGACCTATATTATATTTTGGTTGACTTAGGATAGTAGGACCTCATCTTTGGAAATAGTGTTGGGTGATGATAATGTGCCCACAAGTAGATAATAATGCTTAAATCATGATAGTTGATGTAATTGTTACACTTGTTTGCAATCATGATTTATGACTTTGATATTTGGCACATAATCATGAGAAATAGGGTTTAAATCATGCTTTAGGTGGTATTTGCTTATTGTCATGATATAATACCTAATGCATGATTATAAATTGATGAACACAGGTGTGTCATGATCATAATGTGAAATTAATTCATATATATCTTTATGATCATGTGAATTGTTAGGATGATACTTAATCTTGATAGAATTGCATGAATATAATGGTTAAGTATATACAAACACCTTTAGGATACATCTCACACACACTATAGGCTACCTTGATTGAAAACTTAGCATGAGTGAGATGTTAGGATGATACAAATGTCCACTAATGCCTATGGCATTTAGATGGTCATTTAAGGTATCAAAATAGCAATAATAGACCAATCATGGGGAAGGCTTATGTTAAATTCATAGACATATTGCCCAAAGATCATGGTTGGATATTTCACATGTTTTCAAAACAATTTCTTACCCTAAAATCTATGTATTCATGTTTTGAAACAATTGGATGCAAAACTAGGTAGTAAACTTGATACTAGAATGATAAAAAACCTAGTGGTTTTTAAAGCTTTTGGATTTTTGGAAAAAACAAGAAAATCTAATGATTTTTCATGAAAAACTATTTTTCAGTGATAGATATACTTAAGAGAAATATGTTCTCCAAATTTCGTGATTTTTTGAATTTTTTTGGAATTTTTAATGCATTTTTGAAATTCACCCAGAAAATCAGAATTTTGGATTTCTTTGTGCTACCAATTGCCATTCGATAAGAATGATCAGGTGCCCTAAAATCGAACGATAAAGAAGGCTGAATTCAGATTTTAAACTAATTTTTGGTACTTTCTTTCTATTAGACTTGCTGCCATGAGTTTACAACTTAGCATTAATCTTTTTTGATGGTGTCAAAGGGGGAGAAATAATTGTGTTTAAGTAAATTATGATAGGGGGAGAAATATGTATAGGAGTTTCATGGATTAAGGGGGAGTTGCATGTTGCTATATCATGTTTATGTTTACATGCTTTTTTACCTTATAAATTTCTATCAAATGTTTTTACCTAACTTAAACGGATTGCCACACATCAAAAAGGGGGAGATTGTTAGGGCAATCTCTTGCCGTGATATGGTTTTGATGTGTGTGGCAAAGGGTTTAAGTTAGGTTGTTAGTGTGATTTGATATGTGCGTTGGAGTCTTGCAGGACTTAGTAATTCGCACATGGAGCCTAGGCGAGTTTTCACAACTCATGACTCGGTCCTTGAGTCGGTGAAGGATGGCTTTGCAGAAGCCGTGAGCTTGGAGCATCCGAGGGACCGCCGGACGAGGAGCTTAGAGTGAAGCCGGAGGAAGTAGACTTCGAGGAAAGAGACGCAAAGGAGCATTGCAGAGTCGTGCGCCTGATGCTGCCGAGGGACGTGGCCACGAACGAAGATAACTTCGAAGGCGAGGGACTCCGAGAGATGAGAGCGAATGTAACCCGGGAAGGGGTAGTAGCTCTTAGGTGAAACTTGGTCATTCGGCTAAGTGTCGGATGGGATTTCCCGACACCAGTCGACTGCCATGAAACGGTAGTCGACTTCTCTGAGTCGAACGTGGTTCGACTGGTATCCGACTGATGGGTTTATGCCCTGATCATTGCGATGGAATGGTAGTCATTGCCCAAGATGTCGAACCAGCGCTCGTGGCCGTGAGCGATCGACTACGGAGGCGTGATCGTGATGGGTTCCATCAGTCGATTGCCATGTGTTCCATTGGACTACAACGGTTGGGATCCAACGTGTTTGGAGGTCGTTGTAGTGGCAGTAGTCGACTGCCAAGGGAAGCAGTCGGCTGATGGCGGCCAACGGGAAGAAAAGCTTCCTCTCTATAAAAAGAGAGGGTGTGGAGCTTTGAGGGGCTAATGCTTATGCTCTAAGTGATCTTCCAAGTGCACCACAAGCTTTAAAACTCTTCTTACTTGTTTTTACTTCATTCTTATTGTAAGAAGAGTGATCTTGATTGTAAAGGTTACCTCCACCTAACTTTGTGCAAAGGAGAGACCATTAGTGGATTGGTTTTGGCAGAGTGATTCACTGAGGACGAATCGGGGACCATGGATTAGCGGTGTAGCCGTAAACCACGTTATACTATTGTGTTAGCGTTTGTTTTATTGTTATTTCCATTTGCTTTTATTTGTTGTTTCCGTTGCGCTAATTAGTTTTGTAGATGAGCAAAATCCACCATCCAAGTAAAGAGGGCTATTCACCCCCCTCTAGCCGACCGTTCGATCCCCTACAATCATGACTTTGGTATTACTAAAGTTTAGTTGAAAATCTTTTAGAGTGTACTTCATCTAAAGAAGTTGAGCTACACACTCACCTATGGCTACATATTCTGCTTCGGTAGTAGACAAGGCGACACAATGTTGTTTTCTACTACCCCAACTAACTAGACTTGATCCTAGGAATTGACGGCAACCACTTTTACTTTTCCTATAGAGTTTACTACTAGCATAATCTGAATCAGAGTAGCCAATTAGTTCGAACTCATTTGACCTAGGATACTATATTCCTACATTTTGTGTTCCTTTTATATATCTAAAAATTCTTTTTACTAAGGTTAGGTGTGATTCTTTGGTACAAGCTTGAAATCTTGCACACATACTTACTGTAAAAAGTATATCAAGTCGACTTACAGTTAAGTACAGAAGGCTACCTATAGTTTTTCCTTCTAAATCTTCTCCGATGTTTACATTAGTTGCCATAGGTGTATTAATTTCTTTAGCATTTTGCATTCCAAATTTACTGATTAACTCCTTAGAGAATTTATGTTGATGCATATAGATTCCTTCTTTTGTTTGTTTTATTTGTAAGCCTAAGAATAAAGTGAGTTCACTTACTAAACTCATTTCAAACTCACTTTCCATTAATGAAATAAATTCATTTAGAATTGTTGTGTTAGTTGTTCCAAATATTATATCATCTACATAGATTTGTGCTATATATATTTCTTTTCCTACAATTTTTATGAATAAAGTTGGGTCAATTAATCCTTGATTAAATCCTTTAGATTTAAGATAAATAGATAGTCTCTCATACCAATCCCTAGGTGTTTGCTTTAGTCAATATAAGGCTTTCCTAAGTTTAAGTACACTGTTAGGTTTGTCTAAGTTTTCAAATCCTGGTGGTTGGCTAACATACACCTCTTGGTCTTTATTGTTTCAAGTCTCGCTACGGGTGCGTAGGTTTCATCATAGTCCAACCCTTCTACTTGACTAAACTCTTTAGCTACTAATCTAGCTTTATTCCTTATAACTTCACCTTTGTCATCAAGTTTATTTCGAAATACTCATCTTGTTCCTATTATTGTTTTTCCTATAGGTGGGGTACTAATTCCCAAACATGACTCCTAGTATATTGTGTTAACTCTTCTTACATGACAATGATCCAATCTTGGTCAAGAAGAGCTTGTTCTATTTTTTTAAGTTCGATTTTAAATATATATGAAATTTGACTTAGATTTAATTTCAATAGGATGCTCTAGTTCGAACTCCTAGATTTGGATCACCTAATACTTGGTTAATTAGATGATTAATTTGTACTCTAGATTGATTTGGATTAGGGTTTATGCTTGATTCACTTTTTGGGTTAGGTTCAGGTCTAACTTAATTTCCTAAGTCTTTATTGTTTTATTCAATGTTTACTTCAGATTTCATAGGCTTGTTTTCTTCATCAAATACTACATTAATCGCTTCTTAAATTTTTAAGGATTCATTGTTATTTACCCTATAGGCTTTACTAGTCGTTGAGAATCCGAGAATTATGCTGATAGTGATTTTAAAGGTAAATTTTTCTAAATAATCTTTTGAATTTAGTATATGTACTCAACAACCAAACACTCTAAAGTATTTAATGTTGGGTAATTTTTCGTAGTATATTTCATAAGAAGTATTTTGGTGTCGTTTAATTATTAAAGTTTTATTTTGGACATAGCAAGCAGTATTGACTGCTTCTGTCCAAAACCTATTAGGTAAATTATATTCGTTCAACATAGTCCTAGCAGCCTCTTGTAGGGTTCTATTTTTCCGTTCAACTAACCCATTTTGTTGGGGAGTCCTAGGGCAAGAGAATTCATGGTGGTATCCATTTTGATTACAAAATTCGGTAAACTTATGATTTTCGAATTCTCCACCATGATCACTTCTAATTATTTTAATCCTTAAGTTCTTTTCATTTTCTATTAGTTTAGATAAATTAGTAAATTGATCTAAAGTTTCACTTTTGTGTTTTAAGAATTTTACCCAAGTAAACCTAGAGTAGTCATCTACTATTACTAAACAATATTGACTATTGTTTAGTGACTTGGCTCCATGTGAGTCAAATAGGTCCAAGTGTAGGAGCTCCAACACATTTTTAGTTCTTTCTTGATTAGTTAATTTATGTAAAGTCTTAACTTGTTTTTCTTGTTGACAAGCATTACATATTTTATTTTCTAGGTTACCTAGTTTAGGTATACCTCTAACCAGACCATTATGACTTAGTTTATGTATAAGTTTTAGATGGGAGTGGCCCAGTCGTCTGTGCCACAACCATGATTCCTCTTGCTGTGTCATTAGACACTTAGTTGAGGAGTTGGGTAAATTAATTGTATAGATATTATTATTCCTAATTCCCCTAAGTATAATTTTAGAGCAATCATTATTTTTAATTAGACATTCATTTGGTGAAAACATAACTTTGTAACTATTATCACACAATTGGATAATACTTAGCAGATTAAAATCAAAATTTTCTATGAGTATGACTTTGTGTATTATGAAGTTCGTGTTAAGCTCAATATCAGCTGATCCGATGATTTTGAGTCTCCCATTGTTTCCGAAAGCTACCGATCCTTGATTTTTGAATCTTAGTTTTGTAAACTTTATTCAGTCTCCGGTAATATGTCCGGAGCATCCACTGTCCATCATCCATTGATCCTACACATATAGTAGTTGGATCGGATATTGGAATTTCAAATTAATTTAGAAGTTTTTAACCTAAGATTCATCTCACCCTTTCTATATGATCAACCATGTTATCCTTATATGTTTTGTGAGATGACTTCAATTTTACTTAGTTAATTTTAATGATTTGGAAATTAATTAACCTTGGGTTGGATTCGAATTTAACCTTAAGTTAGTTAAGTGAACCTTTCAAAAGATGGCTTCCAAGTCATGGCGAGGCACAAAGGCCTTCTTTGATTGGAACAACGACCACTTCCTTAGACAAATCCAAGTTAAGAAATTATGCACTTATTTTACTTTAGGGTTACGTCATGGTCTAACTAGTTTAGGATGTGGTGAGGTAGCTTCAACTAGTTCCACTTAGTCAAGTGCACCAAGCTAGATACTCCTTATCTAACCCGGATACACGAGAGTTCATTTCCCTAACGTACTATCGTCTCACCGCGTCTTGATACTATGTTGTCAAGGTTAATTAACCATTAGTCCTATCTAACCGTTCTAAACTAAGCAACTAAAACTAACTAAGCATGCAAAGCTAAATTAATCAAGTAATTGAGCACACAATTTTAGTATTGGCTCCCCCTAGATCATTGAATCAATATGGTCGATCCACATAATGGATTTGATCTTTGGAAACCCAATACTTGGTTGAACCTAATTGCGATGTTAAAATGGTCTTAGGGACCCATGCTTGGATTCTTCTATTATTACAATTTACGATTGACATGTATGATTTATTTGTTGTCTTAAACTCGAGTCCGACCTTGTTGTACACATCTCTTTGCGATCCAAGATGTAGGTCAAGACCCTTGGAACCCAATGTGAACCTTTCCAATGACTTCCTAATCTCTTGAACTAGTCCTTTATAGAGAGAATTCTCTTCCTCAAGTTTTTCAAATTGAGTTGAGTTTCCTTCTTGAACTTGACTAGTTGAAGAGGTTAGGGTAGGCTCATGCTTGAGGAGTTTAACCTCCTTAAGCAATGACTCAACTTTAGACTCGGACTTAGCTAATTTCTTATCTAAAAATTTAATGGCATTATATAAGGTGTTAATTATAGACCGACTTATCTTGATTGATTCTTTTGAACCAGATACGGATCCGTGACTTGTCTTGAATTGGAGCTCGGTGTAGGATCCGAATCAGACTCAGACTCAGACTCATTGTCGGTTTCAAGCTCAGACTTAGACTTAGTCGGTCTTGCCATGAATGCCAAGTTGTTGACTTGGTCTTCTTCTTCTTCCGATGATTCCTCCCAAGTTGCGTTTAGTGCCTTCTTGATTTGTGGTTGCTTGTTCTTTATCCTCGAACACTCGGACTTGAAGTGACCCTTCTTATTGCATTCGTAGCATTTGTAGTTTTGACTTGGGTCTGGTCGCTTCTCCTTCGTTGGCTTGGTGGGTTGCCTTCTATGCTTGATCATTTTCTGAACTAGATTGACTAGTTCGGTCTCTACCTCTTCGTCTAACTTCGAGTCGGACTCATCTTCTTCGGGTGGAGGCTTGATTTTCCCCTTTCTTTGTTTTGCAAAAAAAGCTACACTTTTCTTTACCGGGATCGAGTTAGATTGTTCATACAATTCAAATTCTGAAAATAGTTCATCTAACCTAATTTTAGAAAGATCTCTAGAAACTTTGTAAGCATCAACCATGGATGCCCACAAAGTAGTCATAGGAAAATCCTTAAGCGCATACCTTACGACGTCACGGTTCTCTACCTTTTGTTCAATAGAGTGGAGGTCGTTCATTATATCTTTGATCCGAGCATGAAGTTGTACGACCGTCGTTGTCTTGCATTTTTAGGTTAAACAATTTCGTAAGGAGCAAGTCCCGTTTACATACCTTAGTGTCGGCGGTTGCTTCATGTAACTCAGTGGGCCTATCCCAAAGATCCTTGGCGCTAATGAAGGGGCTGACGGGGTTGAGTTATGAAGAGAGGGGAACTTCGCTTCCCACTTCAACTCGGTCGCTTGTTCATGGTGATCCCTTCTACGTCTCCGGATAAAAAAAATTTATCATCGAGAAGGAGGGATCACCCAAGCTACCATTTCATCGTCGTGCTATTCGATTAGAGTTGTCACTTAAACAAACTTTTTGTTCAAGCAACCAACTTCTATTCTACAATTAGCTACGGAATAGACGATGTACAGATCGTTGGCTTTTGTGTTTGTATTCAGGGTCCAAGTTAATTTAGCCACAAAACAAAACATACAACATGCATATAATTAAATAAAAATTATTGACATAATACAAAAGAATATAAACAAACATTATACCTCTTTATCTTCTATTGTATGTCCTTCCTCCTTTTGGACGTCGTGTGGGCGACGATCTTCCAAAAGTAGAAGCCTCCTAGATCACCAATCTTCCTTTCCTTGTTCACTCCGAACAAAGGAAGATGATAAAACAAAACTCTTCTCCTTCCTTTAACTGACCACCAAGCTCCAAGCTTGGTGCTTGCCGCCGGCCAAGGACAAGAACAATGAGTGTGGGTGCCGACCAAGAGCTCCAAGGAACAACCCTAGCCCTTGTTTCCACCGGCCAAGGAGAAGAAGAGGAATAGGTTGAGCGCCGACCAAGGTAGAGGGGAGAAAGATGGGTGCCGACAACACCTTAGGAAGAAGAAAGGAAGCCCTCCAATTGTTGCCGCCCAAGCCACCTCCCAAACCCTAGCTGCCCAACCAAAATCCTAATCTTCCTAGGGTTTCTTGCCGCACAAGCTAAGGGAAGCAAAACCCTAATCTCCTCTAAATATCTTGCCGTCCACCTTAAGCCTCCTTTTATAGAGTTAGGCTTAAGTCTTGTTTTAATCTCCACCGTCGGTTCTAGGGATTTAATCTCAATCGTCGGATCTAGTGATTTAATCTCAACCGTCAAATCTAGAGATTTAATCTCTACCGTCGGATCTAGAGTTTTGTTTTCCATCATTGGATATAGGCTCCATGAGGTTTTAATAGGCTACAATAGGGACCATGATGAGGAGTTGGATCTTGGCCACCTAATGGATCAAGCCCACATAAAGTCCGATCCATTAATGATAATCCATTCTACTAGAGGATTATAATTGATCTACCTCACCAACCCCCATAAATTAATATGAGCTCCATATATTATTTGTACATTTTCTCCCCGTGTTTAAGATCTCAAATGTCCGTAGATTAATTAATTTACTGACAAATAATTAATCAACATCTAACTCCATGAGTAGTACCACTCAACCTTATCATCATGCTGGACCAAGTCCACCTACAGGGTTTACATGATGAACCTTATGAGCTCCTCAAGGGGACATCATCATCATCCTAATATATAGGATACGATTTCCTCCTATAATCAATGACACACCATATAAATAATATCATTTCCCAACTTACCGAGCCTATCGATTTACTCTATAAATATCGTCCATTGGTAAATCAAAGAAATGAATACTAAGTATATGTGCATGTTATTATATCGGGATTAAGAGCATATACAATATAATATCTGAGGTCCGATTCGATTATGTAGTCAATAATGAATCGAATCACCTCTAAGTCGATCCTACTCAATACACACAAAGTGTACTAGTGTGATTCTATGGTCAAGACAAATAAATACCAAATCACACTACAACCATACCAATGGTTTATCCAAAGTCATCTCGGTTGTGAGCCTTTACTTATACACTACAAGGAACTAATAACATGATCTCCCGTGTGACACTATACACCATGTTATCTACAATGTAATGTATTAGACAAAATGCATAACCATAAATATGCAAACAATGATCATGCAATTCTTATTTCAAAACGAAAGATGTTCATACGAAAGATAGACTTTTCAGTATACATCCCAACAATCTCCCACTTATACTAAAAGACTATGTTGTCCTTATACTGCCATACATCTGATTCTCATTCCCTCCACATGCCTATCAAAATCTATCCCTTGAAGGGCCTTAGTGAAAAGATCTACCAGGTCATCCTCTGAAGCAATATAGGTGACAACTCTTGGGTGGATGCTTCGGAGGCTCATTGGCTCCCATGTCCCCGGATTAAAATTTTCACTAATGAAAGGATTAATCCGGATGGGATGAGCTTCCTTAACAACACCATTTTGTCATCGTGCTAACAACTTGAGTGGTCGCTTGAACAAACTAGTTGTTCAAGCAACACAACTCTTCTAGTTGGTTAGCCGCGGAAGAGACGACGGATGGATCGCCGATTTTTGTGTTTGTCTTCGGGGTCCATGATTATACAATATATATTCATACACACACATGCATAATCAAAACAAATAAGAACATGCTCAGATCTGTACATAAAGTTAAAATAACTTTATACCTCACGATCTTCTACCGTATGTCCTATCCTTCTCGTGGACGACGTGTGGACGAAGTTCCTCCACGAGTAGAAGCCTTCTAGATCACTTTCTTCTCTACCTTGTCCGCTGCGAACAAAGAGAAGAACTCGCAAATACCTTTCCTATCTAGAACCGGCCACCAAATTAGGGAATTTGGTGCAACCGCCGGCCAAGGAGCAATGGATGATGCGCCGGCCAACTTCAAGAAGAGTTGCCGCCGGCCACTTTGGAGAATAGGGAGGAGGAAGAGAACCGGCCACCAATGGGAGGAGAACCGCCGGCAAAGGAAGAAGAGAGTGGCTAAGATGAAGGGCGCCGGCCAAGGAATGATTGAAGGAGGTGGGCGCCGGCAACAATTTTGGATGAAGATGGTTGCCGGCCACCCAAGCTCCAAACCCTAGCCGCCCACTATCCAAGAGCCAAACCCTAATTCCAATTCTAAACCTTGATCATCCCTGCCGCCCAACCCTAAGCATCTATTTATAGAATAGGGCTTAAGCCTTCTTTAATCTCCATCGTCGGATCTAGGGATTTAATCTCCACCGTCGGATCTAGGGTTTTATCCCAACCGTCGGATCTAGGGTTTAATCCCAACCATCGGATCTAGGATTTCATCCCAACCGTCGGATCTGGTTTCATCCCAACCGACGCCGGATCTAGGGTTTTATCCCAACCGCTGATCTAAGGATCATCCCAACCGGCCGATTCTAGGATTTTATCCTAACCATCGAATCTAGGGATTTAATCCCAACCATCGGGTTCTAGGTTTCATCCAACCACGATCTAGATTTAATCCCAACCGTTGGTTCTAGGTTTTGTTTTACATTCTTGGATCTAGACTTCACAAGGATTATATTAGGCTACGATATGGACCATAAGGAGGAGTTGGGTCTTGGCCACCCGATGGATCGGAACCACACAAACTTGATCCATCAATGATGTTCCATTCCACTAGAGGATCATCATTGAACTACCTCACCAACCACCATAAATCAATATGGGCTCCATATATTATTTGTACATTAATCTCCCCGTGTTTAAGATATCGAATGTCCGTCAATTAATTGATTTACTGACCATCAATTAATTAACATCTAATTCCTCGAGTAGTACCACTCAACCTTATCATCATGTTGACTAAGTCAACCAGGTTTTAGTTTACATGATGAACCTTATGAGCTCCTCAAGGGGACATCATCAACCTAATATATAGGACACGGTTTCCTCCTATAATCAACGGCACACCATGTAAATAATATTATTTCCCAACTTACCGGGCATATTGATTTAATCCATCTAAATCTCACCCACTGGTAAATCAAAGAAATAAATACTAAGTACATGTGCCCGTTATTATATCGGGATTCAGAGCATGTACAACATAATATCCGAGGTCCGATTCAATTATATAGTCAGTACTAAATTGAATCACCTCTATGTCGGTCCTACTCAATACACCTAAGTGTACTAGTGTAACTCTATGTTCAAGATAAAACAATACCAAGCTACACTACAACCTTGCCAATGGTTTGTCCAAAACTATCTTGGTTGTGAGCCTTTACTTATATTTTACAAGGTACTGATAACATGATCTTCTGTGCCACACCAAGCACCATGTTATCTACAATGTAAAATATTAGACAATATGCACACATATATAATGAATATATAAAATACAAATAATGATCATGCGATTCTTATTTCAAAATAAAATGTTCATACAAAAAGAGCTAGGCTTTCAGTATACATTCCAACAATCTCCCACTTATACTAAAAGACTATGCTGTCATCACTCTGTCATACATCTGATCCCCATGTCCTCCACATGCCTATCAAACGCTTTCGCTGGAAGGGCCTTAGTGAATGGATCCGCCAGGTTATCCTCTGATGCAATCTTGGACAACTTCTCCTCGCTTTACGATCTCTCGTATGAGGTGGTACTTGCGCTCTATGTGTTTACTCGCCTTATGGGCTCATGGTTCCTTCGAGTTTGCAACTGCACCACTGTTATCACAATAAATTGTGATAGTTCTAGGCAAACTAGGAATCACATCCAAGTCCATGAAGAAGCTCCTGAGCCATACAACTTCGTTGGCTGCCTCAGAGGCTGCCACATACTCAGCTTCCATGGTAGAGTCCGCCACGCATTTCTGCTTGACACTCCTCCATACTATGGCTCCACCTCCAAAAGTAAACACAAACCCCGAGGTAGACTTACTCTTGTCCCTATCTGATTGGAAATCCGAATCCGTGTAACCTACATGGACTAACTGATCTGCCCGGTAAACCAGCATATAATCCCTAGTCCTTCTCAGGTACTTCAATATATGCTTTATCGCAGTCTAATGTCCCTGTCCAGGATTACTCTGATATCTGCTATCCATGCCCACGGCAAAGCAGATATCCGGTCTCATACATAGCATAGCATACATAAGGCTTCCTACTGCCGAAGCATAAGGAACCGCCTTCATGTCCTCTATTTCCTTTGATGTTTTGGGACACATCTCTTTAGATAAAGGAACTCAATGCCTAAGAGGTAGAAAACCTTTCTTGGAGTTCTGCATGCTAAAATGAGCAAGGATAGTGTCAATGTATGAAGCTTGGGATAAGCACAACATCCTTTTCTTGCGATCCCTTATAACTTTGATCCCAAGGATGTGTCCCACTTCTCCCAAGTCCTTCATATCAAACTGTTTGGACAACCATACCCTTACGTCTGATAACACTTTGATATTGTTGCCAACTAACAAAATGTCATCTACGTATAGTACAAGAATCACCACTACGTTTCAGTCACATCTCTTGTATACACAAGGCTCATCCGGACTTTGAATAAATCCATATGACTGGATTACCTCATCAAAGCGGATGTTCCAAGATCTAGAAGCTTGCTTCAATCCATAAATGGACCGATTAAGCTTACATACAAGATGCTCTTTTCCTTTAGCAATGAATCCCTCTGGTTGCCACATATAGATGTTCTCCTCAAGACTTCCGTTAAGGAAAGCTGTCTTGACATCCATCTGCCAAATCTCATAATCCATATGAGCATCTATAGATAAGAGAATCCGGATAGACTTAAGCATAGCTACCGGCGAAAAGGTCTCATCATAATCGATGCCCTCTTTCTGAGTATACCCTTTCGCAACAAGCCTAGCTTTGAAGGTCTCGACCTTCCCGTCTACTCCTCTCTTTCTCTTGTAGATCCACTTGCATCCAATGGTTTTTACACCATCGGGTGGTTCTACTAGCTCCCAGACTTGATTAGAATCCATAGATTCTATCTCTGAATTCATCGCACTTTGCCAAGATACCGCATCTCTATCCTGGATTGCCTCATCATATGTCCAGGGATCAGGTTCATGTTCACCAGGGACTAAGTCCGAAGACTCTCCCAAAAACATGAATCTGTCAGGTTGTCTAAAAACCCTCCCACTACGACGAGGTGCCTCCTATGTATGCTCTGTGACACGCGGTGCAGTGACTTGTGGTGTCTCCTCTTGTACCGGTGGTACTGAAGTCGGGACTTCCCCTGTCAACTCCTCAAGAACAATCCTACTCTTAGGCTTGTGGTTCATTACATAATCCTCCTCTAGAAATCTGGCGTTCGTGCTAACGATCACCCTCTGATCTCTAGGATTATAAAACAAACCATCTTTCGTTCCCTTAGGGTAGCCAACAAACATGCATACTTCTGTACGAGGTTCCAACTTACCAGCATCAGCCTTCAGCACATGTGCTGGACTCCCCCATATCCGAATATGTTTCAGACTAGATTTTCGCCCAGTCCACAATTCTACAGGGGTAGAAGGTACTGATTTAGATGGAACCAAGTTCAGAGTGTACATTGCTGTATCCAGTGCATACCCCCAGAACAAAACAGGTAACTCAGAATAACTCATCATCGATCTGACCATCTCCATAAGAGTCCTATTCCTTCGCTCCGCTACACCATTCTGCTGGGGTGTGCCAGGTGCAGACAATTGGGATTGAATCCCAGCCTCTGATAAGTAACTCCTAAACTCTGCCAAGAGGTACTCGCCACCACGATCAGATCGTAATGTCTTGATACTTTTACCTTGACGGTTCTCCACATTAGCCTTGAATTCTTTGAACTTGTCAAAGTATTCAGACTTGCAGCGCATCAAGTAAATGTATCCATACCTTGAATAATCGTCTATAAATGAGACGAAGTATTCAAAGCCACCTCTTGCCTGGATAGACATAGGACCACACAAATCATAATGAACCAATTCTAACACATCTTTGGCTCTATACCCCTTGGCCTTAAAAGGCCTCTTGGTCATTTCACCTTCCAAGCAAGATTCGCAGGTTGGGAGATCCTCCACCACTAATGAACCCAAAGGTCCATCAGCTATCAACCTTTGAATTCTACTTAGGTTAATATGACCAAGCCTTAGATGCCAAAGATATGTTTGGTTCATTTGCGAAGGTTCTTTTCTCTTATTAGATTTAGAAGATGAGTTATTTACTTCTATTTTCATCGTGGGAGTTTTTGGTTCAAGAGTATATAAATTGCCAACCAATGTACCAGAACAGATAATCTCCCTATTCCTTTTTATAACCACCTTGTCATTAAAAGAAACAGAATATCCATCCAAAAACAATTTAGAAACTGAAATTAAATTCTTTCTAAAAGTAAGTACATAAAGACAATTTCTCAAAACCAAAAATTTATTCCTATCAAAAGATAAATAAACATCTCCCACTGCAATAGCCGCCACCTTTGAAGCATTGCCCATGAAGACGGTAATCTCTCCCTCAGCTAGTCGTCGGGTTTCCTGGAACCCCTGCAAAGTATTGTAGACATGATCAGTGGCTCCTGTATCTACACACCAGGCACTGGTAGATAACACCGCTAAACATGTTTCAACAACTAAACAAGAAGATATACCTTTGTTCTTTCGGCGAGGACAGTCCGCCTTCCAATGTCCAGTCTGCTTGCAAGTGAAGCACTTGCCTTTCGGCTTCTTCACTCCTGCCTGAGGTCCTGTTGCCACCTTCTTCGCTCCACCTTGCTTCTTCTTCTTCTTACCTTTTGGTTTAGAGGAAGAAACCTTCTGAGCGACCATGGCTTGAGCACTCTGACGAAAAAGTCCCTCTGCACGGAGTTACATCGGAAGCTCCGCCCAATACAACCTTTTGTTCATGTTGTAGTTTAGGCGGAACTGCTCAAAACTCCTAGGCAGAGACTGGAGAATGATATCGACCTGGGTTTCCCCATCGATCTCATCTCCTAGGACTTCCATCTCATTAAGATGAGCCATCATCTTTAGAACATGATCCCTAACGGGTGTTCCCTCGATCATGGAGGTCGTCATTAAGTTTCTCATAGTCTCCTGCCTAGCCGCCCTACTCTGATGTTCGAAAAGTTCCTTGAGATTGAACATCATGTCATAAGCAGTGGCTATGGCCTGATGCTGATGTTGCAGCACATTTGACATAGATGCCAAAATGTAACACCGCGCCATCTCATCTGCCTTAACCCATTTCTTATAACGTTCTATCTCCTTTTCATCAGAGTCATCTGAGGGCTTAGGAGGACAGACCTCGAAGAGTACAAATTTGTACTCTTCCGCAGTTAAGACAATATCCAGGTTTCTTTTCCAATCAATGTAGTTTGGACCAGTAAGTTTGTTTTCTTTTAAAATCACAACAAGTGGGTTGAAAGCCATTTGAAAATCCTAAAAATCACAATGATCAAAATATTAGATTTCAAATATTATTGATTCCTCAAAACAATAAAATCCCGAATTCAAACAACACCTCAAACCACCTATAATATCGCATGCCACGCATGTGGACGATACGAATTCTACATTTGTAAGAGGAGGTTTTACCCATTAATTTTATTATCTTGTCAACCTTACTTTTTGACAAATAAAATTAATAGTTGGTTCCTCTTTGGCCCTACAAATAAAAGCAGTGACTCCGATGGGGAGGATACCTTTATTTGTATCTAAGTGTGCACCATTACACGATACTAAGGAAATTATTTCGGATTATGTGCCTTACCGCTGTGGAAGTACACATGCTCCTAGATAATTTCCTATAACCATTATTTGACCTAGTGATCCGCAAACAAACCCATCCGCAGGGAGGAAGGCACTCAGAGCCAACACACAAGTTTGTTTGTATCACACGTCAAATTGTAATGGAGGCCGCGGGAATTAATTAAAATATCCCTCTCCCACTTAGTAAATTGCAATCGAGGAATTTTAAACATACACAACATGCATATAAAACAAATAAGCAATAAATATGGAAAAAACAGAATTTTTCCAACTATTATGGCATTGTCCTCCAATATGCATCCCGTCGTGTCGCCACCTCGTCCGCTCCATCTTTTCCTGTGCGCAAGTCACCAAAGAGTTCCGAGCCGAGATAAATCATTTTATTTACATCCATCGATCCTATACTCCACAAAAGAGTGTACAAATAATCTTGATCAAAAGTAAACTAAAATGATCAGCTAAACAATGCCGTATTTAATTACAAAAATTAAATACTAATCTAGCCTCGTCAACCCCGAGGATTCAAATAATAAATTTTTTACACACATCCATTCACATACACACACGTGGCCATAATAGTCGGATCTTATGCCTGCAACCAAAGGGTTAAACTACGCATATCCTACTATTATCCGGCACATATAATATATGAAAAATGCATAAAAAATTAACCGAATCCTAAACACACAAAACCGGAAACCGATGGCTCTGATACCAATTCTTGGGTGGATGCTTCGGAGGCTCATTGGCTCCCATGTCCCCGGATTAAAATTTTCACTAATGAAAGGATTAATCCGGATGGGATGAGCTTCCTTAACAACACCATTTCGTCGTCGTGCTAACAACTTGAGTGGTCGCTTGAACAAACTAGTTGTTCAAGCAACACAACTCTTCTAGTTGGTTAGCCGCGGAAGAGACGACGGATGGATCGCCGGTTTTTGTGTTTGTCTTCGGGGTCCATGATTATACAATATATATTCATACACACACATGCATAATCAAAACAAATAAGAACATGCTCAGATCTGTACATAAAGTTAAAATAACTTTATACCTCACGATCTTCTACCGTATGTCCTATCCTTCTCGTGGACGACGTGTGGACGAAGTTCCTCCATGAGTAGAAGCCTTCTAGATCACTTTCTTCTCTACCTTGTCCGCTGTGAACAAAGAGAAAAACTCACAAATACCTTTCCTATCTAGAACCGGCCACCAAATTAGAGAATTTGGTGCAACCGCCGGCCAAGGAGCAATGGATGATGCGCCGGCCAACTTCAAGAAGAGTTGCCGCCGACCACTTTGGAGAATAGGGAGGAGGAAGAGAACCGGCCACCAATGGGAGGAGAACCGCTGGCAAAGGAAGAAGAGAGTGGCTAAGATGAAGGGCGCCGGCCAAGGAATGATTGAAGGAGGTGGGCGCCGGCAACAATTTTGGATGAAGATGGTTGCAGCCCACCCTAGCTCCAAACCCTAGACGCCCACTATCTAAGAGCCAAACCCTAATTCCAATTCTAAACCTTGATCATCCCTGCCGCGCAACCCTAAGCATCTATTTATAGAATAGGGCTTAAGCCTCCTTTAATCTCCACCGTCGGATCTAGGGATTTAATCTCCACCGTCGGATCTAGGGTTTTATCCCAACCGTCGGATCTAGGGTTTAATCCCAACCATCGGATCTAGGATTTCATCCCAACCGTCGGATCTAAGGTTTCATCCCAACCGACGGATCTAGGGTTTTATCCCAACCGTCAAATCTAAGGATCTAATCCCAACCGTCGATTCTAGGATTTTATCCTAACCATCGGATCTAGATATTTTATCCCAACCGTTGGTTCTAGGGTTTCATCCAACCACCGGATCTAGGGATTTAATCCCAACCGTTGGTTCTAGGTTTTGTTTTACATTCTTGGATCTAGACTTCACAAGGATTATATTAGGCTACGATAGGGACCATAAGGAGGAGTTGGGTCTTGGCCACCCGATGGATCAGAACCACACAAACTTGATCCATCAATGATGTTCCATTCCACTAGAGGATCATCATTGAACTACCTCACCAACCCCCATAAATCAATATGGGCTCCATATATTATTTGTACATTAATCTCCCCGTGTTTAAGATATCGAATGTCCGTCAATTAATTGATTTACTGACCATCAATTAATTAACATCTAATTCCTCGAGTAGTACCACTCAACCTTATCATCATGTTGACTAAGTCAACCAGCTTGGTTTACATGATGAACCTTATGAGCTCCTCAAGGGGACATCATCAACCTAATATATAGGACAAGGTTTACTCATATAATCAAGCGACACCATGTAAATAATATTATTTCCCAACTTAATGCATATTGATTTAATCCATCTAAATCTCACCCACTGGTAAATCAAAGAAATAAATACTAAGTACATGTGCCCATTATTATATCGGGATTAAGAGCATGTACAACATAATATCCGAGGTCCGATTCAATTATATAGTCAGTACTAAATTGAATCACCTCTATGTCGGTCCTACTCAATACACCTAAGTGTACTAGTGTAACTCTATGTTCAAGATAAAACAATACCAAGCTACACTACAACCATGCCAATGGTTTGTCCAAAACCATCTTGGTTGTGAGCCTTTACTTATATTTTACAAGGTACTGATAACATGATCTTCTGTGCCACACCAAGCACCATGTTATCTACAATGTAAAATATTAGACAATATGCACACATATGTAATGAATATATAAAATGCAAATAATGATCATCCGATTCTTATTTCAAAATAAAATGTTCATACAAAAAGAGCTAGGCTTTCAGTATACATTCCAACAATCTCCCACTTATACTAAAAGACTATGCTGTCATCACTCTGCCATACATCTGATCCCCATGTCCTCCACATGCCTATCAAACGCTTTCACTGGAAGGGCCTTAATGAATGGATCCACCAGGTTATCCTCTGATGCAATCTTGGCGACAGCAACTTCTCCTCGCTTTACGATCTCTCGTATGAGGTGGTACTTGCGCTCTATGTGTTTTACTCGCCTTATGGGCTCGTGGTTCCTTCGTGTTTGCAACTGCACCACTGTTATCACAATAAATTGTGATAGTTCTGGGCAAACCAGGAATCACATCCAAGTCCATGAAGAAGCTCCTGAGCCATACAACTTCCTTGGCTGCCTCAGAGGCTGCCACATACTCAGCTTCCATGGTAGAGTCCGCCACGCATTTCTGCTTGACACTCCTCCATACTATAGCTCCACCTCCAAAAGTAAACACAAACCCCGAGGTAGACTTACTCTTGTCCCTATCTGATTGGAAATCCGAATCCGTGTAACCTACAGGGACTAATTGATCTGCCCGGTAAACCAGCATATAATCCCTAGTCCTTCTCAGGTACTTCAATATATGCTTTACCGCAGTCCAATGTCCCTGTCCAGGATTACTCTGATATCTGCTAACCATGCCCACGGCAAAGCCGATATCCGGTCTCGTACATAGCATAGCATACATAAGGCTTCCTACTGCCGAAGCATAAGGAACCGCCTTCATGTCCTCTATCTCCTTTGATGTTTTGGGACACATCTCTTTAGATAAAGGAACTCCATGCCTAAAAGGTATAAAACCTTTCTTGGAGGATCGAGAAAATGCTAGAGAGGGGGGGGGTGTGAATAGAATTCGAAAAACATTTCTTTTTTTCGTTAAAACTAAAGGATGCAGTGGGAATACATAAAGACAAAACACACGGACACATTTGTTTTTACTTGGTTCACAACCAACCAGTTGCTAGTCCAAGTCCCCACGATCCTTGATCACTTCTAATGGGCAATCCACTAAAACTCTCTTCCTCGTTGGAGATAACAGATATGAAATGGTATACAAAAAATATATAGGATGAGGTAACACTCCTACCTCTCTTCTTAGAAATTAGAAAACACAAAAACAAGAGTGATCCAAATAAACAAATAACACTACCGACTAAGAGTATGAATGTTGGCAGCTCAGTCGGTGTTACAACATCGTTGCGTGGCGATGAACACTATGGATTGATGGAGCACTTTTGGGAGCCTTTCAAGTTAGTGAAAAAGGATGATTTTCCTCTTCTTTTATAGCCTTTCAAGCCCCATCTCGTTGAGATCCAGATCTGAGTCACACAAGCCTATCTCCCCTCATTTTGTGGCTTTTATCTTGACTTTCTTCGAAGTGTCTAGATTTATTAGCAGTCGACCAGTCGACTGCCATTTTCCTCCAGTCGACTGATGGCTTGATAAATTACCTACAACACATGGTTAGCACAAGAACTGTATAGCAAACAAATCTGATAGTCCTGTACTGTCCGACCTCGACTTAGACCTTCCTCCAGAAGTCTTAGTCAGATCGTCGCCTACAGTTGTCCATGTACATAGGATGCATCCTTACTATCGCTCCACACTCGGAGCTTACCTTTGGTCATTCAGGCCTGTCACTTAGCTCTCGATCATTCGATCACCGAGGTTTCTCCTATCGAGATTCTCTTGGTGTCATTCGACCACCTAGGTTTCTCATCTGAGATTCTCCTAGTGTCATCCGACCATCGAGGTTTCTCGATCGAGATTCTCCTGGTGTTATCCGACCATCGAGGTTTCTCATCCTGAGTTCTCCTGGTGTCATCCGACCACCGAGATTTCTCGTTCGAGATTCTTATTGTGTCGTTGACCTTAGTAAATCCTAATACATTACTTGCACACTCAATATAACATATGAGATAACAAAATAGCTTAACTTTGAATCTTTGCCATTATCAAGACCTAGGTTCGATTATCTAGTGCCCCTCCACTAATAGGAATGAGGACATAGATCATGTTCTAAACCAAGTGGATATAGGATGAGTGAAAGGAACAAGGCACAAATATCTGAAGCTGCTGAAGGGTTCAAAAATGTTTTGAAGTCGACTTGGACTTTCTAATTAATTGGAGATCATGATGTACTACAAGATGCCACTCATCATCTGTTCATAATTAATGGCTTAATTATGAATGGCCAACATGATATAAAACCTATTGGTTCACATGCAAAATGGGTTATCTAGAGACGTAAAATAAGTTTGAGAATGAGAGAGGTTATTGTTGGTGCATATAAGATTCATATATCTCTAGAATTGTATGATACTGTCCACTTTGGGCCTAAATCCTCATGGTTTTGTTTTTGGGCTTTACCCAAAAGACCTTATGCCAATGGAGATATTTTTTCTTCCTAAAAGCACATGATCTTTTCTATGTCTTACCAATGAAAAACTTTGATTGTATTCCCAATACTCCCAACAATCCCCCCCCCTAAACTAAGGACCACATTGGGCCCCCCTCAAGTCTATCCATCCTCAAAGGACTTCCTCTACTTGATGTCTGATCCTCAACCCACCAGGTCTTCTTGCCAACTATCTGGTCCTCCTGAACCAGCTGAACTTCCTACCAGTTTTCCAGTCTTTCTGATCCAATTGGACTTCTTGCCAATTGTCCGGTCTATAGGAACATTGGCATCACTAGATGGGGGGTGAATAGCAATTTTGCCTCGTTTGATGGATTTGATCATCTGCTTATCTACAATCATTAGTATGTAGTGGAAATACAAATACTAATACAAATACAAGCACAAAACACGACACAAACACGACACATGAATTTTACATGGTTCGAAACCCTAGTTCCTACTCCACGGTCGAGCCCTAGCGAGCTCTAGTGATGCACACCACCACTAAACTTTCTCCTTCTCGGAAACAATCTGGAGGTGGAGAAACCTCTTACAATAGAGCTTACAACAATAATAACCAAATACAAGATGTAAATGAAATGAAGAAACAAAAACACTTTACACAAATGGCTTTGCTTGATTGCTTGTTTTGGTTGTGTTCGAGAATGCCCTAGAAGGTTGGAAAGCAAAAACACTTTGCCTTCTAACTCCCCAATAATCAACCACCAAAAATGTCCATAAGCCTCCTTCTTATAAGCCCCTTCGAAGCCTTCAACATCTCCTATCGACGTTAGCGATTCTAAACGTTGCAGCACAATGGTCGCCTCGCCAGTTGAGGTGCCTCCTCGACTGATACCCCAATCGAGGTGCTAGTCGAGTATGCCTTGCTTTTGATCAACTTTTTTCATGCCTATGCTGGATCCAGTCGAGGTGCCAGTCGAGAGATCCAGTCGAGGTGCCACCTCGACTGGCATCTAGTCGAGGTGCTAGTCGAGCCTGCCTCGCTTCTGAGTGGTTGCTCTCATGCCCACTCTAGTCGAGGTGCTAGTCGAGTGGTCCAGTCGAGGTACCACCTCGATTGGAATCTAGTCGAGGTGTTGGTCGAGTGCTTCCAAAGAACTATCTTGGCTTTCCAAGTCCCATCGCCCAACTCCACCTTACCAGTCTAGGTGCTGCCTCAACTACAGCCCAGTCGAGGCGCTGGTCAAGGTCACCTTGCTTCTATTTGCTTACAAACGAAGACCATTCAATTGAACTGAACTGGCAATCGACTATTATACCTCAACACTTAGGTTTAATACCCCAAGTATGATCCCTTCATACTTGATACTCACCCTAGGCCTATACCTAAGCCTTCAACCCACATCCATCAGCTTCACAACTCTCGGATCCCTCGAGTCCGTGACTCTTCATTCTTGCGCTAGCATTCAAGTGGTTCCATCGACTATCGTCATGCTCTTGGGGTCTATCTTTTCCAAGAGGCCACGCCTCTGGGACTTCACTAGTAAGACCCCTGTCTGGGACTTCATTTGCCAAGACTCCTCATCTGAGACTTCATTTGACAAGACTCCTCGTCCGGGAGTTCACTTACCAAGCACGGTCTCCAGACTTGCCAGGACTTCCCTCGCTAACTCTCCGTTGGTCTTTCCAACACCAAGTGTTTAGTCTCTCTTGACCGATTTGGATTTTCCCTTGCCAAGTATTTATACTTGGACTTTTCCTTCCCAAGTCACCATACTTGGACTTCTCCACTCCAAGTGTCCGGTCAACCTTGATTGACTTTGATTTCTTCAATAGTCTTTCTCATATGACCTTGGATGTACCATACCATTAACTAGTTATATGGTAAAACCACATTATAAACCATTGTTGAACATCAAAACCCTACTCGAGTCCTACTAGAGTCTGGACAATAATGACCTAGGTCGATTGCACCAACACAGTCTTCCTGACCCAACTGGACTTCCTACCTAGCATCTGGTTCTGTTGATCCAGACATGGGAGCCCCACTTCCTTCGTTCGAGGTGCATGGCTTGACATTGACCATGACTATGATACAAATTGTTGGTACCTATAAGATTCATATATCTCCACAATGATATGATATTATCCACTTTAGGCCAAACCCTCATGGTTTTATTTTTGGGCTTTACCCAAAAGGCCTCATGTCAATGGAGATATTTTTTCATCTTATAATCACATGATCTTTTCCATGTATTACCAATATGGGATTTTGATTGTATTCCAAATACTCCTAAGAGTTATACCTAGTTGGATCAGACCAAAAGGGCACAAAATGGACCTTATATAACCTAACACGATCGTGTTGTAGCTTAGCATGGTTGTTTCATGCAATATCATGTCAAAATGGACAATATAGGGGCCAACGTGGTTGTGATGGGGCTAGCATGGTTGTGCTAGGGTCTACCCTTGCCGACACGACCGTGCCTGACCAACATGACCAGGCAATGGTCGTGGAAAAGGGCTCCATGGCTTGGTCATGAAGCTCTCCATAACCTTGGCAAGCTCTACAACCAAGACATGGAGCACACCACGGTCATGGTTCGAGGCCGTCGTTTTAGGTTTTTGCGTGTTAGGTTTTTTCTATGTTTTCTTACCATATTTATGGAATAATTTTGGCAAGAAAGGTTCTGTTTAAAGCTCCTAATCAAGAGAACTATAAATATATCTCTTGATGATAATAGAAGATAGATTCTTTTTGGTAGTCGTCTTCTTCCTCTTTCACCTTCTCATCTCCACCGATTAGCTAGCACCAACCGGAGATGAAACTTGTTGCTCCTAGAGTTGTCTCAAAGTGATCCCCATGTGGATACTCAGAGAGGTAAGGCTTGTTAGTCTTGCTCATTATTTCTACAGATTCAAAAAGAATCTCAAAGGTATAAACTCTTACCATTTTATGAAAACTCTTTGTATTGATTATGTCAAAGCATCGATCCTGACCCCCGGGGATGTTTGGGATGCAATAAAATTATTTTTATTTTCTTCCGCTGTGCTTTTGCATCATAGAGCATTATGAATGTCTCATAGAATCTCCCAACAAGTGGTATTAGAGTCACCTTGTTTTTGGCATAGATCATATCTTTAGGAGATTTGAATGCATTTATGATATATATTATATTAGGTATGTAATTACGATTTTTGTCGTGGTTTCGTTCCCAAATTATTTACTGAACCCCCTAACTACACTAATGCAGCATAGGATAACTTGGGTCATCTCCCATGAAAATCATTGGTTGAATGTTTGTTTCTAAACATTATTAACACTGGGGGTTCCTACAACTATCAAAACAATTATTTGAAATCAACCTTAATGTGCAAGAACGATTTGTTGGGTTTCCAGCACCGCGGCGAGTGTATGTTCGAACATATTTTATAAATATGTGCACAACAAAAGAATTAAAAAACAATAAATCTAATTTATTACGACACACACATCACACGAATGCATAGTACAACATGTGTAGACATAATCACAATTTCAAATTTTACAATAAAAGGAAATTACTCTAGTTATACCTGACGTATCACGTGCAGCGGGAATGACATCAACCGGAGCAACTCTTTCTAGAATCGCCTCTATCCATATCCATGCCGAGTATCATCGGAATGGTATCACAAAGCCATGAGCCTCATCTTCGTAGGAGTCACTAGTCTCGTGTCGAAGACGATGTGATCAAGAGATGATCACAACCTGAATCAAAATTCGGATTCGAAAAATGAGTCCCCAAAACTCGCTTCTCCGGAGAGGTATTCGTCAACCGATTGACAAATCCTTGGTCCTCCACCTATGAGGATTACCAAAGATCGAATCCCCGGCAAGGTAGCCACTGTCGGAGCTCCAAACGTCGTCCAAACGACGCTCCGACATGTAAGGAAACAAGCTGTCCAGGACAGCTTCGTGGAGGAGTTGCTCCGGCAAAAGAGGATGGACGACCAACCCTTTGTCACCGGAGGGTCGCCAGAGGATTGCCGGCAGCAGGGTGGACGGCGGCACAAGGGGCTGGCGGCGTGGACTGCTTGGGCGGTGACAAGGAGAAGAGAGGGAGAGGAGAGGAGAAGTTTATTTCCCAAAATAAAACTTAGGGCTCTCCAAAAACCTAACCGCGTTTTTATAGAGCCTGTGTTTCTTAAACATTAAGAAAACTTCTCCTTAGAGTTATTGGTTCATAACCAAAACCCGTTAACCCGCTCCAATAACTTAAGTTAAAACAAACCGAACCGAGTTGGTCTATTTTTAGTTAAAACGAACCGAACCAACTTTGGTTCATTCGTTTAAAATAAACAAAACCCCTTTGGTTTATTCTCCACCATTGGATTAGAACCAAACCAATTTGGTTCATCCATCATGTCTTCATAAGACTTGGCCCATCCATGCTTCCATTGCGACTGAAACAATTTCGTGCTCGCTCCTTGTTTGGTACAACCAAACCTAGTTTCTCTCGATCAGAGAATCTCATTCTCAAGCTCATTTTAAAACCTTCGGATTACGCTCGTTGTGCGTGTGACCAAATAGGTTCTTGGTTTATGCTGGCCATCTATAATTAACCTATAATTATAGAACGATCATGAGTGGCACCTAGTAGTACATCATGATCCCCAATTAATCGAAAAATCAACGGTTGATCTAGAACAACTTCTGAAACATTTCAGCAGCTTCAATGAATCGTGCCCCATTCCCTTCACTCATTTTATACCCACTTGGTTCAGGACATGGTCTATAGTGTCAGTTCCCTCTAGGCTGACTACATCACACCTAGCCCAAGTATCATTTCCTCGTCTTACGGATTCTAGTTACTGCACATGTATCCAAGAGTACCTTAATCTAGAGGGAAGTAGACTTCGAGGCAAGAGACACTAAGATAGCCTTCACCCTTTTCGAGAGGAACCCTAGCTAATCAAATCTGAGCACATCTTCACGAGCACATACGTAACTCCTTTATTGGCTAATCAAACACCTTCGGCCACTTCGACTTATACCCAATCATCCCGGGTCCATAATTCCTCAGTGATGCTTACTTAAGATGTCAAAACATAAGTCTTCATGACCAAGATGACTTGAATACCGCAAGTCAAAGGAACATCGCACTTAATCTGCAGTAAGAACTTGATTGACATATCCATATATGTAGAGAACCATATGAAGTCTTACAACTGGTCACTCCAATCAACAAGTTGTCATAACTAGCATCCACGATTAACTCCGGACATCACAATGTCTCCAACCTGTGACAATCAGCTGCATGGTTAGCAGATATCAGAGTAATCCTGGACAGGGACATTGGACTGCAGTAAAGCATATATTGAAGTACCTGAGAAGGACTAGGGATTATATACTGGTTTACCGTGCAGATCAATTGGTCCCTGTGGGTTACACGGATTCGGATTTCCAATCAGATAGGGACAAGAGTAAGTCTACCTCAGGGTTTGTGTTTACTTTTGGAGGTGGAGCCATAGTATGGAGGAGTGTCAAGCAGAAATGCATGGCGGATTCTACCATGGAAGCTGAGTATGTGGCAGCCTCTAAGGCAGCCAAGGAAGCTGTATGGCTCAGGAACTTCTTGATGGACTTGGATGTGATTCCTAGTTTGCCCAGAACTATCACAATTTATTGTGATAATAGTGGTGCAGTTGCAAACTCGAAGGAACCACGAGCCCATAAGGCGAGTAAACACATAGAACGCAAGTACCACCATATACGAGAGATCGTAAAGCGAGGAGAAGTTGTTGTCGCCAAGATTGCATCAGAGGATAACCTGGCGGATCCATTCACTAAGGCCCTTCCAGCGAAAGCGTTTGATAGGCATGTGGAGGACATGGGGATCAGATGTATGGCAGAGTGATGACGACATAGTCTTTTAGTATAAGTGGGAGATTGTTGGAATGTATACTGAAAGCCTAGCTCTTTTTGTATGAACATTTTATTTTGGAATAAGAATCACATGATCATTGTTTGCACTTTATATATTTATTATATATGTGTGCATATTGTCTAATATTTTACATTGTAGATAACATGGTGCTTGGTGTGGCACAGAAGATCATGTTATCAGTCCCTTGTAAAATATAAGTAGAGGCTCACGACGAAGATGGTTTTGGACAAACCATTGGCATGGTTGTAGTGTAGCTTGGTATTGTTTTGTCTTGAACATAAATTTACACTAGTACACTTAGGTGTATTGAGCAGGACCGACATAGAGGTGATTCAATTTAGTACTGACTACATAATTGAATCGGACCTCGGATATTATGTTGTGCATGCTCTTAATCCCGATATAATAACGGGCACATGTACTTAGTGTTTATTTCTTTGATTTACTAGAGGGTGAGATTTAGATGGATTAAATCAATATGCCCGGTAAGTTGGGAAATGATATTATTTACATGGTGTGCCGTTGATTATAGGAGGAAACCGTGTCCTATATATTAGGTTGATGATGTCCCCTTGAGGAGCTCATAAGGTTCATCATGTAAACCCAGCTGGTTGACTTAGTCAACATGATGATAAGGTTGAGTGGTACTACTCGAGGAATTAGATGTTAATTAATTGATGGTCAGTAAATCAATTAATTGACGGACATTCGATATCTTAAACACGGGGAGATGAATGTACAAATAATATATGGAGCACATATTAATTTATGGGGGTTGGTGAGGTAGTTCAATGATGATCCTCTAGTGGAATGGAACATCATTGATGGATCAAGTTTGTGTGGTTCCGATCCATCGGGTTGCCAAGATCCAACTCCTCCTTATGGTCCCTATCGTAGCCTAATATAATCCTTGTAAAGTCTAGATCCAAGAATGTAAAACAAAACCTAGAACCAATGGTTGGGATTAAATCCCTAGATCCGATGGTTAGGATGAAACCCTAGAACCAATGGTTGGGATTAAATCCCTAGATCCGATGGTTAGGATGAAACCCTAGAATCGACGGTTGGGATTAAATCCCTAGATCTGACGGTTGGGATAAAACCCTAGATCCGACGGTTGGGATGAAACCCTAGATCCAACGATTGGGATGAAACCCTAGATCCGACGGTTGGGATAAAACCCTAGATCCGACGGTGGAGATTAAATCCCTAGATCCGACGGTGGAGATTAAATGAGTCGTAAGCCTAACTCTATAAAAGGAAAGCTTAGGGTTGGGCGACAAGTATGATTTGAATTGGAATTAGGGTTTGGCTCTTCTCAAAGTGGGCGGCTAGGGCTTTGGAGCTAGGGTTTTAGGCGGCAACCTTCATCCTTCTAGTTGTTGCCGGCGCCCATCATTCTCCATCAACACTTGGCCGGCGCCCATCCTCAAGGCCTCTCTCTTATTCCTTGGCTGGCGGTTCTCCTTCCATTGGTGGCCGACGTTCACTTCTCCAATCTCCAAGGTGGCCGGCGGTTCCCTTTGTATTGGTGGCCGGCGCTTCATCCATTCGTTCCTTGGCCGGCGGTTGCATCAAACTCCCTAGCTTGGTGGCCGGTTATAGAAAGGAAAGGTATTGTTGGTTCTTCTCTTTGTTCGCAGCGGACAAGGAAGGGAAGAACGTGATCTAGAAGGCTTCTACTCATGGAGGATCTTCGTCCACACGTCGTCCACAAGAAGGATAGGACATACGGTAGAAGATCGTAAGGTATAAAATTTTATAACTTTATTTTCAGATTTGAGAATGTTCTTTTAATTGTTTTGATTATACATGTATGTGTATGAATATATATTGTATAATCAAGGACCCCGAAGACAAACATAAAAACCGGCGATCCGTCCGTCGTCTCTTCCACGGATAACCAACTAGAAGAGTTGTGTCACTTGAACAACTAGTTTGTTCAAGCGACCACTCAAGTTGTTAGCAATACGACAAAATGGTTGTGCTAAGGAAGCTCATCCCATCCGGATTAATTCTTTCATTAGTGAAAATTTTAATCCGGGGACATGGGAGCCAATGAGCCTCCGAAGCAACTACCAACAAGTGGTATCGGAGCCACAGTTTCCGATTTTGTGTGTTTTGGATTCGGTTACTTTCATGCACATTTCATATATTGAGTATGCCGGATAATAGTAGGATGTGCGTAGGCTAACTTTTTGGTTGCAGGCATAAGATCCGACTATTATGGCCATGTGTGTGTATGTGAATGGATGTGTGTAAATATTTATTATTTGAATCCTCGGGGTTGATGAGGCTAGATTAGTATTTAATTTTTGTAATTAAATACGACATTGTTTAGCCGCTCATTTTAGTTTATTTTCGATCTAGATTATTTGTACACTCCTTCGTGGAGTATAGGATCGATGGATGTAAATAAAATGATTAATCTCGGCTCGGATCTCTTTGGTGACTTGCGCACGGGAAAAGATGGAGCGGACGAGGTGGCGACACGACGGGATGCATATTGGAGGACAATGTCATAATAGTTGGAAAAATTCTATTTTTTTCATATTTATTGCTTATTTGTTTTATATGCATGTTGTGTATGTTTTAAAATTCCTCATTTTCAATTTACTAAGTGGGAGAGGGACATTTTAATTAATTCCCGCGGCCTCCATTACAATTTGACGTGTGATGCAACAAACTTGCGCGTTGGCTCTGAGTGCTTTCCTCCCCATCGGATGGGTTTGTTTGCGGATCACTAGGTCAAATAATAGATATAGGAAATTATTAAGGAGCGTGTGTACTTCCCCATCGGTAAGGCACATAATCCGAAATAATTCCCTTAGTATCGTGTAATAGTGCACACTTAGATGCAAATAAAAAGTATCCTCCCCATCGGAGTCACTGCTTTTATTTGTAGGGCCAAAGAGGAACCAACTATTAATTTTATTTGTCAAAAAGTAAGGTTGACAAGATAATAAAATTAATGGGTAAAACCTCCTCTTACAAATGTAGAATTCGTATACGTCCACACTATCGTGGCATGCGATATTCTCGGTGTTTTGAGGTGTTGGTTGATTTCGGAATTTTATTGTTTTTGAGGAATCAATAATATTTGAAATCTAATATTTTGATCATTGTGATTTTTAGGATTTTCAAATGGCTTTCAACCCACTTGCTGTGATTTTAAAAGAAAACAAACTTATTGGACCAAACTACATTGATTGGAAAAGAAACTTGGATATTGTCTTAACTGCGGAGGAGTACAAATTTGTACTCTTCGAGGTCTGTCCTCCTAAGCCTTCCGATGACTCTGATGAAAAGGAGAAAGAACATTATAAGAAATGGGTTAAGGCAGATGAGATGGCGCGGTGTTACATTTTGGCATCTATGTCAAATGTGCTGCAACATCAGCATCAAGTCATAGCCACAGCTTATGACATGATGTTCAATCTCAAGGAACTTTTCGGACATCAGAGTAGGGCGGCTAGGCAGGAGGCAATGAGAAACTTGATGACGACCACCATGATCGAGGGAACACCCGTTAGGGATCATGTTCTCAAGATGATGGCTCATCTTAATGAGATGGAAGTCCTCGGAGCTGAGATCGATGGGGAAACCCAGGTCGATATCATTCTCCAGTCTCTGCCTAAGAGTTTTGAGCAGTTCTGCCTCAACTACAATATGAACAAGAGGTTGTATTCGTTGGCAGAGCTTCTGACAGAACTCCAGGCGGCAGAGGGGCTTTTTCGTCAGAGTGCTCAAGCCATGGTCGCTCAGAAGCTTTCTTCCTCTAAACCGAAAGGTAAGAAGAAGAAGAAGCAAGGTGGAGCGAAGAAAGTGGCAGTGGGACCTCAGGCAGGAGTGAAGAAGCCGAAAGGCAAGTGCTTCACTTGCAAGCAGACTGGACATTGGAAGGCGGACTGTCCTCGCCGAAAGAACAAAGGTATATCTTCTTGTTTAGTTGTTGAAACATGTTTAGCGGTGTTATCTACCAGTGCCTGGTGTGTTGATACAGGAGCCACTGATCATGTCTGCAATACTTTGTAGGGGTTCCAGGAAACTCGATGACTAGCTGAGGGAGAGATTACCGTCTTCATGGGCAATGCTTCAAAGGTGGCGGCTATTGCAGTGGGAGACGTTTATTTATCTTTTGATAGGAATAAAGTTTTGTTTTTGAGAAATTGTCTTTATGTACCTACTTTTAGAAAGAATTTAATTTCAGTTTCTAAATTGTTTATGGATGGATATTCTATTTCTTTTAATGACAAAGTGGTTATAAAAAGGAATAGGGAGATTATCTGTTCTGGTACATTGGTTGGCAATTTATATACTCTTGAACCGAAAACTCCCACGATGCATATAGAAGTAAATAACTCATCTTCTAAATCTAATAAGAGAAAAGAACCATCGCAGATGAACCAAACATATCTTTGGCATCTAAGGCTTGGTCATATTAACCTAAGTAGAATTCAAAGGTTGATAGCTGATGGACCTTTGGGTTCATTAGTGGTGGAGGATCTCCCAACCTGCGAATCTTGCTTGGAAGGTAAAATGACCAAGAGGCCTTTCAAGGCCAAGGGGTATAGAGCCAAAGATGATTTAGAATTGGTTCATTCTGATTTGTGCGGTCCTATGTCTATCCAGGCAAGAGGTGGTTTTGAATATTTCGTCTCTTTTATAGATGATTATTCAAGATATTGATACATTTACTTGATGCACCGCAAGTCTAAATGCTTTGACAGGTTCAAAGAATTCAAGGCTGATGTGGAGAACCGTCAAGGTAAAAGTATCAAGACGTTACGATCTGATCGTGGTGGCGAGTACCTCATGGGAGAGTTTAGGAATTACTTATCAGAGGCTGGGATTCAATCCCAATTGTCACTTTTGCACACCCAGTGAGAATGGTGTGGCGGAGCGAAGGAATAGGACTCTTATGGAGATGGTCAGATCGATGATGAGTTATTCTGAGTTACCTGATTCGTTCTGGGGGTTTTCTCTGGAAACAGCAGCACACATTCTGAACTTGGTTCCATCTAAGTCAGTACCCTCTACTCCCACAGAGTTATGGACTGGGCGAAAGCCTAGTCTAAGACATATTCGGATTTGGGGTAGTCCAGCACATGTGCTGAAGGGAGATGCTGGTAAGTTGGAATCTCGTACAGAAGTACGCTTGTTTGTTGGCTACCCTAAGGGAACGAAGGGTGGTTTATTCTATAGTCCTAGAGATCAAAAGGTGATCGTGAGTACGAATGTCAGATTTCTTGAGGAGGACTATGTGATGAACCACAAGCCCACGAGTAGGATTGTTCTTGAGGAGTTAACAGGGGAAGTCCCGACTTTAGTACCATCGGTACAAGAGGAGACACCACAAGTCACTGCACCGCGTGTCACAGAGCATACACAGCAGGCACCTCGTCGTAGTGGGAGGGTTGTTAGACAACCCGAGAGATTCATGTTTTTGGGAGAGTCTTCGGACTTAGTCCCTGGTGAACATGAACCTGATCCCTGGACATATGACGAGGCAATCCAAGATAGAGATGCGGTATCTTGGCAAAGAGCGATGAATTCAGAGATAGAATCTATGGATTCTAATCAGGTCTGGGAGCTAGTAGAGCCACCCGATGGTGTAAAAACCATTGGATGCACGTGGATCTACAAGAGAAAGAGAGGAGTAGACAGGAAGGTTGAGACCTTCAAAGCTAGGCTTGTTGTGAAAGGGTATACTCAGAAAGAGGGTATCGATTATGAGGAGACCTTTTCGCCGGTAGCTATGCTTAAGTCTATCCGGATTCTCTTATCTATAGCTGCTCATATGGATTATGAGATTTGGCAGATGGATGTCAAGACAGCTTTCCTTAACGGAAGTCTTGAGGAGAACATCTATATGCGGCAACCAGAGGGATTCATTGCTAAAGGCAAAGAACATCTTGTATGTAAGCTTAATCAGTCCATTTATGGATTGAAGCAAGCTTCTAGATCTTGGAACATCCGCTTTGATGAGGTAATCCAGTCATATGAATTTATTCAAAGTCCGGATGAACCTTGTGTATACAAGAGATGTGAAGGAAACGTAGTGGTGTTTCTTGTACTATACGTAGATGACATTTTGTTAGTTGGCAATAATATCAAAGTGTTATCAGACGTAAGGGTATGGTTGTCCAAACAGTTTTATATGAAGGACTTGGGAGAAGTGGGACACATCCTTGGGATCAAAGTTATAAGGGATCGCAAGAAAAGGATGTTGTGCTTATCTCAACCTTCATACATTGACACTATCCTTGCTCGTTTTAGCATGCAGAACTCCAAGAAAGGTTTTCTACCTTTTAGGCATGGAGTTCCTTTATCTAAAGAGATGTGTCCCAAAACATCAAAGGAGATAGAGGACATGAAGCCGGTTTCTTATGCTTCGGCAGTAGGAAGCCTTATGTATGCTATGCTATGTACGAGACCGGATATCTGCTTTGCCGTGGGCATGGTTAGCAGATATCAGAGTAATCCTGGACAGGGACATTGGACTGCAGTAAAGCATATATTGAAGTACCTCATAAGGACTAGGGATTATATGCTGGTTTACCGGGCAGATCAATTGGTCCCTGTGGGTTACACGGATTCGGATTTCCAATCAGATAGGGACAAGAGTAAGTCTACCTCGGGGTTTGTGTTTACTTTTGGAGGTGGAGCCATAGTATGGAGGAGTGTCAAGCAGAAATGCATGGCGAATTCTACCATGGAAGCTGAGTATGTGGCAGCCTCTAAGGTAGCCAAGGAAGTTGTATGGCTCAGGAACTTTTTGATGGACTTGGATGTGATTCCTAGTTTGCCCAGAACTATCACAATTTATTGTGATAATAGTGGTGCAGTTGCAAACTCGAAGGAACCACGAGCCCATAAGGCGAGTAAACACATAGAGCGCAAGTACCACCTTATACGAGAGATCGTAAAGCGAGGAGAAGTTGTTGTCACCAAGATTGCATCAGAGGATAACCTGGCGGATCCATTCACTAAGGCCCTTCCAGCGAAAGCGTTTATAGGCATGTAGAGGACATGGGGATCAGATGTATGGCAGAGTGATGACGGCATAATCTTTTGGTATAAGTGGGAGATTGTTGGAATGTATACTGAAAGCCTAGCTCTTTTTGTATGAACATTTTATTTTGGAATAAGAATCACATGATCATTGTTTGCACTTTATATATTTATTATATATGTGTGCATATTGTCTAATATTTTACATTGTAGATAACATGGTGCTTGGTGTGGCACAGAAGATCATGTTATCAGTCCCTTGTAAAATATAAGTAGAGGCTCACGACAAAGATGGTTTTGGACAAACCATTGGCATGGTTGTAGTGTAGCTTGGTATTGTTTTGTCTTGAACATAAAGTTACACTAGTACACTTAGGTGTATTGAGCAGGACCGACATAGAGGTGATTCAATTTAGTACTGACTACATAATTGAATCGGACCTCGGATATTATGTTGTGCATGCTCTTAATCCCGATATAATAACGGGCACATGTACTTAGTGTTTATTTCTTTGATTTACCAGAGGGTGAGATTTAGATGGATTAAATCAATATGCACGGTAAGTTGGGAAATGATATTATTTACATGGTGTGCCGTTGATTATAGGAGGAAACCGTGTCCTATATATTAGGTTGATGATGTCCCCTTGAGGAGCTCATAAGGTTCTTCATGTAAACCCAGCTGGTTGACTTAGTCAACATGATGATAAGGTTGAGTTGTACTACTCGAGGAATTAGATGTTAATTAATTGATGGTCAGTAAATCAATTAATTGACGGACATTCGATATTTTAAACACGGGGAGATGAATGTACAAATAATATATGGAGCCCATATTAATTTATGGGGGTTGGTGAGGTAGTTCAATGATGATCCTATAGTGGAATGGAACATCATTGGTGGATCAAGTTTGTGTGGTTCCGATCCATCGGGTTGCCAAGATCCAACTCCTCCATATGGTCCCTATCGTAGCCTAATATAATCCTTGTAAAGTCTAGATCCAAGAATGTAAAACAAAACCTAGAACCAATGGTTGGGATTAAATCCCTAGATCCGATGGTTAGGATGAAACCCTAGAACCAACGGTTGGGATTAAATCCCTAGATCCGATGGTTAGGATGAAACCCTAGAATCGACGGTTGGGATTAAATCCCTAGATCCGACGGTTGGGATAAAACCCTAGATCCGATGGTTGGGATGAAACCCTAGATCCGACGGTTGGGATGAAATCCTAGATCCGACGGTTGGGATGAAACCCTAAATCCGACGGTTGGGATAAAACCCTAGATCCGACGATGGAGATTAAATCCCTAGATTCGACGGTGGAGATTAAAGGAGTCCTAAGCCTAACTCTATTAAAGGAAAGCTTAGGGTTGGGCGGCAAGTATGATTTGAATTGGAATTAGGGTTTGGCTCTTCTCAAAGTGGGCGGCTAGGGCTTTGGAGCTAGGGTTTTGGGCGGCAACCTTCATCCTTGTTAGTGCGGCCCATCATTCTCCATCAACACTTGGCCGGCGCCCATCCTCAAGGCCTCTCTCTTATTCCTTGGCCGGCGGTTCTCCTTCCATTGGTGGCCGGCGTTCACTTCTCCAATCTCCAAGGTGGCCGGCGGTTACCTTTGTATTGGTGGCCGGCGCTTCATCCATTCGTTCCTTGGCTGGCGATTGCATCAAACTCCCTAGCTTGGTGGCCGGTTATAGAAAGGAAAGGTATTGTTGGTTCTTCTCTTTGTTCGCAGCGGACAAGGAAGGGAAGAACGCGATCTAGAAGGCTTCTACTCGTGGAGGATCTTCGTCCACACGTCGTCCACGAGAAGGATAGGACATACGGCAGAAGATCGTAAGGTATAAAGTTTTATAACTTTATTTTCAGATCTGAGAATGTTCTTTTAATTGTTTTGATTATACATGTATGCATATGAATATATATTGTATAATCATGGACCCCGAAGACAAACACAAAAACCGGCGATCCGTTCGTCGTCTCTTCCGCGACTAACCTACTAGAAGAGTTGTGTTGCTTGAACAACTAGTTTGTTCAAGCGACCACTCAAGTTGTTAGCACGACGACGAAATGGTTGTGCTAAGGAAGCTCATCCCATCCGGATTAATTCTTTCATTAGTGAAAATTTTAATCCGGGGACTTGGGAGCCAATGAGCCTCCGAAGCAACTACCAACATTTGGATCATTGATGAGACCACATCAAGTTCAGAAATGAACTTCTTGATCCAAACCACTTCCTTTGCAGCTTCTAAAGGTGCAATGTATTCTGTCTCAGTGGAAGAATCCACTATAGTGTCTTGCTTGGAATCTTTCCAACTTTTTGCACCTCCATTCAATGTGAACACGTACCCAGACTGAAACCTGGAATCATCCTTGTCTGTCTAGAAGCTGGCATCCATATATCCGCGTATCACTATGTCTCTTTTTTCATATATTAGAAACACATCCTTAGTTATTCTCAAGTACTTAAGGATCATCTAAACTAACACCCAATAATCCATTCCTGGATCAAATTGGTATCTACTCATGACACTCAGAGCGTACGATACATCGTGCCTCGTACATAACATAGCATACATGATAGATCTTATTGCGGATGCATAGAGAATCTTATTCATGAAAATCCTCTCATCTTCTGTGCACGGACACATAGACTTCGAAAGGTGTATCCCATGCCTGATGGGTAGGAAACCTTTCTTGGATTCGGACATGCTAAACCTCTTTAGCACTCGGTCTATATATGTAGACTGCGAAGGACCAAGCAACCGTTTCAATCTATCCCTATAGATCTAAATCTTGAGGATGTAGGTTGCTTCTCCCAGGTCTTTCATGGAGAATGTCTTGAACAACCAAATTTTAACTAACTGTAAGACAGAAATATCGTTTCCTATAAGTAATATGTCATCGACATATAATACTAGGAATACGACTGCACTCCCACTAACCTTCTTGTACACACAAGGTTTGTTCGGATTTTGTGAGAAATCAAACTTTTGATTGTCACATCAAAATGGATATTCCAACTCCTGGATGCTTGCTTCAGTCCATATATGGATCATCGCAGTTTGCATACCTTGGTTTTATCAACCGATGTGAACCCCTCAGGCTATATCATATACACATCTTCGAGTAGGTTTCCATTAAGGAAAGCTATTTTCACATCCATCTGCAATATCTCATAATCATAATGAGCCGCTATGGCCAAGAGCATCCGAATAGATTTAAGCATAGCAACAGGTGAATAGGTCTCGTCATAATCAACACTTTGCTTTTGACGATATCCTTTTGCCACCAATCTAGCCTTATAGGTAATCATATTACCATCCATGTCGGTTTTCTTCTTGAAAACCCACTTGTACCATATAGGATTTATGCCTTCAGGTGGGTCAACCAAGTTCCAAACTTGATTTTCATACATGGAATCCATTTTCGACTTCATGGCGTTAAGCCACTTATCCCTTTTTGAACTTTTCAGAACTTCTTCATAACTGGTAGGCTCCTCATCATCAATGAGTAACACGTCGTTCGATTCACTTACGAGAAATCCATATCTCTCAGGAATGTTGCGTGTTTTACCAGATATACGAAGATGTGGTGTCACAATAGGTCTAGTCGATGGCTAATCACTATAAGTTATCAGTTGTGGTGCTTCACCAGATATCTCATCAATGTCTATTTGAGTCTCTCGAGCCTCCTCAAGCTCAATGACACTCCCACTATTTTCTTGCAAGAGAAACTCTTTCTCTAGAAACACAGCATGTCTCTAAACAAACACCTTTTGTTCCACATGATGATAGAATTGGTAACCCCTTGTTTCCTTAAGCTATCCAATAAATAGACATTTATCAGACTTAGCATCCAATTTGTCTGATAGAGTCCGCTTTACATAAGCAGGACAACCCTATATCTTCAAGTAAGATACATGAGATTTCTTACTATTCCATATCTCATATGGAGTAGTGAAGACTACCTTGGTTGACATTCTGTTCAGCAAGTAAACAGTTGTCTGAAGTGCATAGCCCCAAAATGACTTGGGAAGATTCGCGTGATTCATCATTGACCTGACCATGTCCAACAAGGTCCGGTTATGCCTCTCAGATACACTATTATATTGTGGTGTATATGGCAGAGTCCATTGAGACAATATACCATTGTCTCTTAGATAATCTAGAAACTCTTGACTTAAGTATTCACCACCTCGATCCAATCGAAGTATTTTAATACTCTTGTCATGTTGTTTCTCTACTTCATTTTTGAATTCTTTGAACCTTTCAAAGGCTTCAGACTTGTGTTTCATCAAGAACACATACCCAAACAGTGAGTGATCATCGGTGAAGGTAATGAAGTAGTTATAGCCTCCTAGAGCTTGAGTTGACATAGGTCCACATACATCAGTATGAATTAGACGTAGCAACTCTCCCACCCGTTCACCTTTTCTTGTAAAAAGTAACTTAGTCATCTTTCCTTTTAAGCATGATTCACATGCATCATATGAATCCAATTCAAACGATTCCAGAATTCCACATCGGTACAATTCAGACATGTGTTTCTTGCTTGCATGGCCAAGACGACAATGTCACATGTAGGAGTCTAATTGATTATCCTTTCGAGCACGCTTGTTGCTTGCTTCGATATTGAAAATGTCACTAGATACGTCCAACGTATAAATACCATTGCTCAAAGTTCTAGTCCCATAAAGAATGCCATTCAAAGTTATGTAACAACAATTGTTACTAAAAGTCAAATGGTACCCATTTCTATTTAAACAAAAAATAGAAATGATGTTCTTTATCAACAAAGGAACATAAAAGCAATTGTCCAGTTCTAAGACAAGTCCTGTAGGGAGTTTCAACAAATGCATTCCGATGGCGAGTGCAACAACCTTTGCTCCATTCCCAACACGTAAATTTGACTCTTCCTTAACGAGTTTTCTTCTATTCCTTAGCCCATATATGTCATTACATATATGTGAGCCACACCCAGTATCCAATACCCAAGTGTTTGAGGAAATAGAATGACACTCAATAACGAAGATATCTGAAGAAGATGGGGCATCCAATGCCTTATTCTTCTTCACAGACTCAAGATAAATCTTGCAATTTCTTCACCAATGACCCTCCTTGCCACAATGATGGTAAGTGCCCTTTTGTGCAGGTTCTGCCTTCTTAGAATTTTTCTTCCCCTTCTTCTATTCCTTTGACTTCCTCTTAGAACCTTTCTTTGAGGAATCAACTAACAGCACCGTCCCCTGCTCATGCTTCATAGAAGGCTCCATAGTCTTCAGCATGTTGAGCAGTACCACAGATGAACCTTCTTGCATCTCAGAGGTGAAGAGGATCTTGGAGACTTTGAACCTTTAGAATCTCACTTGCTCATCAAACAACTCATAAAGATGAAAGACTATGGTATGAGAATCCATATGCTCATGCTGCTTCCATAGCTCAGGTACCATCGCGACTAGCATGATGCAACTCGCCATTTCAGAATCAGTCACATGTTTCTGATGTTGGTGCAGTGAGGCACCGAAATCGAACCTGTGTTTTGATTATAGCAAAGACACAAGGTTAAGTCTATTTTGTTATCTCATGAGTCTACTTGAGTGTGCAGAAACAGGTTAAGCTTGAGTTTGAGATCTGCGACACAGTAAGTGCAAGGTAAGACTCGTGTTCGACGAGCGTAAGTGAGGTCGGATCCTCCATTTAGGAGTTGATCTTAGGCGACAATCCGACCCAAAACTTTCCATGAAAGTCTAAGTCGAGATCGGATGGTTAGAAACCATCTAAATCCATCACATTTAATATTTCTACATATTACTTTGAGCTAACCCTTGTTTGAATTCGAAGTTACTCTAATTCGAATTAAAATTAGAATTCGAATTTATTCGAATTCAAATTAAAATTAGAACTCTAATTGAAATAAAATTAAATAACTAAAGTATCCTGAAAATGGGCAAAAGGAACTAAAAGCAAGGTGGCAACTTATCCCCCAAATCTTGGTGAGGTGGCCGGTCAAAAGCAAGGTGGAAACTTATCCCTCAATTGATGGTGAGGTGGCCGGATCTCAAGTGGGCGGACAAGGCTTCAAATAGAGGGGGGTGCTTCACATCTTAGATACAACAATTATTACAAAGCTCTCAAACGCCTCCACAACGCCGCTCTTCTACAACGACGCCACTACAACAAAGTGCTGCCAACACGAAGCTTCACCGTTAAAGTGTTGGTAATCGTTTTAGTCGATTAATTTAAGTTGTGTTTTTCGAGCTTTTATATCAAAAAGGAGAGAGGGGCTTGTCTCTCATCCTTGTGTTTTTGTCGAAAGTTTTGTAATCGTAACTCCTACCTCCAACGAGGAGTGTTTTAGTGATTGCCCTCCGTACGTGGTCTAGGACCATTAGGGCCTTGGATTAGCAAATGGTTGGTGAACCAAGTAAAACTCCTTGTGTCCATCTCTCTTTTATCTGCGTTTATCTCTCACTTATCGTTTTACAACAAAAGAAAAGAA
This sequence comes from Wurfbainia villosa, assembly GCA_025175895.1. Taxonomy (NCBI): domain Eukaryota; kingdom Viridiplantae; phylum Streptophyta; class Magnoliopsida; order Zingiberales; family Zingiberaceae; genus Wurfbainia; species Wurfbainia villosa. Next base: position 19,142,302 of record CM046008.1, on the reverse strand, counting down.
AAACCGTTTTGCGCTATTCACCCCCCTCTAGCGCTCATTTCGATCCTACAATTGGTATCAGAGCTGGGGGCACTCAAATTTGGTGAAACCACCAATTTGAGTAATTTTTATTTCTTTTGTTTCCTTTGTTTCTGTCTACGTTAATTTTTGTGTTTTTTTTTAATTTTTCTGAATTTTTTTCCAGACTTTTCTTTAATTTAATTTTATCGCTTTTAATCTTTCTATTGATCATCCTAACAAAAAAAACTCTTAATTACGATTTTTAATTCTATTACTGATTAAAATTAGTTTTTCCCAGAATTAAAAATTCTTTCATTTTTTTTAAACACTTAAATTTTTCAAACCCTAAAATCTTTATATTTCGTTTTATAAAGTTTTCTCGTTAATCTTAGCATTGAATTAAATCTTATTTCCACTAAAATAGATTTTCAATCAATTTACAAAATTTAATCAATTAAAAATCAATTAAAAACTTATTTTAATTTTTAAATCTTGTCTAGAATATCAGTTTGGTTTTTCAATATTTTTTACTTAATTTCAACATTAGATTTTTTTTCTACAAAATAGTTTTTAATTAATTTTCGAAATTAATTAATTAATTTTTTTTTTACAGAATTAAAATTAATTTTCTAATTAGTTAATCTATTGATTGATTTATTTATCTTTTCTTCTTCGCGCACTACTAATCCAAGACGCAAGTCTTGGGACCTTTGTTGTCTGTGTGTTTTTTCTTTTTTTTCCTCTTCTTACCATTTCGTGTTAATGGCCCATCTCGAGGGTTTTAGCACCGTCCGACCACCGTTTTACAATGGTGACGATTTCCGTTACTAGAAAGGTCGGATGGAGTGCTTCCTAAAAACCCAAATAGAGATGTGGATTGTGATCCAAACCGGGTTCACCCTTCCTACTAATGAAGAAGGTGAATCCTTGGATTACAATCAGTGGTCCATTACCACTAAACGACAAGTCAAGGCAGATGCAAAGGCGACTCAACAATTGCAGTGTGGGCTATCCAAGGAGGAGCTGAACCGAGTGTTAGTAATATATGAGAGATTTCCTAAGGCAATCGCCTTATGTATGAACCATTTATATGATAAATGAAGATTCACTATTTGAGTATACATGTTTCATGTATTTGATTGGATCTTAAACTCATTTACTGGATGTCCACGATACGATTCACAGCATGAGAGAATTTGTGATTGGATCACAACTAGTGAGTATCTCTACATGTGTAATTGTGATGTATCGGAATTATCCCTAGTCGATGAATTGATGGATTTGGACACCATCAATTCTCTCGAGACTAGCACGAGGTATACTCCTTGGTGTATCCAAGCGTACCGATTCTTGGCTGGAGACATTGTGATGTCCGGAGTTAATCGTGGATGCTAGTTATGGTAACTAGTTCATTGGAGTGACCAGCCGTAAGACTTCATATGGTTCTTTGCATATATAGATATGTCAATGAAGTTCTTACTGTGGCTTAAGTGCGATGTTCCTTTGACTTGCGGTATTCAAGTCATCTTGATCATGGAGACTTATGCTTTGACATCTTAAGCAAACATCTCTAAGGAGATGTGGACCCGGGATGATTGGGTATAAGTCGAAGTGATCGAAGGTGTTTGAATAGCCTATAAAGGATTCACCACTCCTTGCGAGGAGATGTATACCCATGGCCTCTCGTCGGATTTTTACTAAAGTCTTTGGCCAAAGCATTACATGTTTAGAGTAAGGTACTCTTCGATACATGTGGAGTAACTAGAATCCGTAGGATGAGGAAATGATACTTGGGCTAGGTGTGACGTAGTCAGCCTAGTGGGGACTGACACAATAGACCATGTCCTGAACCAAGTGGGTATAAGATGAGTGAAGGGAATGGGGCACGATTCATTCGAGCTACTGAAGGGTTTCAGAAATAGTTCTGGATCAACCATTGATCTTTTCGGTTAATTGGGTATCATGATGTACTACTAGGTGCCACTCATGATCGTTCTATAATTAATGGTTAATTATAGACGGCCAACATAAACCGAGAACCTATTTGGTCACACGCACAACGAGTGTAATCCAAAGGATTTAAAACGAGCTTGAGAATGGGATTCTCGGACCGAGAGAAACTATGTTTGGTTGGACCAAACATAAAGCGAGCATGAAATATTTTCAGTCGCAATGGAAGCGTGGATGGGCCGTGTCTTATGAAGACATAATGGATGGACCAAAATGGTTTGGTTCTAATCAATGGATGAGAATAAACCAAAGGGTTTGGTTTATTTTAAGCGAATGAACCAAAAGTTGGTTGTTTATTTTAACTTAAAATAAACCATCATGGTTTGGTTTATTTTAACTTATCTTAATGGAGCGGGTTAACGGGCTTTATGGATATGATCCATTAACCATTAAGAGAATTAGTTCTCTATAAAATAGGGCTTAAACCTAACCTAAGGCTAATGAAGTTTTGGCCGCCAACCCTAGCCCCTTTTGTTGTTGCCGCCCAACATGGTGTTGCCGCCAACTTCATGGAGTTGCTGCCACCTCCTTGCCGCCCGGCATCAAGCTTCAGCAGCGATGCTCAGCGACCCTCCGTGATCTCTTGTGGGTTCGGTGATAAGGTGAGCTCCACATCTCCTTTGGCCGGCCTCTATTCCTCCACCAAAAGCTGTCCAGTTTGTCTGGACAGCTTGGTTCTTTGTTGTCGGAGCGTCGTTTGGACGACGGTTAGTGCTCCGACAGCGGCTAACTTACCGGGGATTTGATCTCCGGTAATCCTCTGAGGTGGAGGACGAAGGATTCGTCAAACGGTTGACGAATACCTCTCCGGAGAATCGAGTTTTGAGGACTCGGTTTTGGATCCGAATTTGGATTCGGATTGTGATCATCTCTCGATCACGTCGTCTTCAACACGAGGCTAGTAACCCGTACGAAGACGAAGCTCGTGACTTAGCGAAGTCATCCCAAAGAGCTCGGCGTGGATACGGATAGAGACGATTCTTACGAGGATCGTTCCGGTTGATGCCGTTCCCGCTACACGTCATACGAAAGGTATAACGTAGATAAATTTCTTTTATTGCAAATTTTAATTTACGGTTATGTCTACACTTGTTGTAATATGCATGCGTGTGTTGTGTGTGTTGTAATAAATATAGATTTATTATTTTTAATTGCTTCCGCTGTGCTCATGTTTACGAAACATGATCGAACACACACGCCTTGATCTTTGAAACCCAACACCGAAGTCGGACCCTTCATCGGAAGAGATCTGCGGGCGAAAGTGATCGAGTTACACGAAGGATCGGATCAAGCTAAGGTTTGCAAAAGCGATTTGTTGTTCAATAAATTGTACACACTAAAAATGCAGGAACAGGAGACGGCAACACAATTGCACGCCCGCGTCTAGGACATAGTCAACCAGCTGCATTCAATAGGACAGAAAGTCGAAAACCGAGATCTAATCAGGTATGTTCTAAATTCTTTCCCTAGGACCACCTTGTGGGCATCCATGGTCGATGCCTACAAGGTATCTAAGGACCTAGCTAAAGTTAGAATAGACAAATTATTCTCAGATTTCGAATTACATGAGCGATCAACTCGAAACCGAGAGGGGTATAGCCTTGTTTGCGAGTTCAAAGAAGAAGAAAATCGCAAAGCAAGCCACCACCAACCGAGGAGGAAGACGCAGTCAGAAGAAGAAGTTGACCGGAGTTGGTGGCGAACTAATGAACCTAGCTCGAAGGATAGCCAAGGGACGAAAGCGAACCACGACTCGACCCAACCAAGGTAAGCCTAAAAGTTCTAATATTAGGTGTTATGAGTGTAACAGGTTTGGACATATCAAGTCCGAGTGCCCCAAGCTCAACCACCAAGCACCTAAGCACAAGAAGGCCCTCAACGCGACATGGGAAGAAGCGTCATCCGAAGAAGACGAAGACCACGTCTTCATGGCGAAATCGATTGAGTCAGACACGGAGACCGAACCTGAACTTGAGTCAGAACCTGAGGATGACTCGGACTACGAAGCTACCTTCAAGTCAAGCCACGGATACGCATCCGGTTCAAAAGATACCCTTAAAGTGAGTCGAACTTTATTTAATACTTTACATAATACGGTTAGGTTTTTGTCTAGGAAATTAGTTAAGTCCGAGTCCAAGGTCGAGACCCTGGTTGAGGAGGTCAAACTCCTCAAACACAAGGTCTCCCTAACCTCTTCGACTAGTCAAGTTCGAGAAGAGGACCCAACTCGAGCTGAAAAGCTCGAAGTTGAGAACTCTCTTGAAAAGTCAAGTTGAAGATCTTAGGAACACGTTGGAAAGGTTCACTTCGGGATCCAAAGGACTTGACCTCCTACTTGGATCTCAAAGGGCCGTGTACAACAAGGCTGGACTAGGGTTTAACTCAAACACGACTAATAGGTCGTATATGTCGATTGTAAGTCGACATAGGAAACATGTCCAAGCATGGGTCCCTAAGAACTTTTTGATTTCAACTCTAGGATCCAACCCGTACTGGGTTCCCAAGGACCAAATCCACTATGTGGATAGACCGAACCGATTCAACGGTCTAGGGGGAGCCAGTACAAAACATGTTTGTGCTTTAACTTAGAAATTGCATGCTTTTTTTTTTTAAACTTGTGAACTCACTTAGAACACGTATATAACAAACTAAAATCCTTCGAAAAGATTGAGCCTCGGGGAGCCTCTTTTCAAAAATAACCAGTTGGACTAGGAAATAGTCTTAGGTGAGTCAAGTCATCATTTTCTTGAAAATGGCTTTGTCTAAGGAAGTAGTCGATGATCCGATAAAAGAAGGCCCCTGTGCCTCGCCACGACCTGGAAGCCATGATCTTGAAAAGGTAATCTTGACAAGCCTAGGGTCAAATCCAAATCCAACATAAAATTACTTGAACCTAAATGCACTTAATCAACTTAATTGGAAGTCATCTCACAAAAAACACATAAGTATAACATGCTTGATCATATAGACACAGGTGAGATGACCTAGGTTTAACAACTTACAACCAATTTTTTTTTTAAAAAAAAAATATAACATCCAATCCAACCACCTTGTGTGTAGGATCAATGGATGTTGGACAGCGGTTGCTCCCGACACATGACCGGGGATCAACTCAAAATTCACGAAGCTTCGATTCTAACGACAAGGATCGGTAGCCTTTGGGAATAACGGCAAGCTCAAAATCATCGGATCAGGTGATATCAAGCTTAACTCGAATTTTGTTATTAAAAATGTATTACTTGTAGAAAATTTTGAATATAACCTGCTTAGCATAAGCCAATTATGTGACAATAACTATAAGGTCGTATTTTTAGAAAATGAATGTGTAATTAAAACAAATAAAATAGCTAAAACAATACTCAAAGGAACTAGGACAAATAACATTTATACAATTAACTTAATCAAATCCTCAGCCAAATGTCTTATGACACAGGAAGAGGAATCATGGTTGTGGCACCGACGACTCGGTCACTCGCACCCAAGACTCGTCCACAAGATGAGTCAGAGTGGCTTAGTCAGAGGCTTACCCAACCTCAACAATTTGGTGAATAAAATCTGTAATGCTTGTCAATAAAGAAAACAACCTAGGACACAACACAAGTTAACTAACCAAGAACAAACCTCAAGTGTACTTGAGCTCCTGCATATTGATCTATTCGATTCACATGGAGCCAAGTCACTCAATAGAAGTCAATATTGCTTAGTTATAATTGACGACTACTCCAGGTTTACCTGGGTTAGGTTCATCAAACATAAAAATGATACCCTAGATCAATTAATCAATCTATTCAAATTAATCGAGAATAAAAAAAAACCTTAAGGTTAAAAGACTTAGAAGCGATCATGGTGGTGAATTCGAAAATCAAAGGTTCACCGACTTCTGTAACCTAAACGGATACCACCATGAATTCTCTTGCCCTAGGACCCCTTAACAAAATGGCCTAGTGGAGCGGAATAATCGAACTCTACAAGAAGCCGCTAGGACCATGTTGAACGAATACGACCTACCTGATAGGTTTTGGGCAGAAGCTGTTAGCACGGCTTGCTATGTCCAGAATAGGATCCTTATGGTAAAGAGGCACCTTAAGACCTCATACGAGATTTATCACAATAAAGTACCCAACATCAAGTAATTTAGGGTATTTGGATGTAAAGTACATATCTTAAACACTAAGAACCACCTAGGGAAATTCAAATCCAAAACCTCCACCGGAATCTTCTTAGGATACTCGACCACGAGTAGGGCCTATAGGGTATATAACCACGATACCCTAAAATTCGAAGAGACTATTAATGTAGTGTTCGATGAAGTACCCGAACCTACAAAATCCTTAATGACCCCAAGTGTTGAGCCCACTGATACCAAACTCGTCTCCGACCCTGAGATCGAGTCTAATCCACATCAACCAACTTCTCTTGTCGACCAAGTGACAAGTGATCCGAGTCAAACTAGTGTTCAACCAAGTCACCCCATTGATCAAGCATTAGGTGACACAAACCCAACCCAATCTAGGATTCAGACTAACCACCCTATCGATCAAGTGATAGGAGATCCTAATCTAGGAGTTCAAACTAGAGCATCCTATAGGAACCTTAGTCAAATTTCCTTAATTTCAAAGATAGAACCCAAATCAATTAAACAAGCTCTTCTTGATCCCGATTGGATTATTGCAATGCAAGAAGAGCTAGCTCAATTTACTAGGAATGAAGTGTGGGAATTAGTACCACCACCTAAAGACAAAATTATAATTGGAACAAGGTGGGTGTTTCGAAATAAGCTTGATGATAAAGGTGAAGTAGTTAGAAACAAGGCTAGGTTAGTCGCCAAAGGGTTTAGTCAAGTCAAAGGCTTAGATTACGACGAAACCTATGCCCTAGTAGCTAGACTCGAATCCATTCGAATGTTGCTAGCTTATGCCGCACATCGAGGATTTAAGCTGTTTCAAATGGATGTTAAGTCGCCATTCCTAAATGGATACATTAAAGAAGAAGTTTATGTTAGTCAACCCCCCGGATTCGAAAATCTAGATAAACCCGACCATGTTCTAAAACTTAAGAAAGCTCTCTATGGACTTAAACAAGCTCCTCGAGCTTGGTACGAGAGACTTTAAATCCATCTTAAGTCAAAAGGGTTTAACCAAGGCTTAGTTGACCCAACTCTCTTCGTAAAAACCTTAGGTAAAGAAATATTCATAGCTCAAATTTACGTAGACGATATAATTTTTGGAACCTCTAACTCAGCCTTACTAAACGAGTTCATTTCACTCATGGAAAGTGAGTTCGAAATGAACTTGGTAGGCGAGTTAAGTTTCTTTTTAGTTCTACAAATTAAACAAACTAAGGATGGTATATACCTATATCAACAAAAATACACTAAGGAGTTAATTAAATGATTTGGAATGCAAGACGCTAAGATAATAAACACCCCAATGGCGATTAATGTTAACATTGGAGAAGACCTAGAAAGTAAGTCCATTGACTTAAAGTACTATAGGAACGCGATAGGAAGTCTCCTATACTTAACTGCGAGTCGACCCGACATCCTATTCGCGATAGTATGTATGCGCCAGTTTCAAACACTGTGCTAAGGAGTCTCACCTAACCCTAGTTAAGTGCATCCTTAGATATCTTAAGGGTACACTTAACGTTGGTATTTGGTACCCTAGATCTACGGAGTTCAAACTAATCGGCTACTCCGATTCGGATTATGCCGGTAGTAAACTCGATAGAAAGAGCACGAGTGGTTGTTGTCAACTACTCGGCTCGAGTCTAGTGAGTTGGTGCAGTAGGAAGCAACATTGTGTTGCCTTATCTACCACCGAATCGTTGCGATGGGTGAGTGTGTAACTCAGCTTCTTTGGATGAAGCACACTCTCCGAGACTTTAGGTTGGACTTCACCAAAACTAAAATTTTTGTAGACAACATAAGTTCGATAAATCTAACTAAGAACCCTATATGCCATTCAAGGACAAAGCATATAGAGGTAAAACACCATTTCATTCGAGAACATGTAGCCAACGGCTCCATACAACTCGAATATGTTGACTCGAAGTCTAACCTAGCAGACCTATTTAATAAACCACTACCCGAAGCCGAATTTAGTCTCTTGAGACGAAAATTGGGCTTGTGCGTAATAGAATAGGTTAGCAAAAGTTTTCAAATGCTATTTTCAAAAATTTTATTTTCGAATTTTATTTTTCTTATTTTTTTTCTTTATGCAAATGGAACTAGTTTAGGACTTCTTCTAGATATCATGATCCTATAGATTTAAGGAGCCAACACATCTCACAACACATAGGGTTAATGTGTTTGTGTATTAAGCCACCTAGAATACCGTGAGATGTTAGGACCCTACTCCAGGTTCCAAGATGTAGATCAAGTACGTCAATATGAACCTCGGAGTATAAATATGCAACTAATATTAACCAACTCTAATCAGGACTTGTTGATAATATCATTTCAATCAAGTCAAACTAGAGTTGAACATTTAGATGAATTATTTTCACATACTATTTTCAAAATCATCATGCTTGGACTTAGGGTTTTCTTAAACCCCCCCCCCCCCCCTACTTTTTTTCTTGATTTATGTCAAAAGGGGGAGAAAAGGCCAAAGTTAAGGTTCAATAAATTCAAATTTTTGAATTTGATAACTTAACTTAAAACTTTGATTCTGGCCTAAGTTAAGGGGGAGTAAGGTTTAGGTTTCAACTCTTCGGAATTGAAAACTTTAATGGCCCAAGTTAAGAAATCAAAAGTTAAACCTTTTGAATAATTAACCTTTTGACTTAACTTTTGATTACTTAACTTGCACTTATTTTTGACTCTAAAGAGCCTAAGTTAAGTAATGCCATTTACTTAACTCGTTATCTTTTGTGTTTGGAGAACTAAAAGTCTTTTTCAAGTACTCACCCTCGGTCAAGGGAGGGTTCCTCTAAGGAGAACTTGAGAAATATTTTTACTACTCCTACTTTTGCTTCATGTCTTGCCGGTTTCATGCACTTAATTTCCTTAACTTTGTGTGTTTTTGCCATAGATCAACAAAGGGGAGATTGTTGGTGCAGTGAGGCATCAAATCGAACTCATGTTTTGATTATAGCAAAGACACAAGGTTAAGTCTATTTTGTTATCTCATGAGTCTACTTGAGTGTGCGAAGCGAGTTAAGCTTGAGTTGGAGATCTGCGACACGATAAGTGCAAGGTAAGACTCGTGTAATAAAGCGTAAGTGAGGTCGGATCCTCCGTTTAGGAGTTGATCTTAAGCGACAATCCGACCCAAAACTTTCCATGAAAGTCTAAGTCGAGATCGGATGGTTAGAAACCATCTAAATCCATCACATTTAATATTTCTACATATTGCTTTGAGCTAACCCTTGTTTGAATTCGAAGTTACTCTAATTTGAATTAAAATTAGAATTCGAATTCGAATTAAAATTAGAACTCGAATTGAAATAAAATTAAATAACTAAAGTGTCCTGAAAATGGGCAAAAGGAACTGAAAGCAAGGTGGCAACTTATCCCCCAAATCTTGGTGAGGTGGCCGGTCAAAAGCAAGGTGGAAACTTATCCCTCAATTGGTGGTGAGGTGGCTGGATCTCAAGTCGGCGGACAAGGCTTCAAATAGAGAGGGGTGCTTCACATCTTAGATACAACAATTATTACAAAGCTCTCAAACGCCTCCACCGCCTTCTACGACGCGCCACTCTGATGAAGTCGCCATCACGAGCTTCAGATTAAAGTGTTGGTAATCATTTTAGTCGATTAATTTAAGTTGTGTTTATCGAGCTTTTATATCAAAAAAAAGAGAGGGGCTTGTCTCTCATCCTTGTGTTTTTGTCGAAAGATTTGTAATCGTAACTCCTACCTCCAACGAGGAGGAGTGTTTTAGTGATTGCCCTCCGTACGTGGTCTAGGACCATTAGGGCCTTGGATTAGCAGCCGGTTGGCTGTGAACCAAGTAAAACTCCTTGTGTCCATCTCTTTTTCGCTGTGTTTATCTCTCACTTATCGTTTTTACAACAAAAGAAAAGAAAAGCCATTTTACGCTATTCACCCCCCCCTCTAGCGCTCATTTCGATCCTACATCTGATAGGCCAACAATTGGTCCGGAGTTGCATTGTCACTAGGACAGATGGGAAGAGGTGCTTGGAGGACATTCGCAAGCTTTTCAACCTTGAGAACAATTCTCAGGTTGAATCCAAAAGTCAGTCCAAGAAGTTCGACCTAGTCAATTTATTTTAATCCAAAATAGAGTGCAAATTCAAAGACTTCATGATCAATCAATTAACCTAGATATACAAATCAAGCATATATGAGAAAATGATTTTAAAATGCATCAACTTACATTTATAAATCCCATTCATTTTTCGAATTTTAAAACCTCAAAATCACTTTGGGAGATCATAGGTCCATCTCCGAGTGGGCTGATATCCAACATAGATATGAACAACCTTGGAGAGAGTCCAACAAGACATTCATAGCTACAATGGTAGGTATCATGTATACTGATTGCATATCACATATATGCAACTATCACAATGTGTTATCAACTAATTGAATATTCACACATACATCGGGTTGTTAACTTATTAACAAGTATGCATCATATGCATAGCATCCAACTTCATGTCCCTTCACATCGACCTTGGAGAGAGTCCAACAAGCCGATGTTCCAGGTTAAATCCAACCCATTAATCAAGAAATAGTTTTAATATGGTTAGAGTGCATTCAACCAATTAGCCCAGCTTGGAGAGAGTCCAACAACCAAAGCTAACAATTGACCTCTGACTCTTACGATATTAGTATTAAACTATTCCATGGTTTGAACATGATCGGGTTCGAGCCGGGCTTGGAGAGAGTCCAACAACCCAAACAAGAAATAGAACTCTGGTTCTAACCATATTAATGGAAGGTTTAGGCTTTAATATTGTGTAAGGGTTTTAATGTCTCATCCTCTTTGCATGCAAATAACTATTATCTACATGGCATGACATACATGTCATACATCTACATGTCATGACACGCATGACATAATGATATACATCTAATGCAATTAAATAGCATACAATTATGACATGTACAAAATTTCCTTATATGTCATAACTATTTATGGAATAAAATATGTTTGAGATTTAATTCCCCAAATCAAATCATGATTAAATTAGGAAATAAATTTTCAAATCTAATCACATATTTTATTTATGAAAAGTGTTAATTAAGGAAAGTCAATTTTAATTTAGGAAATAAATTTCCTAAATTGTCAAAACTATTTATGGAAATAAAATATATTGTAGATTTGATTCCTCAAATCAATTCATGATTCAATTAGGAAACAAATTTCCAAATCTATTCATATATTTTATTTATAGAAAGTATTAATTTCCATAGATACTTCTAAACTTTCCAAAAGTAGAAGATTTCCATAAATACTTCTAAACTTTTCAAAATTAGAAAATTTCCATAAATACTTCTAAACTTTCCAAAATTAGAAAACTTCCATAAATACAATTATGACTATCGCAAAATAATTTTATGATTATGTCGAAACACAACCTGACTCTAATACCACTGTTGGGTATCCGACATCGCGACAAGTGTATGTTCGAACATATTTCATAAACATGTGCACAACGGAAGAATTAAAAAGCAATAAATCTAATTTATTATAACACACACATCACACGCATGCAAAATACAACATGTGTAGACATAATCGCAATTTCAAATTTTGCAATAAAAGGAAATTACTCTAGTTATACCTATTGTATCATGTGCAGCGGGAACGACATCAACCGGAGCGACTCTTGCTAGAATCGCCTCTATCCATATCCATGCCGAGTATCGTCGGGAAGGCTTAACAAAGCCACGAGCCTCCTCTTTGTAGGAGTCACTAGCCTCGTGTCGAAGACGATGTGATCGAGAGAAGATCACAACCTGAATCAAAATTCGGATTCGAAAAATGAGTCCTCAAAACTCACTTCTCCGGAGAGGTATTAGTCAACCGATTGATGAATCCTTGGTCCTCCACCTATGAGGATTACCGGAGATCGAATCCCCGACAAGGTAGCCATTGTGGGAGCTCTAAACGTCGTCCAAACGACACTCCGACACGCAAGGAAACAAGTTATCTAGAAAACTGGACAGCTTGGTGTAGGAGTTGCGCCGGCCAAAGAGGATGGTCAGCCAACCCTTGGTCGCCGGAACCAAGGTGAGTCGCCGGAGGATGGCCGGAAGCAGTTTGGACGCTGGCAGTAGGGTGGACGGCGACACAAGGGGCTGGCGGCGTGGACTGCTTGGGCGGCGGCAAGGAGAAGAGATGGAGAGGAGAGGAGAAGTTTATTTCCCAAAATAAAACTTAGGGCTTTCCAAAAACCTAAGCGCGTTTTTATAGAGCTCGTGTTTCTTAACCATTAAGAAAACTTCTCCTTAGAGTTATTGGTTTATAACCAAAACCTATTACCCCGCTCCAATAACTTAAGTTAAAATAAACCGAACCGAGTTGGTCTATTTTAAGTTAAATCGAACCGAACCAACTTTGGTTCATTCGTTTAAAACAAACCAAACCCCTTTGGTTTATTCTCTACCATTGGATTAAAACCAAACCAATTTTGTTCATCCATCATGTCTTCATAAGACTCGACCCATCCATGCTTCCATTGGGACTGAAACAATTTCATGCTCGCTCCTTGTTTGGTCCAACCAAACCTAATTTCTCTCGATCTGAGAATCTCATTCTCAAGCTCGTTTTAAATCCTTCGGATTACGCTCGTTGTGCGTGTGACCAAATAGGTTCTCGATTTATGTTGGCCGTCTATAATTAACCTTTAATTATAGAACAATCATGAGTGGCACCTAGTAGTACATCATGATCTCTAATTAACCGAAAAATCAATGGTTGATCCAGAACCACTTCTGAAACTCTTCAGTAGCTTCAATGAATTGTGCCCCGTTCCCTTCATTCATCTTATACTCACTTGGTTCAGGACATGGTCTATAGTGTCAATCCCCACTAGCCTGACTACGTGACACCTAGCCCAAGTATCATTTCCTCGTCCGACTGATTTTAGTTACTTCACATGTATCCAAGAGTACCTTACTCTAAATATGTAATGCTTTGGCCAAAGACTTTAGTAATAATCTGACGAGAGGCCATGAGTATACATCTCCTCGCAAGGAGTGGTGAATCCTTTATTGGCTATTCAAACATCTTCGACAACTTCGACTTACACCCAATCATCCCGGGTCCACATCTCCTCAGAGATGCTTGCTTAAGATGTCAAAGCATAAGTCTTAATGACCAAGATAACTTGAATACCGCAAGTCAAAGGAACATCGCACTTAAGCTGCAGTAAGAACTTCATTGACATATCCATATATGTAGAGAACCATATGAAGTCTTACACCTGGTCACTTCAATGAAATAGTTACCATAACTAATATCTACAATTAACTCCAAACATCACAATGTCTCGAGCCAGTGAGAATTAGCTGCTTGGATACACCAAGGAGTATACCTCGTGCTAGTTTCGACATAATTGATGGTGTCCAAATCCATCAATTCATCGACTAGGGATAATTCAAATATATCACAATTACACATGTAGAGATACTCACTAGTTGTGATCCAATCACAAATTCTCTCATGCTGTGAATCGTATTACGGACATTCAGTAAATGAGTTTAAGATCCAATCAAATACATGAAAACATGTATACTCAAATAGTGAATCTTCATTTATCAAATAAATGGTACAACCATAAGGCGATTGTCTTAGGACACCTCTCATATATTACTTACACAATTCAACCATGCACCGCACTGTAACTATACGATACATAGGTTAAACAATTTTGGTTAACAGACATGAAAATTAACCCTGCAAGAAATAAACCTAACTACCAATTAATAATTGCCTGGAAGCTAACCTAATGTGCAAAAGCAATTAAATCACGCACCACACTGTCACTATACAGTACAATGATCACAGATTAACTGAACAAACTTAAATAATTCAACCAAGCACCGTACTATTATTATACGATACATTGATTAAAGATTAACTGAAAACTAAACAAAACAAACCTAAGCAATTTAACCAAGCATCACACTGTCACTATACAGCACAATGATCAAATATTATTGAAAAATAAACAAAACAAACTTAAACAATTCAACCAAGCACTCCACTGTCACTATACGGTACAATGATCAAATATCAACTAAAAATAGAACTAAACAAACTTAAACCATTCAACCAAGCACTGCACTGTCACTATATGACACAATGATCAAATATGGACTGAAAACTAAACTAAAAAAACTTAAACAATTCAACCAAGCACCGCACTGTGACTATATGGCACAATGGTCAAACATTAACTGAAAACAAAATGAAACAAACCTAAGCAATTCAACCAAACACCACACTGTCACTATACAACACAATGGTCAAACATTAACTGAAAACTAAAAAGAACAATTAACATTGCAGGAAATAAATTTAACTACCAAGTAAACAAAATCAACGATCAACAACAACTAACTAAATTCCAAAATAAACTACCACATGAAACATCAACCGAAATAATTCAAACAGTAAACAAACAACAACAAACATAAACGAACATCACAACCATAAACAAACATAATAAAATAGACATAACAAAACAAACATAACAAAACAGACATAACCGAACAAACAAACGGTACCAAACCAAACACAACATAACACAAATTAAAATACAAGAATAAAAATTAATCGACGATCGTCCACAACTACCGGAAAGGAACCACCCTCTCCGGTGACCCATGACAGTGCTAGACAGCTTCTAATGGCTTCAATGGAACAAATCTCTCATCATAATATCCCTTCGATAAAAGCTGGAATTGATGGACACGGATCACTGCTCTGGCGATGAACTTTGGGGTTGTCAAATCACCACAGACGGTGGATGGATCTGCGGAGGCGAAGCAGCATGAATCACGACAACAGAAATGGAAGGATCTAAAGATGTGAACATCTATAGGTCTTCACTAGCTGCTGGATTGATGATCTGCCGCCGAAAATGTAGGAATCGAGGGGCTGCCGGAACTAGAAAAAAGTGTTGTCGAATCACGACAGTAGCAGATAACCCCAGCCTTCTGAATCATGTCCAACTGGGTCGTCTCAGATCTGATCACTAGGCATGAGAGGAGCACTGGTGAAGATAACAGAAGATCCAATCCTTTCGATGGAGCTGCCGTCTGCCCAACTTTAGATCTCGGCTCCACCGAACCAAGGAAGGGAAACTTCAGATGAAATGGAATGTGAAGGAGACGCCGTTGCTTGCTGCCGGAATCGTCACCGGAATTGCTGTTGATGAATCGCCGCTTTCTGCACATTGGGGAGGAAGAAGAACACGCAACGATTTGCTTATGTGTCGCGATTCAGGCGAGTAAGAGAAAATGTTGGATTTTTAAGGCTGAATTTCCTTAGTCATTCGATCGAAGGCATGTCATCTCAGCCACCCACTTAGATCTTGGGTTTAATGAATCCAATTAATCCTCTCCCTTGGTTGGTTGATCAATCAAATCCGATGGATGCGATCGATTTGATCCCGATCGACGGTTGTGATTGCTCCAATTAGGCCTTCTTTACATGTTTTCTACAAGATCACATGCAATTCGTGAACAATACTGAAATTATAGGAATTAACTCAATTAATCGCAAATAAACTCAATATGTAAAAACATACTGAATAACAATAATTACCCCATCAAAGAGCCTAAAATATCCAATCTGTAAATAAAAACAACACAATAAAAATGAAACTATCAAATTCCTCCACATTTATTTTTATGCATCCCGAGAAATAATAAAAACAAAGAAATACTGACTCCCTAACTCATTTCCCAAATAATACCCAGATCAATAATTTAGATATAGAAAAAATAAGTTACTTAGGATCACCAAATCGATCCGGATCCCGGGTATTCAAAAGATCTAACTCCTACAATAGTCAACATGTATGATGATTTTCAATCCAATTAAATAAACAAAGCCTGATACAAAACCTCCTAAAATGGATAAATGCACTGATGTACACATAATAAACATAGGAGTGGGGCAACCTCAAAACAACATGTAATCCTCCACTACCATATGCTTGCTTATCTACTTCTCTACTGCTATCAATACATCTCATACATGACTCAAAAGGATTTATCAAGAATCAGAATGAGATCAAAACTAGATCGTAGATAAAGTATACAAAGAGAAGTAGAAGACAAAGGTACAATGAATAGGAAACAATAGAAGAATTGGAGATATAAACCTGATGAGTTGCTCGGTGAGAATGCTCAGTGACATCAGCAATATGGGGTGAGGCTAGAACATTTGGAAACTTAAGAATTAGATTTTCAGGATCAAATGCCTCTATCCAGACATTGCAAATTCCATTTTCCTACATTACAATTATAATTTTGTTTTCTTTTGTTTTCTCTCTTTTTTTATTAATATGCAATGGTGCCATTTTTTTTGTGTGTAGAAAATCAACTACTAATCACAGGCAAATACATCTCAAGGCTAATGACCTCTGAAAATTATGTGAGGACTTGTTTTAGGTCCGAATTTGGATTCGGATCGTGATAATCTCTAGATCACGTCGTCTTCAACACGAGGCTAGTAACCCGTACGAAGACGAAGCTCGTGGCTTGGCGAAGTCATCCCGAGGAGCTCGGCGTGGATACGGATAGAGACGATTCCTACGAGAATCGTTCCGGTTGATGCCGTTCCCGCTACACGTCATACGAAAGGTATAACGTAGTTTAATTTCCTTTTATTGCAATTTTAATTTACGGTTATGTCTACACTTGTTGTAATAGCATGCGTGTGATGTGTGTGTTGTAATAAATAGGAGTATTTATTATTTTTATTGCTTCCGCTGTGCTCATGTTTACGAAACATGATCGAACACACACACGCCGCGGTGCCGGAAACCCAACAAAAACATCAAGCTTAGTCTATCAATAAAAAGGTTCACCATCATAACAAGCGACTGCATGCAGGTGAAGTCTCCTATCATACACAATAATCCATAATTTAATGATCAAACTTAACTAATTTTTACCACCTCTGAAATGATACTAAGGCATGCATAGGGAATATTATTTAAACACAACAACAACAACTAAACCTAGGTAAACAGGCAAACAAACAAACAAACAATCATAATAACTTATTCTGAACATGAAAGGAGGGAATTAAATGAAGTAAATAAAAGAACACACTCCCCTTTCAAGTCGGAGAAGAAGCATCCTCAAGGCGCACTTCCTCCACTATAGCTCCAATCTTTTCTGTCTGGCTCCACTATCTTCTCCAGTATAGACTTGATCTCTCTGTTCGACACTTCATGAGTCTGTTGTAAAAGTGAGACCCTTGATCGCTAATGAACGCCCTGGGTACCCTAAATATGTAAAATATATGAGCCCTAACAAAATTCACAACAATTGGAGAATCATCAGCCCTTGTGGGGATGGCCTCCACCCATTTTGAAACATAATCAACTACCAAAAGAATATATGAAAATACAAAAGATACAAGAAACGTACCCATAAAATCAATACCCCAAACATCAAAAATCTCACAGAATAACAAGGATTGTTGAGGCATTTCATTTCTACATTCTATTTTCCCTGTTCGTTGACATCGCTCACAAGCTTTGTAAAATTCATACGCATCATGAAATAAGGTGGGCCAATACAAACCAAACTCTAAAACTTTCCAAGCAGTCCTTTGGGGTCCAAAATGCCCCCCCCCCCATAAGCCAGAGAATGACAAAAAGTAAGTATGGAATGAAACTCATAATCAGGTATACATCGTCTAATGATCTGATCACTACAAAATTTCCAAAGGTAAGGATCATCCCATACATAGTACTTAGCATCACTTTTCAATTTCTTGACTTGTGCATGAGTAAAATGTGAAGGTATAACATGGGAAACTAAATAATTAGCAAGATCTGCATACGATGGTGTCTTACCCTGTAGGTGAAAAAGCTGCTCATCTAGAAAAGAATCTGCTATGGGGGTGGGCTCGATCTCCCTCACAATCCCGCTCAAGTGGTCTGCTACCAAGTTCTCCCTCCCACTCCTATCGTGTATCTCTACGTCAAATTCTTGAAGTAGAAGCATTCACTTAATCAGTCTCGGTTTCGCATCGGGCTTCTTCATGAGGAATTTTAAAGCTACATGATCAGAAAAAATAACCACATGAGAACAGAGCAAATAAGATCTAAATTTATCCAAAGCAAAAACAATCGCTAAAAGCTCTTTTTTTGTTGTGGTGTAGTTGAATTGTGTAGCATCCAATGTCCTTGAGGCGTAGCAGATCACATGTGATGCTCTATCCACTCTTTGTGCCAAGACAACTACCACCACGTAGTTCTAAGCATCACACATCAACTCGAATGGAAGAGTCCAATCTGGTGGTCTAAGGATTGGTGCTGATATCAAAGCCTGCCTAAGCTGGTCAAATGAGTCCATGCACTGTTGGTCAAACTGAAATACCACCTACTTCTGTAACAAGTTAGCAAGGGTAGGGCAATCTTTCTGAAGTCTCTCATTAAACATCTGTAAAAATTGCATGACGTAGAAAAGCATGAACTTCCTGCACAAAAGCGGGGTAAGATAAAGAAAAGATAGCATGAATTTTAGCAGGATCTACTTCAATACCATTCACAGAGATAATATGACCTTAGACTATCCCATGCTCGACCATGAAATGACATTTCTCAAAAACATATGATGGAAGTGATTCTTGGGGCGTCGCCTGAAGAGCGTAAGTCCCTACACATTCCATATCTCTGTCTACATAAAAGGGCCCATAGATAGGTCCTAACCACAAATTATCATCAACACCAGAATCATCAGAATCAATAAAATCATAACAAAATTTAGAAGGTGCAAAGATATCCAAATGAAAAATAGACTCAGAAATAAAACCCATGCAATCCAGCTCGTTAGCTATATCCACGCTAAGAGTAGAATGATCCTCCATCGGGTGCTTCATAGCGTTCGAAATACTGAAGTGAACTGCAGTATCTCCTACCTCCATAGAAAGAGTACCTTATTACACATCAATCTTGGTCTTGGCAGTCTTGAGGAAAAGTCTGCCCAAGATAAGTGGAGCTCTGTTGTACTGTGTATCACCTTCCATATCAACAATATAAAAATTTATAGGAAATTCTGGTGCAAAGGCTGAATAAGTGTTGACACATTCTTTCCTATACTTATCAACTCATTACCTTTCCACTTCTTCTTGTGAACACACAAATCTTTAAGAAATTTGGCATACTTGGGAATCTACTAGCTCCTGGAATTCCCTAGCCTTTTCTTCAACAACCCTCTTCCTAGGCTACACTGGCCATTGAGGGAAGGGTAATGGAATTGGCGACTCTGATCGTCGTGGCTGTGGATCCTGCTCTGCTCTGCTTTGCTCTGTACTTCTAGAACTAGCAACTGGATCTGGTACTGATGCTATAGGGTCCGAGGTAACTCTACCACTCTGCAATGTAATCGAACTGATGTTCCCTTTAGGATTTGGGATGGTCTGAGATGGTAGTTGACTAGATCCCTATAACTACAACTGATTAATGTTAGATGCAAGCTGGCTAATCTGTCTCTCTATGCTCTGAATAGATGCATCGGTCATCTGATGATATTGTTGCTGTTGTACCAAAAACTACTGCGTAAGACTCAAATAGATTATCGCCTGAAGACCTAGTCATCACCACAAACAAATACAATGAGTAACAAATAGAAATGATAAGAAAGACACTAATAAAAAAAGAAAAGGAAACAAATAAACTAACTACAATTTAATGACAAATGAACACCATTATTAGTCCCCGGCAATGGCGCCAAAATTTGATTATGATTTTTGTCGTGGTAGCATTCCCAAATTATTTACCAAACCCCCTAACTACACTAATGCAACATAGGATAACTCAGGTCATCTCCCATGGAACTCAATGGTTGAACGTTTGTTTCTAAACATTATTAACACTGGGGGGGGGGGGGTTCCTACAACTATCAAAACAATTATTTGAAAGCTACCTTAATGTGCAAGAACGATTCAACCATGCACCGCACTGTCACTATACGATACAATGGTTAAACAATTCTGGTTAACAAACATGAAAATTAACCCTGCAAGAAATAAACCTAACTACCAATTAACAATTTCCTGGAAGCTAATCTAATGTGCAAAAGCAATTAAATCACGCACCGCAATGTCACTATAGGGTACAATGATTAAAGATTAACTGAACAAACTTAAACAATTCAACCAAGTACCGCACTGTCACTATACGGTACAATGATCAAAGATTAACTGAAAACTAAAAAAAACAAACCTAAGCAATTTAACCAAGCACCACACTGTCACTATATGACACAATGATCAAATATTACTGAAAACTAAACAAAACAAACATAAACAATTCAACCAAGCACCGCACTGTCACTATATGGTACAATGATCAAATATCAACTGAAAATCAAACTAAACAAACTTAAACAATTCAACCAAGCACATCACTGTCACTATAGGCACAATGATAAAATATCAACTAAAAACTAAAGTAAACAAACTTAAACACTTCAACCAAGTCCCGCATTGTCACTATACGACACAATGGTCAAACATTAACTGAAAACTAAACGAAACAAACCTAAGCAATTCAACCAAGCACCACATTGTCACTATACAATACAATGGTCAAACATTAACTAAAAACTCAAAAGAATAATTAACATTGTAGGAAATAAATTTAACTACCATGTAAACAAAATCAACGGTCAACAACAACTAAACTCCAAAATAAACTTCCACATGAAACATCAACCGAAACAATTCAAACAGCAAACAAACATCAACAAACATAAACGAACATCACAACCATAAACAAACATAACAAAACAAACATAATAAAACAAACATAACAAACAAACATAAAAAAATAGACATAACCAAACAAACAAACGTAACCAAACTAAAAACAACACAACACAAATTAAAACACAAGAATAAAAATTAACCAATGATCGTCCACAACTCCTAGAAAGGAACCACCCTCTTCAGTGACCCATGATAGTGTTGGACAGCTTCTAATGGCTTCAATGGAATGGATCTCTCGCCAGAATATCCCTCTGACGAAAGTTGGAATTGATGGACACGAATTATTGGTGCAATCAACCAAGTCACGATTGACCAGACTCGAGTTTGACTCGAGTAGTGTTTTGATGTTTGACATTGATGTTTTGTCATTGATGTTTGACAAGGGAGTTGACCATTGTTTGACAATGTGTTGACTATATGGTTGACATGGGATTGACCATATGATGGAAAGTCTAAGTGGGACACTTGGAATGGAAAGTCCAAGTGGGACACTTTGCAATTGGAAAGTCCAACATGGGTTGGCATGGAAAGTCCAAGCTTGAGTCTTGGCAAGGGAAAGTCCAAGCTTGAGTCTTGGCAAGAAAGTCCAAGCATAGGTCTTGGCAAGGGAAAGTCCAAGCTTGAGTCTTGGCAAATGGCAAGTCCAACATAGGTTGGCAAAGGAAGTCCAAGGGGTTATATTGGCAGCGTAAAGTCCAAGTGGGAGTCTTTGTTGGTGCAAGAGCATCATATAATCGAACCTAGGTTTTGATTATGGCAAAGATCCAAAGTTAAGGTCATATTATTATTTCATGAGCTAAATTAAGTGTGCAGGAAATGGTTAAGCTAAGCCAAAGGTCGGCGACACCCGGAGAATCCCGAGTCGAGAAACCGTGGTGGTTGGGCGACACTAGGAGAACTTCGTTGGAGTCGAAGAACCCAAGTTAAGACCAGAAGCAAAGCGACAGGTCATAAAGGACCAGAGGTAAGCATGAGTGTGAAGAGAGATGGTAAGGTCATGTCCTCTGTATGAGGATGACCATAGGCGGCGATCCGGCTAAGACTTCCAGTGGATGGTCTAGGTCGAGATCGGATGGTAAGAAATCGTCGCATTTACCATTTTTCGTGCTAACCTCTTACTACAGGGAATTGGCTAGGCTAGCAGTCGACTAATGCACATCAGTCGATTGATGAAGGGCATCAGTCGACTGATGGCGACGAATCCGCCTTTTGCACTAGGACAAAAAGGATAATGTTTGACGCCCCACTTCGCGATAAGATAAGGTGCCACCTCGTGAGAATTTCCAAAAGTTGAGGATTTGCATCTAGACTTATTCCAAGGCACAGGTCTATAAAAGGAGGGGAGGACTCCAACCCAAAGATCATCAATCTTATTCTCAAGTGCTCCTACAATGCTAAAGCTCTAACAACGTCATAACGCTGATGCAATGCCAGGCTTACAACTCCTTCATCGGCAGCAACAAGTTTGCTTCTAATTAGTTATTGTATTCATTATTTTAATCGTAACGAGGTGAGGTAGGTTTGTTGCCTCATCCTCGTGCTTTCAGTTTTTATGATCGTTGTCTCCTACCTCCAACGAGGAGGAGACTCTATAGTGGATAGCCCCTTCATACGCGGTCAAGGATCACAGGGCCTTAGATTAGCAATCATTGGGTTGTGAACCAAGTAAAAACAAACTTGTGTTATTTATTTTTCCACTGTGCATCTCTGTGTTTTAATCGAACGAACGAAAAGACCAAAAGATTTTACGCTCGGTATTCACCCCCCCCCTCTAGCGAAGCTTTCAATCCAACAGTCTTGGCAGCATAAGTCCAATGGTTAGCGACAAAAAGTTCAAGCGGTAGTCTTGGCAGCGTAAGACCAATGTGCCTTGGCGGGATATACCACGTTAGCATGAAAATAGCCGATGGAAGCACCTGAAGGCTAGCATATGGATGAACAAGGCATGGATGACTTGGAGGGATCCGATAGGTGTGAGGCTGACGGAGGTGGCTAGAAGGCTTAGGTCTAGGCTAAGGGTGGTCTAGCAAGTATGAGGACATCATACTTGGGGTTAAACCTCATGGTTGAGATTATCAGTAGACTAGGGCTTTGGACTAATCGATTGGTCAAGTGTTTTGACACTTGGCAGCTGAGTTGACTATTGGAAGTCGATTAGGATTATGACTAGCCGACTGCTGTGAGTCGACTAGTGATCGACTGCGGTCAAGTTACGACCACAGACACAAGGCACATCGACTTGCACCTCGACTGGAGTCTCAGTCGAGGTGGCGCCTCGACTAGCCTCGACTGCAGCGGGCACAGACGCAAGACGCCTTGACCGGTGCCTCAACCAGCGCCTCGACTGGGCCATCAGTCAACTGCCATGGATGGAAGTCGATTGCTGGGAAGGGTTGTGGAAGAAGAATGCTCGATGATCAACTGGTTAGTCAGCTATGACCCTGGCAATCGACTGCTGGGTAATAGCAGTCGACTGCTGGGTAATGGCAGTCGACTACCAGTGTAACTATTGGCTTGAATGTCGACGTGGATTAAGCCGTTATCTCACAACGATACTATTGGCAGTCGATTAGGGCCTTATAGCAGTCGACTACCAGGCGTGAATCCAGGCCGATGCAGGCATAAAAGGAATAGCTCATGGAGGTTTTCGCTATGGTTCTTTGAGGGGTTTCTTGAGGCAATTTGTTGGTGCATTTCAGGGTCCTTCAAGCTCATTCAAGTGATGCATGCGAATGCGACTTTAAATCTCGCGACGGAGACTGTCGATGACTCGAAGCGTGCGCTTGCGCTCAACACCTGCAAGTGCATGGATGTCATCAAGTAATAAAAGATTATCGATCCAACAGGGACTGAGATTCGAGTATCGATTTGTTCACTGGGTGAAATTGTTCGGAAGTAAAATCTAAAGGTTTTGATTGTGAGGGTTGGTGGTAGACTAAACTCTAGTACGGTGTCACACAGAGGAAGAAAGGAGCGTGCCGAGATCTTTAAAAGGGATTATAGGACTTCGGTTTTGCTTGTGTGTCACAAAACATGCTATCAACTGACCGTTGTCTAAATGTATAGCTATAGTTTTGTGGAAGGGACATCATACACTTTCTCGATGAGCCACCGCATCTATCAGGAGCTATCTCTGCCTTATAAGGATGGGATAGGCGGTACGAGGATGCCAAATCAATCCCTGTGATGAACCATTTCCAGTTCCATCGCATCCTTCTACCCACGGTTACAGGAGATTAGGTGAACCCCTAGGTTCCTTGTATAAATCCCCTAAATCTTAGATACGAGGGTTGTCACCCCTCGTATCGCCTAAGCACAACAGGTAGAAACCCAAATACGCATATATATTGGTATAAACAATTTCTAATTGCAAATTCAAACTCAGAAACAGAATTCAATTTGAAGCAACATGTCATGCGCACACAAGCTACTCCCTAATCCTAGAATCGAAGGAACTACTCCATATATAGGTGAGGAGAATCACAAGGCATGTTCATGTTCGAATATATTAGAAATAAAATTCAAGAACAAGAGGTTACAATGTCGATGTGGCCTTCTCTCTAATGTTGAAGTGCAGAACTTGGATCTCCAGTGGCGTTCTTCCTCCCCGTTGTGAGTTCCCGAAGCTTTTTAGGGCTTTTGTGTGCCGTCCCAGCCATCATGCCTCTCTCCTAGGGTTTGGGTAGAGCTCTCCTTATATAGACATCACATCGGATCACTGCAAAATCTAAAAAAAACCCTAATCACGCCAATCTACTGGGCCACCACACGACTGTGTGTTTCCACATGACCAAGCCATGTGCGGCCCTGGGGTGTCTGATCTCGCCCATTGGAAATGGTCGTGTGTAGCCACACGCCCTGGCCATGTCCCATTCTACGTCTAGCTGCAAAATGCCCTTCTTTTGCTCCAAAAGTGTGCCTTTTCCCGCCGGAATGCTATCCTGCATGCAAAAGTACAAAGAACAGATCTCTGAACCAGAAAATAGGAAATGCATGCAAAAGAAAAGTAACATACGCATGAAACTAACATGAAATGTAACGAGATGTGAGCGAAAACTACTCCTAAAACCCTATATATTTTGCTCACATCATCAAGCAACCACATCAACAAGCATTCAAAGCCCTAGTTTGTAAAGTTTTCTTTACATTTCATTTGTTTACTTATTGTATTTTTGTATTACTTGTCTAATCGCTTGTAAGTGGTTTCTTCGCCTCCAACTTGTTGTCGAGAAGGAGTGTTTTGGTTTAGTGGTGGTGTTTCCATCGCTAGAGCTCATTTGAGCTCAACCCGTGGAGTAGGAACCTTGAGGTTCTAAACCACATTATATTTGTGTGTTTTGATTGTGTATCTTGTTATTTGTATTTGTCATTATTATTCTTCTGTGCTAACAAGTGTGTATATGATAAAACGCGAACAAATTCCATCGACGCAACGAACGCGCTATTCAACCCCCCCCTATAGTGGTCACCAACGGTCCCTACAATTGGTATTAGAGCTAGGAGCTCTTCCTCAGCTTCACATCCGAGGGAGCGCGCTAGAGGGAACAAGATGGAGTTTGAAGAAAAATTGGGATGGGATATCTGTTAGTAATATATGAGAGGTGTCTTAAGGCAATCGCCTTATGTTTAAATCCATTTATATGATAAATGAAGATTCACTATTTGAGTATACAT
This sequence comes from Wurfbainia villosa, assembly GCA_025175895.1. Lineage (NCBI taxonomy): Eukaryota > Viridiplantae > Streptophyta > Magnoliopsida > Zingiberales > Zingiberaceae > Wurfbainia > Wurfbainia villosa. The sequence continues at coordinate 19,116,683 of CM046008.1, read as the reverse complement.
ATTTTTATGTTTTTAATTAGATCTTAAATTCATTTACTGAATGTCCACGATATGATTCACAGCATGAGAGAATTTGTGATTGGATCACAACTAGTGAGTATATCTACATGTGTAATTGTGATGTATTTGAATTATCCCTAGTCGATGAATTGATGGATTTGGACACCATCAATTCTGTCGAAACTAGCACGAGGTATACTCCTTGGTGTATCAAAGCAGTTGATTCTCACTGGCTGGAGACATTGTGATGTCTGGAGTTAATCGTGGATGCCAGTTATGGTAACTATTTCATTAGAGTGACCAGCTGTAAGACTTCATATGGTTCTCTGCATATATGGATATGTCAATAAAGTTCTTACTACAACTTAACTGTGATGTTCCTTTGACTTGCGGTATTAAAATCATCTTGGTCATGGAGACTTATGCTTTGACATCTTAAGTAAGCATCTCAGAGGAGATGTGGACCAGGGATGATTGGGTATAATTCGAAATGCCCGAAGGTGTTTGAATAGCCTATAAAGTATTCACCACTCTTTGCGAGGAGATGTATACCCATGGCCTCTCGTCGGATTGTTACTAAAGTCTTTGGCCAAAGTATTACATGTTTAGAGTAAGGTTCTCTTGGATACATGTGCAATAACTAAAATCCGTAGGACGAGGAAATGATACTTGGGCTAGGTGTGACGTAGTAAGCCTGGTGAGGACTGACACAATAGACCATATTTTGAACCAAGTGAATATAAGATGTGTGAAGCGAAAGGGGCACGATTCATTATAGCTTTTTAAGGGTTTCAGAAATGGTTCTGGAATCAATCGTTGATTTTCTAGTAAATTGGTGATCATGATGTACTACTAGATGCCACTCATATCGTTCTATAGTTAATGGTTAATTATAGATGGCCATCATAAATCAGGAACCTATTTGGTCACATGCACAATGAGTGTAATCCGAAGGATTTAAAACGAGCTTAAGAATGAGAATCTCAGATCGAGAGAAACTAGGTTTGATTGGACCAAACAAGGAGCGAGTATGAAATCGTTTCAGTCGCAACGGAGGCATGGATGGGTTGAGTCTTATGAAGATATGATGGATGAACCAAATTGGTTTGGTTCTAATCCAATGGTGGAAAATAAACCAAAGTGGTTTGGTTTGTTTTAAACGAATGAACCAAAGTTTGTTCGGTTCATTTTAACTTAAAATAGTCCAACGCGGTTTGGTTTATTTTAACTTAAGTTATTGGAGCGGGTTAACCGGTTTTGGTTATGAACCTATAACCATTAGGAGAATGTGTTCTCTATAAAACATGGCTTAAGGGTTTTTCGTGGATAACTTGTGCGTTGGAAACCCAAGCCACCCAAGCTCTTCTCCTCTCCTTGCCGCCCAACAAGGTTGTCGCCCAACCTTGCTGCCACCCTCCTTGCTGGACGCCGCCACCTGTTGCCGCTGGCCTCCAGCTGCTGCCGGCCATCCTCTGGCAACCCTCCTTGGCTCTGGTGACCAAGGACTAGCCGACCCTCTCCCTTTGGCCGACGCTAAGTCCTCCACCAAGTTGTCCAATTTTTCTGGACAACTTGTTTCCTTTCGTGTCGGAGCGTCATTTGGATGACGTTTGGAGCTCCGACAGTGGCTACCTTGTCGGGGATTCAATTTCCGATAATCATCATACATGGAGGATCAAGGATTCGTCAATCGGTTGCCCAGAATTCTATTTCTTGTTTGGGTTGTTGGACTCTCTCCAAGCCCGGTTCGAACCCGAACATGTTCAAACCATGGAATAGTTTAATACTAATATGATAAGAGTCAGAGGTCAATCATTAGCTTTGGTTGTTGGACTCTCTCAAAGATGGGCTAATTGGTTGAATGCACTCTAACTATATTAAAACTATTTCTCGATTAATGGGTTGACTTTAACCTGGAGCATCGGCTTGTTGGACTCTCTCCAAGGTCGATGTGAAGGGAGGTGAAGTTGGGTGCTATGCATATGATGCATACTTGTTAATGAGTTAACAACCTGATGTATGTGTGAACATTCAATTAGTTGATAGTACATTGTGATAGTTGCATATATGTGATATGCAATCGGTATACTTGATACCTACAACGTAGCTTTGAATGGCTTGTTGGACTCTCTCCAAGGTTATTCATATCTATGTTGGATATCAGCCCATTTGGAGATCGACATACAATCTCCCGAAGTGATTTTGGGGTTTTTAAAATTCGAAAAATGAATGGGATTTATAAATGTATGCTGATGCATTTTTTCATCTTTCTGATATATGCTCGATTTTGTATTTCTAGATTAATCGCTTGATCATGATGTCTTTGAATTTGTGCTCTATTTTGAATTCAAATAAATTGTCTGGGCCGAACTTCTTGGACTGGCTTAGAAACTTGAGAATTATTCTCAAGGCGGAAAAGCTTGCGTATGTCCTCGAAGAGCCTCTTCCCGCCCATCCTAGTGATGATGCAACTCCGGACCAATTGTTGGCCTATCAGAAACATGTGAGTGATTCTGAACTAGTGAGTTGCATCATGCTTGCCGCGATGGTACCCGAGTTGCAGAAGCAACATGAGCATATAGATGCTCATACCATAGTCCTACATCTTTATGAGTTGTTTGATGAGCAAGTGAGATTCGTAAGGTTCGAAGTCTCCAAGCTCCTCTTCACCTCTGAGATGTAAGAAGGTTCATCTGTGGTACTACTCAACATGTTGAAGACTGTGGAGCCTTCTGTGAAGCATGAGCAGGGGACGGTGTTGTTAGTTAATTCCTTGAAGAAAGGTTCTAAGAGGAAGTTAAAGGAACAACAGAAGGGGAAGAAGAAAAATGCTAAAAAGGCAGAACCAGCTTAAAAGGGCACTTGCCACCATTGTGGCAAGGAGGGCCATTGGCGAAGAAACTACAAGATTTATCTTGAGTCCGTGAAGAAGAATAAGGCATCAGATGCCCCATCTTTTTCAGATATCTTCGTTATTGATTGTTATTCTATTTCCTTAGACACATGAGTATTGGATACCATGTGTGGTTCACATATATGTAATAACATACATGAGTTAAGGAATAGAAGAAGACTCATCAAGAGAGAGTCAAATTTACATGTTGGGAATGGAGCAAAGGTTGCTGCACTCGCCATCAGAACATATTTGTTGAAACTCCCTACAAGACTTGTCTTAGAACTGGACAATTGCTTATATGCTCCTTCGATGATAAATAACATCATTTCTATTTCTTGTTTAAATAGAAATGGGTACCATTTAGTAATAATTGTTGTTACATAACTTTGAATGGTGTTCTTTATGGGACTGGAACTTTAAGCAATGGTATTTATACGTTGGACGTATCCAGTGACATTTTCAATATCGAAGCGAGCAACAAGCGTGCTCGAAAGGATAATCAATTAGACTCCTACATGTGAAATACATGTTCGAATTACATTGTCATCTTGGCTATGTAAGCAAGAAACACATGTTCGAATTACACCGATGTGGAATTCTGGAATCGTTTGAATTAGATTCATACGATACATACGAATCATGCTTAAAAGGCAAGATGACTAAGTTTCCTTTTACGGGAAAAGGTGAACCGGTGGGAGAGTTACTTAGTCTAATCCATACGGATGTATGCGGACCTATGACAATTAATGCACTTGGAGGCTATAGCTACTTCATTACATTCACCGATGATCACTCACGATTTGGGTATGTGTTCTTGATGAAACACAAGTCTGAAGCCTTTGAAAGGTTCAAAGAATTCTGAAATGAAGTAGAGAAATAACTTGGCAAGAGTATTAAAATACTTCGATCAGATCGAGGTAGTGAATACTTGAGTCAAGAGTTTCTAGATTATCTAAGGGACAATGGTATATTATCTCAATGGACTCCGCCGTATACACCGCAGCATAATGGTGTATATGAGAGGCGTAACCGAACCTTGTTGGACATGGTCAGGTCGATGAAGAATCATGCAAATCTTCCCAAGTCTTTTTAGGGCTATGCACTTCAGACAACTGTTTACTTGCTAAACAGAATGCCGACGAAGGTAGTCTCAATGACTCCATATGAAATATGGAATAGTAAGAAACGTCATTTATCTTACTTGAAGATATGGGGTTGTCCTGCTTATGTGAAGCGGACTGTATCAGACAAATTGGATGCTAAGTCTGATAAATGTTTATTTATAGGATACCCTAAGGAAATAAGGGGTTACCAATTCTATCTTCCTGTGGAACAAAAGGTGTTTGTTTCAAGGCATGCTGTGTTTCTAGAGAAAGTGTTTCTCTTGCAAGAAAACAGTGGGAGTGTCGTTGAGCTTGAGGAGACTCGATAGACTCCAATAGACATTGATGAGATACCTGGTGAAGCACCACAATTGATAACTCATAGTGATGAGCCATCGACTGGACCTATTGTGACACCACATCTTCGTAGATCTGGTAGAACACACAACATTCTTGAGAGATATCGATTTCTCATAAGTGAATCGAACGACGTGTTACTCATTGATGATGAGGAGCCTACCAGTTATGAAGAAGTTCTGAAAAGTTTAGAAAGCGATAAATGGCTTAACGCCATGAAGTCGGAAATGGATTCCATGTATGAAAATCAAGTTTGGAACTTGGTTGACCCACCTGAAGGCATAAAGCCTATAGGGTGCAAGTGGTTTTCAAGAAGAAGACTGACATGGATGGCAATGTGATTACCTATAAGGCTAGACTAGTGGCGAAAGGATATCGTCGAAAGCAAGGTGTTGATTATGATGAGACCTATTCACCTGTTTCTATGCTTAAATCTATTCGGATGCTCCTGGCCATAGCGGCTCATTATGATTATGAGATATGACAGATGGATGTGAAAACAACTTTCCTTAATGGAAACATACTCGAGGACGTGTATATTATACAACCTGAGGGTTTTACATCGATTGATAAAACCAAGGTATGCAAACTGCGATGGTCCATATATGGACTGAAGCAAGCATCCATGAGTTGGAATATCCATTTTGATGAGACAATCAAAAAGTTTGATTTCGCGCAAAATATGGATGAACCTTGTGTGTACAAGAAGGTTAGTGGGAGTGCAGTCGTGTTCCTAGTATTGTTTGTCAATGATATTTTACTTATAGGAAATGATATTTCTGTCTTATAGTCAGTTAAAATTTGGTTGTCCAAGACATTCTCTATGAAAGACCTAGGAGAAGAAACCTACGTCCTCGGGATTAAGATCTATAGGGATAGATCGAATCGGTTGCTTCGTCTTTCACAGTCTACATATATAGACCGAGTGCTAAAGAGGTTTAGCATGTCGGTGTAGGGATGTATACTGAAAAGTCTATCTTTTGTATGAACATCTTTATTTTGAAATAAGAATCACATGATCATTGTTTGCATATTTTTATGGTTATGCAATATTGTCTAATACATTACATTGTAGATAACATGGTGTGTGGTGTCACACGGGAGATCATGTTATCGGCTCCTTGTAAAGTATAAGTAAAGGCTCACAACCGAGATGGCTTTGGACAAACCATCGGAATGGTTATAGTGTGATTTGGTATTGGTTTGTCTTGACCATAGAATCACACTAGTGCACTTTGTGTGTATTGAGCAGGACCGACACAGAGGTGATTCGATTTATTGCTGACTACATAATCGAATCGGACCTCAGATATTATTTAGTACATGCTCTTAATCCCGATATAATAACGGGCACATATACTTGGTACTCATCTCTTTGATTTACCAATGGGCGAGATTTATAGATTAAATCGATAGACTCAGTAAGTTGGGAGATGATATTATTTATATGGTGTGCCGTTGATTATAGGAGGAAACCGTGTCCTATATATTAGGATGATGATGTCCCCTTGAGGAGCTCATAAGGTTCATCATGTAAACCCTGCAGGTGGACTAGGTCCGGCATGCTGAAAGGTTGAGTGGTACTACTCAAGGAGTTAGATGTTGATTAATTAATGGTTAGTAAATTAATTAATCGGCCGGACGTCGAGATCTTAAACACGGGAGAAAATATACAAATAATATATGGAGCCCATATTATCATATGGGGGTTGGTGAGGTAGATCAATGATGGACCTTTAGTGGATTGGACCATCATTAGTGGATCGGACTTTATGTGGGCTTGATCCATGGGTGGCCAAGACCCAACTCCTCCTCATGGTCCCTAATGTAGCCCATTAACACCTCAAGATGCTTAGATCCAATGGATAGAAACAAAACACTAAGATCCATTGGTAGAGATTAAATCTCTAAGATCCAACGGTTGAGATTAAATCTCTAGATCCGACAGTTGAGATTAAATCCCTAGAACCAATGGAGGAGATTAATTCATGACTTATCCCTAACTCTATAAAAGGAGGGCATGGGAAGTGGTCGTGGATAACATGATTGAGAGGGAGCAAGGCTTGGGCGGCAAGAATAGGGCAATCCTAGTTGAGATAGGATTGGAATTAGGGTTAGGGTTTGGAAGCAAGGGTGGCACCAAATAAGGCAAGTTTTCCTTCTTCTTCCTTGCCTTGTGGCCAACGTCCAGCAGCTATTCCAGCCTTTCCCAGCCCTTGGCCAGCGCCCAAAACACTCCCCTCTCTTCTCCTTAGGTGGTGGAAACAAGATATAGGGTTTCCCTTGGTGTCTTGGTAGTTTTCCATCATCTTCTTCTCCTTCTAGTTGGCCAGCGGCAAGAACTTCTATAGTTCTTTGTTGGTTGAGTTTTTGAAGGAGAAAAACATTGTTTCTCTTCTTCCTCTTGCTTGGGAAAAGCAAGGAAGGAAGTTTTGTGATCTAGGAGCTTCGACTTTTGGTGGATCGTCGCCCACACGACGTCCAAAAGGAGGAGGGTCATACATTAGAAGACCAAGAGGTATAACTATTCTTCTATCTCTTTTATTCATTGCTTGTATTTGTTTTTCAAAATATAAGCATGTTATATTTCTGTAAATAGGCTAAATAATACTTGGATCCCGAGTATAAACACAAAAACCGGCGATCCGGACATCGTCTATTCCGCGGCTACTCGTAGAATAGTGGATGGTCGCTTGAACAACTAGTTTGTTCAAGTGACCTCTCTAAACGAATAGCACGACGATGACTTGGTTGCTTTGAGAATCCCTTTTGTCTAGGATTAAATTTTTAATCCGGGGACATCGAAGGGATCACCATGGTCAAGCAACCGAGGCGAAGGGGAAGCGAAGTTTCCCCTCACGGATCAACCCCAACAGTCGGAATCCAAGAAAGGTTTTCTTCCCATTAGGCATGGGATACTGTTAGGATGTATACTGAAAAGTCTATCTTTTGTATGAACATATTTATTTTTGAAATTAGAATCACATGATCATTGTTTGCATATTTATGGTTATGCAATATTGTCTAATACATTACATTGTAGATAACATAGTGTGTGGTGTCACACGGAAGATCATGTTATCGGCTCCTTGTAAAGTATAAGTAAAGGCTCACAACCCAGATGGTTTTAGACAAACCATTGGTATAGTTGTAGTGTGATTTCGGATTGGTTTGTCTTTACCATAGAATCACACTAGTGCACTTTGTGTGTATTGAGTAGGACCGACTTAGAGGTGATTCGATTTATTGCTGACTACATAATCGAATCAGACCTCAAATATTATTATGTACATGCTCTTAATCCCGATATAATAATGGGCACATATACTTAGTATTCATTTCTTTGATTTACCAATGGGCGAGATTTATAGATTAAATCGATAGGCTTGGTAAGTTGGAAAATTATATTATTTATATGGTGTACCATTGATTATCAAAGGAAACCGTGTCCTATATATTAGGATGATGATGTCCCCTTGAGGAGCTCATAAGATTCATCATGTAAACCCTATAGGTGGACTTGGTCCGGTATGATGAAAAGGTTGAGTGGTACTACTCATGGAGTTAGATGTTGATTAATTAATGGTTAGTAAATTAATTAATCAACGGACATTCGAGATCTCAAACATGGGGATAAAATGTACAAATAATATATGGAGCCTATATTAACTTATGGGGGTTGGTGAGGTAGATCAATGATGATCCTCTAGTGGAATGGATTATCATTAATGGATCAGACTTTATGTGGGCTTGATCCATTGGGTGGCCAAGATCCAACTCCTCCTCATGGTCCCTATTGTAGCCTATTAAAACCTCATGAAGCTTAGATCCAATGGATAGAAACAAAACTCTAGAACCAAAGGTAGAGATTAAATCTCTAGATCCGACGGTTGAGATTAAATCTCTAGATCCGACGGTTGAGATTAAATCCCTAGAACCAATGGTGGAGATAAAACAAGGCTTATCCCTAACTCTATAAAAGGAGGGCAAGGGGTGGGCGGCAACTTGAATCCAACTAGAAATAGGATTAGGGTTTTGGGCGACAAGGCTTGGAGGCTAGGGTTTAGGGCTTGGTGGCACCAAATAAGGAAGGTCTTTCCTTTCTTCTTCTTCCCTCAAGGTGGTCGGCGTCCAGCAGCTTTTTCCAGCCTTTGTCCGGCGTCCAATCCTTCCTTTCTCCTTCTCCTTGGCCGGTGGAAACAAGATTTAGGGGTTTCCCTTGGTGTCTTGGCCAGTTTCCATCCTAATCTCCTCTTCCTTCTTGGTCGGCGGCAAGCTCCAACCTTGGAGGTTGGTGGTTGGTTGAAAGAAGGAAAAGAGCCTTGTTTCTATTCTTCCTCTTGCTCGCAACGAGCAAGGAAGGGAGATTGGTGATCTAGGAGCTTTAACTTTTGGTAGATCGTCGCCCACACGACGTCCGAAAGGAGGAAGGTCATACAATAGAAGATCGAGAGGTATATCGATTCTCTATTTTCATTTGTTACATATTTATATTTTGTTTTTCAATTATTAGCATGATAGATTCTGTTTGTGGCTAAATAATATTTGGATCCCGAACATAAATACAAAAACCGACGATCTGTACATCGTCTATTCTGCGGCTATTCGTGGAATAGAGGTTGGTCGCTTGAACAACAAGTTTGTTCAAGAGACTACTCTAAACGAATAGCACGACGATGATAAGGTTTCTTGGGTGTTCCCTTTTGTCTAGGATTAAATTTTTAATCCGGGGACATTGATGGGATCACCATAAATAAGCTATCGAATTGAAGTGGGAAGCGAAGTTTTGTTGGGATGTATACTGAAAGCCTAGCTCTTTTGTATGGACATCTTTATTTTGAAATAAGAATCACATGATCATTGTTTGCACGTTATATTTATATGTGTGCATATTGTCTAATATTTTACATTGTAGATAACATGGTGCCTGGGTGCGGCACAGAAGATCATGTTATCAGTCCCTTGTAGAATATAAGTAGAGGCTCACAACCAAGATGGTTTTGGACAAACCATTGGCATGGTTGTAGTGTAGCTTGGTATTGTTTTATCTTGAACATAGAGTTACACTAGTACACCTTGGTGTATTGAGCAGGACCGACATAGAGGTGATTCAATTTATTGCTGACTACATAATTGAATCGGACCTCGGATATTATGTTGTACATGCTCTTAATCCCGATATAATAATGGGCACATGTACTTAGTATTTATTTCTTTGATTTACCAGAGGGTGAGATTTCTATGGATTAAATCAATATGCCCGGTAAGTTGGGAAGTGATATTATTTACATGGTGTGCCGTTGATTATAGGAAAAATCCGTGTCCTATATATTAGGTTGATGATGTCCCCTTGAGGAGCTCATAAGGTTCATCATGTAAACCCTGCAGGTTGACTTAGTCAACATGATGATAAGGTTGAGTGGTACTACTCGAGGAGTTAGATGTTAATTAATTGATGGTCAGTAAATCAATTAATTGACGGACATTCGATATCTTAAACACGGGGAGATGGATGTACAAATAATATATGGAGCCCATATTAATTTATGGGGGTTGGTGAGGTAGTTCGATGATGATCCTCTAGTGGAATGGAACATCATTGATGGATCAAGTTTGTGTGGTTCCGATCCATCGGGTGGCCAAGACCCAACTCCTCCTCATGGTCCCTATCGTAGCCTTATATAAACCTCATGAAGTCTAGATCAAATGATGGAAAACAAATCTCTAGATCCGACGGTTAGGATTGAATCCCTAGAACCGACGGTGGAGATTAGATCTCTAGATCCGACGGTTGGGATTAAATTCCTAGAACCGACGGTTGAGATTAAATCTCTAGATCCGACGGTTGGGATTAAATTCCTAGAACCGTTGAGATTAAATCTCTAGATCCGACGGTTGGGATTAAATTCCTAGAACCGACGGTTGAGATTAAATCTCTAAATCCGACGGTTGAGATTAAAACCATAGAACCGACGGTGGAGATTAAACCAAGGCCTAAACCTAACTCTATATAAAAGGGAGAGGAAAGGTTGGATAAGGTGGGCGGCAAGAAAATTGGGAATTAGTTCCTATATTTTTGGCTACCTCATCAATAACCAATTTTCTCCTAAGTTCTATATAAGGAGCATGGGTTGGCGGCAAGAACTAAGTTTTTTGGAGGGGGTTCATGATGGATGCTAAGGAAATTAGGGTTTAGCCTAGCATAACTTGGGCGGCAAGCATCCACAAGGAGGAAACCCTACTTAGGGTTTTGGCTCCTTAGGTTGGGCGGCCAAGGTGGTGGAGCTAGAGGGGCAACCTATGGATGAGCTTGTCTTCTTCCTTGGAGGTGGCTAGCTCCTAGATCTCTCCTCTCCACCATGCTTAGGCAAGAAACCTATGGAGGAAACCCTAATTAGATTAGGGTTTGGCTCTTTGGATTAGGCGGCTAGGTTTGGAAGTTATGGTTGGGCGGCAACTATAGGGGAAGGGCTCATCTTCTTCCTTCTAAGGGTTGGCCGGCCACTACCTTCTCTTCCTCTACCTTGGGCGGCAAGAAATCCAAAGGAAGCTTGGTTGGGTGGCAAGGGTTTGGAAGGTAAGGTAGGTGGCAACTATAGGGGAAGTGTTCTTCTTCTTCCTAGGGTGTTGGCCGGGTCCTATCCTTTTTCCTATACCTTTGGTGGTGCCCAACCTATTCCTCTTTCCCTTTGTTTTCCTCTTGGCCGTGGCACTAGGAGCTAGGGTTTGTCCCTAGTTCGGTTGCTTGTAGTTGTTTCCATTATGTTCTCTCTATTCTTGGGGCGGCATCAATCCTTTGTGGATTGGTGGTTGGCTCAAGCAAGAAGGGAAAGAGAGTTCTTCATTCTTTGGATTGAAGAAGATCTAAGAAGCTTCAACTTGTGGAGGATCTTCGCCCACACGAAGTCTACAAGGAGGTTAGGACATACGATAGAAGATCAAGAGGTATAAAAGTTTTATAACTTTTATTTATGATCTTTGCATGTTTCTATTCTTAATTGATATGCTAGCTTAAGTTCTTTAGGTTAGTATATGTTGATTATACTAGTTTGCATTTGCATGTATTTGTATAATCATGGACCCCGAATAAGAAACACAAAAATTGGCGATCCGTCCGTTGTCTCTTCCGCGGCTAACCGACTAGAAGAGTTGTGTTGCTTGAACAACTAGTTTGTTCAAGCGATCGCTCGAGTCGTTAGCACGACGACGAATTGGTTGTGCTTAGGAAACTCATCCCATCCGGATTAGTTTTCATTAGTGAAAATTTTAATCCGGGGACATGGGAGCCTATGAGCATTCCGAGAAATAGCACGGTTGCCAACAAGTTTCCCCTCACGGATCAACCCAACAGATACACCTTTCAAAGTCGATGTGTCCGTGCACCGAAGACGAGAGGATTTGCATCAGTAAGATTTCCTATGCATCTGCAATAGGATCTATCATGTATGCTATGTTATGTACGAGGCCCGATGTATTGTATGCTCTCAGTGTCATGAGCAGATACCAGTCTGATCCAGGAATGGATCATTGGGTGGTTGTTAAGACAATCCTTAAGTACTTAAGAAGAACTAAGGATGTGTTCCTAATATATGGAGAAGGGGACATGGTGATATGCAAGTATACGAATGCCAGCTTCTACACAGACAAGGATGATTCCAGGTCTCAGTCTGGGTACGTGTTCACCTTGAATGGGGGCACAATGAGTTGGAAAAGTTCCAAACAAGACACTGTAGCGGATTCTATCACAGAGGCAGAATACATTGCAGCTTCGAAAGCAGCAAAGGAAGCGGTTTGGATCAAAGTTCATTCTTGAACTTGGTGTGGTTCCAACCATTGTTGAAGCAATACCGGTTTACTATGACAACAATGGAGCAATTCCACAGGAAAAAGAGCCAAGGTCTCATCAACGCTCTAAACATGTGCTTCGCCGCTATCATTTGATCAGAGAGATCATAAGTAGGAAGGAAATACAAATCGAGAAGATTCCCACTGAAAAGAACTTAGCGGATCCTTTAACTAAGGTCTTACCTCAAAGTAAGTTTGAGGGCCATGTTAGGACCTATGGTATTGGATGTCGTGGCGATTGACGTTAAGCCAAGTGGGAGTTTGTTAGTAATATATGAGAGGTGTCCTAAGGCAATCGCCTTATGTTTAAAACCATTTATATGATAAATGAAGATTCACTATTTGAGTATACATGTTTTCATGTATTTGATTAGATCTTAAACTCATTTACTGAATGTCCACGATTTGATTCATAGCATGAGAGAATTTGTGATTGGATAACAACTAGTGAGTATCTCTACAGGTATAATTGTGATGTATTGGAATTATCCCTAGTCAATGAATTGATGGATTTGGACACCATCAATTCTATCGAGACTAGCATGAGGTATACTCCTTGGTGTATCCAATCAGCTGATTCTCTCTGGTTGAAGACATTGTGATGTCTGGAGTTAATCGTGGATGCTAGTTATGGTAACTAGTTCATTGGAGTGACCAGCTGTAAGACTTCATATGGTTCTCTGCATATATGGATATGTCAATGAAGTTTTTACTGTAGCTTAACTGCGATGTTCCTTTGACTTGCGGTATTCAAGTCATCTTGGACATGAAGACTTATGCTTTGACATCTTAAGCAAGCATCTCTGAGGAGATGTGGACCCAGGATGATTGGGTATAAGTCAAAATGCCCGAAGGTGTTTGAATAGCCTATAAAGGATTCACCACTCCTTGCTAGGAGATGTATACCAATGGCCTCTCGGCGGATTGTTACTAAAGTCTTTGACCAAAGCATTACATGTTTAGAGTAAGGTACTCTTGGATACATGTGCAGTAACTAGAATCCGTAGGACGAGGAAATGATACTTGGGCTAGGTGTGACATAGTAAGCCTAGTGGGAATTAACACAATAGACCATGTCCTGAACCAAGCAGGTATAAGATACGTGAAGGGAACGGGGCACGATTCATTGTAGCTACGGAAGGGTTTCAGAAATGGTTTTGGAATCAACCGTTGATTTTCTAGTTAATTGGGGATCATGATGTACTACTAGGTTCCACTCATGATCATTCTATAATTAATGGTTAATTATAGACAACTAACATAAATCGGGAACCTATTTGGTCATACACACAGTGAGTGTAATCCAAAGAATTTAAAACGAGATTGAGAATGAGATTCTTAGATCGAGAGAAACTAGGTTTGGTTGGACCAAACAAGGAGTGAGCATGAAATCGTTTCAGTCGCAATGGAAGCATGGATGGGCTGAGTCTTTTGAAGACATGATGGATGAACCAAATTGGTTTAGTTCTAATCCAATGGTGGGAAATAAACCAAAGTGGTTTGATTTGTTTTAAACGAATGAACCAAAGTTGGTTCGGTTCGTTTTAACTTAAAATAGACCAACGTGGTTTGGTTTATTTTAACTTAAGTTATTGGAGCAGGTTAATGGGTTGTGGTTATGAACCAATAACCGTTAGGAGAATGTGTTCTCTATAAAACATGGCTTAAGGGTTTTTCGTGGATAACTTGTGTGTTGGAAATCTTAGCCACCCAAGCCCTTCTCCTCTCCTTACCGCCCAACAAGGTTGCCGCCTAACCTTGCTACCACCCTCCTTGCTCGATGTCGGCACCTACTGTCACCAGCCTCCAGCTACTACTGGACATCCTCTGGCGACCCTCCTTGGCTCTGGTGACCAGGGACCAGCCATCCCTCTCCCTTTGGCCAGCACCAAGTCCTCCACCAAGCTGTCCAATTTTTCTGGACATCTTGTTCCTTTCCTGTCAGAGCATCATTTGGACGATGTTTGGAGCTCCGATAGCGATTACCTTGCTGGGGATTCGATCTCTGGTAATCCTCTTAGGTGGAGGACCATGGATTCATCAATCGATTGACAAATACCTCTCCGGAGAAGCGAGTTTTGGGTACTCATTTTCAAATCTGAATTTTGATTCGGATTGTGATCTTCTCTCGATGACATCGTCTTCGACACGAGGCTAGTGACTCCTACGAAGACGAGGCTTGTATCTTGGAGAAGCTATCCCAATGGTATGTTAGTAATATATGAGAAATGTCCTAAGGCAATCGCCTTATGTATGAACCATTTATATGATAAATGAAGATTCACTATTTGAGTATACATATTTTATGTATTTGATTGGATCTTAAACTCATTTACTGAATGTCCACGATACGATTCACAGCATGAGAGAATTTGTGATTGGATCACAACTAGTGAGTATCTCTACATGTGTAATTGTGATGTATCGGAATTATCCCTAGTCAATGAATTGATGGATTTGGACACCATCAATTCTGTCGAGACTAGCACGAGGTATACTCCTTGGTGTATCCAAGCAGCTGATTCTCACTGGCTGGAGACATAGTGATGTCCGGAGTTAATCGTGGATGCTAGTTATGGTAACTAGTTCATTGGAGTGACCAACCGTAAGACTTCATATGGTTTTCTGCATATATAGATATGTCAATGAAGTTCTTACTGTGGCTTAAGTGCGATGTTCCTTTGACTTGCGGTATTCAAGTCATCTTGATCATAGAGACTTATGCTTTGACATCTTAAGCAAGCATCTCTAAGGAGATGTGGACCCGGGATGATTGGGTATAAGTCGAAGTGATCGAAGGTGTTTGAATAGCCTATAAAGGATTCACCACTCTTTGCGAGGAGATGTATACCCATGGCCACTCGTCGGATTGTTACTAAAGTCTTTGGCCAAAGCATTACATGTTTAGAGTAAGGTACTCTTCGATACATGTGGAGTAACTAGAATCCGTAGGACGAGGAAATGATACTTGGGCTAGGTGTGACGTAGTCAGCCTAGTGGGGACTGACACAATAGACCATGTCCTGAACCAAGTGGGTATAAGATGAGTGAAGGGAATGGGGCACGATTCATTCAAGCTACTGAAGGGTTTCAGAAATAGTTCTGGATCAACCGTTGATCTTTTCGGTTAATTGGGGATCATGATGTACTACTAGGTGCCACTCATGATCGTTCTATAATTAATGGTTAATTATAGACGGCCAACATAAACCGAGAACCTATTTGGTCACACGCACAACGAGTGTAATCCAAAGGATTTAAAACGAGCTTGAGAATGGGATTCTCAGACCGAGAGAAACTATGTTTGGTTGGACCAAACATAAAGCGAGCATGAAATTGTTTCAGTCGCAATGGAAGCGTGGATGGGTCGTGTCTTATGAAGACATAATGGATGGACCAAAATGGTTTGGTCCTAATCCAATGGACGAGAATAAACCAAAGGGTTTGGTTTATATTAAACGAATGAACCAAAGGTTGGTTCGGTTCGTTTTAACTTAAAATAAACCATCATGGTTTGGTTTATTTTAACTTATCTTAATGGAGCGGGTTAACGGGCTTTATGGATATGATCCATTAACCACTAAGAGAATTAGTTCTCTATAAAATAGTGATTAAACCCTAACCCTAAACCTAATCAAAACTTGGCCGCCCAACCCCTCCCTCTCCTATTCGGCGCCCAACTCCAAGCTGCCGCCGCCCAGCCCAAAGGTCCTCCAACCGCGCCCGTAAGGTTGCTTCTTCCTCCTCGCCGGCGTCGAGCTGCTGCCGGAAGAGTTCCGGTCATCCTCCTTAGGTTTGGCATCAAGGTGAGCACTTTGCTTCCTTGGTTTTGGCCGGCGCCTACTCCTCCACCAAGCTGTCCAGTTTTCTGGACAGCTTCTTCTCCTCTCGTCGGAGCGTCGTTTAGACGACGGTTAGGGCCCGGCAGCGCTAACATACCGGGATTTGATCTCCGGTAATCCTCTGGTGGAGGGGCGATTCGTCAATCGGTTGACGAATACCTCTCCGGAGAAGCAAGTCTTGAGGACTTGTTTTAGGTCCGAATTTGGATTCGGATCGTGATCATCTCTCGATCACGTCGTCTTCAACACGAGGCTAGTAACCCATACGAAGACGAAGCTCGTGGCTTGGCGAAGTCATCCCGAGGAGCTCGGCGTGGATACGGATAGAGACGATTCCTACGAGAATCGTTCCGATTGATGCCGTTCCCGCTACACGTCATACGGAAGGTATAACGTAGTTTAATTTCTTTTTATTGCAATTTTAATTTACGGTTATGTCTACACTTGTTGTAATAGCATGCGTGTGTTGTGTGTGTTGTAATAAATAGGAGTATTTATTATTTTTATTGCTTCCGCTGTGCTCATGTTTACGAAACATGATCGAACACACACACGCCGCGGTGCCGGAAACCCAACATGGTACTCGACATGGATACAGATAGAGGCAATTCTAGCAATAGTTGCTCCGATTGATGTCATTCTCGCTGCACGTGATACGTCAGGTATAACTAGTATAATTTCCTTTTATTGCAAAATTTGAAACTGCGATTATGTCTACACATGTTGTACTCTGCATTCATGTGATGTGTGTGTTATAATAAATTAGATTTATTGCCTTTTTATTCTTTCGTTATGCACAAGTTTATGAAACATGTTCAAACACACACTCGCCGCGGTGCCGAAAACCCAACAATATCAACCCCCCAATTCCATACACCTTCTATGGACAAGAAGGGTTCGAACAATGGAAGGCGTGGATGGAGAACTTCTTCATGATGGACTTTGAAGATTGGATTATCCTAGGGAAGGGATTTGAATTTCCAAGTGGTCCAAAAGGTGGATACCTCAAGAAGAAGAGATGGACCGAAGAGCAAGTTCAAGCCTTCGAGAGAAACGATAAGGTAATGCAATTGATATTAAATTCATTACCTAATTATATTGTGTCTAGGTTTGGTGATTTTCTAGATGCCAAGGTGCTATGGGAAAAATTGGCCAAGCTCCATGAAGAACCATCCATGGCTCAAGTAGAGAGAGAGCCCGAAGAAAAAGAAAGCTCTTCCTCACAAGAAAGTAAGGATTTAGAAGTTGATAGGGAGTCAACTTCTGGATCGATGGAAGAGGAAGAATTGGAGGAAGCCTCCACCTCTAGGATTGAGGTGGATAAGATTAGGCCATCCTTGATGTCGGAGCAACAAGAGGAAGCCTCTACCTCCAAGAGCCATGAAGAATCCGATCAAAATTCCCCTATTGACCTAGGTAACTCAAGCATTAAAATTAAAAATAAAATCCATATTATATTCTTTGAGTGTAGGGAAGCCGGGCATTACAAGAGTAAGTCCCCTAAAAGAGTCAAGAAAAGTCAATCGACGCCAAAGGTCAAGGATGCCGGAGTTCCCACTAGAAGAGTAAGGAGTATGTGGTGTGCTTCAAATGCCAACAATGGGGACATTATAGGAGCCAATGCCCTAGGGCGAGGAAGCCTAGCAAGGGTGAAGAAGGAGCATCAAATGTAGGGGGAGATTCTAAAGCAAACCCTAAGGTATATTTTAATGCACCTTCTAGATCTAAGGTCAAAAAGCATGCTAGAAATTATTTTAATTCACTTGCTATTGCCCATGTACATAAGCATGCTAGTAGGAATAGATATTTTTGCTTAGGGGCTAAATCCTATGAACTTACATGTAAGGACAAACCTAGGAACAATAACTCTAGACCCATATTACCTAGGGAGAGTATTAGAAGGATGAAAATCTAGGCTTTAATGCTAATAAAGATAGACAAATGCCTAGGAAGTCTCATTCCCAAAAGATCAATGAAAAATCTAAATTGGGAAGATTAGAGTTAGAAAACCAAGATTTGAGGTCAAGGCTTGAAAAACTTGAAAAGACCCTTGCAATGATGCAAAATTCAATTAAAGGGTCAAATTGTCAAAACCTAGAGTCTAGGAGGCAAGGCTCGTCTATGGGCAAGAGAGGCTTGAGCCACAAGCCTAGGTCCAAGGTAAATAAGCCTACCTATCACAACGTTCCATTCAATTATGGAACTAGTACTAGGTCTAGGAAAACCAAGGTCACAAGGGAAGTCATCCCTAGAGTTGACCATGGTAGGTGCCTAGTGGCTAGAGTTTCAAAGAAACCTAGGGAAGCCACTAAGAAAGTTACAAGGGGAGTCACCCTTAGAGCTAACCTAGGCAAGACCACAATGACCATGGCTACCAAACATAAGAGGGTCATTAGGAGGGTATCTAGGGAAGTTATCCCTAAGGAATACCTAGTAAACCCAAGGAGCTCAAATAGGTCTTGGGTTCCTAGGAGTGTGATCGATTCACGCTAAATGGGTTAGGTTGTGCCAACTTCAAATGGATAGGTAGTTAACCTAACCATGGTAAAGGTGACACTTTAGGTCATTTTCAAGGTTATGGATACCTTGGAAATAAGTATTGATATTTATCCTAAAAGATTTTAGGATGTGCCAATATAATAATGGAAGTTTGATAATTTGATCAAATTGGCACAAATTAGGTCTAGAAGTCTTGGTGTGCCATTTTGGATTTTTGGCACACTTTGGGGATAATTAGTATTATGGCAAAATTGGTTTTAATTTTAAAAATGGCAATTTGGGTTTAACACTTAGGTATTATTATACCTTTATATTTTATTTGTCATGCTTTGATTGTCATATATCATGTCATGATTATGTCTAGGTTATTTAATAATGTCATGTATACTTAGGTTATATTTTATGTCATGACATCATGATTATTGGAACATGTATTTAAATTATGCTATCATTTATGTCATGATCATATTTCATACATTTAAGTAAATTTAAATTGATTTAAGGACTATGGCATGAGTTGAAGTCTCATGTATAAGAGAATCAAGTAGTGTTGCCTTAGAAAAATACATGAAACCCTAGATTAGGATGACCAAAATCCACATCTCACATTACATTGACATGTGTATATATTGATACACCCTAGACACATGTGAGATGCTAGGAAATGAGTTAAGTTCAAGGTGCATAGTTGGGGAGGTGGCACCGCCCAAGGAGATGGGAAGGAGAAGAGAAGCCCTAGGTTGTCATCGCCAACAAGGAGAAGCCAAACCCTAGCCACCACTTCTTGCCGCCTAAGCCTCCCATGCCAACTCCAAAACCGTAGCACAACCTCAATTGTTGTTGCCGCCCAAGCCTCTCCCCTTTATTTATATATCTAGGCTTCATGAGGTATTTATAATAGGCTACAATAGTGACCATGAGGAGGAGTTGGATCTTGGCCACCCAATGGATCCGAACCACACAAAACCCGATCCATTAATGATGATCCATTCCACTAGAGGATTATCATTGATCTACCTCACCAACCCCCATAATTAAATATGGGCTCCATATATTATTTGCACAAAATATCTCTCCATGTTTAAGATATCGAATGTCCATTAATTAATTAAATTACTGACATTTTAATTAATTAATATCTAACTCCATGAGTAGTACCACTCATCCTTATCATCATGTTGGACCAAGTCCACTTGCAGGATTTACATGATGAACTTTATGAGCTCCTCAAGGGGACATCATCATCCTAGTATATAGGACACGGTTTCCTCCTATAATCAATGGTACTTCATGTAAATAATATCATTTTCCAACTTACCAGTCCTATCGATTTAACACATAAATCTCGCCCATTGGTAAATCAAAGAAATAAATACTAAGTACATGTGCCCGTTATTATATCGGGATTAAGAGTATGTACACCATAATATCTGAGGTCCGATTAAATTATATAGTTAGTATAAATTGAGTCACCTCTATATTGGTCATGCTCAATATATACAAAGTGTACTAGTGTAATTCTATGGTCAAGATAAACCAATACCAAATTACACTACAACTATACCAATGGTTTGTCCAAAACCATCTTTGTTATGAGCTTCTACTTATACTCTATAAGAAACTGATAACATGATCTTCTGTCTGACACCACACACCATGTTATCTACAATGTAAAGTATCAGACAATATGAATAAATATAAAATTCCAACAATGATCATGTGATTCTTATTTCAAAATGAAGATGTTCATACAAAGGCAAGGCTTTGAGTATACATCTCCAACACATATCGGATATCAAGAAAGGTATGTCTGGTTGGATAGTTGGAAGTTAAGCCTTAAGTGAAGAGGTGAGGTCGAGTCTTCAGTTGGGGACAAGGTAGGCATCGATCTGACGGAAGGTTCATTTTGAACTCGGAAATTGTGATTGGGCAATGTTACTACTGAAGGGAGGAAACTTCGCTTACCACTTCAACTTGGTCGCTTGTTCATGACGATCCTGTCTTCGTCCCCGGATTAAAAAAATTAATCCTTGACAAATAGGGATTACCCAAGCTACCATTCCATCGTCGTGCTATTCGATTAGAGTGGTCACTTGAAGAAACTTGTTGTTCAAGCAACCTACCTCTATTCTTCGAATAGTCGCAGAATAGACGATGTACGGATTGCTGGTTTTTGTGTTTGTATTCGGGGTCCAAGTAAATTAGCCACATAAAAAAGTATACAACATGCATAGAATAAGAAAAGATTCATAAACAAGCATTATACCTCTTATTATACCTCTTGATCTTTTATTGTATGTCCTTCCTCTTTTTGGACGTCGTGTGGGCGACGATCTTCCAAAAGTCGAAGCCTCCTAGAACACATTCTTCCCTTCCTTGCTCGCTCGGAACAAAGAGAAGAATGAAACGAAACTCTTCCCTATCTAGGACCGGCCACCAAGTCAAGAGACTTGATGTTGCCGCCGGCCAAGGAATAGACAAGGGAGTGAACGCAGGCCAAGAGCTCCAAGGAAAAACCCTAACCCTTATTTCCACCAGCCAAGGAGAAGAGGAAGAAGGGGATGAGCACCGGCAAAGGTTGAGAGGAGGATGATGGGCGCCGGCTACAACCCTAGAAAGTCTTGCCACCCAAGACTTCTCCAAACCCTAGCCACCCAAAGCCAAAACCCTAATCTCCCTTGAGTATTCTTTCTGCCCACCCCTTAAGCCTCCTTTTATAGAGCTAGTCTTAAGCCTCTTTTTAATCACCACCGTCAGATCTAAGGATTTAATCTCAACCGTCTGATCTAGGGATTTAATCTCAACCGTCGGATCTAGAGATTTAATCTCCACCGTCGGATCTAAAGATTTAATCTCCACCATTAGATCTAGAGATTTAATCTCCACCGTCGGATCTAGAGTTTCATTTTCCATCATCGGATCTAGAGTTTCATTTTCCATCATCGGATCTAGGCTCCATGAGGGTGTTAATAGGCTACAATAGGGACGAAGAGAAGGAGTTGGATCTTGGCCACCTAATGGATCAAGCCCACATAAAGTCTGATCAATTAATGATAATCCATTCCACTTAAGGATTATCATTGATCTACCTCACCAACCCCCATAATTAAATATGGGCTCCATATATTAATTGTACAAATATCTCTTCGTGTTTAAGATCTCGAATGTCCATTAATTAATTAATTTACAGATAATTAATTAATCAAGATCTAACTCCATGAGTAGTACCACTCAACCTTATCATCATGCTGAACCAAGTCCACCTGTAGGGTTTACATAATGAACCTTATGAGCTCCTCAAGGGGACATCATCATCCTAATATATAGGACACAGTTTCATCCTATAATCAACGGCACACCATATAAATAATATCATTTTCCAACTTACCGAGCCTATCGATTTACTCTATAAATCTAACCCATTGGTAAATTAAAGAAATAAATACTAAGTATATGTGCTCGTTATTATATCGGGATTAAGAGCATGTACACCATAATATCCGAGGTCCGATTCAATTATGTAATCAGTAATAAATCAAATCACCTCTAAGTCGGTCTTGCTCAATACAAACAAAGTGTACTAGTGTAATTCTATGGTCAAGACAAACCAATACCAAATCACACTACAACCATACCAATGGTTTATCCAAAACTATCTTGGTTGTGAGCCTTTACTTATACTTCACAAAGAACTGATAACATGATCTCCCATGTGACACTACACACCATGTTATCTACAATATAATGTATTAGACAATATGTATAACCATAAATATGCAAACAATGATCATGTGATTCTTGTTTCAAAAATAAAGATATTTATACAAAAGATAGATTTTTTAATATACATCCCAACAATCTCTCACTTATACTAAAAAACTATGCTGTCCTCATACTGTCATACATCTAATTTTCATTCCCTTCACATGCCTATCAAAAGCTCTCGCTAGAAGGGCCTTAGTGAAAGGATCTGCCAGGTTATCCTCTGATGCAATCTTGGTCACAGCAACTTCTCCTCGATTTACGATTTCTCGTATCAAGTGGTACTTGCGCTCTATGTGTTTACTTGCCTTATGGGCTCATGGTTCCTTCGAGTTTGCAATTGCACCACTGTTATATCAATAAATTGTGATAGTTCTGGGCAAACCAGGAATCACATCCAAGTCCATCAAGAAGTTCCTGATCCATACAACTTCTTTGGTTGCCCAGAGGCTGCCACATACTCAGCTTCCATGGTGGAGTCCGCCACGCATTTCTACTTGACACTCCTCCATACAATGGCACCACCTCCGAAAGTAAATGTTGGTGCAACAATGCCCCAAGCATTTTTATGTTTTGATGTTTGGATAATCATCTAAGTTAGGCAACAAATTGTGATCTAATGGTGACCATGATTAAGTGACAGGTAAAGGCAAAGTCCAAGTATGATCTTGGCAAGTGAAGTCCAAGGTAAAGGTTTGGCAGCATAAGACCAAGCATGTTGTCTTGGCATCATTAAGTCCAAATGGACCATGGCAAAGAAAGTCCAAAGGCAAGTCTTGGCAGCGTAAGTCCAAGCATGTAGACTTGGCAGCGTAAAGTCCAAGTACGCCTTGGCAAAGGAAACCAAAGACATGACAAAACCAAAGGAAGCTCTTGGAAGCAAAGCGCAAAGAATGAACAAGTCGCGGACTCGGAGGGATCCTGGAGGCGAAAGGCTTAAGGAAGAGCTAGAAGGTTGAGTCTAGGTCTAAGGGCTCGAATCAAGTATGAATTACTCATACTTGATGAGTATCAGTCGACTGATACGATGTATCAGTCGACTGGTCAGGTGCTCGCCTGAGTCAGGATGAAACCCTGACCATCAGTCGACTATTTTGGTCGTGGCAGTCGACTGATGTTGCGATAAGTCGACTACCAACAGTGGCAGTCGACTGATTATGTTAAATATGAGCACAAAATGGAGTCACACTCGACTGCAGCCTGTGATCACTCGACTGATCACTCCATCAGTCGACTGTTGGATGGATCAGTCGACTGATGAGAATGTCGTTGGACGAAATGACTTGGAATCCCGCGAATCTGACTGTTCAGAATTCGTTAATCGCGTCGGTAGTCGACTGATGTTGTGCATCAGTCAACTGATCATGCTCCAACAGGAAAATCAGCCTTCTCTCTATAAAAAGAGGGCTGGTGGAGGTTTTTGGGGTTAATGCTTATTCTCTGATTCTTCTCCAAAGCCTCCACGAGTTTTTCAAGCTTTCTAAGTGATTTTAAATCCCCTCCTCCTCTCTCTAAGCTCAAGTTTCATTCTTTGTAAAGAAGAGGAGGTTTGTTATAACGGAGAGCTTCTTAGTGGAATTGCTTGGGTTGATCCACCTTAAGGATCGCCGTGGAGTAGGAGTGTTATCTCCGAACCACGTAAAGGCCTTGTTAGCATTGCTCTTTCATTTTTACTTATATTATTTTTGTTTGCTTCTGCTAATCATTCTTGTAGAAATGAAAACGCACTATTCACCCTTCCTCTAGCTTCCAAACGATCACCAACAAGTGGTATCAGAGCCTGGATCGCATCGGAAGATCTAGCAATCAACCGGAGCAAAGATGGCTTTTCAAGAGGGGTATAGCACGGCGAGGCCTCCGTTCTTCGATGGCAACGACTTCGGCTATTGGAAAGGTAGGATGGAGTATTACTTAATGAATGATATTGAGAATTGGTTTAGTATTGTAGATGGTTTTGAGAAGCCGGTGGATGAACACGGAGCACCCATACCGACGAAGGATTGGATGAGAGACATGGCCAAGAAGGCTCAAGCCAACGCCAAGGCAACAACCACACTTCAATGTGGTTTGTCCAAAGAGCAACTAAGCAAGGTGGGGCCATTTGAATCGGCGAATGAGCTTTGGGAGAAGTTGATCGAGCTCAACGAAGGATCCAAAGAAACAAGAAGGGCCAAGAGAGATCTTCTAATTGGCCAACTTCAAAGCTTCTCAATGAAGACCAATGAGACCGTGAGTCAAATGCACGGTCGCTTCAAAGAAGTAGTCAACGGACTGCATGTTATAGGTGAGAAGTTCGACAACCGAGACCTTGTAAGGTATGTGCTACAAGCTTTCCCTAGAACAACCTTATGGGCCTCAATGGTAGATGCCTATAAGGTCTCTAGGGATCTTTCATTAGTTATGTTAGATGAGCTATTTTGTGAATTTCAATTATATGAACAAGCTAACACTTCATCCAAAGAGAAGGGTATAGCTCTTTTTGTAGGAAAGAAGGACAAAAAGAAGAAGGAGAAGAAAGAAGTGTTCTCCTCATCTGAATCCGAGGAAGACTCATCAAGTAGTGAAGATGAGTTATCGGCAAGCGAGGTGGCACACTACGTCAAAAAGTTTGGTGGGAATTCAAGGAAACTCACCAAGAAAGATGTGAAGAGGATGTTCCAATCCTCAAGAGGTAAGTCTTCAAATAGTTTAAATTCTACCTCTAACGTGACTTATTTTTGTTGCAACAAGAAGGGGCATATAAAGCCAAATTGCCTGGAACTAAAGAAGGAGAAGAAGGAAAAGAAAAAGAAAGAAAAGAAGGAGATGAAGAAGAAGGAGGCTATGGTGGCTCAAACATGGGACACCCTAAGCATGGAGGACTCTTCCGACGAGGAAGAAGTATGCCATGCCACCCGGAATCTAACTCTCATGGCATTAGAGGAAGAAGCCGGGAGCTCAAGCGAGGAGTCCTCTTCCTCTTCAAGTGACGAATCATCATCAAGTGATGATGATGAGGTAAACAACTCACCTAAAGTAGATTTACTTTACAAGACTATTGCATGCCTACAAAATGCTTTGAATAGATCGAAAACTAGGAATAAGGATTTAAAAATAGAGATTAAATCACTTAAGAGTATAGAATCATCTTATGGTAAGTTATCTAGTGATGAATGTACCCTTAGGGATGAAAATGATGAATTAAGAAAAGAAATAGGTAACTTAAGAGCATGCTTAGAAAAATTTACTAATGGCTCTAAATACCTAGACATGATTATTAAGGATCAAAGGGCTATCTACAACAAGGCCAGATTAGGATATAGACCTAAGGAAAAGGAGGTAGCATTTACATCCCTTGTTAGAAGAAAATCCATAATTAAAAGCAAGGGTAGAAAGGCTTGGGTACCTAAGAATTTTATAATTGATGCTAGTGGTCCTAAGATTTGGGTACCTAAGGATTGTATTTTTCATGTGATATAGGTAGAAGAGTCAAGCTTGTGGATAGTTGATAGTGGATGCTCAAAGCATATGACCGGTGATGAGAGAAAATTCTCCACTATCAACCACACTAGCAAAGGAAAGGTCTCATTTGGTAATAGCGGCAAACTTAAGATTCTAGGAAAGGGCACAATTGAGGTATCTCCCAATCTTGCCATTCATAAAGTGTTATTAGTTAAAAATATGAAATTTAATTTACTTAGTGTAAGCCAACTATGTGATGCAAACTTTGATGTTAAATTTGATTCCTCAAAATGTTTTATAAGACACAAAACTCTAAATGATTGCATGTTAGTAGGTTTTAGGAAATCAAATATATATTATGTTGATCTATCCTATGCTACTAATGCTTCTACTAAGTGTCTCATTGCAAAAGTGGAAGAGAGTTGGCTTTGGCATAGGAGGCTAGGACACATAAACATGAAGAATATAGCCAAAATAGCAAAAATAAAATTAGTCAAAGGGTTGCCTAAAGTCAAATTTCTCAAGGACAAGATGTGTAATGCATGTCAAGAAGGAAAACAATCAAAAACATCACACAAAGGTAAAAATTTACTTAGTACCGCTTTACCTTTAGAACTCTTACATATGGATTTATTTGATTGTCATAGTACCCCTTCTATTATTGGTAGTAAATATTGCTTAGTAATAGTAGATGATTTCTCTAGGTTTACTTGGGTATTTTTCTTGAAAAAAAAAGATGAAACCTTAGGAATGATCATAGGATTTAGCAAAAGAGTAGAAAATGAAAGAAAACTCAAAATCAACCGGATCCGTAGTGATCATGGTGGAGAATTTGAGAATTCTAACTTTTCAACTTTTTGCTTAGAACAAGGGTACAAGCATGAGTTTTCTTGTCCTAGAACACCCCAACAAAATGGGGTTGTGGAAAGGAAAAATCATGCCCTACAAGAAGCGGCTAGGACAATGCTTAATGCATACTCCTTACCTAGCTATTTGTGGGCGGAAGCGGTTAATACCACTTGCTATATCCAAAATAGGGTATTGATTCATAGGTTTTTAGGAAAAACTCCATTTGAATTGTGGAATGGTACAATTCCAACAATTCATTATTTTAAAGTCTTTGGATGTAAAGTCTATATTTTAAATACCAAAGACAACCTAGGTAAGTTTGAGTCCAAAGCGGATGAGGGAATCCTAGTTGGATACTCATCCACTAGTGTAGGGTATAGAGTTTACAATAAAAGAACTCAAAAGATTGAAGAATCATCAAATGTTCAATTTGATGAAACTTCCAACACATACCCTAGAAAATCTCCTATTGATGATGATATTAATAATGAAAATCAAGAAATTACCCAACAATTTCATAATTTAAACTTAGGGAGTAATGATCAAGGGGGAGGATTGAATCAAGGGGGAGTAAGAGGTGATTCCGATGATGAGCAAAGGATTGAGGTTAATCATGATCAAAATCAAATTAATACACCTCCTAGAACTATAAGAGTTCATCAAAATCACCCCTTAGATCAAATTGTGGGTGAATTATCTCAAGGTGATAGGACTAGGTCATTTCATAGGGATCCCACTAGTCATATTGCTCTAATTTCTCAAATTGAGCCCAAAACAATCAAAGATGCATTACTTGATCCGGATTGGATCTTAGCAATGCAAGATGAATTGGCTCAATTTGAAAGGAGTCAAGTATGAGAGTTAGTTCCTAGACCTAATGAAAACACCATCATTACTACAAGATGGGTCTTTAGGAACAAACTAGATGACCAAGGAAATATCACTAGAAATAAAGCAAGATTAGTTGCAAGGGGCTTTAATCAAGTTGAAGGACTTGACTATGATGAAACATATGCCCCGGTTACTAGATTAGAGTCTATTAGAATACTATTAGGGTATGCCTCCTATATGGGTTTCAAACTCCATCAAATGGATGTCAAATCGGCATTCCTTAATGGGTTTATTAAGGAAGAGGTATATGTAGAACAACCTCCCGGGTTTGAGAATATGGACTATCTAAACCATGTATACAAGCTTAGGAAAGCTTTGTATGGTTTGAAACAAGCTCCCCGGGCCTGGTATGAAATATTATCATCTTTTTTAATCTCTAAGGACTTTAAGAGGGGTAGTGTAGATCAAACTCTATTTATAAAGTCAACATCAACGGACATCTTTGTAGCCCAAGTATATGTGGATGACATTATTTTTGGGTCAACAAATGATGAACTTCTCCAAGACTTTATTAAAAATATAGAAAAAGAGTTTGAAATGAGTCTAGTTGGGGAATTAAATTTCTTCCTAGGATTGCAAGTCAAACAAATTAGTGAAGGTATTTATATTTATCAAACTAAATATGCTAAGGAAATGATTAAGAAATTTGGTTTAGAAAATGCTAAGGTAGTTTCGACTCCAATGGCAACCAATACAAAAATAGATAGTGATAATGAAGGCAAACAAATTGACCTTACACTATATAGGAGCATGATTGGTAGCCTCTTGTACTTAACCGCTAGTAGACCCGACATATTATTTACGGTTGGTATGTGTGCTAGGTATCAATCATGTGCTAAAGAATCTCATTTAGTTGCCGTTAAGAGAATCTTAAGATATGTTAAAGGCACACTAAATGTAGGATTATGGTACCCTAGGACTAGATCTTTTGATTTGATTGGGTACACCGATTCCGATTATGCCGGTTGCAAATTGGATCGGAAGAGTACTAGTGGTGGATGCCAATTCCTTGGGTCCTCCCTAGTTAGTTGGAGTAGTAGGAAGCAACCTTGTGTTGCCTTATCCACCACCGAGGCCGAGTATGTGGCTATGGGTGGTTGTGTAGCTCAACTACTATTGATGAAACATACCTTAGAAGATTATGAGCTATCTTACTCTAACATGAAACTATTTTGTGATAATGTGAGCATCATTAACTTGACCAAAAATCCCGTGCATCACTCTAGGACCAAGCACATTGAAGTGAAACATCACTTCATTAGAGATCATGTGGCTAAGGGGGACATTGAGCTTAATTACATTGAATCCAAGTCCAACCTAGCTGACATATTCACCAAGGCTCTCCCCGAGGTAGAATTTTCATCACTTAGGAGAGAACTTGGAATGTGCTTGGTTGAGTAAAGGTATAGGTTTGCATGATCCTATAGAAATACTAGGATTTATACCTTTAAGCATCTCACAAAATACCTAAGAAACCATGATTTTTGTATTGAGCCACTTAGACAACATGTGAGATGTTAGGAAGATGCACTTGGTTCATCATGCTTGTTATGATGCATTACTATGGACCAAAGTGTCATCTAGAGACATTAATCCTTCATTGGACCAATCATTGGGAAGGCTTATGCACAATTGATGTGCATATAGCTCCAAGAACATGATTGGAAATGTCAAATAAAACATATTTTAATCTATGTTTATGATATTTTGAAAAATAGTTTTCAAGTGAAACACAAAAGTGATACAAAGTTTGTAAAAATATTAGAACTTTTGTTAGTTTCCATGTTTGTATCAATCACGAAATCTGGAAAACATATATTTTTCAAAATATTTTTCCTTGATAAAGTATGATCTCAGAAATGTGTACGCAAAATTTCATGATTTTCGAGGTTTCATGAATTTCTAACGCATTTCTGAGTTTGGGCTGAAAAGGCTAAAATTCGGATTTCAGGCTTAGCAGTCGACTGGTTCAGAAACCAGTCGACTGATACTCTGTGTTTTCTGATAAACAACTCCATTTTCTGATATTGAGTCTGCTTTTGATCTCCTAAAACTTTAGCATGATAATACTGAGTATAAACCAACTCTTAGAACTATTTAATGCGGTGTTTTAGGGTGAGTTTCATGAGATGTATCTTTTTCATTTCCAAATTTACATTGTTGGTACAAAGTTAGGATTTAAACCGTCAAATTGTTTGATAGACTTTTGCTCCACATGTATTTTACTCATCATGAACTATATCTTGGATTAAGGGGGAGCTAAATTTCAAATTCTATACCATAGTTCAAGATTACCATACTTTCAATTCTTTCATGAAATATATGATTTCTTCTCTTTTTGATGTATGTCAAAGGGGGAGAAGAAATGTTTAAGTTAGAATTGGATATATGATTATGTGATATGATTATGTGTATTTTTAAAAGACCTAAATTAAATGATTGCCAAACATCAAAAAGGGGGAGATTGTTGGTGCAACAATGCCCCAAGCATTTATATGTTTTGATGTTTGGATAATCATCTAAGTTAGGCAACAAATTGTGATCTAATGGTGAACATGATTAAGTGACAGGTAAAGGCAAAGTCCAAGTATGATCTTGGCAAGTGAAGTCCAAGGTAAAGGTTTGGCGGCATAAGACCAAGCATGTTGTCTTGGCAGCATTAAGTCCAAACGGACCTTTGCAAAGGAAGTCCAAAGGCAAGTCTTGTTAGCGTAAGTCCAAACATTTAGACTTGGCAGCGTAAAGTCCAAGCATGCCTTGGCAAAGGAAACCCAAGATATGATAAAACCAAAGGAAGCTCTTGGAAGCAAAGCGCAAAGGATGAACAAGTTGCGGACTCGGAGGGATCCTGGAGGCGCAAGGCTTAAGGAAGAGCTAGAAGGTTGAGTCTAGGTCTAAGGGGTCGAATCAAGTATGAATTACTCATACTTGATGAGTATCAGTCGACTGATACGATGTATCAGTCGACTGGTCAGGTGCTCGACTGAGTCAGGATGAAACCCTGACCATCAGTCGACTGCTTTGGTCGTGGTAGTCGATTGATGTTGCAATCAGTCGACTGCCAATAGTGGCAGTTGACTGATCATGTTAAAAACGGGCACAGAATGGAGTCACACTCGACTGCAGCCTATGATCACTCGACTGATCACTCCATCAGTCGACTGATGGATGGATCAGTCGACTGATGAGAATGTCGTTGGATGAAACGACTTGGAATCCCGTGAATCCGGCTGTTCAGAAGCCGTTAATCGCACCGGCAGTCGACTGATGTTGTGCATCAGTCGAATGATCGTGCTCCAACGGGAAAATCAGCCTTCTCTCTATAAAAACAGGGTTGGTAGAGGTTTTTGGGGTTAATGCTTATTCTCTGATTCTTCTCCAAAGCCTCCACGAGTTTTTCAAGCTTTCTAAGTGATTTTAAATCCCTTCCTCCTCTCTCTAAGCTCAAGTTTCATTCTTTGTAAAGAAGAGGTGGTTTGTTGTAAAGGAGAGCTTCTTAGTGGAATTGCTTGGGTTGATCCATCTTAAGGATCGCCGTGGAGTAGGAGCGTTATCTCCGAACCATGTAAAGGCCTTGTTAGCATTGCCCTTTCATTTTTACTTATATTATTTTTGTTTGCTTCCGCTAATCATTCTTGTAGAAATGAAAACGCGCTATTCACCACCCCTCTAGCTTCTTAACGATCACCAACAGTAAACACAAAACCTGAGGTAGACTTACTGTTATCCCTATTTGATTGGAATTCGGAATTTGTGTAAGCCATAGGGAGTAATTGGTCTGCCTAGTAAATTAGTATATAATCCCTAGTCCTTCTCAGGTACTTCAATATATGCTTTACCGCAGTCCAATGTTTCTGTCCTGGATTACTCTGATATCTTCTAACCATGCCAATGGCAAAGCAGATATCTGGTCTCGTACATAGCATAGCATACATGAGGCTTCCTACTACCGAAGCATAAGGAATCGCCTTCATCTCCTCTATCTCCTTAGATGTTCTAGGATACATCTCCTTAGATAAAGGAGCTCCATGCCTAAAAGGTAGAAAACCTTTCTTGGAGTTATGCATGCTTAAACGATAAAAAATGGTGTCTATGTATGAAGCTTGAGATAAGCACAACATCCTTTTCCTGCGATCCCTTATAACCTTGATCTCAAGGATGTGTCCCACTTCTCCCAAGTCCTTCATATCAAACTGTTCGGACAACCATACCCTTACGTCTAATAACACCTTGACATTGTTGCCAATTAAAAAAATGTCATCTACGTATAGTACAAGAAATACCACTATGTTTCCGTCATATCTCTTGTATACACAAGACTCATCCGGACTTTGAATAAATCCATAAGACTAGATTACCTCATCAAAATGGATGTTCCAAGATCTCGAAGTTTGCATCAATCCATAAATGGACCGATTAAGCTTGCACACAAGATGCTCTTTGCCCTTTGCAATGAATCCTTCTGGTTGCTTCATATAGATGTTTTCCTCAAGACTTCCATCAAGGAAAGTTGTCTTGACATCCATCTGTTATACCTCATAATCCATATGAGTAGCAATACATAAGAGAATCCGGATAGACTTAAGAATGGCTACAGGCGAAAAGGTCTCCTCATAATTGATGCCCTCTTTCTGAGTATACCCCTTCGCAACAAGCCTCGCTTTGAAGGTCTCAACTTTCCCGTCTATTCCTCTCTTTTTTTTGTAAATACACTTGTATCCAATGGCTTTTACACCATTAGGTGGTTCTACTAGCTCCCAGACTTGATTTGAATCCATAGATTCTATTTCAGAATTGATTGCACTTTGCCAAGATACCGCATCGTTATCTTGGATTGCCTCGTCATATGTCTAGGGATCAGGTTCATGTTCACCAGGGACCAAATCAGAAGATTCTCCCAAGAACATGAATCTATCAGGCTGTCTAACAACCCTCCCACTACAACGAGGTATCACCTATGTATCCTCTGTGACATGCAGTGCAGTCACTTGTGGTATATCCTCTTGTACCGGTGGTACTGAAGTAGTGACTTCCCCTCTCAATTCCTCCAGAACAATCTTACTCATGGCCTTGTGGTTCATCACATAGTCTTCCTCTAGAAATCTGACGTTCGTGCTAACGATCACCCTTTGATCTCTAGGACTATAAAACAAACCACCTTTCGTTCCTTTAGGATAGCCAACGAACATGCGCACTTCTGTACGAGGTTCCAACTTACCAGCATCTGCCTTCAGCACATGTGATGGACTCCCTCAAATTTGAATATGTCTCAGACTAGGCTTTCGTCCAATCCACAATTATGTGGGAGTAGAAGGTACTGATTTAGACGGTACCAAGTTTAGAATATATACTATCGTATCTAGAGCATATCCCCAGAACGAATCTGACAACTCAGAATAACTCATCATCGATTTAACCATCTCTATAAGAGTCTTATTCCTTCGCTCTACTACACCATTCTACTGGGGTGTGCCAGGTGCAGACAATTGGGATTGAATCCCAGCCTCTGATAAGTAATTCCTAAACTCTCCCAAGAGGTACTCACCACCACGATCAGATCGTAGTGTCTTGATACTTTTACCTTGACTTTTCTCCACATCAACCTTGAATTCTTTGAACCTGTCAAAGCATTCAGACTTGCGGTGCATCAAGTAAATGTATCAATATCTTGAATAATCGTCTATAAAAGAGACAAAATATTCAAAACCACCTCTAGCCTAGAAAGACATAGGACCACACAAATCAGAATGAACCAATTCTAACACATCTTTGGCTTTATACCCCTTGGCATTAAAAGGCCACTTGGTCATTTTACCCTCCATGCAAGACTCGTAGGTTGGGAAATCTTCCACCACTAATGAACCCAGAGGTCCATCAGCTATCAACCTTCGAATCTGCTTAGGTTAATATGACCTAGCCTTAGATGCCAAAGATATGTTTGGTTCATCATCGAAGATTCTTTTCTCTTATTGGAATTAGAAGATGAGTTATTTACTTCTATTTACATCGTGGGAGCTTTTGGTTCAAGGGTATATAAATATCCTATTAATGCACCCGAACAGATAATCTCCCTATTCCTTTTTATAATAACTTTGTCATTAAAAAAATAGAATATCCATCCATAAATAATTTAGAAATCAAAATCAAATTCTTTCTAAATAAAGGTACATAAAGGC
Organism: Wurfbainia villosa; assembly: GCA_025175895.1. Taxonomy (NCBI): domain Eukaryota; kingdom Viridiplantae; phylum Streptophyta; class Magnoliopsida; order Zingiberales; family Zingiberaceae; genus Wurfbainia; species Wurfbainia villosa. The sequence goes on along the minus strand of CM046008.1, from coordinate 19,083,022 downwards.
AATTTTTCATAACCAAAACTTTATTTCTCTCAAAAGATAAATAAATATCTCCCACTACAACAGTCGCCACCTTTGTACCATCGCCTAAGTAAACGGTAATCTCCCCCTCAGCAGTCGTCTGGTTTCCTGGAACCTCTGCAAAGTATTGCAGACATGATCAGTGGCTCCCATATCTACACACCAAGTGCTGGTAGATAACACCGCTAAACATGTTTTAACGACTAGACCAAAAGATATACCTTTATTCTACTTCCGGTTGGGGCAGTCCTTCTTCCAGTGTCCATTCTGCTTGCAAGTGAAGCACTTAACTTTCGGCTTCTTCACTCTTCCCTGAGATCCTCCCGCCACCTTTGTCCCACCTTGTTTCTTCTTCTTCTTGCCTTTCGGCTTAGAAGTAGAAATCTTTTGGGCAACCATGGCCTGAGCCTGAGCACTCTGATGAAAAAGCCCCTCTGCTGCCTGGAGTTCTGTCAGAAGCTCCACCAACGAATATAACTTATTGTTCATGTTGTAATTCGGGTGAAACTGCTAAAAACTCCTAGGTAGAAACTGGAGAATGAAATCGACCTGGGTTTCTCCATCGATCTCAGCACCAAGGACTTCCAGCTCATTCAAATGAGCCATCATCTTGAGAACATGATCTCTCATGGGTGTTCCCTCGATCATGGTGTTCGTCATCAAGTTCCTCATGGCTTCCTGCCTCGCAACCCGATTTTGGTGTTCGAAAAGCTCTTTGAGATTTAGCATCATGTCATAAGCAGTGGGCATGGCTTGATGTTGATGTTGCAATACATTTGACATAGAAGTCAAAATGTAACACCGCACCATCTGATCAGCCTTTATCCACTTCTTATAACTCTCCTTCTCCTTTTCCCCAGAATCTTCCATAGGCATAGGAGGACACTCTTCCAAGAGTACATATTTGTACTCCTCAGTAGTCAAGACAATATCAAGATTCCTCTTCCAATGAACATAATTGGGTCTAGTAAGTTTATTTTCTTTCAGTATCACAGCAAGCGGGTTGAAAGTCATTTTTTAAAAACCTAAAAAACACATAGATCAAAACATTAGATTTCAAAAAATTATTGATTCCTCAAACAATAAAATTTTAAAATCAACCAACACCTCAAAGTACCGAGAATATTGTATGACACGATCGTGTGGACGTATACAAATTCTACATTTGTAAGAGGAGGTTTTACCCATTAATTTTACTATCTTGTCAACCTAACTTTTTGACAAATAAAATTAATAGTTGGTTCCTCTTCATCCCTACAAATAAAAGCAGTGACTCCGATGGGGAGGATACTCTTATTTTCATCTAAGTGTTCACCATTACTCGGTACCAAGGCAATTATCTTGGGTTATGTGCCTTCTGATGGGGAAGTACACATGCTCCTTAATAATTTTTTATAACCATATTCGACCCTGTGATCCGCAAAACAAACTCATCCGATGTGGAGGAAGGCACTCAGAGCCAACACGCAAATTTGTTTGCATCACATGTCAAATTGTAATGGAGGCCATGGGAATTTATAAAATTATCCCTCTCCCACTTAGTAATTTAAAATTTCTGAATTTTCCTAGCACACGACATGCATATCAAACAATAAGCAAAAAATATGAAAAATAAATATTTTCCAACTATTATGGCTTTTGTTCTCCAATATGCCTCTCGTCGTATTGCCATCTCGTTTGCTCCTCCCTATGCCATGTACAAGCCATCCGGAGATTCGAGCCGAGAAAAATTATTTTAATTTACATCCATCGATCCTATACTCCACAAATGAGTGTATATGAAATCTAGATTGAAAGTAAACTAAAATAAAAAGAGTGGCTAAACAATATCGTACTTAATTACAAAAATTAAATACTAGCCTCGTCAACCCCGAGGATTCAAATAATATACAATTACACACATACAATCACATACACACATATGACCATAATAGTTGGATCCTATGCCTGCAACCAAAAAGTTAACCTACGCACATCCTACTATTATCCGGCACATATAATATATGAAAAGTGCATAAAAGTAACCGAATCCTAAACACACAAAAACGAAAACCGTGGCTCTGATACCACTTGAAAGGAGGAAACTTCGCTTCCCACATCAACTCGATCGCTTGTTCATGATGATCCCGTCTTCATCCCCAGATTAAAAAAATTAATCCTTGACAAATAGGGATTAACCAAGCTACCATTCCATGTCGTGCTATTCGATTAGAGTGGTCACTTGAACAAACTTGTTGTTCAAGCAACCTAGCTCTATTCTTCGAATAGCCGCGGAATAGACGATGTACGGATCGCCGGTTTTTGTGTTTGTATTCGGGGTCTAAGTAAATTAGCCACATAACAAAGTATACAACATGCATAGAATAAGAAAATATTCATAAACAAGCATTATACCTCTTGTTATACCGCTTGTCTTCTATTGTATGTCTTTCTTCATTTTGGACGTCGTGTGGGCGATGATCTTCCAAAAGTCGAAGCCTCCTAGAACACGTTCTTCCCTTCCTTGATCGCTCTAAACAAAGGGAAGAATGAAATGAAACTCTTCCCTATCTAGGACCGGCCACCAAGTCAAGAGACTTGATGTTATCGCCGGCCAAGGAAAAGAAAAGGGAGTGGGCGCCGGCCAAGAGCTCCAAGGAAAAACCCTAACCCTTGTTTCCACCGGACAAGGAGAAGAGGAAGAAGGGGATGAGCGTCGGCCAAGGTTGAGAGGAGGATGATGGCCGCCAGCTACAACCCTAGAAAGTCTTGCCGCCCAAGACTTCTCTAAACTCTAGCCGCCCAATGCCAAAACCCTAATCTCCCTTGAGTATTCTTGCCGCCCACCCCTTAAGCCTCCTTTTATAGAGCTAGGCTTAAGCCTCCTTTTAATCTCCACCATCGGATCTAGGGATTTAATCTCAACCATCGAATCTAGGGATTTAATCTAAACCGTCGGATCTAGAGATTTAATCTCCACCGTCAGATCTAGAAATTTAATCTCCATCATTGGATCTAGAGATTTAATCTCCACCGTCGGATCTAGAGTTTCATTTTCCAGCATCGGATCTAGAGTTTCATTTTCCATCATCGGATCTAGGCTCCATGAAGGTTTTAATAGGCTACAATAGGGACCATGAGGAGGAGTTGGATCTTGGCCACCCAATGGATCAAGGCCACATAAAGTCCGATCCATTAATGATAATCCATTCCACTAGAGGATTATCATTGATCTACCTCACCAACCCCCATAATTAAATATGGGCTCCATATATTAATTGTACAAATATCTCCTCATGTTTAAGATCTCGAATGTCCGTCAATTAATTAATTTACTGAGAATTAATTAATCAACATCTAACTCCATGAGTAGTACCACTCAACCATATCATCATGCAGACCAAGTCCACCTACAGGGTTTACATGATGAACCTTATGAGCTCCTCAAGGGGACATCATCATCCTAATATATAGGATACAGTTTCCTCCTATAATCAATGGCACACCATATAAATAATAATATTTTCCAACTTACCGAGCCTATCGATTTACTCTATAAATCTCGGCCATTGGTAAATCAAAGAAATAAATGCTAAGTATATGTGCCCATTATTATATCGGGATTAAGAGCATGTACACCATAATATCGGAGGTCCGATTCAATTATGTAGTCAGCAATAAATCGAATCACCTCTAAGTCGATCCTGCTCAATACACACAAAGTGTACTAGTGTAATTCTATGGTCAAGACAAACCAATACCAAATCACACTACAACCATACCAATAGTGTAGGGTGGATGCTTCGGAGGCTCATTGGCTCCCATATCCCCGGATTAAAATTTTCACTAATGAAAGGATTAATCCGGATGGGATGAGCTTCCTTAACGACACCATTTCGTCGTCGTGCTAACAACTCGAGTGGTCGCTTGAACAAACTAGTTGTTCAAGCAACACAACTCTTCTAGTTGGTTAGTCGCGGAAGAGACGACGGACGGATCGCCGGTTTTTGTGTTTGTCTTCGGGGTCCATGATTATACAATATATATTCATACACACACATGCATAATCATCATATATAAGAACATGCTCAGATCTGAAATTAAAGTTATAAAACTTTATACCTTACGATCTTCTACCGTATGTCCTATCCTTCTCGTGGACGACGTGTGGACGAAGATCCTCCACGAGTAGAAGCCTTCTAGATCACGTTCTTCTCTTCCTTGTCCGCTGCGAACAAAGAGAAGAACCAACGAAACCTTTCCTTTCTAGAACCGACCACCAAACAAGAGAGAGCGATTGGATGAGCGCCGGCCAACTAGTTGTATTGTTGCCGCCGGCCACCTAGATGTTGGAGAAGCACCGGCCACCAATTGTTGGAGAGCCGCCGGCCACCACGGAGCAAGGGAGGAGGAAGAAGAGAACCGGCCAAGAGAGGAGGAGAAGAAGAGGGGCGCCGGCCAAAAACTAGGGAGAACAATAACCTTGCCGCCCACTTCTTAGCCGCCCAAAACACTAGCTCCTCTAGGGTTTGTTGCCGCCCAACACTTGGATGAGCCAAACCCTAATTCTCTAATCCAAAAATCATATTTCCGCCCAATGCCTAAGCCCTTATTTATAGAATTTAGGAGAAAGTTGGTTAGCCTAAAATATAGGAACTAATCCCTATTTTCTTGCCGCCCAAATAACCCTATCTCCTCTAGGATTTGTTGCCGCCCAACACATGGATGAGCCAAACCCTAACTATAGAATTAGGCTTAGGCCTCCTTTAATCTCCACCGTCGGATCTAGGGATTTAATCTCCACCGTCGGATCTAGGGATTTAATCTCCACCGTCGGATCTAGGGTTTTATCCCAACCGTCGGATCTAGGATTTCATCCCAACCGTAGGATCTAGGATTTCATCGCAACCATCGGATCAAGGATTTCATCCCAACCGTCGGATCTAGGGATTTAATCCCAACCGTCGATTCTAGGGTTTCATCCTAACCATCGGATCTATGGATTTAATCCAACCGTTGGTTCTAGGGTTTCATCCCAACCATCGGATCTATGGATTTAATCCAACCGTTGGTTCTAGGTTTTGTTTTACATTCTTGGATCTAGACTTCACAAGGATTATGTTAGGCTACGATAGGGACCATAAGGAGGAGTTGGATCTTGGCCACCCGATGGATCGGAACCACACAAACTTGATCCATCAATGATGTTCCATTCCACTAGAGGATCATCATTGAACTACCTCACCAACCCCCATAAATTAATATGGGCTCCATATATTATTTGTACATTTATCTCCCCGTGTTTAAGATATCGAATGTCCATCAATTAATTGATTTACTGACCATCAATTAATTAACATCTAACTCCTCGAGTAGTACCACTCAACCTTATCATCATGTTGACTAAGTCAACCAGCTGGGTTTACATGATGAACCTTATGAGCTCCTCAAGGGGACATCATCAACCTAATATATAGGACACGGTTTCCTCCTATAATCAACGTCACACCATATAAATAATATTATTTCCCAACTTACCGAGCTTATTGATTTAATCCATTTAAATCTCACGCACTGGTAAATCAAAGAAATAAATACTAAGTACATGTGCCCGTTATTATATCGGGATTAAGAGTATGTACAACATAATATCCGAGGTCCGATTCAATTATGTAGTCAGCACTAAATTGAATCACCTCTATGTCGGTCCTGCTCAATACACCTAAGTGTACTAGTGTAACTCTATGTTCAAGATAAAACAATACCAAGCTACACTACAACCATGCCAATAGTTTGTCCAAAACCATCTTGGTTGTGAGCCTTTACTTATATTTTACAAGGGACTGATAACATGATCTTCTGTGCCACACCAAGCACCATGTTATCTACAATGTAAAATATTAGACAATATGCACACATATATAATGAATATATAAAATGCAAACAATGATCATGTGATTCTTATTTCAAAATAAAATGTTCATACAAAAAGAGCTAGGATTTCAGTATACATTCCAACAAATAGTTTGTCAAAAACCATCTCGGTTGTGAGCCTTTACTTATACTTCACAAGGAACTAATAACATAATCTCCTATGTGACACTACACACCATGTTATCTACAATGTAATGTATTAGACAATATGCATAACCATAAATATGCAAATAATGATTATGTGATTCTTATTTCAAAAATAAAGATGTTCATACAAAAGATAAACTTTTCAATATACATCCCAACAACTACTACCTTGTGATATTATATTTTTATTATTTTGCTAGCTCTGTATTGTAGGTCTCTAGACAACTGGACAAAGTCCAGGAGCTTCAAACCAGTCGACTGACTGGGATGCCGAGTTGGGAAGGCAAGATGGAGTTCTACTGGAGATTCTATGACTGAGATGGTAGGTATTCCAGTCAATTGGACCAGGTCTAGATGATTAGGATAGGAGAAAACTAAAATTGTCAAGGAGCGGAGCCAGCTGACATGGAGTCAATTTGACCAAGTCCAGTAGACTAGAAAGCCCATAATACCAAATCAATGAGTTGATTTAGAGTCAACTGGAGGGTGTTCCATTCGACTGAAAAGGGCTTATAAAAGAAATGGTGGGTCAAATCCGAATTTAACATTCTTACGACCTCAAAGTACTATCTCCATCATTTGTCTTGCACAAAAGTTTCAACATGCTGACACTTCGACTCTCCAAGCCACATCTCCATCCTTAAAGTGTCGGCATAACTTTTGTAATTTCATTTTTGTTGGGGATCAAAACGGCCGGCTAGAGGGGGGTGAATAGCTCTCAATCGATGGATGTCGTAATTTACTCATCTACAAAAGGTTAGCGCAAGCGGAATATAATAAGACAAGACAAGTAAATATTCAAGACTAGAATCAAAATGTTAACGCAAGATGTAACGTGGTTCATGGCTACGCAGCTAATCCACGATCCCGATTCGTCCGAGGTGAATCACTCCTTCAAAGCCAATCACTATTGGTCTCTCTTTTGCACCAAGCTAGGTGGAGGTAACCTTTACAATCAAGATCACTCTTCTTACAATAAGAGTGGAGTAAAAGCAAGTAAGAAGAGTTTAAAGCTTGTGGGGGACTTAGATGGTCGTTTAGATCATAAGCATTAGCCCCCCAAAGCTCCACACCCTCTCTTTTTATAGAGAGGAGGCTTTTCTTCCCGTTGGCCGCCACCAGTCGACTGCTGCCCTTGGCAGTCGACTGCCTCCACTACAATGATCTCCGAACATGTCGGATCCTGACTGTTGTAGTCCAACGGAACACTTGGCGATGACCGATGGACCTCATCCTCGTCACTCATAGTCGACCTAATCGACTACGATCGGCTACGAGTGGTTCTATGGCCAAACCCTTTCGACTACCGATCGCGCTTCGAATGATCGTGATGTCTGCGATCGGCCCATATGGAAGTCGACTGCTGGCCTCAAAACACTCAGTAGAATACCAGTCGAACTACGTTCAACTCAGAGCAGTCGACTGTCATTCCATGGCAGTCGACTGGTGTCGGGAAATCCCATCTGACACTTAGCCAAATGGCTAAGTTTCATCTTAGAGCTACTACCCCTTCCCGGGTTACATTCGCTCACTCTCATCTCTCGGAGTCCCTCGCCTTCGAAGTTATCTTCGTCCTCGGCCACGTCCCTCGGCAGCATCAGGCACACGACTCTGCAATGCTCCTTCGTGTCTCTTGCCTCGAAGTCTACTTCCTCCGGCTTCACTCCAAGCTCCTCGTCCGACGGTCCCTCGGATGCTCCAAGCGCACGGCTTCCGTAAAGCTATCCTTCATCGACTCAAGGACCGAGTCATGAGTTGCGAAACTCGCCACGGCTCCATGTGCGAATTACTAAGTCCTGCACGACTTCAACGCACATATCAAATTAACATAACAAACTAACTTAAACCCTTTGCAACACACATCAAAACCTAATCATGGCAAGAGATTGCCCTAACAATCTCCCCCTTTTTGATGTGTGGCAATCTGTTTAAGTTAGATAAAAACATTTGATAAAAAAAAATTTCTAAGGTAAGAAAGCATGTAAACATAAACATGATATAGCAACATGCAACTCCCCCTTAATCCATGAAACTCCCCATACATATTTCTCCCCCTATCATAATTAACTTAAACATAATAATTCCAACCCCTTTGACACCATCAAAAAGATTAATACTAAGTTATAAACATATGGCATCAAGTTTAATAGAAAGAAAATACCAAAAATTAGTTTAATAACTGAAATCAGCCTTTACTGTTCGGAATATCAAGACACCAGTCGATCGGTATCAAGACACTACCGCAATCCAATCGCTTTTTAGAAATTACGATTTTTTAGTAAATTCAGAAATACATTAAAAATTCCAAAAAATTCGAAAAATCATGAAATTTGGGGAACACATTTCTTTTAAGTATATCTATCAATGAAAAATAGTTTTTTTTTTTTTATGAAAAATCATTATATTTTCTGAGATTTGCCAAAAATTCAAAAGCTTTAAACACCACTAGGTTTTTGATCATTCTAGTATCAAGTTTACCACCTAGTTTTGGTTCCAATTGTTTCAAAACATGAATACATAGATTTTAGACTAAGAAATTGTTTTGAAAACATATGAAATAGCCAACCATGATCTTTGGGCAATATGTCTATGAATTAAACATAAGCCTTCCCCATGATTGGTCTATTATTGCTATTTTGATACTTTAAATGACCATCTAAAAGCCATAGGCATTAGTGGACATTTGAATCATCCTAACATCTCACCCATGCTAAGTTTTCAATCAAAGTAGCCTATGGTGAGTGTGAGATGCATCCTAGAGGGTATTTGTATATACTTAACCATTATATTCATGCAATTCTATCAAGGTTAAGTATCACCCTAACAATCAACATGATCATAATGACATATATGAATGAATTACACATTATGATCATTAAATACATGTATTCATTGAATTGTTATCATGCATTAGGTATTATATCATGATAATAAACAAGGTATCACCTAAAGCATGATTTAAACCTATTTCTCATAATGATGTGCCAAATTTCAAAATCATAAATCATGATTGCACATATACATAGCGATTACATTGATTATCATGATTTAAGCATTATTATCTATTTATTGGCACATTATCATCACCCAACACTATTTCAAAAATGTTATCCCGCCATCCTAAGTCAACCAAAAATATGATATAGGTCAAGTCCATATGGATGACTATCCTAGGGTTTTTCTAACCCTTAAGGATGGATTTTGGAACCCAAAATAGGTTCTTTCCTATGGGGTTCACAAGATACTCCTTAGGAATCTATTTCCTAGCAATTACTTTCTTCTTATCTTGTCCCCTAGCAATTAGGCATTTGTAGGCCTTTTCATTTTTCTTTTCTTTATAACCTAGGCCTTTCTTATTAAAACTAGCTCTTTGGCTCCCTATAATCATGTTCAATGTATTTGAGCCAATTGTAAACTTTTCTAGGGCTTTGGTTAAATAATCTACTTTCTCTCTTAAAGCCCTATTTTCTTCTATACATGCATCACTAACATCCAAAGGCATATAGTTATCATGTGAGCATGCATCATTTAAGCTAGAAGAAATATTATCATCATTTAAGCATGCTTTTTCTAGTTTATTTTCTAAGTCCTTAATTTGATCTAGCATGCTTTTGTTCTTCTTCTTAGCTCTAAATAAATCCCTAGTTAAGCTAGAAACCATGGAAACTATTTTCTTAGGAGTTAGATTCATTACCATAGTTTCTATGTCCTCTTCTTCTTCTTTGGATGAGGAGGATGTAGAGGCTCCCCCTTCACTTGAGCTCTCTCCACTTGAGTTTGATTCTTCATTTTCGGTGGAGGAGCAATCCAAGTCATCGAAAGCCATCAATGCAAGGTTGGAGTAGACATGCTCTTCTTCATCGGATGAGGAAGAGGAAGAAGGGTCATCCCATGTCTTGGCCTTGAATGCTTTGGCCTTCCCCTTTTCCTTTGCCTTCTTTTCTTCTTCCTTTTTCTTGTTCCCCTTTTTCTTCTTCTTTTCTTCTTTCTTCTTCCTCTCTTCCTTGCTCTTGTTTAGGAGGGGACAATTGTCCCTTATGTGGCCCTCTCCTTGGCAATTGTAGCATATGATCTTTCCTCTTGGTCTCCTATTCCTATCATTTGATTTGTTAAATCTAAAACCCTTTAATGCACGTCTTACCCTCCTTACCATATACGCTTCTTCCGTGCTATCCATGGAGGAGGAGGAGGATGCTTCATCATCATCATCGGAGGAGGGGATCTCTATCTTCTTCTTCCCATTGTTTGCCAAGAATGCTACTCCTCTTGAAGGTTGGATTTTTGGCTCTTCTTGTATTCCTTCAAGCCTCGTTTTGTGGAGCTCCATTGTTGAGAAGAACTCCTCCAAGGTGCTCACTTCTAAATTCTTTGAAATATAGAAGGAGTCCACCATGGAGCTCCACTTTGAGGATCGCGGAAAGGCATCTATAGCCTTCATAACCATATCCCGGTTTGATAGCTTCTCACCTACACTTGACAAACCGGTTATAATTTCATTGAAATGATAATGTAAGGAAATTACCTTTTCTCCCTTTTCTAGTTTAATGTTGTTGAGTTGGGAGCGGAGGAGGTCTCTCCTTGCTAGCTTCGCCTCGGATGTGCCTTCATGAAGCTCAATTAGCTTCTCCCACATCTCCTTGGCACTTAGGCATTCTCCAATTCTATTTATTTCTTGTTGATGAAGCACATTGTAGAGATGGTGCTTTGCTTTTGAATTTGCAAGGTGCTCCTCTCTTTGCCTCTTGGTTCACCTTGACTTCTCTATTATCTTTCCCTCTTCATCCCTAGGCAAAACAAAACCGGATTCCATTGTAATCATAATATCAAAATCCGTTTTGAAAAATACCTCCATTCGCTTTTTCCAACAAGCGAATTCTCCTTCAAACTTCAGTGGATGAATATTGGAGCCGGCCATCTTTTGATGAAGTGCTTGTTGCGACGGTTAGTCCTTGACAAGCGACTTGGCTTTGATACCACTTGTTGGGGATCGAAATGGTCGGCTAGAGGGGGGTGAATAGCCCTCAATCGATGGATGTCGTAATTTACTCGTCTACAAAAGGTTAGTGCAAGCGGAATATAATAAGACAAGACAAGTAAATATACAAGACAAGAATCAAAATGCTAACGCAAGATGTAATGTGGTTCACGGCTATGCCGCTAATCCACGATCCTGATTCGTCCGAGGTGAATCACTCCTTCAAAGCCAATCACTATTGGTCTCTCCTTTGCACCAAGCTAGGTGGAGGTAACCTTTACAATCAATATCACTCTTCTTACAATAAGAATGGAGTAAAAGCAAGTAAGAAGAGTTTAAAGCTTGTGGGGGACTTGGATGGTCATTTAGAGCATAAGCATTAGCCCCCCAAAGCTCCACACCCTCTCTTTTTATAGAGAGGAGTCTTTTCTTCCTGTTGGCCGCCACCAGTCGACTGCTGCCCTTGGCAGTCGACTGCCGCCACTACAATGGTCTCCGAACACGTCGGATCCCGACCGTGGTAGTCCAACGGAACACTTGGTAGTCGACTGATGGACCTCATCGCCGCATCGCGCCTCCGTAAGTCCGCCCGGTCGACTATGAGTGGTTCTGGCCAAACCCTTTTGACGGTCATTCGCTGCCTTGGCGGTTGGTGATAGTCTTAGCGATCATTGCCCTCATATGGCGATCGACCGCGCCTCAAAACACTCGATCAAATACCGGTCGAACCACGTTCGACTCGGAAGCGATCGCCATTCCATGGCGATCGGCCGTGTCGAAAATCCCATCCAACACTTAGCCAAATGGCCAAGTTTCATCTTAGAGCTATTACCCCTTCTCGGGTTACATTCGCTCACTCTTATCTCTCAGAGTCCCTCGCCTTCAAAGTTATCTTCGTCCTCGGCAACATCCCTCGGCAGCATCAGGAGCACGGCTCTGCAATGCTCCTTCGCGTCTATTGCCTCGAAGTCTACTTCCTCCGGCTTCACTCCAAGCTCCTCGTCCGGCGGTCCCTCAGATGCTTCAAGCGCACGCCTTCCGCAAAGCTATCCTTCACCGACTCAAGGACCGAGTCATGAGTTGTGAAACTCGCCACGGCTCCATGTGCGAATCACTAAGTCCTTCACGATTTCAACGCACATATCAAATCAACATAACAAACTAACTTAAACCCTTTGCAACACACATCAAAACCTAATCATGGCAAGAGATTGCCCTAACAATTTTCACTTATTGTACTTAAATTCAATAAGAGAATATAGTTTGTTACCTTACTCTTTATTCTTTGTAAAAGTGAAACCCCTCTGAGGTCAAGAGTTTTTGAGTCAGAGGGTTTTTAGTGATTGCCCAACGAAGTAGCCCTAAGAAGGGTTATGGGCCTTAGGGTAGCAATCCGGCTCAAATTATGAACCATGAAAAAACAACTTGTGTACTTTACTCTACTTTATTTATAGTTTCATTGCATAACTTTGTTTTAATAAAATGACAAGAAAAGATTTTAAAAGAAAATATTGTAAACACCGAGATTCACCCCCTCTCTCGGTAGTAATGATCCTACAATTGGTATTAGAGCTCGAGGGTTCTCCGATTTTGGTGCAACCACCAAAGTGAGAATACAAAGTTTTCTTTATATTTGTCATTCTTGCTCTAATTTTAATTTTTTTTCACTAGATTAAGTTTTCCTTATTTTTCATTTTTGCACTAGTGTTGCTTAGTTTAAATTTTGCCCAAATATACATTTCCTCTACATTTATTAGCAAATTTTTGCATTAGATAAATTTTTTGCAAATTAATTTTGAAAATTATAAAATGTTACATTTGGAGGGATACAACACCATTCACTCTCCTCTTTTTAACAGAGGGGATTTTAGTTTTTGGAAGAGGCAAATGAAGTATTTTTTGAAAACCAACCTCGAGGTTTAGTTTTCTATTAGGAAATGTTTTGTTCTTTCGGTAGATGACTCAGGAGAGTTGTTAGATCCAGAGAAATGGACCATAGACATAAGGAAATGAACTCAAGTCGATTACAAGGCCCTTAGCACCTTACAATGCAGACTTACAAAGGAAGAGATCAAGAGAATTGGACCATACGAAAACTCTAAAGAACTTTAGGATAAATAGATCGAATTGCATGAATGAACAAATGACATTAGGATAGCTAAAAGAGAAATGTTGCTAAATAAACTCTCAAATAGGGTTTAGGTTTCTAGAATCATGACTACCTCACACTAGATGGATTAGAATGTGTCAACTTGAATGGATGGGTAGTTAACCTAACTATAGTAAAGTTGGCACTTTTAGGGCATTTTCAAAGTTATGTGATATTTGGAAATGACATTGAAACTTAATCCTAAAGGATTTTAGGATGTGCCAATAAATTTGAGAAGTATGGAAAAATTGATCAAAATTGGCACAATTAGGTTTAGAGGTCATGGTGTGCCATTTTGGATTTTTGGCACACTTGGGAAAATTAGGTTTAAGGCAAAAATTACTTTAATTTTAGAAAATGTCAATTGAGCCTAACACATAGGTATTATAAACCTTTGTATCTCATACACTTGCCATGCTCTATATGCCTTATCGTATGTTTGCATGAAAGGTGTGTTTATGATGTATTGTATCTCACAAGAATATAATGTTCACCTTGATTAGGTATTTCAACATCTAGAAAGGGTGAGATTCTAGGAATAAAATCCTTGGATATTAATGCTTGTGAAAATATAATAAAAATATCAAAACACAATAATAAATACACAAATACAAGCATAATACTGATATAATCGATACACATGCAATAAAAACACCAAATGAAACAAAATTAGGTGAAAAAATCAAATCCAAAAAAATTCCAGCCAAATAATTAGAGATCACTTGACTGCTTCAGTTGAGTAGTCGACACCTGTTACTGTAGCTTGGCACAGAGAGTTTAGCAGTTGACTGTCGAACCCATGAAGTCGACTGCTAGCGTTGTGACTCGGTCACAGAACCTCACGCAGTCAATTGCTTTGGGACAACAATCGACTATTCACTGCGATTTTATAAGCTCGAACCCTAGCAGTTCGGCTTCTCCAAGCGCACTCCCCTCCTTTGACGATCTCATTTCTTCCTGTCCAACTTTTCACCGGTGACTTCAGCCTCGGTAACCCCTAGAACTTCAAGCCAAACTTTTTTTTACCTTATTCTTTCTTTATATCAGGCTAATAGAGGCTCTTTCCTTCCCTATTTTTGTCGATTCCGCCAAAGTTAGGGTTCTAGGCGCAAGAGATCATTTCTAGCCATTCTCTTCCAACATTCGCGTATTCCGGCTGACTCTTACACTTTCAAATCCAAATGGCACATAAGTAACATCTTTAAGCCTAAACCCTAACTGTTTTTATTATTAAATGCCTTGATCTAATCAAGTTTTTGTGTTCATTCATTGCATTCATTACATTCATGTAGATAAAAACATAGGACAGAGCCTGGTGAAGGATCCCAGGCTCCATCCCAAGTGTATCAACCCATGGCTATAAGTTATTTATACGAGCCATTATTTTGATCCTATTGTGGAGATGTAATTCAAATCATAATGCATTATCAATTAGTGAAACAAGTATTTTGCACGCATCCTATTAATATTGACCTTCTCACGAAGTTTTACTCCAATCTTAGGAGAGTCGGGGATGGTTCGATGTATTAGACTGGCATTGCAAAACACAATTTGAACTTTACTCTAGAGATCCTACAAGGAATTTTTTAAGTGTCGACCATCGGATAACACTTTTGTGTTTTATCCTACCTTAGATCTGACACCCCCTGCACCTTTTAATCATATTACTTTGAATCATAAGCATCAGCATTTCTTTCACCATCCTAGTCGTTTAGGTCAAAACTTATTTTACATCAAAGACTTATCAACTCCATCATTGTTGCATGCATCTTACCTATAGTCACTAAGGTCAAGCCATGGTTCGACCTCCTCATCTATTTTTGATGTATGCGATTCATAACCTATTAGATGTCAATCTGGCATTAAATATTTTTCATTGCATCATCTATTTTGTGTCCCCTATCCAAGGGAAGGTTCATATTCCCTTTGGCCATATCATTACCTCATAGTTAACATCTAGGGGCATAAACATTTCAAGGGAGACCTTGAGGTCAATATTTGACTCCTACGACCGCATCACCCTGAGGCAATTTGCATTGGCTGGGATGCGAACGGGCTATGGACGGATGGAGTGGTCAGTGGAGGTGCTTCTTCCAGCTGGGGAGCATGGAGAGGAAGCTGCGAAGCAGGATGTCCCTGTGTTACCACATGCACTGGCTAAAGGTCTTTCGACACACTTTGCATGGATAGAGTCTAGATTTGAGGACATTCACGAGGAGGTCGACAACCAGTTAGAGGAGCTCATCTTAGAGCAGTCCTCCATTATCTACCAGGTGTCATCAATTCAGCCGGAGAAGTGTTGTATGGCCCTGCAGCTGAGTTAGATGGAGCAACGTCAGCTCGAGATGTACGAGATGATGCAGAGCTGGACTCTGAGTTAGTAGCCTCCACCTCCTCCACCACCTTCGGCCGACGATTCTAGTTGATGGTAGTTAGGACTAAACTAATGTATTTTTCTTTTATTTTCATAGTGAGGTTTAGGGTCTCGACATCTGTCTTTCACTTGTCGGAATGACTTTTAAGATGAATGAAATATTTTATTTACAAAATTGCATTTCATTTTATCTTCTATTATTTGGTTGTGATTATGTGTGATGTGTGCTTATTACATGTGTTGATGTGTATGTTAATGTATTACTATTATGCCATGTCATGACATCATATTTCATTTAATCATTTTAAATGTCATGATAATGCTTAGGGTTGATTTTAATGTCATGCTTGTATTTTGGTTATATCTTTATGTAATGACATCATGATTATTGGCACATGCTTTATTTATGATATCTTATATGTCATAATCATCATTCATGCATTTAGAATTAATGAAAATTGATTTAAAGCAAATGGCATGATTTGAAGTCTCATGTACAAGGTAATCAAATAGAGTTGCCTAGGAAATGCATGAAACCCTAAGAACCTAAAGCCACATCTCACAATAACATTAAATTGACTTGTGTGTGTTTTCATACACCTTAGACACATGTTAAATGCTAGAAAATGAGTTAAGTTCATGTGCTTATTTGGTACATCATATTGAATTTAGAACTCATTAAATGATAATGATGATTCATGAGGAAAGCTAATGTACAAGTCATGTACATCTAGCCAATAGTTCATGGTTAAAAATAGGTTTTCAAAAATATTTTAAAATCATTTTAGAAAACCTTGATAAAGTCTATCTTTTGATAGCAATCACCATTGAAGAAGTTGATACAAAGCAGGTCAAAAACATTGAATGTTTCAATGATTTTGAACTTTGTATCAATCTCTCATTTTAATGGGCATTTTATTTTAAAACTATTTTTCAGCCATTTTATTTCATGTAAGCAATGTACATATTATTTTTTAAGATATTTCAAAATATGTATTTTTACTTATGCATTTTCCAAATTTGTTTCTGAAAATCTAAATTCTAAAAATTGGCTAGCAGTCGATTGTTTCAGTCTGGAAGTCGACTGATACTGCTGGCAACCAACTGATTACTAATCAAGTCGACTGCTGGGCTTATTTAGGATAAACAAGATTTTTTTAGCCCGTTTTCAGCCATCCCATGGTATCCTAACATCTCCTAACCCTAGGATATACTTTAGAAAGCATTAGAAGGGTGGAAATTCATTGGAAATGAATTAGGAGAGGTGTTTAAGGTGAAAATCAAATTTTAAAGGAGGTGAAAGTTCAATATTGAATATTTTCCCTTAATTTCGGTGGTTTAAGTTTCCTATTGGCTTAGGAACTCTCCAAGGATATTGTTGGTGCAATGGTCAAGGCGGAGCAAGGCTTAGGGGGACATTATCCATTAAGGGATGATGGATGAAATATTTCCTCATATGGGGAGAATTAGAGAATAGTGAGGATTGCCTCTCATTTAGTGATATGTGATTTATCACTAGGAAGAGTAAAGGCATCCTAAATATTTTTGGACCAAGGGGGAGAATGTAAGATCTCATCAGTATATGAGACATTGATACCCTTGGGGAGAGACTTATTGATCTTTGTCAAAGAGGGGGAGAATTGGGAGAATTGATGGCTTGAGTCAGGTATCCTAACTCAAAGGTTTTGTCAAACATCAAAAAGGGAGAGATTTTTGGTGCAATTAGCTCAGGTCATGATTGACCAGACTCGAGTTTGACTCGAGTAGTATTTTGATGTTCGACAAAATGTATGACAATGTGATTGTCAGGCATGGAAAGTCCAAGTCTTGACTACTTGGCAAATGGAAAGTCCAAGCATGGGTCTTGGCATTTGGAAAGTCCAACTTGGAGTTGGCAAGGGAAGTCCAAGGGTTGTGATATTGGTGGCGTAAAGTCCAAGCATGGGTCTTGGTAGCATAAGTTCAATGTTTGGCGGCGTAAAGTCCAAGCAAGGAGTCTTGGAAGCATAAGTGCAGATGAATCATGGCATTTGGGAAGTCCAAGGGTGTGATATTGGTGGCGTAAAGTCCAAGCAGTAGTCTTGGTAGCATAAGTGTTGGTGCAATCGGCCCAGGTCATGATTGACCGAACTCGAGTTTGACTCGAGTAGTGTTTTGATGTTTGATAATGTGTTGGGGAGATTATTGGTGCAATCGAACCAGGTCATGATTGACTATTTGATGATGGTTTAACCATTGTTTGAGTATATAGTTGACTTGGGGTTGACCATATGATGGAAAGTCCAACATGGGTTGGCAAGGAAAGTCCAAGCATGGGTCTTGGCAAGGGAAAGTCCAAGGTTGAGTCTTGGCAAATGGAAAGTCCACCATGGGTTGGCAAGGGAAGTCCAAGGGGTAATATTGGCGGCGTACAAGGGTGGAGTCTTGGCAGCATAAGTCCAATAGTTGACGACGTAAAGTCTAAGCGGGAGTCTTGGCAGCGTAAGCCCAATGTGCCTTTGCGGTGTAGACCACATTAGCATGACAATAGCTGATGGAAGAACCTAAAGGCTAGCATATGGATGAATAAGTCATGGATGAATTGGAGGGATCTGATAGGCGTGAGGCTGACGGAGGTGCCTAGAAGGCTTAGGTCTAGGCTAAGGTTGGTCTAGCAAGTATGAGAGCATCATACTTGTGGCAAAATCATATGTTTGTGGTGTATCAGTCGACTGATATTATGGTCAGTCGACTAATGTGAGTCGATTTGTGTTCGACTGTAGAAAATGGCCTAGCAGTTAACTGCCAGGAATGGGCAGTCGACTGATATGGAGATCAGTCGACTACTGGTCTAGTTTTCGGGGACAGAAAGTTTCCCCATCTTTTCCTTATGTAAGCCATGTGTCACCTTTTGGACATAAATATTGCATTGAACATATTCCATTGCATTGTCCATTTTGTGACCCCTGTACAAAGGAAGGTGCATATGCTATTGGACACATTATCACTGCATGGTTAGAGTCCATCGGTATCAACATATCCAGGGGATCACTAAGGCCTTTATCATACGCATACGATCGCATCACGGTGCAGAACTTTACACTAACTGGGATGCGGACTGGACCTAAAAAGATGGAGTGGGTGGCTCGGCCTTAGCCCATGGAGCATGATGAGCCAGCTATAGAGCCTAGTGTTAGAATGTATACTGAAAGCCTAGCCTTTGTATGAACATCTTCATTTTGAAATAAGAATCACATGATCATTGTTTGCATTTTATATTTATTTATGTATATTGTCTGATACTTTACATTGTAGACAACATGGTGTGTGGTGTTACACAGAATATCATGTTATCAATTCCTTATAGTGTATAAGTAGAGGCTCACAACCAAGAAGATTTTGGACAAACCATTGGCATGGTTGTAGTGTAATTTGGTATTGGTTTATCTTGACCATAGAATTACACTAGTACACTTTGTGTGTATTGAGCATGACCGATTTAGAGGTGATTCAATTTATACTGACTATATAATTGAATCAGACCTCATATATTATGGTGTACATGCTCTTAATCCCGATATAATAACGGGCACATGTACTTAGTATTTATTTCTTTGATTTACCAATGGGCGAGATTGATGTGTTAAATCGATTAGCTTGGTAAGTTGGAAAATAATATTATTTACATGGTGTGTCATTGATTATAGGAGGAAACTATGTCCTATATATTAGGATAATGATGTCCCCTTGAGGAGCTCAAAAAGTTCATCATGTAAATCCTGCAGGTGGACTTGGTCCAACATGATGATAAGGATGAGTGGTACTACTCATGGAGTTAGATATTAATTAATTAAATTATCAGTAATTTAAATAATTAATGGACATTCAATATCTTAAACACGAGGAGATATTGTGTACAAATAATATGTGGATCCCATATTTATTTATGGGATTGGTGAGGTAGATCAATGATGATCCTCTAGTGGAATGGATCATCATTAATGGATCGGGTTATATGTGGTTCGGATCCATTGGGTGACCAAGATCCAACTCCTCCTCATGGTCCCTATTGTAGCCTATTTTTAATACCTCATGAAGCCTAGATTTATAAATAGGGGGTTGGAAAGGCTTGGGCGGCAAGGAGAACAAGTTGTGCTACGGTTTGGAGTTGGCATTGGAGAGGCTTGGCCGACAAGCATTGGTTGCTAGGGGTTGCTTCTCCTAGGGCCCGCAACAACAAGGTTGGAGGCAAGGGTTTTGTTCTTCTCCTCCCTCACTTGGCTGACGCCTCCTTCCCTCAAGCTTTGGCCGGTGCTTCTTCATCCTCTTCCAAGGGCCGGCGGCAACAAAGGCGAGGGTCCCTCCTTCCTTTGTCTTGGCCGGCGAACACCAAGCATTGTGGTTGGTGGTTGGCACAAGCAAGGAGAAGAAGGGAGTTTGTTCTTCCCTTGTTCAGATCGAGCAAGGAAGGGAAGACACACGATCTAGGAGGCTTCGATTCTTGGAAGATAGTCGCCCACACGACATCCAAGAAGAGGATAAGAATACAATAGAAGATCAAGAGGTAAAACAATAGGTATAATCTTGTTTAATTTTGATTCTAGTTCTTTTGTATTTTGTATGTTATTGATTAACATGGACCCTGATGATAAAAACAAAATCCAGCGATCCGTTCATCATGTATTCCACGACTAATCGAGGAAAAGAGTAAGGTTGCTTGAATAACAAGTTTGTTCAAGCGACTACTCAAATCGAATAGCACGATGATGAATCGGTTGATTGGGTAATCCATCTCCGTCCAGATTAGTTTTGATTAATAAAATTTTAATCCGGGTACGTGTGATAGGATCGCCATGCACAAGCGATTGAAGCGGGAAACACATTGTTTCACCTTCAAGTGGCATCAGAGCTACGGTTTCCGGTTTTGTGTGTTTGGATTCGGTTACTTTCATGCATTTATCATATGTTGTATATGTTGGATAATAGTAGGATGTGCGTAGGCTAATTTTTTGTTTGTAGGCATAAGATCCAACTATTATGGCTATGTATATGTATGTGATTGTGTGTGTGTGATTGTAACTAATTATTTGAATCCTCAGAGTTGACAAGGCTAATTAGTATTTATTTTTTGTAATTAAATACGACACTGTTTAGCCGTACATTTTGATTTACTTTCGATCTAGATATGTTGTACACTCCTTCGTGGAGTATAGGATCGATGGATTTAAATTAAAATAGTTTATCTCGGCTCAGATCCTTTTTGTGGCTTGCACATGGTAAAGGGAGGAGCGGACGAGGTGGCGACACGACGGGAAGCATATTGGAAAACAAAAGCCATAATAGTTGGAAAGTTTTTTTTCATATTTATTGCTTATTTTTTGATATGCATGTTGTGTGAAAATTCCTCAATTTTAAATTACTAAGTGGGAGAGGGATATTTTTTAATTCTCGCAGCCTCCATTACAATTTGACATGTGATGCGAACAAACTTGTGCATTAGCTCTGAGTGCCTTCCTCCAAATCAGATGAGTTTGTTTTGTAGATCACTAGGTAAAATATGGTTATAGGAAACTATTTAGGAGCGTGTGTACTTCTCCATCGAAAGGCACATAATCCGAGATAATTGCCTTAGTATCGGGTAATGGTAAACACTTAGATGCAAATAAAAGTATCCTCCCCATCGGAGTCACTGCTTTTATTTGATGGGCCAAAGAGTAACCAACTATTAATTTTATTTGTCAAAAATTAAGGTTGATAGTATAATAAAATTAATAGGTAAAACCTCCTCTTACAAATGTAGAATTCGTATACGTCCACACTATCATGGCATACGATATTCTCAGTGTTTTGAGGTATTGGTTGATTTTAAAATTTTATTGTTTGAGGAATCAATAAATTTTGAAATCTAATGTTTTGATCACTGTGATTCTTAGGTTTTTCAAAATGGCTTTCAACCCACTTATTGTGATTCTGAAAAAAAACATACTTACTAGACCTAACTATGTTGATTGGAAAAGGAATCTGGACATTGTCTTGACTGCTGAGGAGTACATATATGTGCTCTTCGAAGAGTGTCCTCCTAAGCCTACAGATGATTCTAGTGAAAAGGAGAAAGAGAGTTATAGGAAGTGGATCAAGGCTGATGAGATAGTGCGGTGTTACATTTTGGCTTCTAAGTCAAATGTATTGCAACATCAACATCAAGCCATGAATATTGCTTATGATATGATGCTCAATCTCAAGGAACTTTTTGGACACCAGAATCGGGCTGCTAGGCAAGAACCTATGAGGAACTTGATGATGACCACCATGATTGAGGGAACACCTGTATGAGATCATGTTCTTAAGATGATGGCTCATTTGAATGAGTTGTAAGTCTTTGGAGTGAAGATCGATAGGGAAACGCAGGTCGATATCATTCTCCAATCTCTACCTAGAAGTTTTGAGCAGTTTCGCCTGAACTACAACATGAATAAAAGGTTGTATTCATTGGCGGAGCTTCTGAGAGAACATCATGTGGCAGAGGGGCTTTTTTGTCAGAGTGCTCAGGCCATGGTTGCTCAAAAGGTTTCTTCTTCTAAGCAGAAAGGCAAGAAGAAGAAGAAACAAGGTGTAGTAAAGGTGGCGAGAGGATCTCAGAAAGGAGTGAAGAAGCCGAAAGGCAAGTGCTTCACTTGCAAGCAGACTGGACATTGGAAGGCGGACTGTCCCAACCGCAAAAAGAACAAAGGTATATCTTTTAGTTTAGTCGTTGAAACAAATTTAGCGATGTTATCTATCAGTATTTAGTGTGTAGATATGGGAGTCACTGATCATGTCTGCAATTCTTTACAGGGGTTCTAGGAAACTAGACGACTAGTTGAGGGGGAGATTACCATCTACATGGGCAATGCTACGAAGGTGGCGGCTATTACAGCGGGAGATGTTTATTTATCTTTTGATAGGAATAAACCTTTGGTTCTAAGAAATTGCCTTTAAGTACCTACATTTAGAAAGAATTTGATTTCAGTTTCTAAATTATTTTTGGATGGATATTCTATTTCTTTTAATGACAGAGTTGTTATAAAAAAGAGTAGGGAGATTATTTGTTTTGGTGCATTAATATGAAATTTATATACACTTGAACCAAAAACTCCCATGATGCAAATAGAAAAAAATAACTCATCTTCTAAATCTAATAAGAGAAAAGAATCTTCGAAAATGAACCAAACATATCTTTGGCATCTAAGGTTAGGACATATTAACCTGAGTAGAATTCAAAGGTTGAAAGATGATGGACCTTTGGGTTCATTGGCGGTGGAAGATTTTCCAACCTGCGAATCTTACCTGGAAGGTAAAATGACCAAGAGGCCTTTTAAGGCCAAGGGGTATAGAGCCAAAGATGTGTTGGAGTTGGTTCATTTTGATTTGTATGGTCCTATGTCTATCCAAGATAGAGGTGGTTTTGAATATTTCATCTCTTTTATAGATGATTATTCAAGATATGGATACATTTACTTGATTCGCCACAAGTCTGAATGCTTTGATAGGTTCAAAGAATTCAAGGCTGATGTGGAGAAACGTCAAGGTAAAAGTATCAAGACACTACGATCTGATCGTGGTGGTGAGTACCTCTTAGGAGTGTTTAAGAGTTACTTATTAGAGGCTTGGATTCAATCCCAATTGTTTGCACCTGGTACACCCCAACAGAATGGTATGGCGGAGCGAAAGAATAAGACTCTTATTGAGATGGTTAGATTGATGATGAGTTATTCTGAGTTACCAGATTCGTTCTGGGGGTATGCTCTAGAAACGACAGTGTATATTCTGAACTTGGTACCATCTAAATCAGTACCTTCTACTCCCATAGAATTGTGGACTGGGCAAAAGCCTAGTCTAATACATATTCGGATTTGGGGTAGTCCAACACAAGTGCTGAAGGGAGATGCTTGTAAGTTGGAATCTCGTACAGAAGTACGCTTGTTCGTAGGCTATCCTAGAAGAATGAAAGGTGATTTGTTCTATAGTCCTAGAGATCTGAGGGTGATCGTTAGCACGAACGCCCGATTTTAGAGGAAGACTATATGATGAACCACAAGCCCATGAGCAAGATTGTTCTGGAGGAATTAAGAGAGGAAGTCACTACTTCAGTACCAATGGTATAAGAGGATATACCACAAGTGACTTCACCGCGTGTCACAGAGGATACACAGGTGATACCTCATCGTAGTGCGAGGGTTATTAGACAACCTGATAGATTTATGTTCTTGGGAGAATCTTCTGATTTGGTCCCTGGCGAACATGAACCTGATCCCTGGACATATGACGAGTCAATCCAAGATAAAGATGCAGTATCTTGGCAAAGGGCGATGAATTCTAAGATAGAATCTATGGATTCAAATCAGGTCTGGGAGGTAGTAGATCCACCCAATGGTGTAAAAGTCATTGGATGCAAGTGGATCTACAAAAGAAAGAGAGGATTAGACGGGATGGTAGAGACCTTCAAAGCAAGGCTTGTTGCGAAAGGGTATACTCAGAAAGAGGGTATCGATTATGAGACCTTTTTTTCAGTAGCCATGCTTAAGTCTATTTGGATTCTCTTGTCTATTGCTGCTCATATGGATTATAAGGTTTGGTAGATGGATGTCAAGACAGCTTTCCTTAATGGAAGTTTTGAAGAAAACATCTATATGTAGCAACTAGAGGGATTCATTGAAAAGGGCAAAGAGGATCTTGTGTGCAAGCTTAATCGGTCCATTTATGAATTGAAGCAAGCTTGAGATCTTGGAACATCCACTTTGATGAGATAATCCAGTCATATGGATTTATTCAAAGTCCAGATGAGTCTTGTGTATATAAGAGATGTGACGGAAACGTAGTGGTATTTCTTGTACTATACGTAGATGAAATTTTTCTCATTGGCAACAATGTCAAAGTGTTATTAGATGTAAGGGTATGGTTTTCCAAACAATTTGATATAAAGGACTTGGGAGAAGTGGGACACATCCTTGGGATCAAGGTTATAAGGGATCTCAAGAAAAGGATGTTGTGCTTATCTCAATCTTCATACATATACACTATTTTAGCTCGTTTTAGCATGCAGAACTCCAAGAAAGGTTTTCTACCTTTTTGGCATGGAGTACCTTTATCTAAGGAGATGTATCCTAGAACATCAAAGGAGACAGAGGAGATGAAGGTGATTCCTTATGCTTCGGCAGTAGGATGCCACATGTATGCTATGTTATGTACGAGGTCGGATATCTGATTTGTCGTCTGCATGGTTAGCAGATATCAGAGTAATCCAGGACAGGGACATTGGACTATGGTAAAACATATATTGAAGTACCTGAGAAGCACTAGGGATTATATGCTGATATACCAGGCAGATCAATTACTCCCTATGAGTTACACAGATTCTGACTTCCAATAAAATAGGGATAACAGTAAGTCTACCTCAGGTTTTGCATTTACTTTGGGAGGTGGAGCCATTATATGGGGGAGTGTCAAGAAGAAATGTGTGGCGGACTCTACCATGGAAGTTGAGTATGTGGCAGCCTCTAAGGCAGCCAAAGAAGTTGTATGGCTCAGGAACTTCTTGATGGACTTGGATGTGATTCCTGGTTTGCCCAAAACTATCATAATTTATTGTGATAACAGTGGTGCTGTTTCAAACTCGAAGGAACCATGAGCCCATAAGGCAAGTAAACACATATAGCTCAAGTACCACCTGATACGAGAGATCGTAAAGCGAGGAGAAGTTATTGTCACCAAGATTGCATCAGAGGATAACTTGGTAGATCCTTTCACTAAGACCCTTCCAACAAGATCTTTTGATAGACATGCGGAGGGAATGGGAATCAGATGTATGGCAAATTGATGGCAACATAGTCTTTTAGTATAAGTGGGAGATTGTTGAGATGTATACTGAAAGCCTAGCCTTTGTATGAACATCTTCATTTTGAAATAAGAATCACATGATCTTTGTTTACATTTTATATTTATTTATGCATATTGTCTGATACTTTACATTGTAGATAACATGGTGTGTGGTGTCACACAGAAGATCAAGTTATCAGTTCCTTGTAGAGTATAAGTAGTGGCTCAAAACCAAGATGGTTTTGGACAAACCATTGACATGGTTGTAGTGTAATTTGGAATTGGTTTATCTTGACCATAGATTTACACTAGTACACTTTGTGTGTATTGAGCATGATCAATTTAGAGGTGATTCAATTTATACTAACTATATAATTGAATCAGACCTCAGATATTATGGTGTATATGCTCTTAATCCCGATATAATAATAGGCACATGTACTTAGTTTTTATTTCTTTGATTTATCGATGAGCGAGATTGATGTGTTAAATCGATAGGCTTGGTATGTTAGGAAATAATATTATTTACATGGTGTGTCGTTGATTATAGGAGGAAACCATGTCCTATATATTAGGATGATGATGTCCCCTTGAGGAGCTCATAAAGTTCATCATGTAAATCTTACAGGTGGACTTGGTCCACCATGATGATAAGGATGAGTGGTACTACTCATGGAGTTAGATATTAATTAATTAAATTGTCAATAATTTAATTAATTAATGGACATTTGATATCTTAAACACTGGGAGATATTGTATACAAATAATATGTCGAGCCCATATTTATTTATGGGGTTGGTGAAGTAGATCAATGATGATCCTCTAGTGGAATGGATCATCATTAATGGATCAGGTTATATGTGGTTCGGATCCACTGGGTGGCCAAGATCCAACTCTTCCTCATGGTCTCTATTATAGCCTATTATAAATACTCATGAATCCTAGATTTATAAATATAGGGTTGGAAAGGCTTGGGTGGCAAGGAGAACAAGTTGTGCTAGGGTTTGGAGTTGGCATTGGAGAGGCTTGGGCACCAAGCATTGGTTTCTAGGGTTTTCTTCTCCTAGGGCTGGCGGCAACAAGGTTGGAGGCTAGGGTTTTGTTCTTCTCCTCCCTCACTTGGTCGGCGCCTCCTTCCCTCAAGCTATGGCCAGTGCTTCTTCATCCTCTTCCAAGGGTCGGCGGCAACAAAGGTTAGGGTTCCTCCTTCCTTTGTCTTGACTAGCACACCCTCTCCCTCTCCTTAGGGCCGGCGGACACCAAGCTTGGTGGTTGGTGGTCAGCACAAGCAAGGAGAACAAGGGAGTTTGTTCTTCCCTTGTTCAGAGTGAGCAAGGATGGGAAGACACATGATCTGGGAGGCTTCGATTCTTGAAAGATCGTAGCCCACACGACGTCCAAGAATAGGATAGGAATACAATAGAAGATCAAGAGGTAAAACAAGATGTTTAATCTTGTTTAATTTTGATTCTAGTTCTTTTGTATTTTTTATGTTATTGATTAACATGGACCCCAATGATAAACACAAAAATCGTCAATCCATTCATCATCTATTCCGTGACTAATCGAGGAAAAGAGTAAGGTTCCTTAAACAACAAGTTTGTTGAAGCGACTACTCAAATCGAATAGCATGATGATGAATTGGTTGCTTGGGTAATCCATCTCTATCCGGATTAGTTTTGATTAATAAAATTTTAATCCGGAGACGTGTGATAGGATCGCCATGCACAAGCGACCGAAGCGGGAAACACATCGTTTCACCTTCACCTGGAGAGCCCACGACAGAGCATGAGGGGTCAGCTGCTGAGGAGGATGACCCTATGATACCAAATGCACCAGTAGAGGGTCTCTTAGAGCGGATTGAACATCTAGAGGCCAGTTTTGCGGAGTACCAGGGGGCGGTTGACTCGATGTTGGAGGAGCTCAGACTGGAGCAATCTTCCATTGGTCAACAACTGGGTCAGCAGCTTGGCAGGGTCGAGCAGTGTCAGATCGACCTATTCGAGATGGTATGGACCAGGACGCTGAGCCAGCCGCCTCCACCGCCTCCACCATTTGCGGGAGATGATCCCAGCTAGATGTACATCATATATTTTTTTTTAGTTTCGTAGTGAGGTCGAGAGCATTTTGGACATCTATCTTGATTGTAGAACTAAATTTTTATTAAATGAAATCTTTTGTTTATGCAAAATTATGTGTCCTTGGTTGTGTTTGTTGATTTATTTGTATATTCTTTTTTCCATGTCATGAAATCACATTTTCTTTTATCATATGAAATGTCATGATATTGCTTAGGGTTACTTTCTATGTCATGTTCATGTTTAGAGCCTATTCATATGCCATGACATCATGATCATTGGCCATGCTTATTTATGATTATCATTTATGCCATGATCATTCATGCATTAATTAAAATTGAGTTAAGAACTATGACATGATTTGAAGTCCCATGTATAAGGGAGTCAAATATAGATGCCTAGAAAATACATGAAGCCATAATAGCCCTAATTCCACATCTCACAATTACATTGACTTGTGTGTGCTTTAAACACCTTAGATACATGTGAGATGTTAGGAAAATGAGTTAAGTTCAAGGTGCATAGATAGTGCATCTAGATGAACTTAAATTTATTTCAATCATAAATATGGATCATGAGGAAAGCTAATGTACAAGTCATGTACATCTAGCTCATAGTCCATGGTTCAAAATAGGTTTTAAAACTATTTCAAAATCCTTTTAGAAAACTTTGGTGAAGTCTATCTTTTGATAGCAATCACCATTTAAAAAGTTGATACAAAGTAGATAAAAAATATTAAAGTTTTAATGGTTTTTGTGTTGGGATGTATACTGAAAAGTCTATCTTTTGTATGAACATCTTTATTTTTGAAATAAGAATCACATGATCATTGTTTGCATATTTTTATGGCTATGCATATTGTCTAATAGATTGCATTGTAGATAACATGGTGTGTGGTGTCACACGGGAGATCATGTTATCAGCTCGTTGTAAAGTAAAAGTAAAGGCTCACAACCGAGATGGCTTTGGATAACCATCGGAATGGTTGTAGTGTGATTTGGTATTGGTTTGTCTTGACCATAGAATCACATTAGTGCACTATGTGTGTATTGAGCAGGACCGACATAGAGGTGATTCGATTTATTGCTGACTACAAAATCGAATCGGACCTCAGATATTATTTTGTACATGCTCTTAATCCCGATATAATAATGGGCACATATACTTAGTATTCATCTCTTTGATTTACCAATGGGCGAGATTTATAGATTAAATCGATAGGCTCGGTAAGTTGGGAGATGATATTATTTATATGGTGTGTCGTTGATTATAGGAGGAAACCGTGTCCTATATATTAGGATGATGATGTCCCCCTTGAGGAGCTCATAATGTTCATCATGTAAACCCTGCAGGGGGACTAGGTCCGACATGATGAAAAGGTTGAGTGGTACTACTCATGGAGTTAGATGTTGATTAATTAATGGTCAGTAAATTAATTAATCGAAGGACATTCGAGATCTTAAACATGGGGAGAAAATGTACATATAATATATGGAGCCCATATTAACTTATGGGGGTTGGTGAGGTAGATCAATGATAATCCGTTAGTGGATTGGATTATCATTAGTGGATCGGACTTTATGTGGGCTTGATCCATGGGTGGCCAAGATCCAACTCCTCCTCATTGTCCTTATTGTAGCCTATTAACACCTCATGAAGCTTTGATCCAATGGATGAAAACAAAACTGTAGATCCAAAGGTAGAGATTAAAACTCTAGATCCGACGGTTGAGATTAAATCTCTAGATCCAACGGTTGAGATTATATCCTTAGAACCAATGGTGGAGATTAAATCAAGCCATAAGCCTAACTCTATAAATATGGGCTTGAGGGTGGGCGGCAAGGATTGAATTTGAGGAAAGGGGGCTAGGGTTTTGGGCGGCAAGAGCAAGGGAGGCTTAGAGTTTTGGGTGGCCACAATTAAGCAAAGATGTTTTTTCTTCTTCTTCTTCCTTAGGTGGCCGGCACCCTTCTTCCTTCTTCTCTCCTTGGTTTGGCCGGCGCCCAACCTTCTCCCCTTCATCTATGGCTTATGATGGATGGCATTAGGGTTGCTTCCCTTGGCCGGAAAGAATTCTTAGTTGGGGTAGGATTAGGAGTGGGCTCTCTAGGTTTTTCTTTCCGGGTGTTGGGTGTTGGTTGTGGGCGGCAACATGAGGAGAAAGGTTTTTCTTCTTCTTTCATGGTTTGGCCGGCAACCTTCCTTCTTCCCTCTACCTTGGTTGGAGCTCAACCTATTCTTCTTCCCTTCATCGTTGGCCGGAAATTAGGAGAACTAGGTTTAGGGTTTGGGAGGCAACAAGGAGAAGGATTGCTTTCCTTTCTCTTCTCCAAGTGTTAACCGATGCCCATGCCCTCATTGTTTCTCCTTTGGCCGGTTCCCATACTCCATGTTCTCTTCCTTGGCTGGTGGCAACATTGAGTTCATTGACTGGGTGGCCGGTTCTAGATATGAAGAAGAGTTTTGTTTTATGATCTTCCTTTATTCGGAGTGAACAAGGAAAGAAGATTGGCGATCTAGGAGCTTCGACTTTTGGAAGATCGTCGCCCACACGACGTCCAAAAGGAGGAAGGACACACAATAAAAGATCAAGAGGAATAACAAGAGGTATAATCTTGTTTATTTTGATTAGTGTTCTTTTGTATTATGTTTATAATTGCGTTTCAATTATATGCATGTTTTGTGTGGGTGTTTACTTTATGTATGTGGCTAATATAACTTGGACCCCGAACATAAACACAAAAACCAGCGATCCGGACATCGTCTATTCCATGGCTACTCGTAGAATAGAGGTTGGTCGCTTGTACAACGAGTTTGTTCAAGTGACCTCTCTAAACGAATAGCACGACGATGACTTGGTTGTTTGAGCAATCCCTTTTATCTAGGATTAAATTTTTTTTAATCCGGGGATATCAATGGGATCACCATGAACAAACAATCGAGGTGAAGTGGGAAGCGAAGTTTCCCCTCACGGACTCGATAAGCAAAACCCTACAATTGGTATTAGAGCCACGGTTTCCAATTTTGTGTGTTTAGGATTCGGTTAATTTTTAAGCACTTTTCATATATTATATGTGCCGAATAATAGTAGGATATGCGTAGTTTAACTCTTTGGTTGCAGGCATAAGATCCGACTATTATGGCCATATGTGTGTATGTGATTGTATGTGTATATTTTGTTGAATCCTCGGGGTTGACGAGGCTAGTATTTGATTTTTTGTAAATTAGATATGACATTGTTTAGCCACTCTTTATTTTAGTTTACTTTTGATCTAGATTTCATGTACACTCCCTCGTAGAGTATATGATCGATGGATGAAAATTAAAATAGGTTACAGTCTTGGCTCGGATCTCCGGATGGCTTGTACATGGCGTAGGAGGAGCGGACGAGAAGGCGTTGCGATGGGAGACATATTGAAGACAAAAGTCATAATAGTTGGAAAATAATTTATTTTTCATATTTATTGCTTTTTGTTTGATATGCATGTCGTAGGCTAGGAAAATTCCTCAATTTAAAATTACTAAGTGGGATAGGGAAATTTTTATAAATTCCCACGACCTCCATTACGATTTGACAAGTGATGCAAACAAACTTGCGCGTCGACTTTGAGTGCCTTCCTCCCCATCGGATGAGTTTGTTTGCGGGTCACAAGGTCAAATATGGTTATAGGAAATTATTAAGGAGCGTGTGTACTTCCTCATCGTAAGTCACATAACCCGAGATAATTACCTTGGTACCAAGTAATGGTGAACACTTAGATACAAATATAAGTATCCTCCCCATCGGAGTCACTGCTTTTATTTGTAGGGCCAAAGAGAAACCAACTATTAATTTTACTTGTCAAAATGTTAGGTTGACAAGATAGTAAAATTAATGGGTAAAACCTCCTCTTACAAATGTAGAATTCTTATACGTCCACACTATCATGGCATATGATATTCTCGGTGTTTTGAGGTGTTGATTGATTTTAAAATTTTATTGTTTAAGGAATCAATAATTTTTTGAAATCTAAAGTAATGATCTATGTGATTCTTAGGATTTTCATAAATGACTTTCAGTCCACTTGTTGTGAAACTAAAGGAAAATAAGTTTACTGTACCCAAATTATGTTGATTGGAAAAGAATGTAGATATTGTCTTAACTGCTGAGGAGTACAAATATGTACTTTTCGAAGAGTATCCTTCTAAGCCCGCGAATGAGCTGGAAGTCCTTGAAGCTGAGATCGAGGGAGAAACCCAGGTCGATATCATTCTCCAGTCGACAGAAAGTCTTGCTCAGGCTAAGGCCATGGTTGCTCAGAAGGTTTCTACTTCTAAGCCGAAAGGCAAGAAGAAGAAGAAATAAGCTGGAGCAAAGGTGGTGGGAGGATCTCAAGGAGGAGTAAAGAAGTCGAAAGGCAAGTAGTTCACTTGAAAGCAGGATGGACATTGGAAGAAGGACTGTCCCAATCCAAAACAAAACAAAGGTATATCCTTGGGTCTAGCCATTGAAACATGGTTAGCGGTGTTATCTACCAGCACCTGGTGTGTAGATACAGGAGCCTCTGATCAAGTTTGCAATACTTTGCAGGGGTTTCATGAAACTCGACGATGAGCTGAGGGAGAGATTACCGTTTACTTGGGCAATGCCACTAAGGTGGCAGCTATTGCAGTGGGAGATGTTTTATTTATCTTTTGAGAAAAATAAAAACTTTGGTTCTAGAAAATTCCCTTTATGTACCTTTATTTAGAAAGAATTTATTTTCATTTTCTAAATTGTTTATGGATGGATATTCTATTTCTTTTATTGATAGAGTTGTTATAAAAAGGAATAGGGAGAATATCTGTTCAGGTACATTGATAGGAAATTTGTACGCACTTGAACCACAAGCTCCCACGATGCAAATAGAAGTTAATAACTCATCTTCTAATTCCAATAAGAGAAAATAACCTTCGGAGATGAACAAAACATATCTTTGGCATCTTAGGCTTGGTCATATTAACCTGAGAAGAATTCAAAGGTTGATAGTTGATGGACCTCTGGGTGTATTAGTGGTGGAAG
The DNA here is from genome assembly GCA_025175895.1 of Wurfbainia villosa. Taxonomy (NCBI): domain Eukaryota; kingdom Viridiplantae; phylum Streptophyta; class Magnoliopsida; order Zingiberales; family Zingiberaceae; genus Wurfbainia; species Wurfbainia villosa. The sequence goes on along the minus strand of CM046008.1, from coordinate 19,050,493 downwards.
ATTTTCCAACCTGCGAATCTTGCTTGGAGGGTAAAATGACCAAGAGGCCTTTTAAGGCCAAGGAGTATAGAGCCAAAGATGTGTTGGAGTTGGTTCATCTAATTTGTGTGGTCCTATGTATATCCAGGCTAGAGGTGGTTTTGAGTATTTTGTCTCTTTTATAGACGATTATTCGAGATATGGATACATTTACTTGATGCGCAGCAAGTCTGAATGCTTTGACAAGTTCAAAGAATTCAAGGCTGATGTGGAGAAACGTCAAGGTAAAAGTATCAAGACACTACGATCTGATCGTGGTGGTGAGTACCTCTTGGGAGAGTTTAGGAATTACTTATCAGAGGCTGGGATTCAATCCCAATTGTCTGCACCTGGCACACCCCAGCAGAATGATGTAGCAGAGCGAAGGAATAGGACTCTTATGGAGATAGTTAGATCGATGATGAGTTATTCTGAGTTGACAGATTCATTCTTGGGATATGCTCTAGATACCGCGGTATACATTTTGAACTTGGTTCCATCTAAATAAGTGCCTTCTACTCCCACAGAAATGTGGACTCGGCGAAAGCCTAGTCTAAGACATATTCGGATTTGGGGAGTCTAGCACATGTGCTGAAGGCAGATACTGGTAAGTTGGAACCTCGTATAGAAGTACGCATGTTCGTTGGCTATCCTAGAGGAATGAAGGGTGGTTTGTTTTATAGTCCTAGAGATCAGAGGGTGATCATTAGCATGAATGTCATATTTCTAGAGGAAGACTATGTGATGAGCCACAAGCCCAAGAGTAAAATTGTTCTGGAGGAATTAAAAGGGGAAGTCACTTCTTTAGTACCACCGATACAAGAGGATATACCACATGTAACTGCACCGTGTGTCACAGAAGATACACAGGTGATACCTCGTCATAGTGTGAAGGTTGTTATACAGCCTGATAGATTCATGTTCTTGGGAGAATCTTCTGATATGGTCCTTGGCAAACATGAACCTGTTGGGATCTCTTTATGCAAAATAACATATGCGCAACGGAAAAATTAGGATCCCTTCCAAGTGATTCTTGCGAAAGAAAAACTCGTACAAAAATAAATTTCTCAAAAGAAAACCTATCTTATATGAGAGTTCTACCTTTGTTGCGTGCCCTTTGCAATCCCGCTTTTCCTTGGATGTGTTGGATCTTTTAGCACGTTCAAATGTCCGTGCCTCTATATGTATCCACACGAGCAAGCTCTTGTCTCACAAAAGAAAACTAGAAGATCTCTCCTTTACTTCTTGCTAGAGAAGTCCCTAAAGGAGAGGAAGGTAGGGAAGAAGAGAAAGGAAGAAGAAGACTACTCTTCTTGCAACCTTACACTCACAAAACCACACAACAAAAGCCTCTCCCACCAAGCTCTCACCAAGCCTTAAGCTCCAACTCAACTCTTTTGGCCGGCCACCCCATGGGGTGTTTTATAGGATTTGAAAAACCTTTCATCTCCTATCACATTCAATGCAATCAATGGCATTGAAAGATAATTAAACAAGGAGTTATCCTCCTTGTTTTGGCCGGCCACATGTGGAGGAAATCCAAGGGTCAAAACCCTTTGTCTCCTTCCAACTCATCAAGCTTAGGTGGCATGCTTATGTGGCATGCTTAGGTGGCATGCTTATGTGGCATGCTTAGGTGGCATGCTTATGTGGCATTCATGGATGTTGAATTAATCTTATTAATTCAATAAGCTTATGTTATCATATAGAATTAATCTCATTAAATCAATAAGGTAACATATTGAATTAATCTTATTAAATCAATTAAGCTTAGCATATTGAATTAATCTCATTAAATAAATAAGCTAAAATTCTCTTTAAGCTTAAAGTCCAAAAACCATTTTGTACTTAAGCTTATTCCCAAATTATTCTAGTCAAACTAGAATGCACTAATTCTTCTAATCATCATGCTCTTTGTGTGTGACCCTATAGGCTCTCATAACGTTGGCAGTGGATCTAAACTCTTTTAGATACACAAGCAATGAGCGGTATCTAGCAATACATCATTGCTACCCAAGTTACGAGATAAGTCAAGATCCGACTAACCTTTCTGTGACTACTATAATGTATGACCGTGTCCTTCTATCCTTGATATCAGATTGACCAATGAGGCATAGACCGTGTCATCCTCGATCAATCTATGTGTTTCTTGATTCCTGAGTAAACTAACTCAACCAAATGAGCTCAATATCTCATATTGACTCATTCGAGCATGGCCATGCGTTTTAGTAGTTCCACTCAATCAAGGGGCCCACAGATATCACTCCCGTCATATGGGAGGGATAGATCCCATCTACATCACTCACATCCCTCCGCATAATTTATTATATACCCAGTAATCGCCTTTATGGTCCACCCTGTTACGGGTGACATTTGACGATACCAAAGTACATAACTCCTTATGTAGGGAACCGTAGTGACTTCAGGTTTGAGGACTATTCATACCAATAGTCACATGAGAAAGTTTATGACACTCATATAACGATCCATGAAACTTTCTCATGGCGGGTCAGTTCAGTATATATTCTCTAATATATACCCATGTGTCAACTTGATATCATATATCCATGACTTGTGAGATCAAGTCATCAATTGACCTACATGCTAGTCTTTATGTATTAATATTGCCCTTGCATATTAATACTTGACTAGGAACATTTAGGAAAGTGTTCTCTACAGCCTCTCATAATCAATTCTGCCAATTGATGTGCTGTAGATAAGAACCTACTTTTCTAGGGCATTATTATATTTAATTTAAGACAAGATGTAAATATAATAACCAATCCTTTGCCTTTATAGAATATGATACAAAATGTTCCCTATTCAACCATCACATGATTGGTTCTAGGGCTATAACTAACAATCTCCCACTAGCACTAGTACCAATCACTATGATATCTAATACCTAGTGACCTAGTGTGACCATCATGCTTCCTCCTGCCAAAGCCTTGGTCAATGGATCTGCGATGTTAGCTTACATCGGTACTGCATATCCTCACATCTCCTCTATCGATGATCTCTCGAATGAGATGGAAGCGCGCATATGTGTTTGGTCCGTGATGTGATCGAGGTTCCTTAGCTGTCTGATAGCCCCATTGTTGTCACAATAGAGGTCTATTGGATCTGCAATGCTAGGAACTACTCCAAGTTCAGCGATGAACTTGCGAGCCAAAAGACCTCCTTTCTTTGCATCGACGCAGCAATATACTACTGGCTTCATTGTAGAATCAAGAATCGTGTCTGCAACTTTTCGACTCACTCCACCATTCAGGCAAAACACGTACCCTGATTACGATCTATAGTCATCCTTGTCTGTTTGGAAGCTTGCATCACTGTAACCCTTTACAGCTAACTCCTCATTGCCTCCAAATATCAGGAAATATTCTTTCGTTCTTCGTAAGTATTTAAGAATATTTTTGACTGCTATCCAGTGACTTTCACCTGGATCCGACTGGTATCTACTCGTCATGCTCAAAGCATACGAGACGTCAGGACGAGTACAAAGCATGGCGTACATGATGGACCCTATGGCAGATGCATAAGGGATCTTATCCATGCGATCTCTCTCCTCCTTAGAAGAGGGACATTGAGTCTTCGAAAGACTCACACCATGTGATAAAGGCATAAATCCTTTCTTGGAGTTTTGCATAGCAAAACGATCTAGCACTTTATCAATGTATGTACTCTGACTTAGGCCAAGTAATCTTTTAGATCTATCTCTATAGATCTTGATGCCTAAAATATAGGCAGCTTCACCTAAGTCTTTCATCGAGAAACAATTCCCTAACCACATCTTCACGAGTGGGTGAGGGAATATCATTTCCGATGAGAAGTATGTCATCTACATACAAGACAAGAAATACAACTGTGCTCCCACTATTTCTCTTGTAGACACAAGGTTCATCTTCATTCTTGATGAAACCAAACTCCTTGATTGCATCATCGAATCGAAGATTCCAGCTTCGAGAGGCTTGCTTTAGTCCATAAATGGACCTTTGCTGTTTGCATACCTTTCCCGGATGCTTTGGATCTTCAAAACCCTCAAGCTGTTTATTGTACACATCCTCGAGTAGCTTTCCATTGAGCGGTTTTGACATCCATCTGCCAGATCTCATAATCGTGGTAGGTCGCAATAGCAAGTATGATCCGAATGGATTTAAGCATCGCCAATGGCCCGGTGAAAAGGTTTCATCATAGTCAATACCATGAATTTGTTTGAATCCTTTAGCCACCAATCTACCTTTATAGGTATGCTTATTACCATCCATGTCAGTCTTTACTTTAAAGACCCACTTACACCCAATGTTTTACCCCTTGGTGGATCAACCAAAGTCCATACTTGGTTAGTGTACATGGATTCCATTTGGATCTCATGGCCTCTAGCCATTTCTAATCTGGGCTCATCATAGCTTCTTGATAGGATGTAGGCTCGTCAAGATCGACAAGCAATACTTCACCGTTTCGGTCAAGAGAAAAGAATATCTCTCGGGTTGGACGACGGATCCTATCAGATCTACGAAGAGGTTGGTCTACTTGAACAGGTGTTTGCTCCACAACTCTTTGGGCAACAATTTCCTTATCCACAACACTTTGTGGTGCCTGTTCATTTTCCATCGAAGCCTTAGTGTTATCTTCATCCTGAATTTCTTCAAGATGAATTTTACTCCCACTAGTTTTTCTAGAAATAAATTCTCTTTCTAAAAAGACGACATTCTGCAACAAACACCTTGCCATGTGTGGGATTGTAAAAGTAATATCCCTTAGTTTCCTTAGGATATCCTACAAAATAACACTTATCTGATTTGGGTCCTAGTTTATCTGAGACTTGACGTCTAACATAAGCTTCACAACCCCAAATCTTTATAAAAGACATTTTGGGACTCTTCCCAGTCCATAACGTGTATGGTGTCTTTTCTACGGCTTTTGATGGGACGCGATTAAGTGTGAAAGCGGCTGTCTCTAGAGCTAAACCCCAAAAGGAAGTAGGTAGATCAGTCTGGCTCATCATTGATCGTACCATATCTAATAGAGTACGATTTCTCCTTTCATATACACCATTCCATTGTGGTGTTCCAGGTGGAGTGAGTTGGGATATTATCCCACACTCAGCCAGGTGATGACGAAATTCTTGACTAAGATATTCACCACCTCGATCTGATCGAAGTAGCTTAATACGCTTACCAAGTTGGTTTTGTACTTCATTCTTGAATTCTTTGAACTTTTCAAAGGATTCTGACTTATGTCTCATCAAATATAAGTAGCCAAATCTACTCATATCATCGTTGAAAGTAATAAAGTACTTATAGCCTCCTCGGCCGACATTGAAAGGGCCACATACATCAGTATGTATGAGTCCTAACAAGTCCGTCGCTCTCTCGCCATGTCCACTAAATGGAGTTTTAGTCATCTTTCCTAAAAGACAAGATTCGCATACCTCATATAATTCAAAATCAAATGAGTCCAATAATCCATCTTTATGGAGTTGGGATATGCGTTTTTCATTTATGTGACCTAGGCGACAGTGTCAGAGATATGTTTGGTTCAAATCATTCGATTTGAACCGTTTGGTATTTACGTTATAAATTAGGTTTTCTAAATCTAGAACATAGAGACCATTCATAAGTGGTGCATTACAATAGAACATTTCATTCAAATAAATGGAACAACATTTGTCCTTTATTATAAAAGAGAAGTTTTTCTTGTCTAAACAAGATCTGAGATTATGTTCTTTGTTAATGCAGTACATAAAAGCACTCCTCTAGTTCTAAGATAAGCCCGGTGGGCAAAGACAAAGAATATGTTCCTACATTTCTGACAACTTTGCGCCATTGCTACTCGTGAGTCCACTTCGCCTTTTGCCATTAGTCTACTATTTCTCAGTCCCTGCACATTAGTACAAATGTGAGATGCACATCCGGTATCTAATACCCATGTAGAAGAAATAGATAGATTAACTTCTATAATGTGTATACGGAAGTCCCACTTCTTTTATTCTTTACTTCCTCAAGGTAGACTTTGCGTTCGCTTCCAGTGTCGATCTCACCGCAATGGAAACGATCCCTTCCTTAGGTACTTTACCTTTACCCTTTGAAGTGGATGAATTGGCTTTGCCTTTGGCTTGGGTCTTACCCTTGCCTTTGCGCTTACCTTTGCCTTTCTTAACCATTAGTACATTACTAACTTTCTTTTTGAGATTGGTTCGTGATTCTTAACATCTTTGAGAATCTCGAGCAAAGGTTTATCAATTTCATTCATGTTATAATTCATGGCCGAATTGATTATATGCTTCCGCGATTGCAGGATAACATCGGTTGTCAATTCTTGGCTCAATGGAAAACCTAGTCTTTCAAGGTTCTCAACGTACCCAATCATTTTAAGTACGTGAGTTCCTACAGGTGTTCCTTCTTGCATCTTGCATGCAAAAAGAGCCTTAGACACTTCAAAACGCTCATGCCTAGCTTGTCCTTGATATAGTTGTTTTAAATGCTCAACCATATCATAGGCATCCATGTTCTCATGTTGCTTCTGAAGCTCAGAGTTCATGGTGGTAAGCATAAGACATGACACATCTAATGCGTCATCTTGATGCTTCTTATAAGCATCCTTTTCAGCACGAGTGGCCGCAGGGGCGGGTGTTTCAGGGATAGACTGCTCTAGGACATACAGTTTACGTTCTTGCTTGAGGATAATCCTCAAGTTCCTATACCAGTCTAGAAAGTTAGCTCCATTGAGCTTGTCTTTCTCAAGGACAGATCGCAAGTTGAGGGGGTGTGTCGTGTTAGATGACATGGTGATCTACAACATTAAAATACAAAATTAAGTATCATACCTAAGTCATTTAATTAGGCCTTTAATTAAATGAGGCTCCCACTAAATTCTCATAGCTTTGATATGAGCTAATTATTGATGTAGGCAAACACATTTTGCTTACATCATTAGCTTCTATTTAGCTATAAATTTATATGGGATAAAGATCCACATCATAATTCGTCTTGAGTTAGCTTTGGCTAATCGCCCAAGACATAGTATGATTAGGTAGGCAATCTTTTGCCAATTACATCTGATGTAACTCTTTAATAGCTTTGGTTAAGTTTAGATTAGTTTAGTGCTTATTCCTAAACGACTTCGGTATGGCGAGAGCAGAGGCCTTCTTGGATATCGGAGCAACGACCACTTATAAGATAAAGCTGATGTTCGGAAATCACACAAAACTAATTTTTAAACTTATGTTCAAAGCTAATATATGCCTCTACTTTAAAAACTTAATTAAGTCTTAACCAAGTTTGATAGCGGGACATCACGATTGTCCACTCGCACTCTTCCAAGATAAAATGCATTGCTTTTCTTTGGCAAACCCAATAACAAATGATCGAGGAAGTAGTGAGTACCAAACTTTGGTAGGCATATCGTTTAGACTTATTAAGAAATAAACTTAAACATGCATCACATACATATTAGCATACATCACATATAAGCTAAATTAACATGCATCACATACATATTAGCATACTAAGCGTGTCATGGTTATGACCCTTATTCTACAATCTTCTCAAGCCAATGAGAAGATTGATTGGTCAACCTAGGGATAGCATCTTCTCCCAAGTGCTTCCTTTTGGTTGTCGTGTGTTGTTGACTTTCTCCTTGTAACATCATCTTCCAATGGACCCTCCATCTTTATTTTGTATATTACAAAAGGAGAAATACTCGAGTTACATTCGAGTCTAAAACTAATTTTACAACAAGATTTTTAGGAGAAAGGCACGACTCGCAGGCCGTATTAAGAATTACAACACACATTCACAAACTTTTTGGGACTAGGCCATAACCATGCACCATGTCATTTTTAACTTTTAAAAGACATCGGATATTTTATTATGTTTGAAAAATTGCTAATGCAATTATTAACTCATAATAAAATTTATCCTACTTCTATATCATATATAAAATAGAGAAAGACTATTTTTATACGATCTTTCGCAAGTGGCTCTGATACCACTGTTGCGATCTCTTTATACAAAATAGCATATGCGCAACGGAAAAATTAGGATCCCTTCCAAGTGATCCTTGCGAAAGAAAAACTCGTACAAAAATAAATTTCTCAAACGAAAACCTATCTTATAGGAGAGTTCTACCTTTGTTGCGTGCCCTTTGCAATCCCGCTTTTCCTTGGATGTGTTGGATCTTTTAGCACGTTCAAATGTCCGTGCCTCTATATGTATCAACACGAGCAAGCTCTTGTCTCACAAAAGAAAACTAGAAGATCTCTCCTTTACTTCTTGCTAGAGAAGTCCCTAAAGGAGAGGAAGGTAGGGAAGAAGAGAAAGGAAGAAGAAGACTACTCTTCTTGCTAGCTTACACTCACAAAACCACACAACAAAAGCCTCTCCCACCAAGCTCTCACCAAGCCTTAAGCTCCAACTCAACTCTTTTGGCCGGCCACCCCATGGGGTGTTTTATAGGATTTGAAAAACCTTTCATCTCCTATCACATTCAATGCAATCAATGACATTGAAAGATAATTAAACAAGGAGTTATCCTCCTTGTTTTGGCCGGCCACATGTTGAGGAAATCCAAGGGTCAAAACCCTTTGTCTCCTTCCAACTCATCATGCTTAGGTGGCATGCTTATGTGGCATGCTTAGGTGGCATGCTTATGTGGCATTCATGGATGTTGAATTAATCTTATTAATTCAATAAGCTTATGTTATCATATTGAATTAATCTCATTAAATCAATAAGGTAACATATTGAATTAATCTTATTAAATCAATTAAGCTTAGCATATTGAATTAATCTCATTAAATCAATAAGCTAAAATTCTCTTTAAGCTTAAAGTCCAAAAACCATTTTGTACTTAAGCTTATTCCCAAATTATTCTAGTCAAACTAGAATGCACTAATTCTTCTAATCATCATGCTCTTTGTGTGTGACCCTATAGGCTCTCATAACGTTGGCAGTGGATCTAAACTCTTTTAGATACACAAGCAATGAGCGGCATCTAGCAATACATCATTGCTACCCAAGTTACGAGATATGTCAAGATCCGACTAACCTTTCCGTGACTACTATAATGTATGACAGTGTCCTTCTATCCTTGATATCAGATTGACCAATGAGGCATAGACCGTGTCATCCTCGATCAATCTATGTGTTTCTTGATCCCTGAGTAAACTAACTCAACCAAATGAACTCAATATCTCATATTGACTCATTCGAGCATGGCCATGCGTTTTAGTAGTTCCACTCAATCAAGGGGCCCACAGATATCACTCCTGTCATATGGGAGGGATAGATCCCATCTACATCACTCACATCCCTCCGCATAATTTGTTATATACCCAGTAATCGCCTTTATGGTCCACCCTGTTACGGGTGACGTTTGACGATACCAAAGTACATAACTCCTTATGTAGGGAACCATAGTGACTTTAGGTTTGAGAACTATTTATACCAATAGTCACATGAGAAAGTTTATGACACTCATATGACGATCCATGAAACTTTCTCATGGCGGGTCAGTTCAGTATATATTCTCTAATATATACCCATGTGTCAACTTGATATCATATATCCATGACTTGTGAGATCAAGTCATCAATTGACCTACATGCTAGTCTTTATGTATTAATATTGCCCTTGCATATTAATACTTGACTAGGAACATTTAGGAAAGTGTTCTCTACAGCCTCTCATAATCAATTCTGCCAATTGATGTGCTGTAGATAAGAACCTTCTTTTCTAGGGCATTATTATATTTAATTTAGCTGGCACAAGCAAGATGTAAATATAATAACCAATCCTTTGCCTTTATAGAATATGATACAAAATGTTCCCTATTCAACCATCACATGATTGGTTCTAGGGCTATAACTAACAGAACCTGATCCCTGGACATATGACGAGGCAATTCAAGATAAAGATATAGTATCTTAGCAAAGAGCATCTTGTATGTAAGCTTAATCGGTCCATTTATTGATTGAAGCAAGCTTCGAGGTCTTGGAACATCCGCTTTGATGAGGTAATCCAGTCATATGGATTTATTCAAAGTCCGTATGAGTCTTGTGTATATAAGAGATGTGACAGAAACGTAGTGGTATTTCTTGTACTATACGTAGATGACATTATGTTGATTGGCAACAATATCATGGTGTTATCGGACGTAAGGGTATGTTTGTCCAAATAGTTTGATATGAAAGACTTGGGAGAGGTGGGACACATCCTTGGGATCAAGATTATAAGGGATCGCAAGAAAAGGATGTTGGTCTTATCCCAAGTTTCGTACATAGACACAATAATGGATCATTTTAGCATGCAAAACTCCAAGAAATGTTTTCTACCTTTCAGACATGGAGTTCCTTTATCTAAGGAGATGTGTCCTAGAACATCTGAGGAGATAGAGGAGATGAAGGCGGTTCCTTATGCTTCGGCGGTAGGAAGCCTCATGTATGCGATGCTATGTACGGAACCAGATATCAGCTTTGTCGTGGGCATGGTCAGCAGATATCAGTGTAATCCAGGACAGGGACATTGGACTCCGGTAAAACATATATTAAAGTACTTGAGAAGGACTTAGGATTATATGCTAGTTTACCAGGCAGACCAATTACTCCCTGTGGGTTACATGGATTCCGACTTCCAATCTGATAGGGATAACAGTAAGTCTACCTCAGCTTTTGTGTTTACCTTGGGAGGTGGAGCCATTGTATGGAGGAGTGTCAAGCAGAAATGTTTGGCAGACTCCACCATGGAAGTTGAGTATGTGGCAACCTCTGAGGCGGCCAAAGAAGTTGTATGGCTCAGGAACTTTCTGATGGACTTGGATGTGATTCCTGGTTTGCTCAGAACTATCACAATTTATTGTGATAATAGTGGTGCAGTTGCAAACTCGTAGGAACCACGAGCCCATAAGGCTAGTAAACACATAGAGTGCAAGTACCACCTAATACGAGAAATCTTAAAGGAGGTAGAAGTTGTTGTCGCCTAGATTGCATCAGAGGATGACCTGGTAGACCCTTTTCACTAAGGCCCTTTTAGCGAGAGCTTTGATAGGCATGTGGAGGGAAGGGGAATCAGATGTATGGCAGTATGAGGACAGCATAGTCTTTTAGTATAAGTGGGAGATTGTTGGGATGTATACTGAAAAGTCTATCTTTTGTATGAACATCTTTATTTTTGAAATAAGAATCACATGATCATTGTTTGAATATTTTTATGGCTATGCATATTGTCTAATACATTACATTGTAGATAACATGGTGTGTGGTGTCACACGGGAGATCATGTTATCAGCTCCTTATAAAGTATAAGTAAAGGCTCACAACCGAGAGGACTTTGGACAAACCATCGGAATGGTTGTAGTGTGATTTGGTATTGGTTTGTCTTGACCATAGGATCACACTAGTGCACTTTGTGTGTATTGAACAGGACCGACATAGAGGTGATTCGATTTATTGTTGACTACATAATCAAATTGGACCTCAGATATTATTTTGTACATGCTCTTAATCCCGATATAATAACGGGCACATATACTTAGTATTCATCTCTTTGATTTACCAATGGGCGAGATTTATAGATTAAATCGATAGGCTCGGTAAGTTGGGAGATGATATTATTTATATGGTGTGCCATTGATTATAGGAGGAAACCGTGTCCTATATATTTGGATGATGATGTCCCCTTGAGGATCTCATAAGGTTCATCATGTAAACCCTGCAGGTTGAGTGGTACTACTCATGGAGTTAGATGTTGATTAATTATTGGTCAGTAAATTAATTAATTGACGGACATTCGAGATCTTAAACACAGGGAGAAAATGTACATATAATATATGGAGCCCATATTAACTTGTGGGGGTTGGTGAGGTATATTAATGATAATCCTTTAGTGGATTGGATTATAATTAGTGGATCGAACTTTATGTGGGCTTGATCCATTGGGTGGCCAAGATCCAACTCCTCCTCATGGTTCCTATTGTAAGCCTATTAACACCTCATGAAGCTTAGATCCAATGGTTGAAAACAAAACTCTAGATCCAAAGGTAGAGATTAAATCTCTAGATCCGATAGTTAAGATTAAATCTCTAGATCCGATGGTTGAGATTAAATCCCTAGAACAAATGGTGGAGATTAAATCAAGCCTTAAGCCTAACTCTATAAATATGGGCTTGAGGGTGGGCGGCAAGGATTGAATTAGAGGAAAGGAGGCTATGGTTTTGGGCGGCAAGAGCAAGGGAGGCTTAGGGTTTTGGGTTGCCACAATTAAGGAAAGATGTTTTTTCTTCTTCTTCTTCCTTAGGTGGCCGGCACCCTTCTTCCTTCTTCTCTCCTTGGTTTGGCCGGCACCCAACCTTCTCCCCTTCATCTATGGCTTATGATGGATGGCATTAGGGTTGCTTCCCTTGGGCGGCAAGAATTCCTAGTTGGGGTAGGATTAGGAGTGGGCGGCTAGGGTTAGGGTTTGGGTGTTGGTTGTGGGCGGCAACATGAGGAGAAAGGTTTTTCTTCTTCTTTCATGGTTTGGTCGGCAACCTTCCTTCTTCCCTCTACCTTGGTTGGAGTTCAACCTATTCTTCTTCCCTTCATCCTTGGCCAGAAATTAGGAGAACAAGGTTTAGGGTTTGGGCGGCAACAAGGAGAAGGATTGCTTTCCTTTCTCTTCTCCAAGTGTTAACTGGCGCCCATGCCCTCATTGATTCTCCTTTAGCCGGTTCCCATACTCCATGTTCTCTTCCTTGGCCGGCGGCAACATCGAGTTTATTGACTTGGTGGCCGGTTCTAGATAGGAAGAAGAGTTTTGTTTTATGATCTTCCTTTGTTCGGAGTGAACAAGGAAGGAAGATTGGCGATCTAGGAGCTTCGACTTTTGGAAGATCGTCGCCCACACGACGTCCAAAAGGAGGAAGAACATACAATAAAAGATCAAGAGGTATAACAAGAGGTATAATCTTATTTATTTTGATTAATGTTCTTTTGTATTTTATTTATAACTGCGTTTCAATTATATGCATGTTTTGTGTGGATGTTTACTTTATGTATGTGGCTAATATAACTTGGATCCCGAACATAAACAAAATCTGGCAATCCGGACATCGTCTATTCCACGGCTACTCGTAGAATAGAGGTTGGTCGCTTGTACAACGAGTTTGTTCAAGTGACCTCTCTAAATGAATAGCACAACGATGACTTGGTTGTTTGAGCAATCCCTTTTGTCTAGGATTAATTTTTTTTTAATCCGAGGACATCGATGGGATCGCCATGAACAAACAACCGAGGTGAAGTGGGAAGCGAAGTTTCCCCTCACGGACTCGATAAAGAAAACCCTACATTTTGAACTTTGTATCAATCTCTTATTTTAATGGGTATTTTATTTTGAAACTATTTTTCACCCATTATATTTCATGTAAGTAATGTGCGTATCAAATTTCAAAAATTTTCAAAATATGTATATTTACTTATGCATTTTCAAATTTCATTTCTAAAAACTTGATTTCTGAAAATCAGGGATAAGTTGACTATTACAGTTTACCAGTCGACTGATGATGTTTTCAGTCGACTGTTATATGGAAGAGTCGACTGATAGGCTGATTTCGAGTAAACAAGGATGTTTAGCCCATGTTTCAGTTATGTTAGGCTACCCTAACTGCTCCTAACCCTAGGATATGCTTTATAAACCATTAGAAAGGTTGAAAATCCATTGGATATAAATTAGGAGAGTTGTTTAGGGTGCGTATCATTTTTAAGGTGTGTGAAAGTTCACGTTTGAACTTTTGACCTTAATTTTGATGGTTTAGTGTTCCTATAGGCTTAGGGACTCTCCAAGGACATTGTTGGTGCAATGGTCAAGGGGGGGCAAGCCTTTAGGGGGAGGTATCCATCATGGGATGATGGATGTGCTCTTCTTCATGAGGGGGAGAAATGGGAATGTGAGATGCCCAATTTGGAAATTGGGAGAGTTTGTAGGATTGCTTCTCTTGAGTGCTATGGGACATATAACTAAGAAGAGTGAAGGAATCCTAGGTGTCTTTGGACCAAGGGGGAGATTGTAAGATCTCATTGGGATATGAGACATTGACACCCTTGGGGAGATCCTTTTTTATGTATGTCAAAAAGGGAGAGAAAGTGAAACTACCAATTTAGAAGAATTGGTAAGGAGATTTGATTTAGGGTTTAGGCCTAACTCAAAGGTGTTTGAATTTTGTCAAACATCAAAAAGGGGGAGATTGTTGGTGCAATCAGCCTAGGTCATGATTGATCGGACTCGAGTTTGACTCGAGTAGTGTGTTGATGTTTGGCATTGATGTTTGACAATGAGTTGGGGAGATTGTTGGTGCAATCGACCCAGGTCATGATTGATTGTTTGACGATGGTTTACCATTTTTTGACTATATGATTGACTTGAGGTTGACCATATGATGGAAAGTCCAACATGGGTTGGCAAGGAAAGTCCAAGCATGGGTCTTGGCAAGGGAAAGTCCTAGCTTGAGTCTTGGCAAATGGAAAGTCCAACATGGGTTGGAAAGGGAATTTCAAGGGGTGATATTGGCGGTATAAAGTCCAAGGATGGAGTCTTGGCAGCATAAGTTCAATAGTTGGCGGCGTAAAGTCCAAGCGGGAGTCTTGGCAACGTAAGCCCAATGTGCCTTAGCGGTGTAGACCACATTAGCATGACAATAACTAATGGAAGCATCTGAAGGCTAGCATATGGATGAACAAGTCATGGATGACTTGGAGGGATATGATAGGCGTGAGGCTAATGGAGGTGGCTAGAAGGCTTAGGTCTAGGCTAAGGGTGGTCTAGCAAGTATGAGGGCATCATAAATGGGACAAAACCTCATGTTTGAGGTGTATCAGTCGACTGATATTATAGTCATTCGACTGATGTGAGTCGACTGTAGGAAATTGCCTAGAAGTTAACTGCCACGAATGGGTAGTCGACTGATGGCCTTAGTAGTCGACTGCTGATCGAGTTTTTGGGGACAGAAAGTTTCCGAGTCGACTGTTAGGGTTTTACAGTCGAGTGATGACTCGATTAATAGTCTGATGGGTATGATCAATAGACTGATGGTCTATCCGTTGAAACTTATCCAACGTTGCTCGGGCAGTTGTGAGATAATGGCTATAGGAGCAGTCGATTGACGGTCTCGATCAGTCGATTGATAGGTGAAAATCAGCCCGAGTTGCACATTTAAAAGGAGCACGAAGGGAGAATTTTTGGCAGCGGTTACTGGAGCAATTTGGGGCAATTTGCTGGTGTAATTCAGGGTTTCCAAGTGCAGCTCAAACAACCAAACAAGCAAGCATCCAAAAGAGCATTTATAAAGTTTTTTTTACATGTTTTTGTGTATTGTATTTGAATTTGCTTGTTGTACTTTCATTTATTGTTGTAAACTCTTGTACGAGGTTTCTCCACCTTTGACTTATTGTCGAGAAGGAGTATTTGTGATTATAGTGGTGTTTGGCATCGCTAGGGCTCTTTCGAGCCCAATCCGTGGAGTAGGAACCTTGAGGTTCCAAACCACGTTACATCTTTGCATTGTGGTTGTGTATCTTGTTATTTGGCTTTGTTATTATTATTCCATTGTGCTAACAAGATTGTAGATGATCAAACGCGAACAAATTCCATTGAACCGACAACAATGCTATTCTCCCCCCTCTAGCTGGCGCATAGGTCCTAACAATAAGTTCAATGTTTTGCGACATAAAGTCCAAGCGTGTGTCTTGGTAGCGTAAGTCCAAATGTACCTTGGTAAAGTAGACCCACTTAACATGACAATAGCCGATGGAAGCACCTGAAGGCTAGCGTATGGATGAACAAGTCATGGACAACTTTGATGGATTTTATTGGTTTGAGGCTGATGGAGGTAGCCAGAAGGCTTAGGTCTAGGCTAAGGGTGGTCTATCAAGTATGAAGAGATCATACTCGAGTTAAACCTCATGTTTGAGGTTTATCAGTCGACTAGTTGAGTGTTTGAGGCTTGGTAGCCTAGTCAACTTGGATCAGTCGATTGGAGTTACGAGCAGTCGACTGGTCAGGAGTCGACTGATGCTCAACTGTTGTTCTGTGGTCTAGGAAGTCGACTGCTAGGGTTTAGCAGTCGACTGCCTTGAAGGGCAGTTGATTGATTTAAGTGGACACGAGCATAGAAGCTTTGATAATCGATTGATCAGTCGACTGTCTAGCTAGCAGTCAACTATTGGTAAGGGCAGTCGACTGCTAATGTATCCGTTGGAGTTTTTTCCTCGTGGATTGAGTCATTGTGAGACAATGGCTACAGGGGCAGTCAACTGGTGCCTTATGGCTGTCGACTGCTAGGCAAAAATCAACCCGAATTGCATCTTTATAAGGAGTACGAAGAGGAGGATTTTAGCTAGCATTTATTGAGGAATTTAAAGGGGAATTTCTATTGCAATTCAGACCTTCAAGACATTCCAAAAGCAACTAAAGATCAAGCATTCAAAGCTCACATTTGTAAAGTGTTATTTTGTACTTATATTCATTTGCTTAGTGTAATTGCATGTATCTCTTTATTACTGCTGTAATCACTTATACGAGGTTTCTCCACCTTCGGTGTGTCACCGAGAAGGAGTTTATTAGTGGTTGTGTGCATCACTAGAGTTCATTTGAGCTCGACCCGTGGAGTAGGAACCCAAGGTTCTGAACCATGTTACATCTTGAGTATTGCATGTGAGTGATTGTTTTGTTCTTTAGTTTATGCTTTATTTCATATTCTACTGCACATACTAACGAATTGTAGGGACGATCACAATCGAATTCCATGCGACGATGCAAAACTACTATTCACCCACCCTTCTAGCACGTCATCAACATACTTACAGTAAATTCTCCTTTAGAAGATAAGTTGTACGATATCATAGCATTCCTATGTAGGAAATTAGTTAAGTTTGATAATCGAATTGATTTACTTCTTAAGGAAATACAAGTACTTAAGGAGAAAGTTCTAAAGATAGAGACTCAACTCAAGTTGCAAATCTTGAGGAAGAGAACTCCATCTTAAAAAGGCAAGTAGAAGATCTCACCAGAACTTTGGAAAGGTTTACTTCGGGTTCCAAGTATCTCAACATGATGCTTGGGACTCAATGAGCCATGTACAATAAATCCGGACTCGAATACAAAGCTAAATTATCATACAAATCACACATGTCTTACTTTGTCGAAATGCTAAGAGTTGAGTCCAAACATGTGTCCCTAAGACTAGTTTGTCAACCAAGTTCAACCAAACCAATTTTGGATTCCCAAAGGTCAAATTTACCTTGTGAATAAAACTCATTTGAGCTATTACTCAAGGGGAGCCAACACTTTACTTGTTTCTACACTTAGTTAAACTCTTGTATATATTAATTTACTTGCTTAATTTAGAATGGACAAGATAAAAAATAAAGTTGTTAAACTTGCAAATATAGTATTAGGACAAAGTGAACTGATAGTAAGTTAGGGAGGCTCTTCGAAGTGCATGTCTAGGCTAGATACATCCTACTTGGTTGACTAAGTCGAGTAGAAATAACCGAAGCTAACTTACTAAGTCGTGAACTAGTTAGACCAAAGCTTAGTCCAAAGTGAGACAAGTACTTGATTCCTTGATCGACTTTGCCTTATGAAGTGGTCCATCTGATATCCAAGAAGGATATATGCCTCGCCACTACTTGGAAATTGATTTTGGAAAAACTTACTTGATTAACCCAAGCTAAACTTGAATCTAACACAAGTTTAAAGACTTTAATATTCACTAAATTTAATCAAATAAAAATAAACAATCATCTCACAAACCCCATAGGATTAACATGTATTGAAAACCCACAATTGGTGAGATGAATAAGGTTAACTCAATCAACCTATGGTTTTGTTTTCGTCAACAGTTTAGGGGGAGTGTAAGAAAAATTATTTTGTAAAACTATTACACTATAAAGTTCAAAATATTTTAATAAAAAATTATTTTATTCACAAACTATTTTCAAAATAAAGAAATCAAATTCAAAATAATATGCTAAGATCACAAATAAAAGGGTCTATCATAATTTGTTTTAAATTATACTTATTATTGTAGGAACGTTGGTGGCCGGCTAGAGGGGGGTGAATAACCCTCTTTCGTCGTATGAATGGAAATGCTTGTCTACAAATATAATTAGCGCAACAGAAACAAAACTAAACAAGCAATTAAGATAAGCAAAAGCAAAAACAATGCTAAAACAATATGTAACATGGTTCACGGCCTCGCCGCTAATCTACAGTCCGATTCGTCTCCGGTGAATCACCCCGAAACCAATCCACTATTGGTCTCTCCCTTTAGCCCAAGCAAGGTGGAGGTAAACCTTTACAACAATGAGAGCACTCCTTCTTTAAAAATAGATATGAAAGAAAACTAGAAGAAGGAGTTTGAGCTTTGTGGGGCACTTAGTAGGATGTTTAGAGCATAAGCATTTTCCATCTAAAAGCCCTCACCCTCTCTTTTTATAGAGAGAAAGCAATTCTTCCCGTTGGACACTATCAGTCGACTGATGCTTTCATCAGTCGACTGATGTTGACTCTAATAGCTTCTGACTAGATTGGATTCGCGGGATCCGCGGCTGCCTTCTCCAACAGTCGGATGATCAGTCGACTGATGATATCATAAGTCGACTGATGTTGACTTCCAGTCAAGTGATCAGCGAGCTCAAGTAGCTACTGTGCCCGTGCACAGTGCTATCAGTCGACTGCTTCCCTTAAGTAGTCGACTGATATCGACTTGATTCCACAGCCAACACCAGTCGATTGACGATCGACTTGGAGTAGTCGACTGCCATGACATGGTAGTCAACTGGTGTCGGGTAAAATTCAAACTTAACATCCATTTGAGCTTTCGGCAGTCGGGTAAACCTCAACCCTTGCGGTGGAGCCTTCGACACTTAGTCATTCTGCCAAGTTCACCTAATGAGCTACTTACTATTCACTCATTCTCTCATCTCACTTGAAGTCCCTCGCCGAAGCTCTCTTCGTTCACGGCCACATCCCTCGGCAGCATCAAGCGCACGACTCTGCAATGATCCTTCATGTCTCTTGCCCTTGAAGTCTGCTTCCTTAGCTTCGCTTCAAGTCATCTCATCCAGTGGTCCCTTGGATGCATCAAGCACACGACTCTACAATACTCCTTCGCCTACTCAAGCACGAGGTTGTGAGTTGGTGACACTTGCCGAAGCTCCATGTGCGAATTACTAAGTCCTAGAAGACTCCAACGCAAATATCAAATCCAATCATCCTAAATTAAACCCTTTGCCACACACATCAAAACCATATCACATGGGTTGATTTCCCTAACAATCTACCCCTTTTTGATGTGTGGCAATCCATTTAAGTTAGGTAAAAAAATAACAATAAACATAAGCAAGGAAAGCATGTAAGTAAAAACATGAGTATAACAACTCCCCCTTAAATATGCAACTCCCCCTTAAGACATGCTAAACTTCCCTATTAGCATGATTAACTTAAACTTCTCTATTTCTCCCCCTTTGACACCATCAAAAACATTATCCAAATGTTATAATCCAAGGTATCAACTCTAAGGAGGAAAAAAATACCAAAAATCAAACAAAACCCGATGAAATCAGCTTACTATGCTCGTGCATAGTACATCAATCGACTGGTTCAGACTACCAGTCGACTGACACTCAAAGATCAGAATTTTTGATTTTCTGAATCAATTTCAGAAATGCACCAGAAATTCCAAAAAATATGAAAAATCATGAAATTTTGAAAACACATTTCTTTTAAAGTCTTTTATCAGTGAAAAATGAGTTTTCATTAAAATTACTTATATAGTCAATGATTTTCCAAAAATCCAAAAGCTTCAAAAATAACTAGTATTTTGATCAAGTTTGTATCAATTTTAACACCAAGTTTTGCTTTAGATTATTTCAAAACATTAAAGCACAGATTTTAAAGTAAGAAATTGTTTTGAAAACATTTGAAATATCCAACCATGATCTTTGAGCAATATGTCTATGAATTAAACATAAGCCTTCCCCATGATTGGTCTATTATTGCTATTTTGATACTTAAAATGACCATCTAAATGTCATAGGCATTAGTGGACCATTTGTATCATCCTATCATCTCACCCATACTATGTTTTCAATCAAAGTTATCCTTATGATGAATGTGAGATGTTTCTAAAAGTATTTATGTACTTAACCTTCAAATTCATGCAATTCTACCCATGGTTAAGTATCACTCTAACATATCATATGATCATAAAAACATATATGCATTGATTTTACATTAAGATCATGAAACAAGTGTATCAATCAATTTGTAATCATGCATTAGGTATAAAATTATGATAAAAAGTCAAATATCACCTAAAGCATGATTTAAACCCTATTGCCCATGATTATATATTAAATGTCAAGATCATAAATCATGATTGCAAACATATATAACAATTGCATTAACTATCATGATTTAAGCATTATTATCAATTTATGGGCAAATTATCAACACCCAACACTATTTCAAAAATTAAGTCCCCACCATCCTAAGTCAACCAAATAATATGATATAAGTAAAATCCATATGGTTGACTATCCTAGGGTTTTCCTAACCCTTAAGGATGGATTTAGGAACCCAATACAAGTTCTTTCCTATGGGGTTTACTAAATATTCCTTAGGGATTCATTTTCTAGCAATTGTCTTATTTTTGCTCTGACCCCTAGCAATCAAACATTTATAGGCATTTTCATTTGTCTTTCCCTTATATCCTAGGTCTTTCCTATTGAAGCTTGCCCTTTGGCTCCCTATGATCATGTTAAGGGTGTTGGAGACAATGGTGAATTTTTTTAGGGCCTTGGTCAAATGGTCTACCTTTTCCCTTAAGACCCTATTTTCCTCAATGCATGCATCATTAACATCCAAAGGCATATAGTTATCATGTGAGCATGCATCATCATTATTAAAATTTAAACATGGTTGTTCTAATTTATTTTCTAGGGCCTTAATTTGATCTAGCATGCTCTTATTTTTCTTTTTGGCCCTAAATAAATCCCTAGTCAAGCTAGAAATCATGGAAACTATTTTCTTGGGAGTTAGATTCATTACCATAGTTTCCATATCTTCTTCTTCTTCGGATGAAGAGGATGATGATGAGCCTCCCCCGTCACTAGAGCTCTCCTCACTTGTGCTTGATTTTTCTTGCTCGGAGGAGGAGGTGTCTAGATCATCAAATGCCATTAGAGCCAAATTTGTGACAAAGGCATTTTCTTCCTCCGATGATGATGATGATGAGGAAGGATCATCCCAAGTCCTTGTTTTGAGTGCTTTGACCTTCCCTTTTTCTTTGGCCTTCTTCTCTTCTTCTTTCTTCTTCTTTTCCTCTTTCTTCCTCTTCTCTTCTTTACTCTTGTTCAAGAGGGGACAATCATCTCTTATATGTCCCTCTTGTTGGCAATTGTAGCATATGATCTTCCTCTTGTGCCTTCTCCTATCATAAGATTTGTTAAATTTTAAATTTCTTAAGGCACTCCTTATCTTCCTTACCATATAAGCATCTTCATTTCTATTCATGGAGGATGAGGAGGATGCTTCATCGGAGGAGGAGGGTGTCTCTATCTTCTTCTTCTTCCCCTTGTTGGCTACTAAGGCTACTCCTCTTGATGGCTTGATGCTTGATTCTTTCATTACTCCCTCAAGCCTTGTTTCGTGGAGCTCCATGGTTGAGAAGAACTCCTCTAAGGTGCTCACTTCTAGGTTATTCGACAGGTAGAAGTATTCCACCATTGAGCTCCATTTCGATGACCGAGGAAAAGCGTCATTTCTTTCATAAGCATATCCCGGTTCGAAAGTTTTTCTCCTACACTTGTTAGCCCAATTAAAATTTCTTTAAAACAAGAGTGTAGTGAGGTTACCGTTTCTCTCTTTTCAAGTTTGATATTTGTTAGTTGGGAGCGGAGGAGGTCTCTCCTTGCAATCTTGGCCTCCAAGGTGCCTTCATGAAGCTCTACTAGCTTCTCCCACATCTCTTTAGCACTTGCACACTCTCCAATTCGGTTGATCTCTTGTTGGGGGAGTACATTGTACAAGTGATGCTTGGCCTTCGAATTCGCCAAGTACTACTCTTTTTGTCTCTTTGTCCATCTTGTCTTCTCTATTTGCTCCCCATTTTCATCACTAGGTATCTCGAAACCATTTTCCATTATTAATAGAATTTCAAAGTCGATTTCGAAGAATACCTCCATGCATTTCTTCTACCATGCAAATTCTCCCTCGAACATCAGTGGGTGAATATTGGAGTCGGCCATCCTTGATGTAGTGCTTGTTGTAGCAGTTAGTCCTCGACAAGATTCCTTGGCTCTGATAGCACTTGTAGGAATGTTGGTGGCCAACTAGAGGGGGGTGAATAGCCCTCTTTCTTCGTATGAACGGAAATGCTTGTCTACAAATATAATTAGCGCAACAAAAACAAAACTAAACAAGCAATTAAGATAAGCAAAAGCAAAAACAATGCTAACACAATATGTAACATGGTTCAGGGCCTCGCCGCTAATCCAGGGTCCGATTCGTCTCCGGTGAATCACCCCGAAACCAATCCACTATTGTCTCTCCCTTTAGCCCAAGCAAGGTGGAGGTAAACCTTTACAACAATGAGAGCACTCCTTCTTTTACAATTGATATGAAAGAAAACTAGAAGAAGGAGTTTGAGCTTTGTGGGGCACTTAGTAGGATGTTTAGAGCATAAGCATTTTCCATCTAAAAGCCCTCACCCTATCTTTTTATAGAGAGGAAGCAATTCTTCCCGATTGACACTATTAGTTGACTGGTGCTTTCATCAGTCGACTGATGTCGACTCCAACAACTTCTGACCAGGACGGATTTGCGGGTTTTGCGGTCGCCATCTTTAACAGTCGGATGATCAGTCGACTGATGATATCATCAGTCGACTGATGTCGACTTCCAGTCGAGTGACCCATGAGCTTGAGTAGCTTATGTGCCCATGCACAGTGCTATCAGTCGACTACTTCCCTTAAGTAGTCGACTGATGTCGACTTGATTCCGCAGCCAACACCAGTCGATTGACGATCGACTTGGAGCAGTCGACTGCCATGACATGGCAGTCGACTGGTGCCGAGTAAAACTTAAACTTAACATCCGTTTGAGCTTTCGGTGGTCGGGTAAACCTCAACCCTTGCAGTCGAGCCTCCGACACTCAGCCATTCGGCCAAGTTCACCTAATGAGCTACTTACAATTCACTCATTCTCTCATCTCACTTGAAGTCCCTCGTCGAAGCTCTCTTCGTTCGCGACCACGTCCCTCGGCAGCATCAAGCACACGACTCTGCAATGCTCCTTCGCGTCTCTTGCCCTCAAAGTCTGCTTCTTTTGCTTCGCTTCAAGTCATCTCGTCCGGTGGTCCCTCGGATGCATCAAGCGCACGGCTCTGCAATGCTCCTTCGCTGACTCAAGAACGAGGTTGTGAGTTGGTGACACTTGTCTAAGCTCCATGTGCGAATTACTAAGTCTTGCAAGACTCCAACGCACATATCAAATCTAATCATCCTAACTTAAACCCTTTACCACACACATCAAAACCATATCACATGGGTTGATTGCCCTAACAATTATTTTCAAAATTTAAGTTAAAACAATTCTCATATAAAGATTATACAACACTTAAGAAAATTTTGAAAATCAAAAATAGACACTAAATGGGTATTTAAAACTAAATTAGATGAAAAATGAGAAATTATAAGGAATAAAACTCGTTTAGTGGTGAAAGGGTTTAGTCAAGTAGAAGGGCTAGATTATGACGAGACTTATGCCCCGGTAGATAGGCTTGAATCCATTAGAATGTTGTTAGCTGATGCAGCATACTGATGCACACGAACGCGACCTCAAATCTCACGATGGAGACCGTCGAGGAATCGAAGCGCTTGCTCATGCTCAACTCCCGCAAGTGCACGGGTGTCATCAAGTAATAATAAGATTATCGATCCCATAGGGACTGAGATTCGAGTACCAATCTACTCGGTGGACGTTATTGTTCGGAATTCAATTCTAATGGTGGTGATTATGAGGGTTGTCGGTGCTCCTAACTCAATACGGTGTCACACGGAAGAAGAAAAAGCTTGCTACAAGTCTTGGGAAAGAATTCTTGTTGGGATGTATACTGAAAGTCTAACCTTTGTATGAACATCTTCATTTTGAAATAAGAATCACATGATCATTGTTTGTATTTTTGCATATTCTCTGATACATTACATTGTAGATAACATGGTGTGTGGTGTCGCACAGAAGATCATGTTATCAGTTGCTTGTAGAGTATAAGTAGAGGCTCACAACCAAGATGGTTTTGGACAAACCATTGGCATGGTTGTAGTGTAATTCGGTATTGGTTTATCTTGACCATAGAATTACACTAGTACACTTTGTGTGTATTGAGCAAGACCGATTTAGAGGTGATTCAATTTATACTAACTATATAATTGAATCGGACCTTAGATATTATGATGCACATGTTCTTAATCCCGATATAATAATGGGCACATATACTTAGTATTTATTTCTTTGATTTAACAATGGGTAAGATTTATGTGTTAAATCGATAGGCCTGGTAAGTTAGAAAATAATATTATTTACATGGTGTGTCATTGATTATAGGAGGAAACTGTGTGCTATATACTAGGATGATGATGTCCCCTTGAGGAGCTCATAAGGTTCATCATGTAAATCTTGCAGGTGGATTTGGTCCAACATGATGATAAGGATGAGTGGTACTACTCATGGAGTTAGATATTAATTAATTAAATTGTCAGTAATTTAATTAATTAATGGACATTCGATATCTTAAACACAGGGATATATTTTGTACAAATAATATGTGGAGCCCATATTTAATTATGGGGGTTGGTGAGGTAGATCAATGATAATCCTCTTGTGGAATGGATCAGATTTTATGTGATTCAGATCCATTGGGTGGCCAAGATCCAACTCCTCCTCATGGTCCCTATTGTAGTCTATTATAAATACTTTGTGAAGCCTAGATCTATATAAGGGTTGGAGAGGCTTGGGCGGCAACATAAGTGGTGCTAGGGTTTTGGAGTTGGCGTGGGGGTCTTAGGCAGCAAGAAGAGCTGGCTAGGGTTTTGCTTCTCCTTGTGGGCGGTAGTAACCTAGGGCTTTTCTTCTCCTTTGGCCAGCGCCACCCTCTTCCTTCTCCATTGTCGGCGCTTCCCTTTCCCTCTCCTAGGGTCGGTGGCAACAAAGGTTAGGGTTCCTCCTTCCTTTGTCTTGGCTGGCACACCCTCTCCCTCTCCTTAGGGCCGACAGACACCAAGCTTGGTGGTTTGTGGTCGGCACAAGCAAGGAGAAGAAGGGAGCTTTTGTTCATCCCTTGTTCGGAGTGAGCAAGGAAGGGAAGACATGATCTAGGAGGCTTCGACTCTTGGAAGATCGTCGCCCACACGATGTCCAAGAGGAGGATAGGAATACAATAGAAGATCAAGAGGTAAAACAAGAGGTATAATCTTGTATAGTTTTGATTCTAGTTCTTTTATATTTTGTATCTTATTAATTAACATGGACCCCGATGATAAACACATAAACCGGCGATCCGTTCATCATCTATTCCGTGGCTAATCGAGAAAAAGAGTTAGGTCGCTTGAACAACAAGTTTATTCAAGAGGCTACTCAAATCGAATAGCACGATGATGGATCGGTTGCTTGGATAATCCATCTCCGTCCGGATTAGTTTTAGTTGATAAAATTTTAATCCGGGGACGTGTGATAGGATCACCATTCACATGCGACCGAAGCGGGAAGCAATTCCCTTCAAGAGGTATTAGAGCCACAGTTTCCGATTTTGTGTGTTTCAGATTCGGTTACTTTCATGCATTTATCATATATTTTATACCGGATAATAGTAGGGTGTGCGTAGGCTAATTTTTTGCTTGTAGGCATAAGATCCAACTCTTATGGCTATATGGATGTATGTGATTGTATGTGTGTGATTGTAATTATTTATTTGAATCCTCGGGATTGACGAGGCTAATTAGAATTTAATTTTTTGTAATTACATACGACATTGTTTAGACACTCATTTTAATTTACTTTCGATCTAGATATGTTGTACACTCCTTCATGGAGTATAGGGTCGATGGATGTAAATTAAAATAGTTTATCTCAGCTCGGATCCCTTTATGGCTAGAGCATTGTAAAGGGAGGAGTGGACGAGGTGACGACGCGACGGGAAGCATATTGGAAAACAAAAGCCATAATAGTTGGAAAGTTTTTTTTTCATATTTATTACTTATTGTTAGATATGCATGTTGTGTGAAAATTCCTCAATTTTAAATTACTAAGTGGGAGAGAGATATTTTTTAATTCGCTCGGCCTCCATTATAATTTGACATGTGATGCGAACAAACTTGCGCGTTGGCTTTGAGTGCCTTCCTCCATATCAGATGAGTTTGTTTTGTGGATCACTAAGTCAAATATGGTTATAAGAAATTATTTAGGAGCGTGTGTGCTTCCCCATCGGAAGGCACATAATCCGAGGTAATTGCCTTAGTATCGGGTAATGGTAAACACTTAGATGCAAATAAAAGTATTCTCCCCATCGGAGTCACTGCTTTTATTTGTAGGGCCGAAGAGGAACCAACTATTAATTTTGTTTGTCAAAAAGTAAGGTTGAAAGGATAGTAAAATTAATGGGTAAAACCTCCTCTTACAAATGTAGAATTCGTATATGTCCACACTATCGTGGTATACGATATTCTCGGTGTTTTGAGGTGTTGGTTGATTTTCAAATTTTATTGTTTGAGGAATCAATAAATTTTGAAATCTAATGTTATGATTTATGTGATTCTTAGGTTTTTCAAAATGACTTTCAACCCACTTGCTGTGATTCTGAAAGAAAATAAACTTACTCGACCTAACTATGTTGATTGGAAAAGGAATCTTGACATTGTCTTGACTACTGAGGAGTACAAATATGTACTCTTCGAAGAGTGCCCTCCTAAGCCTACAAATGATTCTAGTGAAAAGGAAAAAGAGAGTTATAAAAAGTGGATCAAGATAGATGAGATGGTGCGGTGTTATATTTTGTCTTCTATGTCAAATGTATTGCAACATCAGCATCAGGTCATGACTACTGCCTATGACATGATGCTCAATCTCAAGGAACTTTTCGGACACCAGAATCGAGCTGCTAGGCAGGAAGCTATGAGGAACTTGATGACGACCACCATGATTGAGGGAACACCCATGAGGGATCATGTTCTCAAGATGATGGCACATTTGAATGAGCTAGAAGTCCTTGGAGCGGAGATCGATGGGGAAACCCAGGTCGATATCATTCTCCAATCTCTGCTTAGAAGTTTTGAGCAGTTTCACTTGAACTACAACATAAATAAAAGGTTGTATTCATTGGCAGAGCTTCTAACAGAACTCCAGGCAGCAGAGGGGCTTTTTCATCAGAGTACTCAGGCCATGGTTGCTCAAAAGGTTGAAGGTTTTGACTCGAAAGCACTGATACCAATTGAAGGGTTTTGCTTATCGAGTCCGTGAGGGGAAACTTCGGTTCCCACTTCACCTCGGTTGCTTGATCATGGAGATCCCTTCGAAGTCCCTGGATTAAAAAATTTAATCCTAGACAAAAGGGATTGCCCAAACAACCAAGTCATCGTCGTGCTATTCGTTTAGAGAGGTCACTTGAACAAACTCATTGTTCAAGCGACCATCCTCTATTCTACGAGTAGCCACGGAATAGACGATGTCCGGATCGCCGATTTTTGTGTTTATGTTCGGGGTCCAAGTATTATTTTTCCATATACAGATTTATATCATGCTCATAGTTGAAAAACAAAACCAAGCAAGTAACAAAAAGAGAAAGAAGAATAGGTATACCTCTCGATCTTCTAAAGTATGACCTTCCTCATTTTGGACGTCGTGTGAGCGACGATCTACCAAAAGTCGAAGCTCCTAGATCGTAAATCTTCCTTCCTTTCTCTTCCAAAGCAAGAGGAAGAGTAGAAACAAGGTTCTTCTCCTCCCTAAAACCAACCAACAAGGAACAAATAGACTCCTTGCCACCGGCCAACTAGGAGGAGGAGTTTGTGGTGGAATCCGGCCAAGACACCAAGGGAAAGCCCTATATCTTGTTTCCACCACCTAAGGAGAAGGAGAAGAGAATCTTTTGCTGCCGGCCAAGGTTGGAAAGGGGCTGGAAAAGCTGTTGGACGCCGGCCAATGAAGGAAGAAGAAGAAAAGAAAACCTTCCTTATTTGGTGCCGCCCAAGACTCCAAACCCTAACCCCAATCCTATCTCAACTAGGATTCCTCTCTTGCCGCCCAAAACCCTAGCTCTCTTGGATATTCATCACACCAACCCCCTTGCCATCCTTTTATAGAGTTAGGGATAAGTCACGATTTATTCTCCTCCATTAGTTCTAGAGATTTAATCTCAACCGTCGGATCTAGAGATTTAATCTCAACCGTCGGATCTTAGAGATTTAATCTCTACCTATGGATCTTAGAATTTTGTTTCTATCCATTTGATCTAAGCTTCATGAGGTGTTAATAGGCTACATTAGAGACCATGAGGAGGAGTTGGATCTTGGCCACCCATAGATCAAGCCCACATAAAGTCCGATCCACTAATGATAATCCAATCCACTAAAGGATCATCATCGATCTACCTAACCAACCCCCATATGATAATATGAGCTCCATATATTATTTGTACATTTTCTCCTCGTGTTTAAGATCTCGAATGTCCGTCGATTAATTAATTTACTGACTATTAATTAATCAACATCTAACTCTATGAGTTGTACCACTCAACCTTTTCATCATGCCGGACCAAGTCCACCTGCAGGGTTTACATGATGAACCTTATGAGCTCCTCAAGGGGACATCATCATCCTAATATATAGGACACAGTTTCCTCCTATAATTAATGGCACACCATATAAATAATATCATCTCCCAACTTACAGAGCCTATCGATTTAATCTATAAATCTCGCCCATTGATAAATCAAAGATATGAGTACTAAGTATATGTGCCCGTTATTATATCGGGATTAAGAGTATGTACAATATAATATCTGAGGTCCGATTCGATTATGTAGTCAGCAATAAATCGAATCACCTCTAAGTCGGTCCTGCTCAATACACACAAAGTGCACTAGTGTGATTCTATGGTCAAGACAAACCAATACCAAATCACACTACAACCCTTCCGATGGTTTGTCCAAAGTCATCTCGGTTGTGAGCCTTTACTTATACTTTTCAAGGGGCCGATAACATGATCTCCCGTGTGACACCACACACCATGTTATCTACAATGTAAAGTATTAGACAATATTGCATAACCATAAAAATATGCAAACAATGATCATGTGATTCTTATTTCAAAATAAAGATGTTCATACAAAAGATAGACTTTTCAATATACATCCGTACAATCTCCCACTTATACTAAAAGAATATGTTGTCCTTAAACTGCCATACATCTGATCCCCATTCCCTCCACATGCCTATCAAAAGCTCTCGCCGGAAGGGCCTTAGTGAAAGGATCTGCCAGGTTATCCTCCGATGCAATCTTGGCTACAACAATTTCTCCTCTCTTTATGATTTCTCGTATCAAGTGGTACTTGCGCTCTATGTGCTTACTTGCCTTATGGGCTCGTGGTTCCTTCGAGTTTGCAACTGCACCACTATTATCACAATAAATTGTGATAGTTCTGGGCAAACCAGGAATCACATCTAAGTCCATCAGGAAGTTCCTGAGCCACACAGCTTCTTTGGCCGTCTCAGAGGCTGCCACATACTCAGCTTCCATGGCGGAGTCCGCCACGCATTTCTGCTTGACACTCCTCCATACAATGGCTCCACCTCCCAAAGTAAACACAAAACTTGAGGTAGACTTACTGTTATCCCTATCAAATTGGAAATCGAAATTCATGTAACCCAGAGGGAGTAATTGGTCTGCCCGATAAACCAGCATATAATCCCTAGTACTTCTCAGGTACTTCAATATATGCTTTACCGT
This sequence comes from Wurfbainia villosa, assembly GCA_025175895.1. Classification (NCBI taxonomy): domain Eukaryota; kingdom Viridiplantae; phylum Streptophyta; class Magnoliopsida; order Zingiberales; family Zingiberaceae; genus Wurfbainia; species Wurfbainia villosa. Next base: position 19,020,440 of record CM046008.1, on the reverse strand, counting down.
AGTCCAATGTCCCTGTCCTGGATTACTCTGATATCTGCTGACCATGCCCACGGCAAAGCAGATATCTGGTCTCGTACATAGCATCACATACATGAGGCTTCCTACTGCCGAAGCATAAGGAACCGCCTTCATCTCCTCTATCTCCTCAGATGATCTAGGACACATCTCCTTAGATAAAGGAACTCCATGCCTGAAGGGTAGAAAACCCTTCTTGGAGTTCTGCATGCTAAAACGATCCAAAATCGTGTCTATGTATGAAGCTTGGGATAAGCACAACATCCTTTTCCTATGATCCCTTATAACCTTGATCCCAAGGATGTGTCCCACCTTTCCCAAGTCCTTCATATCAATCTGTTTGGACAACCATACCCATACGTCCGATAACACCTTGATATTGTTGCCAATCAACAAAATGTCATCTATGTATAGTACAAGAAATACCACTACGTTTCCGTCACATCTCTTGTATACACAAGACTCATCCGGACTTTGAATAAATCCATAAGACTGGATTACCTCATCAAAGCGGATGTTCCAAGACCTCGAAGCTTGCTTCAATCCATAAATGGACCGATTAAGCTTACCTACAAGATGCTCATTGCCCTTCTTAATGAATCCCTCTGGTTGCTTCATATAGATGTTTTCCTCAAGACTTCCATTAAGGAAAGCTGTCTTGACACCCATCTGTCACACCTCATAATCCATATGAGCTGCTATGCATAAGAGAATCTGGATAGACTTAAGCATGGCTACCGGCGAAAAGGTCTCCTCATAATCGATACCCTCTTTCTGAGTATACCCCTTCGCAACAAGCCTCACTTTGAAGGTCTCAACCTTCCCATCTATTCCCCTCTTTCTCTTGTAGATCCACTTGCATCCAATGGTTTTTACACCATCGGGTGGTTCTACTAGCTCCCAGACCTGATTTGAATCAATAGATTCAATCTCAGCATTCATTACATTTTGCCAAGATACAGCATCTTTATCTTGGATTGCCTCGTCATATATCCAGGGATCAGGTTCATGTTCGCCAGGGACCAAATCAGAAGATTCTCCCAAGAACATGAATCTATCAAGCTGTCTCACAACCCTCCCACTACGACGAGGTATCTCCTGTGTATCCTCTGCGACACGTGGTGCAGTGACATGTGGAATATCCTCTTGTACCGGTGGTACTAAAGAAGTGACTTCCCCTTTTAATTCCTCCAGAACAATTTTACTCTTGGGCTTGTGGCTCATCACATAGTCTTCCTCTAGAAATCTGACGTTCGTGCTAACGATCACCCTCTGATCTCTAGGACTATAAAACAAACCACCCTTCGTTCCTCAAGGATAGCCAACGAACATGCATACTTCTATACAAGGTTCCAACTTACCAGCATCTGCCTTCTGCACATGTACGGACTCCCCCATATTCGAATATGTCTTAGACTAGGCTTTCACCCAGTCCACAATTTTGTGGGAGTAGAAGGCACTGATTTAGATGGAACAAAGTTCAAAATGTACACCACCGCATCTAGAGCATATCCTTAGAACGAATCTGGCAATTCAGAATATCTCATCATCGATCTAACCATATCCATAAGAGTCTTATTCCTTCGCTCTGCTACACCGTTTTGCTGGGGTGTGCCAGGTGCAGTCAATTGGGATTGAATCCCAACCTCTGATAAGTAGTTCCTAAATTCTCCCAATAGGTACTCACCACCACGATCAAATCGTAGTGTCTTGATACTTTTACCTTGACGTTTCTCCACATCAACCTTGAATTATTTGAACTTCTCAAAGCATTCAAACTTGCGACACATCAGGTAAATGTATCCATATCTTGAGTAATCATCTATAAAAGAGACGAAATACTCAAAACCACCTCTAGCCTGGATAGACATAGGACCACACAAATCAGAATGAACCAATTCAAACACATCTTTGGCTCTATACCCCTTTGCCTTAAAAGGCCTCTTGGTCATCTTACCCTCCAAGAAAGATTCACAGGTTGGGAGATCCTCCACCACTAATGAACCCAAAGGTCCATCAACTATCAACCTTTGAATTTTGCTTAGGTTAATGTGACCAAGCCTAAAATGCCAAAGATATATTTGGTTCATTTTCGAAGGTTCTTTTCTCTTATTGGAATTAGAAGATGAGCTATTAATTTCAATATGCATCGTGGGAGCTTTTGGTTCAAGTGTGTACAAATTTCCTATCAATGTACCCGAACAGATAATGTCCCTATCTCTTCTTATAATAACTCTGTCATTAAAAGAAATAGAATATCCATCCATAAACAATTTAGAAACTAAAATTAAATTCTTTCTAAATAAGGATACATAAAGGCAATTCTTAAGAACCAAAAGTTTATTTTTCTCAAAAGATAAATGAACGTCTCCCACTACAACTGTCGCCACGTTCGTGGCATCGTCCAAGTAACGGTAATCTCCCCCTCAGCCAGTCGTCTAGTTTCCTGGAACCCCTGTAAAGTATTGCAGACATGATCAGTGGCTTCCGTATCTACACACTAGGTGCCGGTAGATAACATCGCTAAACATGTTTCAACGACTAGACCAAAAGATATACCTTTGTTCTGCTTGCGGTTGGGGCAATCCTTCTTCCAGTGTCCAGTCTGCTTACAAGTGAAGCACTTGCCTTTCAGCTTCTTCACTCCTCCCTGAGTACCTCCCGGCGCCTTCGCCCTAGTTTGTTTCTTCTTCTTCTTTCCTTTCGCCTTAGAAGTAGAAACCTTTTGGGTCACCATGGCATGTGCCTGAGCACTCTGACGAAATAGTCCCTCTGCCGCCTAGAGTTCTGTCAGAAGTTCCGCCAACGAATACAACCTCTTGTTCATGTTGTAGTTCAGGCGAAACTGCTCAAAACTCCTAGGTAGAGACTGGAGTATGATATCGACTTGGGTTTCTCCATCGATCTCAACTCCAAGGACCTCCAGCTCATTCAAATGAGTCATCATCTTGAGAACATGATCCCTCACGGGTGTTCCCTCGATCATGGTGGTCGTCATCAAGTTTCTCATGGCTTCATGCCTCGCAGCCCGATTCAGGTGTCCAAAAAGCTCCTTGAGATTGAGCATCATATCATAAGCAGTTGGCATGGCTTGATGTTGATGTTGGAGTACATTTGACATAGATGCCAAAATGTAACACCGCGCCATCTCATCGCTCTTGATCCACTTCCTATAGCTCTCTCTCTCCTTTTCCCCAGAATCATCTGCAGGCTTGGTAGGACACTTTTTGAGGAGTACATATTTGTATTCCTCAGCAGTCAAGACAATATCTAGATTCCTCTTCCAATCAACATAGTTGGGTCTAGTAAATTTGTTCTCTTTTAGTATCACAGCAAGTGGGTTGAAAGTCATTTTGAAAGAAAACCTAAGAATCACATAAATCAAAACATTAGATTTCAAAAAATTATTGATTCCTCAAACAATAAAATTTTAAAATCAACCAACACCTCAAAACATCGAGAATATCGTATGCCACGATAGTGTGGACGTATACGAATTCAATATTTGTAAGAGGAGGTTTTACCCATTAATTTTACTATCCTGTCAACCTAACTTTTTGACAAGTAAAATTAATAGTTGGTTCCTCTTTTGCCCTACAAATAAAAGCAGTGACTCCGATGGGGAGGATACTTATATTTGTATCTAAGTGTTCACCATTACTTGGTACCAAAGTAATTATCTCGGGTTATGTGCCTTCCGATGGGGAAGTACACACGCTCCTTGATAATTCCCTACAACCATATTTGACCTTGTGATCCGCAAACAAACCCATCTGATATGGAGGAAGGCACTCAGAGCTGACGTGCAAGTTTGTTTGCATCACTTGTCAAATCGTAATGGAGGTCGTGGGAATTTTAAAAAAAAATTCCCTCTCCCACTTAATAATTTGGAATTGAGGAATTATCCTAGCCTACAACATGCATATCAAACAAAAAGAAATAAATATGAAAAATAAATTATTTTCCAACTATTATGGCTTTTATCTTCAATATGTCTCCCGTCGCATCGTCATCTCGTCCGCTCCTCCTACGCCATGTATGAGCCATCCGAAGATCCGAGCCGAGACTAAAACCTATTTTAATTTACATCCATCGATCCTATACTCCACGAGGGAGTGTACATGAAATCAAGATCGAAAGTAAAATAAAATAAAGAGTGGCTAAACAATGCCGTATTTAATTTACAAAAACTAAATACTAGCCTCGTACACCCCGAGGATTCAACAAAATAGATATTTACACACATACAATCACATACACACATATGACCATAATAGTCGGATCTTATGCCTGCAACCAAAGAGTTAAACTACGCATATCCTACTATTATCCGGCACATATAATATATGAAAAAATGGATAAAAATTAATCGAATCCTAAACACACAAAACCGAAAACCTTGGCTCTGATACCAATTGAAGGTTTTGACCCGGAAGCTCTGATACCAATTGAAGGATTTTGCTTATCGAGTCCGCGAGGTGAAACTTTGCTTCCCACTTCACCTCAGTTGCTTGATCATGGCGATCCCTTCAATGTCCCTGGATTAAAAAATTTAATCCTAAACAAAAGGGATTGCCCAAACAACCAAGTCATCGTCGTGCTATCGTTTAGAGAGGTCACTTGAACAAACTCGTTGTTCAAGCGACCATCCTCTATTCTACGAGTAGCCGCGGAATAGACGATGTTCGGATCGTCAGTTTTTGTGTTTATGTTCGGGGTCCAAGTATTATTTAGCCATATACAGATTTATGTCATGCTCATAGTTGAAAAACAAAACCAAGCAAGTAACAAAAAGAGAAAGAAGAATAGGTATACCTCTCGATCTTCTAATGTATGACCTTCCTCATTTTGGACGTCGTGTGGGTGACGATCTACCAAAAGTCGAAGCTCCTAGATTGCAAATCTTCCTTTCTTGCTCTTCCAAAGCAAGAGGAAGAGTAGAAACAAGGTTCTTCTCCTCCCTAAAACCAACCAACAAGGAACAAATAGACTCCTTGCTGCCGGTCAACTAGGAGGAGGAGTTTGTGGAGGAATCCAGCCAAGACACCAAGGGAAAGCCCTATATCTTGTTTCCACCACCTAAGGAGAAGGAGAAGAGAAGCTTTGGCCATCGGCCAAAGTTGGAAAGGGGCTAGAAAAGCTACTGGACGCCGACCAATGAAGGAAGAAGAAGAAAGGGAAACGTTTCTTATTTGGTGCCGCCCAAACCTCCAAACCCTAACCCTAATCCTATCTCAACTAGGATTCCTCTCTTGCCACCCAAAACCCTAGCTCTCTTGGATATTCCTCATGCCAACCCCCTTGCCCTCCTTATATAGAGTTAGGGATAAGTCATGATTTAATCTCCTCCATTGGTTCTAGGGATTTAATCTCAACCGTCTAATCTAGAGATTTAATCTCAACCGTCGGATCTTAGAGATTTAATCTCTACCTATGGATCTTAGAATTTTGTTTCTATCCATTGGATCTAAGCTTCGTGAGGTGTTAATAGGCTACATTAGGAACAATGAGGAGGAGTTGGATCTTGGCCACCCATGGATCAAGCCCACATAAAGTCCGATCCACTAATGATAATCCAATCCACTAAAGGATCATAATCGATCTACCTCACCAACCCCCATATGATAATATGGGCTCCATATATTATTTGTACATTTTCTCCCTGTGTTTAAGATCTTGAATGTCTGTCGATTAATTAATTTACTGACTATTAATTAATCAACATCTAACTCCATGAGTAGTACCACTCAACCTTTTCATCATGACGGACCAAGTCCACCTGCAGGGTTTACATGATGAACCTTATGAGCTCCTCAAGGGGACATCATCATCCTAATATATAGGACACGGTTTCCTCCTATAATCAATGACACACCATATAAATAATATCATCTCCCAACTTACCGAGCCTATCGATTTAATCTATAAATCTCGCTCATTGGTAAATCAAAAAGATGAGTACTAAGTATATGTGCCCGTTATTATATCGGGATTAAGAGTATGCACAATATAATATCTGAGGTCCGATTCGATTATGTAGTCACCAATAAATCGAATCACCTCTAAGTCGGTCCTGCTCAATACACACAAAGTGCACTAGTGTGATTCTATGGTCAAGACAAACCAATACCAAATCACACTACAACCATTCCGATGGTTTGTCCAAAGCCATCTCGGTTGTGAGCCTTTACTTATAATTTTCAAGGGGCCGATAACATGATCTCCCATGTGACACCACACACCATGTTATCTACAATGTAAAGTATTAGACAATATTGTGTTAGTGAAAGCCCTAGAGCCAATCATATGATGATTGTTGTATGGACTTTATTGTATCATATTCCTATTTATAAAGGCATGGTTATTATATTTACTTGTATTGGTGCCAAATAACTAAATATAATAATGTCCTTGGGTAGTAGGTTCTTATCTATGTCAATCGATTGGATGAATCGATAATGAGATGATATAGAGAACACTACTCTTAATCATTCCTAGTCGAGTATTAACATTCAGGGACAATGTTAATGCGTAGAGACTAGCATGTAGGTCAACAAGATGACTTGATCTCACAAGTCATGGATATGAGATATCAAGTTGACACATGGGTATGCATTGGAGAATGTATACTGAATGACCCGCCATGAGAAAGTATCATGGATCGTTATATGAGTGTCATATACTTTCTCATGTGGCTATTAGTATGACTATTAGTCCTTAGACCAAGTCACCAGTGGTTCCCTACATAAGGAGTTGCATACTTTGGTCACAAACGTCACCCGTAAATGGGTGGACTATAAAGGCGACATCGGGTATGTAACGAATTATGCGGAGGATGTGAGTGATGTAGATGGGATCTATCCCTCCTATATGACGGGTGATATTCTTGATAGAGTGAGACCACGAAGTGCATGGCCATGCCCAAATGAGTCAATATGAGATATTGAGCTCATTTGATTAGAGTGAGTCTACTTGGGGTTCAAGATTTAGATTGTACCAGGGATGACACGGTCTATGCCTCGATTGGTCAATCTAGATGTCAAGGATAGAGGGACATTGTCACATATTGTGAGAGTCACAATTAGTAGTCACAAAGGTGATGTTGGAGCTCAACATTCTTGTAACTTGGGTAGCAATGATGTGTTGCTAGATACCGCTCATTGCTTATGTTCCTAAATCGGTTTAGGGACATTGCCAACGCTTACAAGAACCTATAGGTCACACACATGAGAGCAATTAGATGGAGATTAGGTTCATATGATGAACCATGAGGATTAGGTTCATGGGATGAACCAAATTGGATTAAGAGTAATCCAAATTAGACTAATTGAGTTAGACTCAAGTTGATTCAAGTGTTGAATGAGTCTAATTGAGATTTGATTCATCAAATCAATTTAAATTAATGAATAGAGATTCATTATATTAAATTGACTTGAGTCAAGTGGTTAGATTTGATCAACCATGGGAGATTAGAGGTCAAGTTTGACTTGACTTGAGAGGGAAGTTGAAAGGTCAAGTTTGACTTGACCAAATGCCATGTCATGATGATGACTAGGCATGGCACCAATGATGATGCTCCACATCATCATTGACTTGTCAATTAGTGCCACATCATGAGGAGACCAAGGGTCATGGGAGTTACATGCATGCATGTAACTCCCCTCCATGAAGTGGCCGCCACCATTTGGGGGTTATGTGAGTGAAAATTCATTGGGTGAGTAATCACTCATTACTTCATCTTCTTCCTTGGGAATTTTCCTCTCAAGCTCTCCCTCTCCTTCCTCTCTTTGGCCGAACCAACCAAGGAGTGCTAGCACACTCAAGGTTGAGTTTTCTTCCACCTATTGCTTGTGTGGATACCATAGAGGAGTGTGCACTTGACACTCTCGAGTTCGACTTTGGACGAGCGGATTTGCGAAGGGCATCGCATCAAGGGTAACATCCTTATCTCTTAGTTCTAAGTTAGATCTAGAGGATTTTGTAAGCACATACATGTAATTAGTTTTAATACTTCTTCGCACGGATCCGTGGCCGGGACTTCCGGGGTTTCCGCAACGCAAAAAGCGGTTTTTGCGGCCCGGAAAAGCCCAACAGTGGTATCAGAGCCACGTGCGAAGCATGTATGTGTTTCATTTTTGTATTTTTATATTAGATATAAAAATTACAGATTTTTATGTTTCTGTAAATTTCCTAATTTTATAGAATTTTTGGGTATTTTTCTCGTAGAGTCGAAGCAACGAGTGTTGGGACACTCGTAGGCTTCAACCGTCGAGAAAAAATCTACGAATCGGCGAGTTCACGCATTAGGTTTTTGGGACAGCGACTTAAGTCGCTGTAGCATCGTTGTAGGTACACTCGCGAAGTTTATTTTTGCAGTAGGGCGCTGCCCTATCCCGAAAGGGGCCATGTCCCGATCGCCCAGCCGCTTAGCGGACCGTTTCGGAGATATGACTCATAAATTCTAAATAAATTAGGAAAAATTATAGAAATTTTCTGTAAAAATACATAATTTTGAATTATGTATGATTCTGTGATTGTCATGGCCCAATAACCCAATAGTATTGGATTATGTGTGTTGTAATTCATAATACGGCTGCGTCGCTTTTGTAGTTGTCGTGTTGTAAAATGTTTGCGACCGCCGCACCTCTTCTTTAATATTCTAGTTGTAAATAGTTTTAGACTCGTCTGTAACTCGAGTTTCGTATTTGTAATGTACAAAAATGGAGCGGTGGAAAGTCCACTTGAAGACGAGCTTACGAGAAGGGTGACGACGACACATGGCGGTCAAAGGAAGCGCTTGGAGAAGCCGCTAGCTTTAGGTTGACCGTCCGATCTTCTCATTGGCTTGAGAAGATCGTAGTAGGGCCATAACTATATCACATTTAATTATATATATATATATATGTTGATATATATATATTTAATTGATTTATGCTTGTATGTATGTGATGCATGCTAGTGAAAAAAAAATGCTTGTATGTATATGATGCATGCTAGGTTAATTTTCTTGTATGTATATGATGCATGCTAGAATAATGAATGTATGTATATGATGCATGCTAATATAGGATAATAAAGGCCTAAATGCGTATAAGATACACATTACGATTAGATTAGATCATAATCGAATCAACTCGAAAATGCCGACCGAGCCTTGATACCCATCACTACCTCGATCATTTGTTGTTGTTGAATCTGCCAAAGCAGAGCAACGCATATTATCTTGGTAGGGTGCGGAGGGACAATCTTGGTCCCGCCTATCACGACTCGGGTTAGAGTAAGCTCAATTAGATTGAGCAAAACTAGTTAACTCAATTGGATCGAGTAGAACTATAGGCATATTCCAATCGTTGGAAAGATAGGTTAAGATCGCATTTACACTAAATCTTGGCGATTTAGCCAAAGCTAACTCAAGGTCTTTGTAAATGTGGGTCTTAATCCTATAAACAAGAGTTGCATAGAGATGTAATCGGTAATGTGTTACCCACCGATCGTACTAAGTCTTGGGCGATTTAGCCAAAGCTAACTCAAGGCTTAGTATGATGTGGATCTTGTCCCACAAGAATTATAGCTAGTTTGTATGAATCAAGTAAATGTGGTTTGACCACATCCATAACTCGATTCTATAAAATTCCTATAATTCAGTGGGAGCATCATTTGATTAAAGGCCTAATTAAATGATAAAAGGAATATGATATTAATTCTCTGCATTGTATGTTGTAGATTACTATGTCAAACAACACGAACACTCTCTGCGATCTGTCCTTGAGAAGGACAAGCTCAATGGAGCAAATTTCCTGGACTGGTACAGGAACCTGAGAATTGTTCTCACCCAAGAAAGGAAGTTGTACGTCCTGGAGCAGCCCATTCCGGAGGCACCTCCTGCCAATGCCTCGCGAGCTGACAAAGATGCTTACAAGAAGCATCAAGATGATGCATTAGATGTGTCATGTCTAATGCTCGCGACCATGAACTCTGAGCTTCAGAAGCAACATGAGTTCATGAATGCTTATGATATGGTTGGACATCTTCGTCAACTATATCAAGGACAAGCTAGGCATGAGAGATATGAAGTCTCTAAAGCACTATTTGGGTCTAAAATGCAAGAAGGGACTCCTGTAGGTTCATATGTACTCAAGATGATTGGGTACGTAGAAAACCTACAAAGGCTGGGATTCCCACTTGGCCAAGAGCTGGCCACTGACCTAATCTTGCAATCTTTGCCAAGAGCCTTCGATCAATTTGTCATGAATTATAACATGAATGAAATTGATAAGCCATCACTGAAATGCTCATGTTGAGAATCTGAGCTTAACCTTAAGAAGGGTAATCGACACCATTTTGATGGTGCGAAGAAGAAAGGCAAGGGCAAGCCTAAAGGTAAGGGAAAGTCCCAAGCCAAGGGCAAAGGCAAAGAACTTAAACCCAAAGGAGGGGTAGCCAAGGAAGGGGCTTGCTTCTTCTGCAAGGAAGCAGGACATTGAAGCGAAGATCTTAAGAAGAAGAGAAGTGAGACTTCTACTTGGTATAAATGTTATAGAAGTCAATCTATCTATTTCTTCATCATGGGTATTAGATACGGATGTGCATCTCACATTTGTACCAATGTGCAAATGAGAAATAGCGAGGCATTGACAAAGGGCGAGTGGACCTACGAGTAGGCAATGGAGCAAGGGTTCTCTATTCTTTGTAGGAACTTATGATCTATCTCGCCTCCGGGCTTGTACTAGAATTAGATGAATGTTGTTATGTACTGCTTTAACTAAGAACATCATTTCAGTTTCTTGTTTGGACAAGAAAGGTTTTTCATTTATAATAAAGAACAAATGTTGTTCAGTTTATTTAAATGATATGTTCTATTGTAAAGCACCTCTAATGAACGGACTCTACTTTCTAGACTTAGAGAGCCCTATCTATAACATAAGTATCAAGAGGTTCAAGTCAAATGAGTTGAACCAAACCTATCTCTGGCATTGTCGCTTAGGTCATATAAATGAGAGTCGCTTATCTCAGCTCCATAAGGATGGGCTGTTAGACTCATTTGATTTTGAATCATATGAGACATGCGAGTCTTGCCTTTTAGGCAAGATGACCAAGACTCCCTTTAGTGGACATAGCGAAAGAGCAACAGATTTGTTAGGACTTATACATAGTGATGTATGTGGTCCTTTCAATGTTGCTGCTAGAGGTGGTTACAGGTACTTCATTACATTTACTGATGACTTTAGTAGATATGGTTATGTGTATCTTATGACACATAAATCTGAATCCTTTGAAAAGTTCAAAGAATTCAAGAATGAAGTACAAAACTAGCTTGGCAAGAGTATTAAGATACTTCGATCAGATCGAGGTGGTGAATACCTTAGCCATGAGTTTCGTGACTATCTAGCTGAGTGTGGGATTCTATCCCAACTCACTCCTCCTAGAACACCACAGTGGAATGGTGTATCCAAAAGGAGGAATCGTACCCTATTGGATATGGTACGATCTATGATGAGTCACACAGATCTTCCTATATCCTTTTGGGGATATGCTCTGGACATAGCAACCTTTACCCTTAACCGTGTACCATCCAAGGTCAGTAAAGACACCATATACGATATGGACAGGGAAAAATCCCAAGATGTCTTTTATGAGGATTTGGGGTTGTGAGGCTTACGTTCGACGTCAAGTCTCAGACAAACTGGGACCCAAATCCGATAGGTGCTATTTTGTTGGATATCCCAAGTCTACAAAGGGATATTACTTCTACATTCCCAGTCAGCACAAAGTGTTTGTGGCAAAGACTGGGGTTTTTCTAGAAAGGGATTTTGTTTCTAGAAAAACTAGTGGGAGTACCTTCGATCTTGAAGAAATTCAAGATAAGGACCATAGCACTGAGGCCTTGATGGAGGTTGAACAGGAACCACAAAGTGTTGTGGGTGAAGAGGTTGTTGCACAAAGAGTTGTGGAACAACCACCTGTTCAAGTAGACCTACCTCTTCGCAGGTCTGATAGGGTACGTCGTCATCCTGAGAGATACTCATTTCTCTTGTCTGACCATGATGACGTTATGCTCATTGAGAATGAGCCTACCTCCTATCAGGAAGCTGTGATGAGCCCAGATTCTGAGAAATGGCTAGACGCCATGAGATCCGAGATGGAATCCATGTACACTAACCAAGTATGGACTTTGGTTGATCCACCTGAAGGGGTCAAACCCATTGGGTGTAAGTGGGTCTTTAGGAGAAAGACGACATGGATGGACTTACGATACCTATAAGGGCCGATTGGTGGCTAAAGGTTTCAAGCAAATTCATGGTATTGACTATGATGAAACCTTTTCTCCGGGCGATGTTTAAGTCCATTCGGATCTTGCTTGCTATTGCGGATACCACGATTATGAGATCTGGCGGATGGATGTCAAAACCGCGTTTCGAATGGAAACTTACTCGAGGATGTGTACATGACACAACTGAGGTTTTGTAGATCCACAAGAGATCGGAAGGTATGCAAGCCGCAAAGGTCCATTTATGGGCTAAAGCAAGCTTCTCGAGTTGGAATCTTCGATTCGATGATGCGATCAAACAGTTTGGTTTCATCAAGAATGAAGATGAACCTGTGTCTACAAGAGGTTAATGGGAACACATTGTGTTCCTTGTATATATGTGGATGACATACTACTCATTGGGAATGACATCCCTTCGCTCTGATGTGAAGACTTGGTAGGGGCGTGCTTCTCAATGAAGGACTTAGGTGAAGCGGCAGTATTCTAGGCATCAAGATCTATAGAGATAGATCTAAGAGATTGCTTGGCCTAAGTCGAGTACATACATTGACAGTATTACTTGGTTTGCCATGCGAATTCCAAGAAAGGACTTCTGCCGATGTCACATGGTGTGAGTCTTTCGAAGACTCAAAGTCCTTCTTCTAGAGAGGAGAGAGACCGCATGGATAAGATCCCTTACGCATCTGCTATAGGATCTATCATGTACGCCATGCTGTGTACTCGTCCTGATGTCTCGTATGCTTTGAGCATGACGAGTAGATACCAGTCAGATCCAGGTGAGCGTCACTGGATAGCAGTCAAGAATATTCTTAAGTACTTAAGAAGGACTAAAGAATATTTCTTGATATTTGGAGGCGATGAGGAGCTAGTGAAGGGGTTCTGTGATGCGGCTTCCAAACTGACCAGGATGATTACAGATCGCAGTCAGGGTTCGTGTTTTGCTTGAATGGTGGCACTGTGAGCTGGAAGAGTTCGAAGCAGGACACAGTTGCTGATTCTACAACAGAAGCCGAGTATATCGCTGCATCTGAGGCAGCAAAGGAGGCAGTTTGGATCCGCAAGTTCATTACTGAGCTTGGGGTGGTTCCTAGCATTGCAGATCCTATAGAGCTCTATTGTGACAAAAATGGAGCGATTGCACAGGCTAAGGAACCTCGCTCACACCAGCGGACCAAACACATACTACGGCGCTTCCATCTCATTCGAGAGATCATCGATAGAGGAGATGTGAAGATTTGCAGAGTACCCACAGAGGCTAACATAGCAGATCCCTTGACCAAGGCTTTGGCACAGAAAAAGCATGATGGTCACACTAGGTCATTGGGTATTAGATACTACGGTGATTGGCACTAGTGCTAGTGGGAGATTGTTAGTGAAAGCCCTAGAGCCAATCATATGATGATTGTTGTATGGACTTTATTGTATCATATTCCTATTTATAAAGGCATGGTTATTATATTTACTTGTATTGGTGCCAAATAACTAAATATAATAATGTCCTTGGGTAGTAGGTTCTTATCTATGTCAATCGATTGGATGAATCGATAATGAGATGATATAGAGAACACTACTCTTAATCATTCCTAGTCGAGTATTAACATTCAGGGACAATGTTAATGCGTAGAGACTAGCATGTAGGTCAACAAGATGACTTGATCTCACAAGTCATGGATGAGATATCAAGTTGACACATGGGTATGCATTGGAGAATGTATCTTGAATGACCGCCATGAGAAAGTATCATGGATCGTTATATGAGTGTCATATACTTTCTCATGTGGCTATTAGTATGACTATTAGTCCTTAGACCTGAAGTCACCATGGTTCCCTACATAAGGAGTTGCATACTTTGGCTTCACAAAGCGTCACCCGTAAATGGGTGGACTATAAAGCGACATCGGGTATGTAGCGAATTATGCGGAGGATGTGAGTGATGTAGATGGGATCTATCCCTCCTATATGACGGGGTGACATCGATATTCTTGATAGAGTGAGACCACAGTGCATGGTTATGCCCAAATGAGTCAATATGAGATATTGAGCTCATTTGATTAGAGTGAGTCTACTTGGAGTTCAAGATTTAGATTGTACCGAGGATGACACGGTCTATGCCTCGATTGGTCAATCTAGATGTCAAGGATAGAGGACATTGTCACATATTGTGAGAGTCACAATTAGTAGTCACAAAGGTGATGTTGGAGCTCAACATTCTTGTAACTTGGGTAGCAATGATGTGTTGCTAGATACCGCTCATTGCTTATGTTCCTAAATCGGTTTAGGACATTGCCAGCGTTAAAGAACCTATAGAATCACACACATGAGAGCAATTAGATGGAGATTAGGTTCATATGATGAACCATGAGGATTAGGTTCATGGGATGAACCAAATTGGATTAAGAGTAATCCAAATTAGACTAATTGAGTTAGACTCAAGTTGATTCAAGTGTTGAATGAGTCTAATTGAGATTTGATTCATCAAATCAATTTAAATTAATGAATAGAGATTCATTATATTAAATTGACTTGAGTCAAGTGGTTAGATTTGATCAACCATGGGAGATTAGAGGTCAAGTTTGACTTGACTTGAGAGGAAGTTGAAAGGTCAAGTTTGACTTGACCAAATGCCATGTCATGATGATGACTAGGCATGGCCGCCAATGATGATGCTCCACATCATCATTGACTTGTCAATTAGTGCCACATCATGAGGGAGACCAAGGGTCATGGGAGTTACATGCATGCATGTAACTCCCCCTCCATGAAGTGGCCGGCCACCATTTGGGGGTTATGTGAGTGAAAATTCATTGGGTGAGTAATCACTCATTACTTCATCTTCTTCCTTGGGAATTTTCCTCTCAAGCTCTCCCTCTCCTTCCTCTCTTTGGCCGAACCAACCAAGGAGTGCTAGCACACTCAAGGTTGAGTTTTCTTCCACCTATTGCTTGTGTGGATACCATAGAGGAGTGTGCACTTGACACTCTCGAGTTCCGGCGGACTTTGGGCACGAGGGTAACATCCTTATCTCTTAGTTCTAAGGTAGATCTAGAGGTTTTTGTAAGCACATACATGTAATTAGTTTTAATACTTCTTCGCACGGATCCGTGGCCGGGACTTCCGGGGTTTCCGCAACGCAAAAAGCGGTTTTTGCGGCCCGGAAAAGCCCAACATATTGCATAACCATAAAAATATGCAAACAATGATCATGTGATTCTTATTTCAAAATAAAGATGTTCATACAAAAGATAGACTTTTTAGTATACATCCCTACAAAGGTTTCTATATCTAAGCCGAAAGGAAAGAAAAAGAATAAACAAGTTGTAGCAAAGGTGGCGAGAGAATCTCAGGGAGGAGTGAAGAAGCCGAAAGGCAAGTGCTTCACTTGCAAGCAAATTGGACATTGGAAGACAGACTGCCCTAACCTGAAGCAGAACAAAGGTATATCTTTTGGTTTAGTCGTTGAAACATGTTTAGTGGTGTTATCTACCGGTTCCTGGTGTGTAGATACATGAACCACTGACCATGTCTACAAATTTTTGCAGGGGTTCTAGGAAACCAAATGTCTAGATGAAGGAGAGATTACCGTCTACATGGGCAATGCTATGAAGGTGGCGGCTATTGCAGTGGGAGATGTTTATTTATCTTTGGATAGGAATAAAACTTTGGTTCTGAGAAATTGCCTTTACGTATCTTCATTTAGAAAGAATTTGATTTAAGTTTCTAAATTGTTTATAGATGGGTATTCTATTTCTTTTAATGACAAAGTTGTTATAAAAAGGAATAGGGAGATTATCTATTCTTGTGCATTGGTAGGAAATTTTTACACTCTTGAACCAAAAGCTCCCACGATGCAAATAGAAATAAATAACTAATCTTATAAATCTAATAACAGAAAAGAACCTTCGAAAATGAACCAAACATATCTTTGGCATCTAAGGTTAGGTCATATTAACCTGAGTAGAATTCAAAGGTGGATATATGATGGACATTTGGGTTCATTAGTGGTGGAAGATTTTCCAACCTACGAATCTTGCTTGGAAGGTAAAATGACCAAGAGGCCTTTTAAGGCCAAGGGGTATAGAGCCAAAGATGTGTTGGAATTGGTTCATTCTAATTTGTGTGGTCCTATGTCTATCCAGGCTAGAGGTGGTTTTGAATATTTCATCTCTTTTATAGACGATTATTCAAGATATGGATACATTTACTTGATGCATCGCAAGTCTGAATGCTTTGACAAGTTCAAAGAATTCAAGGGTGATGTGGAGAAACATCAAGGTAAAAGTATCAAGACACTACGATCTGATCGTGGTGGTGAGTACCTCTTGAGAGAGTGTAGGAGTTAATTATCAAAGGCTGGGATTCAATCCCAACTGTCTGCACCTGGTACACCCCAGTAGAATGGTGTAGTGGAGCGAAGGAATATAACTCTTATGGAGATGGTTAGATCGATGATGAGTTATTCTGAGTTACCAGATTCGTTCTAGGGGTATGCTCTGGAAACGACAGTGTATATTCTGAACTTGGTACCATCTAAATCAGTACCTTCTACTCCCATAGAATTGTGGACTGGGCGAAAGCCTAGTCTAAGACATATTCGAATTTGAGGGAGTGGAGCACATGTGCTAAAGGGAGATGTTGGTAAGTTGGAACCTCGTACAGAAGTGCACTTGGAGGCTTTGACTTTTGGAAGATCGTCACCCACACGATGTCCAAAAGGAGGAAGGACATACAATAGAAGATCGAGAGGTATAACGCTTGTTGATATTCTTTTGTATTATGTCTATAATTGTTTTTCAATTATATTCATGTTGTATGTTTTGTTTATGGCGAAATTTATTTGGACCCTGAATACAAACGCAAAAACCGACGATCATACATCGTCTATTCCGCGACTAATCTAGAATAGAAGTTGGTTGCTTGAACAATAAGTTTGTTCAAGTGACCACTCTAATCGAATAGCACGATGATGAAATGGTAGCTTGGGTAATCCCTCTTGTCAAGGATAAAATTATTTTATCCTGGGACGTAGAAGGGATCGCCATGAACAAGAGACCGAGTTGAAGTGGTAAGCGAAGTTTCCTACCTTCAAGTGGTATCAGAGCCACGATTTCCGATTTTATGTGTTTAGGATTCGGTTACTTTTATGTAATTTTCATATATTATATTTGCCAGTTAATAGTAGGATGTGCGTAGGTTATCTTTTTGTTTGCAGGCATAGGATCCAACTATTATGGCCATATGTGTGTAATTGTATATTATGTTGAATCCTCGGGGTTGACGAGGCTAGTATTTAATTTATGTAATTAGATACGGCATTGTTTTGCCACTCTTTTTATTTTAGTTTACTTTCGATCTCAATTTCATTTACACTCCTTCGTGGAGTATAGGATCGATGGATGCAAATTAAAATAGTTTTTCTCGGCTCGGATCTCCGGATGGCTTGTACATGGCATAGGGAGGAGCGGACGAGACGGCGATACGACGAGAGGCATATTAGAGACAAAAGCCATAATAGTTGGAAAATATTTCTTTTTCATATTTATTGCTTATTGTTTGATATGCATGTCGTAGGCTAGAAAATTCCTCAATTTTAAATTACTAAGTGGGAGAGGGATATTTTTATAACTTCCGCGTTGGCTCTGAGTGCCTTCTTCCACATCGGATGAGTTTGTTTGCAGATCACAAGGTTGAATATGGTTATAGGAAATTATTAAGGAGCATGTGTAGTTTCGCATCGGAAGGCACATAACCCGAGATAATTACCTTGGTACCGAGTAATGGTGAACACTTAGCTACAAATATAAGTATCCTCCCCATCGGAGTCACTGCTTTTATTTGTAGGGCCGAAGAGGAACCAACTATTAATTTTATTTATCAAAATGTTAGGTTGACAAGATAATAAAATTAATGGGTAAAACCTCCTCTAACAAATGTAGAATTCGTATACGTCCACACTATCGTGGCATACGATATTCTCGGTGTATTGAGGTGTTGGTTGATTTTCAAATTTTATTGTTTGAGGAATCAATAATATTTTGAAATCTAATGTTTTGATCTATGTGATTCTTAGGTTTTTCAAAATGACTTTCAACCCGCTTGCTGTGATACTGAAAGAAAATAAACTTACTGGACCCAACTATGTTGATTGGAAGAGGAATCTTGACATTATCTTGACTGGTGAGGAATACAAATATGTACTCCTTGAAGAGTGCCCTCCTAATCCTATGGATGATTCTAGGGAAAAGGAGAAAGAGAGTTATAAGAAGTGGATTAAGGCTGATGAGATGACGCGATGTTACATTTTGGCATCTATGTCAAATGTACTGCAACATCAGCATCAAGCCATGCCCACTGCTTATGACATGATGCTCAATCTCAAAGAGCTTTTCGGACACCAGAATCGGGTTGCTAGGCAGGAAACCATGAGGAACTTGATGAAGACCACCATGATCGAGGGAACACCCGTGAGGGATAATGTTCTCAAGATGATGGCTCATTTGAATGAGCTGGAAGTCCTCGGAGCTGAGATCGATGGGGAAACTCTGGTCGATATCATTCTCCAGTCTCTACCTAGGAGTTTTGAGTAGTTTCACCTAAACTACAACATGAACAAGAGATTGTATTCGTTGGTAAAGCTTCTGATAGAACTCCAGGCGGCAGAGGGGCTTTTTCGTCAGAGTGCTCAGGCGCAAGCCATTGTTGCCCAAAAGGTTTCTACTTCTAAGCCAAAATGCAAGAAGAAAAAGAAACAAGCTAGGGCAAAGACGGTGGGAGGAACTCAGGGAGGAGTGAAGAAGTCGAAAGGCAAGTGCTTCACTTGTAAGCAGACTGGACACTGGAAGAAGGACTGCCCCAACCGCAAGCAGAACAAAGGTATATCTTTTGGTCCAGTCGTTGAAACATGTTTAGCGATGTTATCCACCACTGTGTGTCGATACGAGATCGATCTACAATACTTTGCGGGGTTCCAGAAACCAGATGAGCGATGCCACAAAGGTGGTGGCGGTTACAGTGGGAGATGTTTATTTGTCTTTTGAGAGGAATAATGTTTTCATTCTTAAAAATTGCCTTTATGTACCTTTATTTAGAAAAAAATTAATTTCGATTTCAAAATTGTTTATGGATGGATATTCTATTTCTTTTAATGACAGAGTTGTTATAAAAAGGAATAGGGAGATTATCTGTTGTGGTGCATTGATAGGAAATTTGTATACACTTGAACCAAAAGCTCCCATGATGCAAATAGAAATTAATAACTCATCTTCTAATTCCAATAAGAGAAAAGAACCTTCGAAGATGAACCAAACATATCTTTGGCATCTAAGACTTGGTCATTTTAACCTAAGTAGAATTCAAAGGTTAATAGCTTATGGACCTTTGGGTTCATTAGTGGTGGAAGATTTCCCAACCTGCGAATCTTGCTTAGAGGGTAAAATGACCAAGAGGCCTTTTAAGGCCAAGGGGTATAAAGCCAAAGATGTGTTGGAATTGGTTCATTCTGATTTGTGTGGTCCTATGTCTATCCAGCCTAGAGGTGGTTTTGAGTATTTCATCTCTTTTATAGATGATTATTCAAAATATGGATACATTTACTTGATGCGCTGCAAGTCTGAATGCTTTGACAAGTTCAAAGAATTCAAGGCTGATGCAGAGAAATGTCAAGGTAAAAGTATCAAGACATTACAATCAGATCGTGGTGGTGAGTACCTCTTGGGAGAGTTTAGGAATTACTTATTAGAGGCTGAGATTCAATCCCAATTGTCTGCACCTGGCACACCCCAGTAGAATGGTGTAGCAGAGCAAAGGAATAGGACTCTTATGGAGATGGTTAGATCGATGATGAGTTATTCTGTGTTGCCAGATTCGTTCTGGGGATATGCTCTAGATACGGCAGTGTACATTCTAAACATAGTTCCATCTAAATCAGTGCCTTCTACTCCTACAGAATTGTGGACTGGGCGAAAGCCAAGTATGAGACATATTCGGATTTGGGGGAGTCCAGCACATGTGCTAAATGCAGATACTGGTAAGTAGGAACCTCGTACAGAAGTGTGCATGTTCGTTGGCTATCCTTGAGAAACAAAAGGTTGTTTGTTTTATAGTCCTAGAGATCAGAAGGTGATCGTTAGCACGAACGCCAGATTTCTATAGGAAGACTATGTGATGAACCACAAGCCCATGAGTAAGATTGTTCTAGAGGAATTGAAAGGGGAAGTCACTACTTTAGTACCACCGGTACAAGAGGATATACCACAAGTTACTGTTAGTAATATATGAGAGATGTCCTAAGGCAATCGCCTTATGTTTGAACCATTTATATGATAAATGAAGATTCACTATTTGAGTATACATGTTTTCATGTATTTTATTAGATCTTAAACTCATTTACTGAATGTCCACGATACGATTCACAGCATGAGAGAATTTTTGATTGGATCACAACTAGTGAGTATCTCTACATGTGTAATTGTGATGTATCCGAATTATCCCTAGTCGATGAATTGATGGATTTAGACACCATCGATTCTGTCGAGACTAGCACGAGGTATACTCCTTGGTGTATCCAAGCAGCTGTTTCTCACTGGTTGGAGACATTGTGATGTCTGGAGTTAATCATGGATGCTAGTTATGGTAACTAGTTCATTGGAGTGACCAACCGTAAGACTTCATATGGTTCTATGCGTATATAGATATATCAATGAAGTTCTTACTGCAGCTTAAGTGCGATGTTCCTTTGACTTGCGGTATTCAAGTCATCTTGATCATAAAGACTTATGCTTTGACATCTTAAGCATGCATCTCTGAGGAGATGTGGACCCGAGATGATTGGGTATAAGTCGAAGTGATCGAAGGTGTTTGAATAACCTATAAAGGATTCACCACTCCTTGCGAGGAGATGTATACCCATGGCCTCTTGTCAAATTGTTACTAAAGTCTTTGGCCAAAGCATTATATGTTTAGAGTAAGGTACTCTTGGATACATGTGCAGTAACTAGAATCCGTAGGATGAGGAAATGTACTTGGGCTAGGTGTGACGTAGTCAACCTAGTGGGGACTGACACGATAGACCATGTCCTGAACCAAGTGGGTATAAGATGAGTAAAGGGAATGAGGCATGATTCATTGAAGCTGCTGAAGGGTTTCAGAAATAGTTCTGGATCAACCGTTGATCTTTTCGATTAATTGGGGATCATGATGTACTACTAGGTGCCACTCATGATCGTTCTATAATTAATGGTTAATTATAGACGCCCAACATAAACCGAAAACCTATTTGGTCACACGCACAACGAGCGTAATCCGAAGGATTTAAAACGAGCTTGAGAAACAGATTCTCAGACCGAGAGAAACTAGGTTTGGTTGGACCAAACAAGGAGCGAGCATGAAATCGTTTCAGTCGCAATGGAAGCATGGATGGGTCGTGTCTTATGAAGACATGATGGATGAACCAAATTGGTTTGGTTCTAATCCAATGGTGGAGAATAAACCAAAGGGGTTTGATTTGTTTTAAACGAATGAACCAAAGTTGGTTCGGTTCATTTTAACTTAAAATAGACCAAATCGGTTTGGTTTATTTTAACTTAAATTAATGGAGCGGGTTAACGGGTTTTTGTTATGAACCAATAACCATTAGGAGAATTTGTTCTCTATAAAATAGGGCTCAAGGGTTTAATGAGAACCCTAATCCAAGTTGCTGCCCCCTCTCCTTCTCCTCTTGTGGTCGGCGCCTAAACCCTAGCTGCCGCCCACCCTTGTGCCACCATCCAAGTTGTTGCCGGCGATCCTCCGGTGATCCTCCTTGGCTCCGGTGACAAAGGACTAGCTGGCCCTCTTCCCTTTGGCCGGCGCTAACTCCTCCACCAAGCTGTCCAGTTTTCTAGATAACTTGTTTTCCTTCATGTCGGAGCATCATTTGGACGACATTTGGAGCTCCAACAGCAGATATTTTGCTGGGGATTCGATCTCCGGTAATCCTCATAGGTGGAGGACGAAGGATTCGTCAAACGGTTGACGAATACCTCTCCGGAGAAGCGAGTTTTTGAGGACTCGTTTTAAATCCGAATTTTGATTCGGATTGTGATCTTCTATCGATCACATCGTCTTCGACACGAGGCTAGTGAATCGTACGAAGACGAGGCTCATGACATTGTGAAGTCATCCCGAAGATACTCGGCGTGGATACGAATAGAGGTGATTCTAGCGAGGATCGCTTCGGTTGATGTCTTTCCCGCTACACATGATACGTCAGGTATACGTAGAATAAATTTCCTTTTATTACAAAATTTGAAACTACGGTTATGTCTACACATGTTGTACTATGCATGCGTGTAGTGTGTGTGTTGTAATAAATTATATTTATTATTTTTATTTCTTCCGCTGTACACATGTTTACGAAACATGTTCGAACACACACTCGCTGCGGTGCAGAAAACCCAACAGTGGTATCAGAGCCCAGGTTGTGTTTCGACATAATCGTAAAATTGTTTTGCAATAGTCGTAATGGTATTTATGGAAATTTTCTACTTTTAGAAGAATCTTCTGATTTGGTCCCTGGCGAACATGAACCTGATCCCTGTACATATGACGAGGCAATCCAAGATAAAGATGCAGTATCTTGGCAAAGTGCAATGAATGTTGAGATTGAATCTATGGATTAAAATCAGGTTTGAGAGCTAGTAGAACCACCCGACGGTGTAAAAACCATTTGATACAAGTGGATATACAAAAGAAAGAGAGGAATAGACAGGAAGGTTGAGACCTTCAAAGCAAGGCTTGTTGCGAAAGGGTATACTCATAAAGAGGGTATCTATTATGAGGTGACCTTTTCGCCGGTAGCAATGCTTAAGTCTATCCGGATTCTCTTTGCATTGCTGCTCATATGGATTATGAGGTATGACAGATGGATGTAATGACAGCTTTCCTTAATGGAAGTCTTGAGGAAAACATCTATATGAAGCAACCAGAAGGATTCATTGCAAAGGGCAAAGAGCATCTTGTGTGTAAGCTTAATCGGTCCATTTATGGATTGAAGCAAGCTTTGAGGTCTTGGAACATCCGCTTTGATGAGGTAATCCAGTCTTATGGATTCATTCAAAGTCTGGATGAGTCTTGTGTATACAAGAGATGTGACGGAAACATAGTGGTATTTCTTGTACTATACATAGATGACATTTTGCTAATTGGCAAAAACATCAAGGTGTTATCGTACGTAAGCGTATGGTTGTCCAAACAGTTTGATATGAAGGACTTGGGAGAAGTAGGACACATCCTTGGGATCAAGGTTATAAGGGATCACAAGAAACGGATGTTGTGCTTATCTCAAGCTTCATACATAGACATCATTATGGATCGTTTTAGCATACAAAACTCCAAGAAATGTTTTTTACCTTTCAAGCATGGAGTTCCTTTGTCTAAAGAGATGTGTCCTAGAACATCTAAGGAGATAAAGGAGATGAAGGCAGTTCCTTATGCTTCGGTAGTAGGAAGCCTCATGTATGCGATGTTATATACGAGACCAAATATCTACTTTGCTGTGGGAATGGTCAGTAGATATCAGAGTAATCCAAGACAAGGACATTGGACTGTGGTAAAGCATATATTGAAGTACCTGAGAAGGACTAGGGATTATATGCTAGTTTACCAGGCATACCAGTTACACTCTGTGGGTTACACAGATTCCGACTTCCAATTAGATAGGGATAATAGTAAGTCTACCTCATATTTTGTGTTTACTTTGGGAGGTGGAACCATTGTATGGAGGAGTGTCAAGTAGAAATGTGTGGCGGACTCTACCATGGAAGCTGAGTATGTGGCAGCCTCTTAGGCGGCCAAAGAAGCTGTGTGGCTCAGGAACTTCTTGATGGACTTGGTTGTGATTCCTAGTTTGCTCAGAACTATCACTATATATTGTGATAATAGTGGTGTAGTTGCAAACTCGAAGGAATCATGAGCCCATATGTCAAGTAAACACATAGAGCGCAAGTACCACCTGATAGGAGAAATCGTAAAGAGAGGAGAAGTTGTTGTGGCCAAGATTGCATCGGAGGATAACCTGGCATATCCTTTCACTAAGGCCCTTCCAACGAGAGCTTTTGATAGGCATGTGGAGGGAATGGGAATCAGATGTATGGCAGTTTGAGGACAGCATAGTCTTTTAGTATAAGTGGGAGATTATTGGGATGTATACTGAAAAGTTTATCTTTTGTATGAACATCTTTATTTTTGAAATAAGAATCACATGATTATTGTTTGCATATTTATGGTTATGCATATTGTATGATACCTTACATTGTAGATAACATGGTGTGTGTTAGTGCTTATAAGCTCCACATATCTCCACAATGGCATGATATTGTCCACTTTGGGTCTAAGCCCTCATGGTTTTATTTTTGGGCTTTACCCAAAAGGCCTCATTCCAATGGAGATATCTTTTTTCTTATAAGCACATGATCTTTTCCATGTCTTACCAATGTGGGACTTTGATTGTATTCCCCATACTCCCAACAATCCCCCCCTCAAACGAAGGACCACATTGGGCCCCCCTCAAGCCTATCCCTCCTCGAAGGATTTTCTCTGCTTGATGTCCGATCTTCAACCCACCAGGACTTCCTGCCAGTTGTTCGGTCCCCCCGACCCAACTAGACTTCCGGACTTTGATTGTATTCCCCATACTCCCAACAGTGTGTAGTGTTACACAGGAGATCATGTTATCGTTTCATTGTAAAGTATAAGTAAAGGCTCACAACCGAGATGATTATGGACAAACCATTGGAATGGTTGTAATGTGATTTGGTATTGGTTTGTCTTGACCATAGAATCCCATTAGTACACTTTGTGTGTATTGAGCAGGACTGACTTAGAGGTGATTCAATTTATTGTTGACTACATAATCGAATCGGACCTCACATATTATATTGTACATGCTCTTAATCCCGATATAATAACGGGCACATATACTTAGTATTCATTTCTTTGATTTACCATGGGCATGATTTATAGAGTAAATCGATAGACTCGGTAAGTTGGGAAATGATATTATTTATATGGTGTGCCCTTGATTATAGGAGGAAACCGTTTCCTATATATTAGGATGATGATGTCCCCTTGAGGAGCTCATAAGGTTCATTATGTAAACCCTACAGGTGGACTTGGTCTGGCATGATGATAAGGTTGAGTGGTACTACTCATGGAGTTAGTTGTTGATTAATTAATTGTCAGTAAATTAATTAATCGACGGACATTCGAGATCTTAAACACGGGGGGGGAAATGTACAAATAATATATGGAGCCCATATTAATTCATGGGGGGTGGTTAGGTAGATCAATGATAATCCTCTAGTGGAATGGATTATCATTAATGGATCGGACTTTATGTGGGCTTGATCCATTAGGTTGCCAAGATCCAACTCCTCCTCCTGGTCCCTATTGTAGCCTATTAAAACCTCATGGAGCCTAGATCCAATGATGGAAAATAAAACTCTAGATCCAATGGTAGAAATTAAATCTCTAGATCCGACGGTTGAGATTAAATCTCTAGATCCGACGGTTGAGATTAAATCTCTAGAACCGATGGTGGAGATTAAAACAAGGCTTAAGCCTAACTCTATAAAAGGAGAGATTATGGTGGGCGGCAAGAGCAATAGGAGGCAAGGAGGGGTTAGGGTTTTGGGCGGCAAGGAGCTTGGAGATTGGGTGGCCACAAATTAGAAAATTTCTTTCCTTCTTCTTCCCTAGGTGGTCGGCGCCTATCCTCTTCTTTCCTCTCCTTTGCCGACGTCCAAATCTCTTCTTTCTCTTCTCCTTGGCCGGTTGAAACAAGGGTTAGGGTGATTCCTTGGAGCTCTTGGCCGGCGCCCACCTTCCCTTCTCTTTGGGCCGGCGGCAAGCTTCAAGATGGGAGCTTGTTGGTTGGTCCTAGATTGAGGAGAGTTTTGTTTCATATTCTTCCTTTTGTTCGGAGAAAGAAAAGAAAGGAAGATTTGTGATCTAGGACGCTTCGACTTTTGGAAGATTGTCGCCCACACAACGTCCAAAAGGAGGAAGGACATACAATAGAAGATCGAGAGGTATAACACTTGTTTATATTCTTTTGTATTATGTCTATAATTGTTTTTCAATTATATGCATGTTGTATGTTTTGTTTATCACTAAATTTACTTGGACCCCGAATATAAATGCAAAAACCGGCGATCCATACATCGTCTATTCCGCGACTAATCTAGAATAGAAGTTGGTTGCTTGAACAACAATTTTGTTCAAGTGACCACTCTAATCGAATAGCACGACGATGAAACGGTAGCTTGGGTAGTCCCTCTTGTCAAGGATAAAATTTTTTTATCCAGGGACGTAGAAGGGATTGCCATGAACAAGCGACTGAGTTGAAGTAGGAAGCGAAGTTTCCTACCTTCACCATCTACGTCCCCGGATTAAAAAAATTAATCCTTGACAAAGAGAGATTACCCAAGGAACCAATTCATCGTCGTGCTATTCGAATAGAGTGGTCACTTGAACAAACTTGTTGTTCAAGCAACCTACCTTTTTTCTTCGATTAGCCACGAAATAGACGATGTACGGATCACTGATTGTTGTGTTTATCATCGGGTTCCATGATCATACAATTGTAAACAATCATATAAATAATACAAAAGGACACTAAACAAAATAAACAAGATTATAACTCTTGTTATACCTCTTAATCTTCTATTGTATGTCCTTCCTCCTTTTGGATGTCGTGTGGGCGGCAATCTTCCAAAAGTCGAAGCCTCCTAGATCACGTTCTTCCCTTCCTTGCTCACTCCGAACAAAGGGAAGAATAAAATAAAACTCTTCTCCTATCTAGAACCGACCACCAAGCCAAGGAACTTGATGTTGCCGTCGGCCAAGGAGAGGATGAAGGAGCACCGACCAACCTTGAAGAAAGGTTGCCACCGGCTAAAGGAGAGAGAGAGAGAGGGAGGAGTTGTCGACCAATCTAGAGAGAGAGAGGATGAGGCGCCACCAGCCAAGAAGAGCCAAAACCCTAGAATCCCTTGCCGCCGCCCAATAGGAAGAAGAAAACCCTAGGGTTGCCGCCCACCTCTCCTCTCAAGCCAACTCCAAAAACCCTAACCCTTATTTGATCATCTCCACGCCCAAGCCCTTAACCCTTATTTATAGAGTCAGGCTTAAGCCTCCTTTTAATCTACACTGTCGAATCTAGAGATTTAATCTCAACCATTGGATCTAGAGATTTAATCTCCACCGTTGGATCTAGAGATTTAACCTCTACCGTTGGATCTAGAGTTTCATTTTCCACCATCGGATCTAGGCTTCATGAGGGTTTTAATAGGCTACAATAGGGACCATGATGAGGAGTTGGATCTTGGCCACCCAATGGATCAAGCCCACATAAAGTCCGATCCATTAATGATAATCCATTCCACGAGAGGATTATCATTGATCTACCTCACCAACCCCCATAAATAAATATGGGCTCCATATATTAATTGTTAAAATATCTCCCCGTGTTTAAGATCTCGAATGTCCATCAATTAATTAATTTACTGACAATTAATTAATCAACATCTAACTCCATGAGTAGTACCACTCAACCTTATCATCATGTCGGACCAAGTCCACCTGCAGGGTTTACATGATGATCCTTATGAGCTCCTTAAGGGGACATCATCATCCTAATATATAAGACACAGTTTCCTCCTATAATCAACGACACACCATGTAAATAATATAATTTCCCAATTTACTGAGCCTATCCATTTAATCTATAAATCTCACCCAATGGTAAATCAAAGAAATAAATACTAAGTACATGTGCCAGTTATTATATTGGGATTAAGAGCATGTACACCATAATATCCGAGGTCCGATTCAATTATGTAGTCAACAATAAATTCAATCACCTCTAAGTCGGTCCTTCTCAAGACACACAAAGTGTACTAGTGTAATTATATGGTCAAGATAAACCAATACCAAATCACACTACAACCACACCAATGATTTGTCCAAAACCATCTCGGTTGTGAGCCTCTACTTATACTCTACAAGGAATTAATAACATGATCTCCCGTGTGACACTATACACCATGTTATATACAATGTAATGTATCAAACAATATGCATAACCATAAATATGCAAATAATGATCATGTGATTCTTATTTCAAAAATAAAGATGTTCATACAAAAGATAGACTTTTCAGTATACATCCCTACAATCTCCCACTTATACTAAAAGACTATGTTGTCCTCATACTACTATACATCTGATTCCCATTCCCTCCACATGCCTATCAAAAGCTCTCGCTGGAAGGGCCTAAGTGAAAGGATCTGCCAGGTTATCCTCTGATGCAATCTTGGCCACAACAACTTCTCCTCGCTTTACGATTTCTTGTATTAGGTGGTACTTATGCTCTATGTGTTTACTTGCCTTATGAGCTCGTGGTTCCTTCGAGTTTGCAACTGCACCATTGTTATCATAATAAATTGTGATAGTTCTGGGCAAACCAGGAATCACATCCAAGTCCATCAAAAATTTCCTGAGCCATACAACTTCTTTGGCCGCCTCAGAGGCTGGCACATATTCAACTTCCATGGTAGAGTCCGCCACGTATTTCTGCTTGACACTCCTCCATACAATGGCTCCACCTCCCAAAGTAAACACAAAACCTGAGGTAGACTTACTGTTATCCCTATCTGATTGGAAATCAGAATCTCTCTAACCCACAGGGAGTAATTGATCTGCCTGGTATACCAGCATATAATCCCTAATCCTTCTCAGATACTTTAATATATGTTTTATCGCAGTCCAATGTCCCTATCCTCGATTACTCTGATATTTACTAACCATGCCACCGGTAAAGCAGATATCCGGTCTCGTACATAGCATAGCATACATGAGGCTTCCTACTGTCGAAGCATAAGGAACCACCTTTATCTCCTCTATATCCTTTGATGTTCTAGGACACATCTCTTTAGATAAAGGAACTCCATGCTGGAAAGGTAGAAAACCTTTCTTGGAGTTCTCCATGCTAAAATGAGCCAAAATGGTGTCTATGTATGAAGCTTGAGATAAGCACAACATCCTTTTCCTACGATCCCTTATAACCTTGATCCCTTTCACAATAAGCCTTGCTTTGAAGGTCTCAACCTTCCCATCTATTCCTCTCTTTCTTTTGTAGATCAACTTGTATCCAATGGTTTTTACACCATTGGGTGGTTCTACTAGCTCCCAGACCTGATTTGAATTCATAGATTCTATCTCAGAATTCATTGCACTTTTCCAAGATACCGCATCTTTATCTTGGATTGCCTCGTCATATGTCCAGGGATTAGCTTCATGTTCGCCAGGGACAAAATCAGAAGATTCTCCCAAGAACATAAATCTTATCAGGCTGTCTAACAACCCTCCCACTACGATGAGGTATCATTTGTGTATCCTCTGTGATACGCGGTGCAGTCACTTGTGGTATATCCTCTTGTACCGGTGGTATTGAACTAGTGACTTCCCCTTTCAATTCCTCCAAAACAATCTTACTCTTGGGCTTGTGGTTCATCACATAGTCTTCCTCTACAAATCTGGCGTTCGTGCTAACGATCACCCTATGATCTCTAGAACTATAGAGAAAACCACCTTTCGTTCCTCTAGGATAGCCAACAAACATGCGTACTTCTATACGAGGTTCCAACTTACCAGCATCTGCCTTCAACACATGTGTTGGACTCCCCCAAATTTGAATAAGTCTCAGACTAGACTTTCGCCCAATCCATAATTCTGTGGGAGTAGAAGGCACTGATTTAGATGGTACTAAGTTCAGAATATACACTGTCGTATCCAGAGCATACCCCCAGAACCAATCTGGTAACTCAGAATAACTCATCATCGATCTAACCATCTCCATAAGAGTCCTATTCCTTCGCTCCGCTACACCATTCTACTGGGGTGTGCCAGGTGCATACAATTGGGATTGAATCCTAGCTTTTGATAAGTAATTCCTAAACTCTTCCAAGATGTACTCACCACCACGATCAGATCATAGTGTCTTGATACTTTTACCATGATGTTTCTCCACATTAGTCTTGAATTCTTTAAACCTGTCCAAGCATTTAGACTTGCGGTGTCTCAAGTAAATGTATCCATATCTTGTATAATCATCTATAAAAGAGACAAAATATTCAAAACCACCTCTAGCCTGGATAGACATAGGACCACACAAATCAGAATGAACCAATTCCAACACATCTTTGCCTTTATACCCCTTGGCCTTAAAAGGCATCTTGGTCATTTTACCTTCCAAGCAAGATTCACAGGTTGGGAAATCTTCCACCACTAATGAACCCAGAGTTCCATTAGCTATCAACCTTTGAATTCTACTTAAGTTAATATGACCTAACCTTAGATGCCAAAGATATGTTTGGTTCATTTTCAAAGGTTCTTTTCTCTTATTAGTTTTAGAAGATGAGTTATTTACTTCTATATGTATCGTGGGAGCTTTTGGTTCAAGGGTATATAAATTTCCTATCAATGCACCAGAACAGATAATCTCCCTATTCCTTTTTATAACAACTCTGTCATTAAAAGAAATAGAATACCCATCCAAAAATAATTTAGAAACCGAAAATAAATTCTTTCTAAATAAAGGTACACAAAGGCAATTTCTCAGAACCAAAGTTTTATTCCTATCAATAGATAAATAAATATCTCCTACTTCAACAACCGCCACCTTCGTAGCATCGCCAAAGTAAATGGTAATCTTCTCTTCAACTAGTCGGCTGGTTTCCTGGAACCCCTGCAAAGTATTCCAGACATGATCAGTGGCTCCTGTATCAACACACTAGGTGTCGGTAGATAACACCGCTAAACATGTTTCAACGACTAGACTAAAAGATATACCTTTGTTATGCTTTCGGTTGGAGCAGTCATTCTTTCAATGTCCAGTCTACTTACAAGTGAAGCACTTGCCTTTCTGCTTCTTCACTCCTCATCGAGATCCTCCCGCCACCTTTGTCCCACCTTGTTTCTTCTTCTTCTTGCCTTTCGGATTAAAAGTAGAAACATTTTGGGCAACCATAGCTTGAGCTTGAACACTCTGACGAAAAAGCCCCTCTGCCGCCTGGAGTTCTGTCAGAAGCTCCGCCAACGAATACAACCTTTTATTCATGTTGTAGTTTAGGCGAAACTGCTCAAAACTCCTAGATAGAGACTGGAGAATGATATCGACCTGGGTTTCCCCATCGATCTAAGCTCCAAGGATTTCCAACTCATTCAAATGAGCTATCATCTTGCGAACATGATCCCTCATGGGTGTTTCCTCGATCATGGTGGTCGTCATCAAGTTCCTCATGGCTTCCTGCCTAGCAGCCTGATTCTGGTGTTTGAAAAGCTCCTTGAGATTGAGCATCATGTCATAAGTAGTGGGCATGGCTTGATGCTGATGTTGCAATACATTTGACATAGAAGCCAAAATGTAACACCGCGCCATCTCATCAGCCTTTATCCACTTCTTATAAGTGTCTTTTTTCCTTTTCCTCAGAATCATCCGCAGGCTTAGGAGGACAATCTTCGAAGAGTACATACTTGTGCTCCTCAACAGTCAAGACAATATCAAGATTCCTTTTCCAATCAACATAATTGGGTCCAGTAAGTTTATTCTCTTTTAGTATCACAGAAAGCGAGTTAAAAGTCATTTTTTGAAAAACCTAAGAATCACATAGATCAAAACATTAGATTTCAATAAATTATTAATTCCTCAAACAATAAAATTTTAAAATCAACCATCACCTCAAAACACCGAGAATATTGTATGCCATGATCGTGTGGACGTATAAAAATTCTACATTTGTAAGAGGAGGTTTTACCCATTAATTTTACTATCTTATCAACCTAACTTTTTGACAAATAAAATTAATAGTTGGTTCCTCTTTGGCTCTACAAATAAAAGCAGTGACTCCGATGGGGAGGATACTCCTATTTGCATCTAAGTGTTCACCATTACTTGTTACCAAAGAAATTATCTCGGATTATGTCCCTTCCAATGGGGAAGTACACACACTCCTAAATAATTTTCTATAACCATATTTGACCTTGTGATCCTCAAAACAAACAAATCTGATGGGGAGGAAGGCACTCAGAGTCGACGCGCAAGTTTGTTTGCATCACATGTCAAATCGTAATGGAGGCCGTGAGAATTTATAAAAAAATATCCCTCTCCAACTTAGTAATTTAAAATTGAGGAATTTTCCTAGCACACGACATGCATATCAAATAAGAAGCTATAAATATGAAAAAAGAAAATTCCAACTATTATGGCTTTTGTTCTCCAATATGCCTCCCGTCGTATCGCCATCTCGTCCGCTCCTCCCTATGCCATGTACAAGCCATCCGGAGATCTGAGCCGAGAATAATTATTTTAATTTACATCCATCGATCCTATACTTCACGAAGGAGTGTACATAAAATCAAGATCAAAAGTAAAATAAAATAAAAGAGTGGCTAAACAATGTCGTACTTAATTACAAATATTAAATACTAGCCTCATCAACCCCGAGGATTCAAATAATAATACAATTACACACATCCAATCACATACACACACATATGGCCATAATAGTTGGATCTTATGCCTGTAACCAAAACGTTAGCCTACGCACATCCTACTATTATCCGACACATATAATATATGATAAGTGCATAAAAGTAGCCGAATCCTAAACACACAAAACCGGAAACCGTGGCTCTGATACCACTTGAACGGATGAAGCTTCTCTTCCCACTTCAACTCGGTCACTTGTTCATGGCGATCCCATCTACGTCCCCGGATTAAAAAAATTAATTCTTGACAAAGAGAGATTACCCAAGGAACCAATCCATCATCGTGCTATTCAAATAGAGTGGTCACTTGATAAAACTTGTTGTTCAAGCAACCTACCTCTTTTCTTCGATTAGTCGTGGAATAGACGATGTACAGATCATCAGTTTTTGTGTTTATCATCGGGATCCATGATCATACAATTGTAAACAATCATATACATAATACAAAAGAACACTAATCAAAATAAACAAGATTATACCTCTTGTTATACCTCTTGATCTTCTATTGTATGTCCTTCCTCCTTTTGGACGTCGTGTGGGCGATGATCTTCCAAAAGTCGAAGCCTCCTAGATCACATTCTTCCCTTCCTTGCTCACTCCTAACAAAGGGAAGAATAAAACAAAACTCTTCTCCTATCTAGAACCGACCACCAAGCCAAGGAACTTGATGTTGTTGTCGAGCAAGGAGAGGATGAAGGAGCACTGGCCAACCTTGAAGAAAGGTTATCGCCAGGCAAAGGAGAGAGAGAGAGAGAGGGAGGAGTTGTCGGCCAATCAAGAGAGAGAGAGTATGAGGAGCCGCCAGCCATGAAGAGCCAAAACCCTAGAATCCCTTTCCGCCGCCCAATAGGAAGAAGAAACCCTAGAGTTGCAGCCCACCTCTCCTCTCAAGCCAACTCCAAAAACCCTAACCCTTATTTGATCATCTCCACGCCCAAGCCCTTAGCCCTTATTTATAGAGTTAGGCTTAAGCCTCCTTTTAATCTCCACCATCGGATCTAGAGATTTAATCTCAATCGTCGGATCTAGAGATTTAATCTCCACCGTCGAATCTAGAGATTTAACCTCCACCGTTGGATCTAGAGTTTCATTTTCCACCATTCGATCTAGGCTTCATGAGGGTTTTAATAGGATACAATAGTGACCATGAGGAGAAGTTGGATCTTGGCCACTCAATGGATCAAGCCCACATAAAGTTCGATCCATTAATGATAATCCATTCCACTAGAGGATTATCATTGATCTACCTCACCAACCCCCATAAATAAATATGGGCTCCCAATATTAATTGTACAAATATCTCCACATGTTTAAGATCTCGAATGTCCGTTAATTAATTAATTTACTAACAATTAATTAATCAACATCTAACTCCATGAGTAGTACCACTCAACCTTATCATCATTCCGGACCAAGTCCACCTACAGGGTTTATATGATGATCCTTATGAGCTCCTCAAGGGGACATCATCATCCTAATATATAGGACACGGTTTCCTCCTATAATCAATGGGCACACCATGTAAATAATATCATTTCTTAACTTACTGAGTCTATCGATTTAATCTATAAATCTCGCCCATTTGTAAATCAAAGAAATAAATACTAAGTACATGTGTCCATTATTATATCAGGATTAAGACCATGTACACCATAATATCCGAGGTCCGATTCAATTATGTAGTCAGCAATAAATTGAATCACCTCTAAGTCGGTCCTTCTCAATACACACAAAGTGTACTAGTGTAATTCTATGGTCAAGACAAACCAATATCAAATCATACTATAACCATACCAATGGTTTGTCCAAAACCTTCTCGGTTGTGAGTCTCTACTTATACTCTATAAGGAACTGATAACATGATCTCCCGTGTGACACTACACACCATGTTATCTACAATGTAATGTATCATACAATAAGCATAACCATAAATATTCAAACAATGATCATGTGATTCTTATTTCAAAAATAAAGATGTTCATACAAAAGATAGACTTTTCAATATACATCCCTACAGGCAGATCCTTTCACTAAGGCCCTTCCAATGAGAGCTTTTTATAGACATGTATGGGAATCAGATGTATGGCAGTTTGATGGCAGCATATTCTTTTAGTATATGAGGGATATTGTTGGGATGTATACTGAAAGTCTAGCCTTTGTATGAACATCTTCATTTTGAAATAAGAATCACATGATCATTGTTTGCATTTTTGCATATTGACTGATACTTTACATTGTAGATAACATTGTGTGTGGTGTTACACAGAAGATCATGTTATCAGTTCCTTGTAAAGTATAAGTAGAGGCTCACAACCAAGATGGTTTTGGACAAACCATTGGCATGGTTGTAGTGTGATTTGATATTGATTTATCTTGACAATAGAAGTACACTGGTACACTTTGTGAGTATTGAGCAGGACTGATTTAGAGATGATTCAATTTATACTGAATATATGATTGAACCAGACCTTAGATATTATGGTGTACATGCTCTTAATCCCGATATAATAACGGGCATATGTACTGAGTATTTATTTCTTTGATTTACCAATGGGCGAGATTATGTGTTAAATCGATAGTCCTGGTAAGTTGGAAAATAATATTATTTACATGGTGTGCCGTTCATTATAGGAGGAAACCGTGTCTTATATACTAGGATGATAATGTCCCCTTGAGGTGCTCATAAGATTCATCATGTAAATCCTTTAGGTGGACTTGGTCCAACATGATGATAAGGATGAGTGGTACTACTCATGGAGTTAGATATTAATTAATTAAATTATCAGTAATTTAATTAATTAATGGACATTCGATACTTAAACATGAGGAGATATTTTGTACAAATAATATGTGGAGCCCATATTTAATTATGGGGGTTGGTGAGGTAGATCAATGATAATCCTTTAGTGGAATGTATCATCATTATTGGATCGGGTTTTATGTGGTTCGGATCCTTTGGGTGGCCAAGATCCAACTCCTCCTCATGGTCCCTATTGTAGCCTATAATAAATACCACGTGAAGTCTAGATCTATATAAGGGTTGGCGAGGCTTGGGCAGCAACATAAGTGGTGCTAGGGTTTTGGAGTTGGCGTGGGAGGCTTAGGCGGCAAGAAGTGGTGGCTAGGGTTTTGTTTCTCCTTGTGGGCGGCGGCAACCTAGGGCTTTTCTTCTCCTTTGGCCGGCACCACCCTCTTCCTTCTCCAGTGCCGACGCTTCCCTTTCCATCTCCTAGGGTCGACGACAACAATGGTTAGGGTTCCTCCTTCCTTTGTCTTGGCCGGCACACCCTCTCCCTCTCCTTATGGCTGGCGAACACCAAGCTTGGTGGTCGGCGTAAGCAAGGAGAAGAAGGGAGCTTTTGTTCTTCGTTTGTTCGGAGCGAGAAAGGAAGGGAAGACCCGATCTAGGAGGCTTCAACTCTTGGAAGATCATCGCCCACACGACATCCAAGAGGAGGATAGGAATACAATAGAAGATCAAGAGGTAAAACAAGAGGTATAATCTTGTTTAGTTTTGATTCTAGTTCTATTTTATTTTGTATGTTATTGATTAACATAGACCCCAATGTTAAACACAAAAACCGGCGATCCGTTCATCATCTATTCCATGGCTAATTGAGGAAAAGAGTTAGGTTGTTTGAACAACAAGTTTGTTCAAGTGACTACTCAAATCGAATAACACGATGATGGATCGGTTGCTTGGGTAATCCATCTCCGTCCGGATTAGTTTTATTTGATAAAATATTAATCCGGGGACATGTGATAGGATCACCATGCACAAGCGACCGAAAAGGGAAGCAATTCCCTTCAATTCTAGGATTTCGGTTTCACTTATGTATCGCAAAATATGCTATCAATTGGTCATTGTCTAAACGTCTAACTATGGACTTATGGAAGGGACATCATACACTACCCCAATGAACCTTCGTATCTATCGGGAGCTATTTCTGCCTTACGAGGATAGGATATTGTAAGGGCAATCAACCCATGAATGATGTGTTTTGATGTGTGTGGCAAAGGTTAAAGTTAGATTGTTATTGGTTTAATATGTGTGATGAAGTCGTGTAGGACTTAGTAATTCACACATGGAGAAAGCATTGGTAAGTCACCATCTCATGACTCGGTCCTTGAGTTGGTGAATGATAGCATTGCGAAAGCCTCATGCTTAGTGCATCCGAGGGACCGTCGGACGAGGTGCATTGGAGTGAAGCCGAAGGAAGTAGACTTCAGGGTGAGAAGCGAAGGATGGTGCTATGAAGCCGTGCGCTTGGTGCATCCGAGGGATGTGGTCGTATGAAGAGAACTTCAAGGCGAGGGACTCCAAGGGAAGATGAGAGTGAGCGATTGTAACCGGGGATGGGGTAGCTCATAAGTGAACTTGACCAAATGGCTAAGTGTCGAATGAGTGTTTCTCGACAACAGTCGACTGCCATGATATGGCAGTCGACTGCTCCAAGTCGAATGGAGACTCGACTGGTGTTCGAGTCTGGTTTTTGGCCGAACAATCGACTGTCAAGGGATGACAGTCGACTTATCTTGCCATAAGTCGATTGCCAAGGATGGCAGGCGACTACTCACGAGGGTTTCGGGCATAGAAGGTTGGAGAGTCGACTGATCGACCTGATCACTCAACTGTTGGCTCCATCAGTCGACTGATGGGAAGATCAGTCGACTGATGTGGGAGTCATTGGTTGAAATCCAATGTGGAAGAAGTCGTTGCGAGGCAACAGTTATAGGAGGAGTCGACTGATCGAGGCATCAGTCGACTGCTAGCTTCCAACAGGAAGAATGGCCTCTTCCCTATAAGAAGACGCCTTGGGTCATCTTGGGGGGTTAATGCTTCAACTCTAAACAACACCCAAGTGCCCAAAATGTTTCCTACTCTTCTTACTTGCATTTATTTCAATCCTATTGTAAGAAGAGAGATTCTTGTAAGAAAGGTTACCTCCACTTAGCTTTGTGCAAAGGAGAGACTAGTGGAATTGTGTAGGCGTGATTCACCTTGGAAGAATCGGTCGTGGATTAGCGGCAAGGGTCGTGAACCATGTTATATTGGTTTGTTAGAGCTTGTTTCTTAATTGTCTTTATTACTAGTATTTCCACTGCGCTAATCTTAGGTGTAGACGATCAAGAATGAGCGAATTCCACCATCCGCGATAAAGGGCTATTCACCCCCTCTAGTCGGCCATCGATCCTCCAACAAGTGGTATCAGAGCGAGGAGATTGTTACTGGACTCACCGCCACTACAATCAACTACAATGGCCGGCTCCAACATCCATTCGCGAAAGTTTGAGGGGGAATTCACTTGGTGGAAAAAGAGAATGGAGGTATTTTTCAAAATCGACTTTGAAATTAAGTTAATTATGGAAAACGATTTCGAGTTGCCTAGGGACGAGGAAGGGAAGCCACTATAGAAATCAAGATGGACAAAGAAGCAAAGAGAGGAGTACTTGGCGAATTCAAAGGCCAAACATCATCTATTCAACGTGCTCCCTCAACAAGAAGTCAACCGAATAGGAGAATGTGCTAGCGCCAAAGAGATGTGGGAAAAGCTTATAGAACTTCATGAAGGCACATCCGAGGCCAAGCTAGCAAGAAGAGATGTCCTCTGCTCCCAACTCAATAGTATCAAACTCGATAAAAGGGAGAAGGTAACATCTTTACATTCTCATTTTAAAGAAATTCTTAACGGTTTATCTAGTGTAGGGGAGAAGCTCTCCAATAGGGACATGATCATGAAGGCAATTGATGCATTCCCTCGATCATCAAGGTGGAGTTCCATGGTGGACTCATTTTATATCTCAAAGAATCTAGAGGTAAGTACTCTAGATGAATTTTTCTCCACTATGGAATTACACGAGTCTAGGCTTGAAGGAATAGAAGAAGATCCAATCAAGCCATCAAGGGGAATAGTGCTCATGGCCGATAAGGGAAAGAAGAAGAAGAAGGAGATTGCACCGTCTTCATCCGATGAATCATCCTCTTCCTCATCAATGGATAGCAATGAGGAGGCCTACATGGTAAGAAAGGTGAGACGTGCACTTAAGAATTTTAAATTTAATAAATCTCAGTATAGGGGAAGAAGGCCAAGGAGGAAGATCATTTATTACAATTGCCAAGGAAAGGGACACATAAGGGATGATTGTCCCCTCTTGAACAAAAGCAAGGAGGAAAAAAGAAAGAAAGAAGAGAAGAAGAAGGGGAGGAAGAAAAAGGAAGAAGAAAAGAAAACTAAAGAAAAAGGGAAGGCTAAGGCACACAAGGCCACATGGAATGATCCATCATCCTCATCGGAAGAAGAAGAAGCCTTCACAAGCCTTGCCCTAATGGCAATAGAGTGTTGGATCGAGAAGCGTCGCTAGAGGGGGGGGGTGAATAGCGATCGTAAATATTTTCGTCGTTTCGTTCGAGTAGACAATTAAACGCAGAGGAAAATAAAGAGACACGTTTATTTTACTTGGTTCACAACCCAGCGGTTGCTACTCCAAGGCTCTATCGGTCCTAGACCGCGTACGGAGGGCAAAGCACTAAAACGTCTCCTCCTCATTGGAGGTAGGAGACAACGATCACAAAACCGAATGTACGAGGATGAGGCAACAAGCCTACCTCACCTCGTTACGAATAAAAACAACGAATACAATATGAAAATATATTACTAGATGTTGCTGTCGACGAAGAAGATCTGAACTTGTTGTCGCGTCGGCGTTATGACGGTGTTGGAGCGTTGGCGTTGTAGGAGCACTTGATGAATAAACTTGATGATGTTTGGAGTTGGAATCCACCCCTCCTTTTATAGATTTTGGCCTCTGAATTTGTCTCCTCTTTTTTCGGAACAGATCATGAAGTTGTATAATTTTTATCAGCCACGTCGAAACCTTATCCGAGCGCAAAGGTCGATTCGCCGCCATCACGACCGATGACTCCCATCACCCATCGATGAGCATCACGAGCCTAATGTCCGCCACTTGAGGTTAGCTTGATAAATGCGACGGGACCTTCCACAGAAGTCTTAGTAGGATCGCCGAAGAGGACACGACCAATCTCTCACCTCGATACTTACCTTGTAGCTCTCGCTTTCGGCCTTCCACTCGATTCCTTCGGCTCCCTCTGAAGTCACTCGAGTGTCTTCCGACCACCGATGGAATTCGAGGCACATTGGCTCCCATGTCCCCGGATTAAAATTTTCACTAATGAAAGGATTAATCCGGATGGGATGAGCTTCCTTAGCAACACCATTTCGTCGTCGTGCTAACAACTTGAGTGGTCGCTTGAACAAACTAGTTGTTCAAGCAACACAACTCTTCTAG
Source organism: Wurfbainia villosa (assembly GCA_025175895.1). NCBI lineage: Eukaryota > Viridiplantae > Streptophyta > Magnoliopsida > Zingiberales > Zingiberaceae > Wurfbainia > Wurfbainia villosa. Next base: position 18,980,266 of record CM046008.1, on the reverse strand, counting down.
TTGGTTAGCCGCGGAAGAGGCAGCGGATGGATCGCCGGTTTTGTGTTTGTCTTGGGGTCCATGATTATACAACATATATTCATATACAACATGCATAATCAAAACAAATAAGAACATGCTCAGATCTGTACATAAAGTTAAAATAACTTTATACCTTACGATCTTCTACCGTATGTCCTATCCTTCTCGTGGACGACGTGTGGACGAAGATCCTCCACGAGTTGAAGCTTTCTAGATCGAGTTCTCCTCTACCTTGTCCGCTGCGAACAAAGAGAAAAACGAACAAAACCTTTTCCTTTCTAGAACCGCCACCAAGAAAAGAAGTTTGATGTAACCGGCCAAGGAGCGAATGATGATCGCGGCCAACTTTGAGACAAAGTTGCACGCCCACTGGATGAGGGAGGAAGAAGCTTGGAACCACCGCCACCAAGGATTGAGGAGAGAAGAATGAGGGCCGCCAAGGAAGAAAGGAGAGGTCTACAAGATGGGCGCGCCGGCCAAGCCTTGATGGAGAATAATGGGCGCCGCAACAATGTTGGAAGAAGGAAAGTTGCCGCCCAAGCTCTATCTCCAAACCCTAGCCGCCTACTGATAAGAGCCAAAACCCCAAGCCTCAATTCAACCAAAAGTATATTTTTAGCCGCCCAACCCTAAGCCGTATATTTATAGAATTTAGGAGAAAGTTGGTAAGCCTAAAATATAGGAACTAATTCCTATATTCTTGCCGCCCAACCCCTAACTCCTCTAGGGTTTGTTGCCGCCCAACCCATGGATGAGCCAAACCTAATTCTATAATTTAGGCTTAAGCTTCCTCTAATCTCCACCGTCGGATCTAGGATTTAATCTCCACCGCCGGTTCTAGGGATTTAATCTCCACCGTCGGATCTAGGATTTCATCCCAACCATCGGATCTATGGATTAATCCAACCGTTGGTTCTAGGGTTTCATCCTAACCATTGGATCTATGGATTTAATCCAACCGTTGGTTCTAGGTTTTGTTTTACATTCTTGGATCTAGACTTCTCAAGGATTATATTAGGCTACGATAGGGACCATAAGGAGGAGTTGGGTCTTGGCCACCCGATGGATCGGAACCACACAAACTTGATCCATCAATGATGTTCCATTCCACTAGAGGATCATCATTGAACTACCTCACCAACCCCCATAAATTAATATGGGCTCCATATATTATTTGTACATTTATCTCCCCGTGTTTAAGATATCGAATGTCCGTCAATTAATTGATTCTTGACCATCAATTAATTAACATCTAACTCCTCAGTAGTACCACTCAACCTTATCATCATGTTGACTAAGTCAACCGGTGGGTTTACATGATGAACCTTATGAGCTCCTCGAGGGACATCATCAACCTAATATATAGGACACGGTTTCCTCCTATAATCAGCACACCATGTAAATAATATTATTTCCCAACTTACGGGCATATTGATTTAATCCATCTAAATCTCACCCATTGGTAAATCAAAGAAATAAATACTAAGTACATGTGCCCGTTATTATATCGGGATTAAGAGCATGTACAACATAATATCCGAGGTCCGATTCAATTATGTAGTCAACACTAAATTGAATCACCTCTATGTCAGTCCTACTCAATACACCTAAGTGTACTAGTGTAACTCTATGTTCAAGATAAAACAATACCAAGCTACACTACAACCATGCCAATGGTTTGTCCAAAACCATTTTGGTTGTGAGCCTTTACTTATATTTTACAAGGGACTGATAACATGATCTTCTGTGCCACACCAAGCACCATGTTATCTACAATGTAAAATATTAGACAATATGCACACATATATAATGAATTTATAAAATGCAAACAGTGATCATGTGATTCTTATTTCAAAATAAAATGTTCATACAAAAAGAGCTAGGCTTTCAGTATACATTCCAACAATCTCCCACTTATACTAAAGACTATATCTGTCATCACTCGCCATACATCGATCCCCATGTCCTCCACATGCCTATCAAAGCGCTTTATTTGGAAGGGCCTTAGTGAATGGATCGCCCGAGGTTATCCTCTCGATGCAATCTTGGCGACGCAACTTCTCCTCTCTTTACGATCTCTCGTATGAGGTGGTACTTGCGCTCTATGTGTTTACTTGCCTTATGGGCTCGTGGTTCCTTGAGTTTGCAATTGCACCCTTTATTATCACAATAAATTGTGATAGTTACGGGCAAACCGGGAATCACATCCAAGTCCATCGAAGTTCTGAGCCATCTGACTTCCTTCGCCTCGAGGTGCCACATACTCGCTTCCATGGTAGAGTCCATACGCATTTACCTTGACACTCCTCCATACTATGGCTCCACCTCCAAAGTAAACACAAACCAGGGTAGACTTACTCTTGTCCCTATCGATTGGAAATCAGAATCCGTGTAACCTCGAGGACTAATTGATCTGCCGTAAACGGCATATAATCCTAGTCCTTCTCGGTGTACTTGATATATGCTTTACAGCGATCCAATGTCCCTGTCCGGGATTACTACGATATCGCTAACCATGCCCACAAGCGGATATCTGGTCTAAATACATAGCATAGCATACATAAGGCTTCCCTCTGTAGAAGCGCATAAGGAACCGCCTTCATTCCTCTATCTCCTTTGATGTTTTGGGACACATCTCTTTAGATAAAGGAACTCCATGCCTAAAAGGTAGAAAACCTTTCTTGGAGTTACGCATGCTAAAGCGAGCAAGGATAGTGTCAATGTATGAAGCTTGAGATAAGCACAACATCCTTTTCTTGCGATCCCTTATAACTTTGATCCCAAGGATGTGTCCACTTCTCCCAAGTCCTTCATGTCAAGCTGTTTGGACAACCATACCCTTACGTCGATAACACTTTGATATTGTTGCCAACTAACAAAATGTCATCTCGTATAGTACAAGAAACACCACTACGTTTCCATCACATCTCTTGTATACACAAGGCTCATCAGGACTTTGAATAAATCCATATGGTGGATTACCTCATCAAGCGGATGTTCCAAGATCTAGAAGCTTGATCCATAAATGGACGATTAAACACATACAAGATGCTCTTTGCCTTTAGCAATGAATCCCTCACAGTTGCCGCATATAGATGTTCTCCTCAAGACTTAGTTAAGGAAAGCTGTCTTGACATCCATCTGCCATATCTCATAATCCATATGAGCAGCTATAGATAAGAGAATCTGGATAGACTTAAGCATAGCTACCGGCGAAAAGGTCTCCTCATAATCGATACCCTCTTTATGAGTATACCCTTTTAACAAGCCTAGCTTTGAAGGTCTCAACCTTCCGTCTACTCCTCTCTTTCTCTTGTAGATCCACTTGCATCCAATGGTTTTTACACCATCCGGTGGGTCTACTAGCTCCAGACTGATTAGAATCCATAGATTCTATCTCAATTCATCGCTCTTTGCCAAGATCGCATCTCTATCTTGGATTGCCTCGTCATATGTCCAGGATCAGTTCATGTTCACGAGGGACCAAGTCCGAAGACTCTCCCAAAAACATGAATCTCGGGTTGTCTAACAACCCTCCCACTCTGACAGGTGCCTCACTGTATGCTCTGTGACACGTCGTGCAGTGACTTGTGGTGTCTCCTCTTGTACCGGTGGTACTGAAGTCGGGACTTCCCCTGTCAACTCCTCAAGAACAATCCTACTCGTGGGCTTGTGGTTCATCACATAGTCCTCCTCTAGAAATCTGGCATTCGTACTACGATCACCTTGATCTCTAGGACTATAGAATAAACCACCCTTCGTTCCCTTAGGGTAGCCAACAAACAAGCGCATACTGTGCGAGATTCCAACTTACATCTCCCTTGACGTATGTTTGGACTACCCCCAATCCGAATATGTCTTAGACTAGGCTTTTCGCCCATCCACAACTCTGGAGTAAGTGACTTAGATGGAACCAAGTTCAGAATGTGTGCTGCTGTTTCCAGAGCAAACCCCCAGAATGAATCAGGTAACTCAGAATAACTCATCATAGATCTGACCATCTCCATAAGAGTCCTATTCCTTCGCTCCGCCACACCATTCTGTTTGGGGTGTGCCAGGTGCGGACAATTGGGATTGAATCCCGACCTCTGATAAGTAACTCCTAAACTCTCCCAAGAGGTACTCGCCACCACGATCAGATCGTAATGTCTTGATACTTTTACCTTGACGGTTCTCCACATCAGCCTTGAATTCTTTGAACTTGTCAAAGCATTCTGACTTGCGGCGCATCAAGTAAATGTATCCATACCTTGAATAATCGTCTATAAAAGAGACGAAGTATTCAAAGCCACCTCTTGCTTGGATAGACATAGGACCGCACAAATCAGAATGAACCAATTCTAACACATCTTTGGCTCTATACCCCTTGGCCTTAAAAGGCCTCTTGGTCATTTTACCTTCCAAGCAAGATTCGCAGGTTGGGAGATCCTCCACCACTAATGAACCCAAAGGTCCATCGGCTATCAACCTTTGAATTCTGCTTAGGTTAATATGACCAAGCCTTAGATGCGAGATATGTTTGGTTCATTTTGAAGGTTCTTTTCTCTTATTAGATTTAGAAGATGAGTTATTAACTTTATATGCATCGTGGGAGTTTTTGGTTCAAGAGTATATAAATTGCCAACCAATGTACGAGCAGATAATCTCCTATTCCTTTTATAACCACCTTTGTCATTAAAAAGCAGAATATCCATCCATAAACAATTTAGAAAGCGAAATTAAATTCTTTCTAAAAGTAGGTACATAAAGACAATTTCTTAAAACCAAAACTTTATTCTATCAAAGATAAATAAAGCGTCTCCCCTGCAATGATAGCCACCTTTGAAGCATTGCCCATGAAGGGTAATCTCTCCCTCGGCTAGTCGTCGGGTTTCTGGAACCCACGCAAAGTATTGCGGACATGATCGGTGGCTCCTGTATCTACACACAGTCTTTGGTAGATAACACCGCTAAACATGTTTCAACAACTAAACAAGAAGATATACCTTTGTTCTTTGTGAGGGCAGTCCGCCTTCCAATGTCGATCTGCTTGCAAGTGAAGCACTTGCCTTTGGCTTCTTCACTCCTGCACGAGGTCCCTCGCCACTTTCTTGCTCCACCTTGCTTCTTCTTCTTCTTACCTTTGGTTTAGAGGAAGAAACCTTACAGCGACCATGGCTTGAGAACTTTGGCGAAAAGCCCCTCTGCTTTGGAGTTACATCGGAAGCTCCTTGCCAGAATACAACCTCTTGTTCATGTTGTAGTTGGTAGGCTGCTCAAAACTCCTAAGCGGAGAATGAGAATGATATCGACACAGGTTTCCCCATCGATCTCTCAGCTCAGGGACTTCCATCTCATTAAGATGAGCCATCATCTTGAGAACATGATCCCTAACGGTGTTCCCTCGACCATGGTGGTCGTCATCAAGTTTCTCATTGCCTCTGCGCCACCCCTACTCTGATGTCCAAAAAGTTCCTTGAGATTGAACATCATGTCATAAGCAGTGGCTATGGCCTGATGCTGATGTTGCAGCACATTTGACATAGATGCCAAAATGTAACACCGCGCCATCTCATCTGCCTTAACCCATTTCTTATAATGTTCTTTCTCCTTTTCATCAGAGTCATCGGTGGGCTTAGGAGGACAGACCTCGAAGAGTACAAATTTGTACTCTTCTGCAGTTAAGACAATATCCAGGTTTCTTTTCCAATCAATGTAGTTTGGACCAGTAAGTTTGTTTTCTTTTAAAATCACAGCAAGTGGGTTGAAAGCCATTTGAAAATCCTAAAAATCACAATGATCAAAATATTAGATTTCAAATATTATTGATTCCTCAAAACAATAAAATCGAAATCAACCAACACCTCAAAACACCGAGAATATCGCATGCCACGATAGTGTGGACGTATACGAATTCTACATTTGTAAGAGGAGGTTTTACCCATTAATTTTATTATCTTGTCAACCTTACTTTTTGACAAATAAAATTAATAGTTGGTTCCTCTTTAGCCCTACAAATAAAAGCAGTGACTCCGATGGGGAGGATACTTTTTATTTGCATCTAAGTGTGCACCATTACACGATACTAAGGGAATTATTTCGGATTATGTGCCTTCTGGAGTGGGGAAGTACACACGCTCCTAAATAATTTCCTATAACCATTATTTGACCTAGTGATCCATAAACAACCCATCCGATGGGGAGGAAGGCACTCAGAGCCAACACGCAAGTTTGTTGCATCACACGTCAAATTGTAATGGAGGCCGCGGGAATTAATTAAAATGTCCCTCTCCCACTTAGTAAATTGAAATCGAGGAATTTTAAAACAAACACAACATGCATATAAAACAAATAAGCAATAAATATGGAAAAATCAGAATTTCTCCAACTATTATGGCATTGTTCTCCAATATGCATCCGTCGTGTATCGCCACCTCGTCCGCTCCATCTTTTCCCGTCTTGAGTCACCAAGAGTATCGAGCGAGATAAATCATATTAATTTACATCCATCGATCCTATACTCCACGAAGGAGTGTACAAATAATCTAGATCGAAAGTAAACTAAAATGAGCGGCTAAACAATGCCGTATTTAATTACAAAAATTAAATACTAATCTAGCCTCGTCAACCCCGAGGATTCAAATAATAAATTTTTACACACATCCATTCACATACACACACATGGCCATAATAGTCGGATCTTATGCCTGCAACCAAAGAGTTAAACTACGCATATCCTACTATTATCCGGCACATATAATATATGAAAAATGCATAAAAAAAATAACCGAATCCTAAACACACAAAACCGGAAACCGTTGCTCTGATACCATTGTTAGGTGGATGCTTGGAGGCTCATTGGCTCCCATGTCCCCGGATTAAAATTTTCACTAATGAAAGCATTAATCCGGATGGGATGAGCTTCCTTAGCAACACCATTTCGTCGTCGTGCTAACAACTCGAGTGGTCGCCAAAACAAACTAGTTGTTCAAGCAACTCAACTCTTCTAGTTGATTAGTGCGGAAGGACAGACGGATGGATCGCGGTTTTGTGTTTGTCTTGAGTCCATGATTATACAATAAATTTACTAATTCACACAAGCATAATCAAAACAAAAGAAAAAATGCTCAGATATGTAAATAAAGATAAAATAACTTTATACCTTACGATCTTCTACAGTATGTCCTATCATTCTAGTGGGCGGACGTGTGGCGAAGATCCTCCAGTAGAAGCCTTCTAGATCGTTTCTTCTCTACCTTGTCGCTGCGAACAAAGAAGAAAACAACAAATACCTTTCCTTTCTAGAACCGGCCACCAAGGGAATTTGATGCAACAGCGGCCAAGGAACAATGGATGATCACGGCCAACTTGAAGAAAGAATGGCCACCACCAAGGATGAGAGGGAAGATGCCAGGCCACCAATGGAAGGAGAACCGGCCAAGGAAGAAGGAGAGGCTCTAGGATGGAGCGCGGCCAAGCTTGATGGAGAAGATGGGTGGCAACAATGTTGGAAGAAGGAAAGTTGCCGCCCACTTCTTTGCTCCAAACCCTAGCCGCCCAACTTATAAGAGCCAAACCTAACCCTAATTCAAATCAACTCTATCTTGCCGCCCAACCTAAGCATCTATTTATAGAATTTAGGGGTTAAGCCTCCTTTAATCTCCACCGTCGGATCTAGGATTTAATCTCCGTCGGATCTAGGGATTTAATCTCCACCGTCGGATCTAGGGTTTTATCCCAACCGTCGGATCTAGGATTTCATCCCAACCGTCGGATCTAGGGTTTCATCCCAACCGTCGGATCTAGGGTTTTATCCCACCGTCGGATCTAGGGATTTAATCCCAACCGTCGATTCTAGGGCTTCATCCTAACCATCGGATCTAGGGATTTAATCCCAGAGATTGGTTCTAGGGTTTCATCCTAACCATCGGATCTAGGGATTTAATCCCAACCCGTTGGTTCTAGGTTTTGTTTACATTCTTGGATCTAGACTTCACAAGGATTATATTAGGCTACGATAGGGACCATAAGGAGGAGTTGGGTCTTGGCCACCCGATGGATCGGAACCACACAAACTTGATCCATCAATGATGTTCCATTCCACTAGAGGATCATCATTGAACTACCTCACCAACCCCCATAAATTAATATGGGCTCCATATATTATTTGTACATTTATCTCCTTGTGTTTAAGATATCGAATGTCCGTCAATTAATTGATTTACTGACCATCAATCAATTAACATCTAACTCCTCGAGTAGTACCACTCAACCTTATCATCATGTTGACTAAGTCAACCTGCAGAGTTTACATGATGAACCTTATGAGCTCCTCAAGGACATCATCAACCTAATATATAGGACACGGTTTCCTCCTATAATCAGCGGCACACCATGTAAATAATATTATTTCCCAACTTACCGGGCATATTGATTTAATCCATCTAAATCTCACCCATTGGTAAATCAAAGAAATAAATACTAAGTACATGTGCCCGTTATTATATCGGGATTAAGAGCATGTACAATATAATATCCGAGGTCCGATTCAATTATGTAGTCAGCACTAAATTGAATCACCTCTATGTCGGTCCTGCTTAATACACCTAAGTGTACTAGTGTAACTCTATGTTCAAGATAAAACAATACCGAGCTACACTACAACCATGCCAATGGTTTGTCCAAAACCATCTTGGTTGTGAGCCTTTACTTATATTTTACAAGGTACTGATAACATGATCTTCTGTGCCACACCAAGCACCATGTTATCTACAATGTAAAATATTAGACAATATGCACACATATATAATGAATATATAAAATGCAAACAATGATCATGTGATTCTTATTTCAAAATAAAATGTTCATAGAAAAAGAGCTAGGCTTTCAGTATACATTCTAACACTTTAGTACTTTTCTGCACACTCGATTTAGTTCGTGAGATAACGATGTAAACTTAACTTTGTGTCTTTGCCATAATCAAACTACAGGTTCGATTATCTAGTGTCCCTGCACCAACATAGAGGACTTGGACTCCACCTCATCCTCCGAACAAGAAGCAAGCACAAGTGAGGAGGAAAGCTCAAATGAAGGGGGAGCTTCATCTTCATCCTCATCGGGATCGGAGGAAGAAGATATGGAAACTATGGTAACAAATCTTTCCCCTAAGAAAATTGTTTCCATGATTTCAAGTTTAACTAGGGACTTATTTAAAATGAAAAATAGAAATAAATGCATGCAAAATGAAATTAAGGCCCTAGAAGAAAAGCTAGAAAAAGCATGTTTAAATGTTAATGATAATGCTTCTTCTAGTATTAATAATACATGCTCACATGATGATTATATGCCTTTTAATGTAAATAATGCATGTATTGAAGAAAATAAGGCTTTAAGGGAAAAGATAGATTTCCTAACTAAAGCCTTAGAAAAGTTCACAATTAGCTCCAACACCCTAAACATGATTATTGGGAGCCAAAGGGCTAGCTTTAACAAGAAGGGCCTAGGATATAAGGGAAAGCTAAATGAGAAGGCCTACCATTGCCTAATTGCTAGGGATCAAGCTAAAAATACAATGGTAGCTAGAAAATGGATCCCAAAGGAGTATTTGGTGAACCCTATAGGAAAGAACTTGTATTGGGTTCCCAATTCAATCCTCAAGGGTTTGGAAAATCCTAGGATGGTCAACCATAGTGGACTTTACTTATATCATATCTTATGGTTGACTTAGGATGGTGTGGGTGATGATTTTTGAATTAAGTGTTGGGTGATGATAATGTGATCATAATATAAAATCATGAATATTGTTTGTTTTATGATCATGATATGCAATAATTGAAGATAGTTGATTATGTTTGATAATACATGTTCTTATGATCATATTGGGTGTTTTAGGATGATACTTAACCTTGATAGAATTGCATGAAAATTATGGTTAAGTATAAATACCTTAGTCACATCTCACACTCACTATAAGGCTAACTTGATTGAGAACATAGCAATGGGTGAGATGATAGGATGATACAAATGGTCCACTAATACTTATGGCATTTAGATGAGTCATTAAGTGTATCAATAGAGCAATCATAGACCAACTATGGGGAAAGCAAATGTTTAATCAATGGACATATTGCCCATAGATCATAGTTAGATTTGTTAAATATTTTAAAACTATTTTATGTTTGATAATCTGCATGTTCATGTTTTGAAAAGTTTCAAGGCAAAACTAGGCTTTAAATTTGATACAAACTTTAGACATTTTACAACTTTTGAGTTTTTGCCTAATTTTTGAAAATAGAATTAATTTTCATGAAAAAACAATTTTTCACTGATAGAGGAACTCATTAGAATTATGTTCCCTAAATTTCACGATTTTTCAAATTTTCTATAATTTCTGGCGCATTTCTGAATTTCGTTCAAAAAATCAGAATTTCTGAAAATTTGGTGTCAGTCGACTGATGCTCTGATTTAGTCGACTGATGTACTGTATACGAGCATAGTAACCTGTTTTATCAGGTTTTGAGTTGATTTTTGGTATTTTCTTCCATTAGACTTGATGTCATGCTTGTATAACATTTGTATAATATTTTTGATGGTGTCAAAGGGGGAGAAATATGAAGGTTTAAGTTAATCATGCTAAGGGGGAAATTAGCATATCTTAAAGGAGAGTTGCATGTTTAAGGGAGAGTTTTGATAATCATGTTTACTTACATGCTTTCTTGCCTAATGTATTTTGATTTATGTTTTACCAAACTTAAACAAGGTTGCCACACATCAAAAATGGGGAGATTGTAAGGGCAATCAATGTTGGGTTTCCGACACCGCGGCGAGTGTGTGTTCGAACATGTTTCGTAAACATGTGCACAGCGAAAGAAATAAAAATAATAAATCTAATTTATTACAACACACACACCACACGCATGCATAGTACAACATGTGTAGATATAATCGTAGTTTCGAATTTTACAATAAAAGGAAATTTATTCTACGTATATCTTACGTATCACGTGTAGCGGGAAAGGCATCAACCGGAGCGATCCTCGCTAGAATCGCCTCTATCTGTATCTACGCCGAGAAACTTCGGGATGACTTCACAAAGTCACGAGCCTCGTCTTCATACGAGTCACTAGCCTCGTGTCGAAGATGATGTGATCGAGAGAAGATCACAATCCGAATCAAAATTCCATTCAAAATGAGTCCTCAAAAACTCGCTTCTCCGAAGAGGTATTCACCAACCATTTGACGAATCCTTCATTTTCCACCTCTGAGGATTACCGGAGATCGAATCCCCGGCAAAGTAGCCGTTGTCGGAGCTCCAAACGTTGTTGAAACGACGCTTCGACACGAAATAAACAAGCTGTACAAAAAATTGGGCAGCTTTGGTGGAGGATTAGCGCCGGCCAAATAAGGAAGCTAGATGCTCACCTTGTCATCGGAGCCAAGGAAGATCACCGGAGGGTCGCTGGAGGATCACCGGCTGAAGCTTGGACGCCGACAAGGATCTTGGACGGCGGCACAAGGGTGGGCGGCGACCACAAGAGGAGAAAAGGGAAGGGGCGGCAACTTGGATTAGGGTTCTCATTAAACCGTTGAGCCCTATTTTATAGAGAATAAATTCTCCTAATGATTATTGGTTCATGACCAAAACCCGTTAACCCGCTCCATTAATTTAAGTTAAAATAAACCAAACTGATTTGGTCTATTTTAAGTTAAAACGAACCGAACCAACTTTGGTTCATTCGTTTAAAACAAACCAAACCCCTTTGGTTTATTCTCCACCATTGGATTAGAACCAAACCAATTTGGTTGATCCATCATGTCTTCATAAGACACTGCCCATCCACGCTTCCATTGCGTCTGAAATGATTTTATGCTCGCTCCTTGTTTGGTCCAACCAAACCTAGTTTCTCTCGGTCTGAGAATCTCATTCTCAAGCTCGTTTTAAATCCTTCATATTACGCTCATTGTGCGTGTGACTAAATAGGTTCTCGATTTATGTAGGTCGTCTATAATTAATCATTAATTATAGAACGATCATGAGTGGCACCTAGTAGTACATCATGATCCCCAATTAATCGAAAAAATCAACGGTTGATCCAGAACTATTTCTGAAACCCTTCAGCAGCTAGAATGATTCATGCCTCATTCCCTTCACTCATCTTATACCCACTTGGTTCAGGACATGTTCTATAGTGTCAGTCCCCACTAGGTTGACTACGTCACACCTAGCCCAAGTATCATTTCATTGTCCTACGGATTCTAGTTACTGAACATGTATCCAAGAGTACCTTACTCTAAAAATGTAATGCTTTGGCCAAAGACTTTAGTAACAATCCGACGAGAGACCATGGGTATACATCTCCTCTCAAGGAGTGGTGAATCCTTTATAGGCTATTCAAACACCTTCGATCACTTTGACTTATACCCAATCATCCCGGGTCCACATCTCCTCAGAGATGCTTGCTTAAGACGTCAAAGCATAAGTCTTCATGATCAAGATGACTTGAATACCGCAAGTCAAAGTAACATCGCACTTAAGCTGCAGTAAGAACTTCATTGACATATCTATATATGCAGAGAACCATATGAAGACTTACGGCTGGTCACTCCAATGAACTAGTTACCATAACTAGCATCCACGATTAACTCCAGATATCACAATGTCTCCAGCTAGTGAGAATCAGCTGCTTGGATACACCAAGGAGTATACCTCGTGCTAGTCTCGACAGAATTGATGGTGTCCAAATCCATCAATTCATCGACTAGGGATAATTCTGATACATCACAATTACACAAGTAGAGATACTCACTACTAGTGATCCAATCACAAATTCTCTCATGCTGTGAATCATATCGTGGACATTCAGTAAATGAGTTTAAGATCTTGTCAAATACATGAAAACATGTATACTCAAATAGTGAATCTTTATTTATCATATAAATGGTTCAAAAATAAGGCGATTGCCTTAGGATATCTCTCATATATTACTAACAATCATCCCATGAATGATGCGTTTTGATGTGTGTGGCAAAGCTTTAAGTTAGGTTGTTATGGGTTTAATATGTGTGTTGAAGTCGTGCAAGACTTAGTAATTCACACATGGCGAAAGCATTGGCAAGTCACCATCTCATGACTCAGTGCTTGAGTCGGTGAAGGATTGCATTGGAGAAGCCGCGCTCTTGGTGCATCCGAGGGATCGCTGGACGAGGAGCATTGGAGTGAAGCCGAAGGAAGTAGACTTTAGGGTGAGACGCGAAGGATGGAGCTGCGAAGTCGTACCCTTGGCACATCCGAGGGATGTGGTTGGACGAAGAGAACTTCAAGGTGAGAGACTCCAAGGGAAGATGAGAGTGAGCGATTGTAACCCGGGATGAGATAGCTCGTAGGTGAACTTGGCTAAATGGCTAAGTGTCGGATGGGTGTTTGCCGACATCAGTCGTCTGCCATGATATGGCAGTCCACTGCTCCAAGTCGACTGGAGATTCGACTGGTGTTCGAGTTTGGTTTCTAGTCGAACAGTCGACTGATCTTGCCATCAGTCGACTGCTAAGGATGGCAGTCGCCTGCTTGCGAGGGTTTCGGGTACAGAAGGTTTGAGAGTCGACTGATCGGCCTAATCACTTGATTGTTGGCTCCATCAGTCGACTGATGGGAAGATTAGTCGACTGATGTGGGAGCCGTTGGTTGGAATCCAACGTGGAAGAAGTCGTTGCGAGGCATCGACTACGACAGCAGTTGACTGATCGAGGCATCAGTTGACTGCTAGCTGCCCAAACGGAAGAATGGCCTCTTCCCTATAAGAAGAGGCCTTGGGACATCTTGGGGGGTTAATGCTTCAACTCTAAACAACACCCAAGTGCTCAAAACATTTCCTACTCTTCTTACTTGGATTTATTTCAATCCTATTCTAAGAAGAGAGATTCTTGTAAGAAAGGTTACCTCCACCTAGCTTTGTGCAAAGGAGTGACTAGTTTAATTGTGTAGGCTTGATTCACCTTGGATGAATTGGGTCATGGATTAGCGGCAAGGGCCGTGAACCACGTTACGTCTTCGTGTTTGCATTTGCTTTCTTTTGTCTTGTGCATTTGCTTAATTGTTTTAGTATTTCCTTTGTGCTAACTCTAATTGTAGACGATTAAGCAAGCGAACTCCATCATTTACGATCAAGGGCTATTCCCCCCCCCCCTCTAGCTGGCCACCGATCCTCCAATAGATATGCAGTACGAGGATGCCGAATCAATCCCTGCGATGAATCGTTTCCAATTCAATCACACCCTTCTATCCACAGTTACAGGAGATGAGGCAAACCCCTAGGTTCCTCCTTAATTCTCCTAAATCTTATATACGAGGGTTGTCACCCCTCGTATCGGCTAAGCACAGTAGATAGAAAACCAAAACACATAGATATCGGTCTAAGCTAATACTAATTGCAAATACAAACTCAAGATCAGAATTTAATTTGGAATAACATGTTCTACACACACAAACTACTCCATAATCCTAGAATCAAAGGTTCTACTCCATAAATACGAGAGAATAAACACAAAGCATGATCATATTCGTATAAACAATGAATATTATGCAAAGAACAGAAATTACAATGCAATGTGGCCCTTCTCTCTAGCATTGAAGTGTAGAACTTGAATCTTCGGTGTCTTTCTTCCTCCCCGTTGCGAGTTCCCAAAGCTTTTTAGGGCTTCAGAGTGTCATCCCAGCCATCTTGCCTCCCCCCTAGGGTTTGGGCGTAGCTTCCTTTATATAGACATGTGGCCTGATCGTCCCGAAATATGGAAAAAGCCCTTATCACATCACATTGTCTAGCCTCCACACGGACGTGTGAAAACACACGGACAGGCCGTGTGTGAGGTTGTGGCGGCCATCTTCGAACCCTGGACACGGTCGTGTGTAGCCACACACCCTGATCGTGTCCCCCTCTGCGTCCAGCTGCCAAATGCCTCCTTTTGCTCCGAAAGCGTGCCATTTTCCCCATGGAACGCTATCCTGCACACAAAAGTACAATAAGCAGATCTCCAAACCAGAAACAGGAAATGCATGCAAAATAAAGTAAAATATGCTTGAAACAAACATAAAACAAAATGAGATGTGAGCAAAAATTACTCCTAAAATCTTATATATTTTGCTCACATCAATTCCCCCAGACTTAGAACTTTGCTTGTCCTCAAGCAAACCTTAGTGCCATAAAATTTTAAAAAGGTATTGTTCCATACTTAGCATGTTAACTAGATTTATCAAGTGGTATTTGCAATCAAAGCAAAATAGATATGTTCTAGAAATTCACTAAGTTAGCTCCTCGTGCTCGTGCCAAGCGAATCTTCTTAGGGGATACTCATTCCATAGTAAGTTAAGACGTTATCCTATAGCTTTCCTAAGGTCTCCGACTCTTAGGCACTTACCTACCCAAAGTGAGGGTCATTGCCTAGATCTAGCATAAAATCTCAAAGGCGTGCTCGATATTGAGAGAAATTGGTAGGTGTTTCCCCAGTAACCTAACTCGGTCTCAAAGGGGCACCTAACCATTTCCACCCACGATAACCAATTTTTATCCCTATTTATTATTATTATTATTATTATTATTATTTATCATTTCTCTCTCTTTTTTCGTTTATTTTTCTGCTCACTAGGATTTTAATTTTTCCGAATGGGCTTACACAATCCGAGCATCTCCAGTAACTAAAATGTTAAACCTAGAGTCACCTATGGATTCTAAAGTACTAGACTACTGAGATGAATCATAATTAGGTATGTACTAGAGTCTCCCTTTCAGAATGTTCGACATGTGTAGGTGTAAAAATAAAAGCTAACTAGTGTAAGTCTAGAACATTCATTAGAGCAAATAAAATAAAATACCATGAGATAAATGAAGTTAAGCTACCTATGGGAACAACTCATGTAAGTAACTTTAAAAATACTACTGAGGCAGTTTAAAGATAGCAAAAACTAAGTGTTGAAAGAAACTGAACAACCTATGCATGAACAAATGAATGCTAACTAAAATGACAATATCATGAAAGAAACTACTGCTAGAAACAAAATAAATCAAAACTTGGGGCCCCTCCCCTAGACTTAAGCAAAGCATACCTCTAATATGGTGGATGAGGTGGAAAGTCTGGTAGCCTCGGCATCTCGGGATCCTGGGAGAACCTGCTGCTGAGTCGCTGATGACACATGTACATGTGGTCGATCAGAGAGCTGGTGGATACAGCGGTTGCTCGGTGCTCCTCCTCTTTAGTCCACTGTGACTGCTAGGCATGCATGTGTTGCCGCATCTTCTGGCGGTAGGTGGCCTCCTCCTGAAAGTAGATGCGGGCCTCACCGTAGAACTCCTCGGCCCATTGGAAGTGCTCCCAGAAGCCCTGAAACTCTGCCTGTGTGTAGGTGCTCTACTCCTCCCATCGTTGCCTCTGCGTCTGCTACTCGCCATATATGTCATTGAGGCGCGATCGAAACTCCAAAAAATCATAGGCAGATGTACCTGCATCCTGCTCAAAAGTAGAAAAAGGTGGTGGTGTAGGTGCAGGCTCATGTCGATGTGGACTAGGTGAGCTCCTATGCATGCGTGGACTAGAGGGATAGTGATGTAAAGGGGTAGAGATGGGTGCCGATGTGGATGGTCCCTCATATGGCGGGGACTCCAATATCAGGTCTAAACGCCAGTTGGCACGTGTGGTTATGGTGGTACAATCGGGGTCGCAGAGCCTAAGGGTCGTTAGGTTTTTCCTTACAAAGCATAAAGAGTGTCCCTCTCTTACAATCATCTTCATGGCCATACACACTCCCAGGTCGATCCTATGGCACCCCTTTATGCTATCTAGCAAGGTGTAGTCATATCCCATCTTATGGCAAATGTGGGTAAGTAGGCCCCCCACATTAATCTCTCCTCTCACCACTTTTCCCATTTTCACTAAGTGTCTAATGAAATGGGACCCTACATCAATGCTACTCCTCTCTTGTAGCATGTCCCATAAGCAAAGCAGCTCACTAGCTCTCACTACACTGTCACTCTCCCCACGACCACAAATAGTACTTGCCATGATTCGGTGTAGGTATCGGAAAATGGGGTTTTGGAGCCGCGATGTTTTGGCCCTAGAAGGGTCGTAAGCATGCTCTCCTATCAATTCGGTCCAAAAGATCCAAGAGTTGAACCCAAGAGGGGTTCTTTTCTCTCCCCCACTAGACAAGCCAAAGCATGTGTTCCATTGGCGTAGTGTCCATTCATGCTCAATGTTAAATAGTCTAAAGGTAACCCTGAAGGTAGGAAACTTCACTTCCCACTTCAACTCTGTCGCTTGTTCATGGTGATCCCTTCTTCGGCCCCGGATAAAAAAATTTATCCTTGATAAGAGGGATTTCCCAAGCAACCTTGTCATCGTCGTGCTATTCGATTAGAGTAGTCACTTGAACAAACTTGTTGTTCAAGCAACCAACCTCTATTCTACGAGTAGCCGCAGAATAGACGATGTACGGATCACCGGCTTTTGTGTTTATGTTCGGGGTCCAAGTATATTTAGCCACAAAATAGAATATATCATGTATATATAATTGAAAACAATTACAAACATGTTACATATGAAGATAGATAAGTGTTATACCTCTCGATCTTCTATTGTATGACCTTCCTTCTTTCGGACATCGTGTGGGCGACGATCTACCAAAAGTTGAAGCTCCTAGATCACCAATATTCCTTCCTTGCTCGCTCCGAACAAGAGGAAGAATAGAAACAAGACCCTTCTCCTTCCTTTAGCCAACCAACAAGCACCAAGCAAGTTGTTGCCGCCGGCCAACAAGGAAAAGGGATGAGAATGATGGATGCCAGCCAAGAGCTCCAAGGGAGGACCCTAAGACTTTTTTCCACCGGCCAAGGAGAGGAGAAGAAGCAGGTTTGGACGCCGGCCAAAGGAGGGAAGAGTTGTATGGACGCCGACCACCAAGGAAGAAGAAGAAGATAAGGAAAAGATTTCCTTATTTGGTGCCGCCAACTCCAAACCCTAACTCCAAGCCTCTTGCCGCCAACTTCAAAACTCCCTTGCTTATAATTATTCTCCATGCCAACCCTTAAGCCCCTTTTTATAGGTTTAGGGATAAGCCTTGTTTTAATCTCCACCATTGGTTCTAGGGATTTAATCTCAACCGTCAGATCTAGAGATTTAATCTCAACCATCGGATCTAGAGATTTGTTTTCATCCATTGGATCTAAGCTTCATGAGGTATTAATAGGCTACAATAGGGACCATGAGGAGGAGTTGGATCTTGGCCACCCAATGGGTCAAGCCCACATATAGTCCGATCCATTAATGATAATCCAATCCACTAAAGGATTATTATTGATCTACCTCACCAACCCCCATAAGTTAATATGGGTTTCATATATTATATGTACATTTTCTCCCCGTGTTTAAGATCTCGAATGTCTGTCGATTAATTAATTTACTGACCATTAATTAATCAACATCTAACTCCATGAGTAGTACCACTCAACCTTTTCATCATGCCGGACCAAGTCCACCTGTAGGGTTTACATGTTGAACTTTATGAGCTCCTCAAGAGGACATCATCATCCTAATATATTGGACACGGTTTCCTCCTATAATCAACGACACACCATATAAATAATATCATTTCCCAACTTACCGAGCCTATCGATTTAATCTATAAATCTAGCCCATTGATAAATCAAAGAAATGAATACTAAGTGTATGTGCCCATTATTATATCGGGATTAAGTGCATGTACAATATAATATCTGAGGTCTGATTCGATTATGTAGTCAGCAATAAATCGAATCACCTCTAAGTCGGTCCTGCTAAATACACATAAAGTGTACTAGTGTGATCCTATGGTCAAGACAAACCAATACCTAATCACACTACAACCATTCCAATGGTTTGTCCAAAGTCATCTCGGTTGTGAGCCTATACTAATACTTTACATGGAGCCGATAACATGATCTCCTGTGTGACACCACACACCATATTATCTACAATGTAATGTATTAGACAATATGCATAACCATAAATATGCAAACAATGATCATGTGATTCTTATTTAAAAATAAAGATGTTCATACAAAAGATAGACTTTTCAGTATACATCCCAACTAACCCTACCCTCTTCACTCTCCCTTCCCGTTAAGATTTCCGCTTCTAAAGAACTAAAAAATTCTAGAACTATCCTAGGGTATGTTGGGTGTCTTATCCCCATTATCTCTTCCCACCCCATTTTTGAAAATAGGGCTTGAATGTCACCAAACAAACCTAGGGATTCTAAGAGATCTTCATCAAGGTACCTAGTAGTGGTGATTCTTCTAGTAAAGAGCATATCAAATCTTTCTATATGCTCATTATTGCAAAAGAGAAGGGTTGGAAAGGTGTTACCTTCCTCTGGAGCTTGAGGGGATTTCGTTCTCCTTGTTCTTCGCTCCGAAGCTCCGGATCGAGATGCCACTTGCTTTGTACTCCTCATCCTTACTTCTTTTGCACACCCTTGAAGGTTAGAAATGCTTCTAGGTGGTGGGGAAGAGGGATCAACATGGCTAGAGCAAGAGGAATCAAAGCACACGATGCATTTGGGGTGAAAACACATGGTGCATCCTATTTAACCCCTGCGTGACACGACCATGTGAAAACACACATCCATGTCATGTGCACCGTTGGAAGGTGGGACACGACCAGGCCGTGTGTCCCCCATTTCCTTCTTATGGTGCTCAACATCTTGCATTCTCCATACTCGCTCAGTCATGTAGGTTCAAAATGAAGGGAATTGCTTCCCGCTTCGGTCGCTTGTGCATGGCGATTAAATCACACATCCCTGGATTAAAATTTTATCAACTAGAACTAATCTGGATGGAGATGGATTACCAAGCAATTGATCCATCATCATGCTATTCGATTTGAGTAGTCGCTTGAACAAACTTGTTATTCAAGCAACCTAACTCTTTTCCTCGATTAGCTGCCGAATAGATGATGAATGGATCGCCCATTTTTGTGTTTATCATCGGGGTCCATGTTAATCAATAACATACAAAAATACAAAAGAACACTAATCAAAGTTAAACAAGATTATACCTCTTGTTTTACCTCTTGATCTTCTATTGTATTCATATCCTCCTCTTGGACGCCGTGTGGGCGACGATCTTCCAAGAGTCGAAGCCTCCTAGATCGCGTGTCTTCCCTTCCTTGTTCGCTCCGAACAAGGGAAGAACGAACTCCCTTCTTCTCCATGCTTGCGCCGAACACCAAGCACCAAGCTTGTGTTAGGATGTATACTGAAAAGTCTATCTTTTGTATGAACATCTTTATTTTTGAAATAAGAATCACATGATCATTGTTTGCATATTTATGGTTATGCATATTGTCTAATACATTACATTGTAGATAACATGGTGTGTAGTGTCACACGGGAGATCATGTTATCAGTTCCTTGTAAAGTATAAGTAAAGGCTCACAACCGAGATGATTATGGACAAACCATTGGTATGGTTGTAGTGTAATTTGATATTGGTTTGTCTTGACCATAGAATTACACTAGTACACTTTGTGTGTATTGAGCAGGACCTATTTAGAGGTGATTCGATTTATTGCTGACTACATAATCGAATCAGACCTCAGATATTATGTTGTACATGCTCTTAATCCCGTTATAATAACGGGCACATATACTTAATATTCATTTTTTTGATTTACCAATGGGAGAGATTTATAGAGTAAATCGATAGGCTTGGTAAGTTGGGAAATGATATTATTTATATGGTGTGTCGTTGATTATAGGAGGAAACTGTGTCCTATATATTAGGATGATGATGTCCCCTTGAGGAGCTAATAAGGTTCATCATGTAAACCCTGCAGGTGGACTTGGTCCAGCATGATGATAAGGTTGAGTGGTACTACTCATGGAGTTAGAAGTTATTTAATTAATTGTCAGTAAATTAATTAATCAACGGACATTCAAGATCTTAAACATGGGGAGGTATATGTACAAATAATATGTGGAGCCTATATTAACTTATGGGGGTTGATGAGGTAGATCAATGATAATCCTCTAGTGGAATGGATTATCATTAATGGATCGGACTTTATGTGGGCTTGATCCATTGGGTGGCCAAGATCCAACTCCTCCTCATGGTCCCTATTGTAGCCTATTAAAACCTCATGGAGCCTATATCTGATGGTGGAAGATGAAACTCTAGATCCGACGGTGGAGATTAAATCTTTAGATCCGATGGTTGACATTAATTTTCTAGATTCGACGGTTGAGATTAAATCCCTCGAACCGACGGTGGAGATTAAAGGGCGGCTTGAGCCCAACTCTATAAAAGGAGGCTAGGGGTGGGCGACAAGGAAGAGGCAAGAGTGGATTAGGGTTTGGGCAGCTAGGGCTTGGAGGCTTAGGCGGCCACAATTTTTGAAAGTTTTTCCTTTCTCTTCTTCTTCTTGGCCGGCGCCCAAACTTGCTTCTCCTCTCCTTGGTCGGCGTCTAAGCTCTTCTTCCTCTTCTCCTTGGCTGGTGGAAACAAGGGTTAGGGTGATTCCTTCGAGCTCTTGGCCGGCGCCCACCTTCCCCTCTCTTTGGGTCGGCGGCAAGCTTCAAGTTAGGAGCTTGTTGGTTAGTCCTAGATAGAGGAGAGTTTTGATTATATACTTCCTCTTGTTCGGAGCGAGCAGGGAAATGAAGATCGTGATCTAGTAGACTTTGACTTTTGGAAGATCATCGCCCACACGATGTCCAAAAGGAGGAAGGACATACAATAGAAGATCGAGAGGTATAAACTTTGTTTTGCTTTCCTTTTGTTCCTTTGTATGTTGTATGTTTATGTTATGTGGCTAATTTACTTGGACCCCGAATACAAACGCAAAAACCGGTGATCCGCACATCGTCTATTCCGCGGCTATCCGGACAATAGAGGTATGTTGCTTAAACAATAAGTTTGTTCAAGTGACTACTCTAATCGAATAGCACGACGATGAAATGGTAGCTTGGGTAATCCCTCCTTGTCAAGCATAAATTTTTTTATCTGGGGACATAGAAGGGATCGCTAAGAATAATCGACCGAGTTGAAGTGGGAAGTGAAGTTTCTTACCTTCAAGTTGTATCAGAGCCACGATTTCCAGTTTTGTGTGTTTAGGATTCGGTTATTTTATGCACTTATCATATATTATATGTGTCGGATAATAGTAGGATGTGCGTAGATTAACTTTTTGGTTGTAGGCATAGAATCCAAATATTATGGCCATATGTGTGTATGTGATTGTATGTGTGTAATTGTATATTATTTGAATCCTCAGGGTTGACGAGGCTAGTATTTAATTTTTTAAATACGACATTGTTAAGCCACTCTTTTTATTTTAGTTTACTTTTGATCTAGATTTCATGTACACTCCTTCGTGGAGTATTGGATCGATGGATGTAAATTAAAATAGTTAGTCTAGGCTCGGATCTCCGGATGGCTCGTACATGGCGTAGGGAGGAGCGGACGAGATGACGATACGACGGGAGGCATATTGGAGATAAAACCCATAATAGTTGGAAAATATTTCTTTTTCATATTTTTTGCTTATTGTTTGATATGCATGTCGTAGGCTAGAAAATTCCTCAATTTTAAATTACTAAGTGGGAGAGGGATATTTTTATAAATTCCCACGGCCTCCATTACGATTTGACATGTGATGCAAACAAACTTGTGCATCGGCTCTGAGTGTCTTCCTCCACATCGGATGAGTTTGTTTGCAGATCACAAGGTCGAATATGGTTATAGAAAATTATTAAGGAGCGTGTGTACTTCCCCATCGGAAGGCACATAATTCGAGATAATTAACTTGATACCGAGTAATGGTGAACACTTAGATACAAATATAAGTATCCTCCCCATCGGAGTCACTACTTTTATTTGTAGGGCCGAAGAGGAACCAACTATTAATTTTATTTGTCAAAAAGTTAGGTTGACAAGATAGTAAAATTAATGGGTAAAACCTCCTCTTACAAATATAGAATTCGTATACGTCCACACTATCGTGGCATACGATATTCTCGGTGTTTTGAGGTGTTGGTTGATTTTAAAATTTTATTTTTTGAGGAATCAATAAATTTTTGAAATCTAATGTTTTGATCTATGTGATTCTTAGGTTTTTTCAAAATGACTTTCAACCCGCTTGCTGTGATACTGAAAGAAAATAAACTTACTGGACCCAATTATGTTGATTGGAAGAGGAATCTTGACATTGTCTTGACTGTTGAGGAATACAAATATGTACTCCTCGAAGAGTGCCCTCTTAAGCCTACGGATGATTTTGGGGAAAAGGAGAAGGAGAGTTATAAGAAGTGGATTAAGGCTGATGAGATGGCGCGATATTATATTTTGGCATCTATGTCAAATGTAGTGCAACATCAGCATCCAGCCATGCCCACAGCTTATGACATAATGCTCAATCTCAAAGAGCTTTTCGGACACCATAATTGGGCTGCAAGGCAGGAAGCCATGAGGAACTTGATGACGACCACCGTGATCGAGGGAACACCCATGAGGGATCATGTTCTCAAGATGATGGCTCATTTAAATGAGCTGGAAGTCCTCGGAGCTGAGATCGATGGGGAAACCCAGGTCGATATCATTCTCCAATCTCTACCTAGGAGTTTTGAGTAGTTTCAACCTAAACTACAACATAAACTAGAGGTTGTATTCGTTGGCCGAGCTTCTCACAAAACTCCAGGCGGTAGAGGGGCTATTTCATCATAGTGCTCAGGCACAGGCCATGGTTGCCCAAAAGGATTCTACTTCTAAGCCGAAAGGCAAGAAGAAGAAGAAACAAGCTGGGGCAAAGGTGGCGGGAGGAACTCAGGGAGGAGTGAAGAAGCCGAAAGGCAAGTGCTTCACTTGCAAGCAGACTGGACACTGGAAGAAGGACTGCCCCAACCGCAAGCAGAACAAAGGTATATCTTTTGGTCTAGTCATTGAAACATGTTTAGCGGTGTTATCAACCGACACCTGGTGTGTAGATACGGGAGCCACTGATCATGTCTGCAATACTTTGTAGGGGTTGCAGGAAACCAGATGACTGGCTGAAGGGGAGATTACCGTATACTTGGGCGATGCCACGAAGGTGGCAGCTGTTGAAGTGGGAGATGTTTATTTGTCTTTTGAGAGGAATAAAGTTTTGGTTCTTAAAAATTTCCTTTATGTACCTTTATTTAGAAAGAACTTGATTATGATTTCTAAATTGTTTATAGATGGATATTCTATTTCTTTTAATGACAGAGTTGTTATAAAAAGGAATAGGGATATTATCTGTTCTGGTGCATTGATAGGAAATTTGTATACACTCGAACCAAAAGCTCCCACGATGCAAATAGAAGTGAATAACTCATCTTCTAATTCTAATAAGAGAAAAGAACCTTCGAAGATGAACCAAACATATCTTTGGCATCTAAGGCTAGGTCATATTAACCTAAGCAGAATTCAATGGTTGATAGCTGATGGACCTCTGGGTTCATTAGTGGTGGAAGATTTCCCAACCTGTGAATCTTGCTTGGAAGGTAAAATGACCAAGAGGCCTTTCAAGGCCAAGGGGTATAGAGCCAAAGATGTGTTGGAATTGGTTCATTCTGATTTGTGTGGTCCTATGTCTATCCAAGCAAGAGGTGGCTTTGAATATTTTGTCTCTTTTATACACGATTATTCAAGGTATGGATACATTTACTTGATGCACCGCAAGTCTAAATGCTTTGACAAGTTCAAAGAAATCAAGGCTGATGTGAAGAAACGTCAAGATAAAAGTATCAAGACACTACGATCTGATCGTGGTGGTGAGTACCTCTTGGGAGAGTTTAGGAATTACTTATCAGAGGCTGGGATTCAATCCCAATTGTCTGCACCTGGCACACCCCAGCAGAATGGTGTAGTAGAGCGAAGGAATAAGACTCTTATGGAGATGGTTAGATCGATGATGAGTTATTCTGAGTTGCCAGATTCGTTCTGGAGATATGCTCTAGATATGACAGTGTATATTCTGAACTTGGTTCCATCTAAATCAGTGCCTTCTACTCCCACAGAATTGTGGACTGGGCAAAAGCCTAGTCTGAGACATATTTGGATTTGGGGGAGTCCAGCACATGTGCTAAAGGCAGATGCTAGTAAGTTGGAACCTCGTACAGAAGTGCGCATGTTCGTTGGCTATCCTAGAGGAACGAAAGGTGGTTTGTTTTATAGTCTTAGAGATCAGAAGGTGATCGTTAGCACGAATGCCAGATTTCTAGAGGAAGACTATGTGATGAACCACAAGCCCATGAGTAAGATTGTTCTGGAGGAATTGAACGGGGAATTCACTACTTCAGTACCACCGGTACAAGAGGATATACCAGAAGTTACTGCACCGCGTGTCACAGAGGATACACAGGTGATACCTCGTCATAGTGGGAGGGTTGTGAGACAGCCTGATAGATTCATGTTCTTGGGAGAATCTTCTGATTTGATCCCTAGTGAACATGAACCTGATCCCTGGACATATGACGAGGCAATCTAAGATAAAGATGCGGTATCTTGGCAAAGTGCAATGAATGCTGAGATTGAATCTATGGATTCAAATCAGGTCTGGGAGCTAGTAGAACCACCCAATGGTGTAAAAACCATTGGATGCAAGAGGATCTACAAAAGAAAGAGAGTAATAGACGGGAAGGTTGAGACCTTCAAAGAGAGGCTTGTTGCGAAGGGGTATACTCAGAAAGAGGGTATCGATTATGTGGAGACCTTTTCGCCGGTAGCCATTCTTAAGTCTATCCGGATTCTCATATGTATTGCTACTCATATGGATTATGAGGTATGGAAGATGGATGTCAAGACAGCTTTCCTTAATGGAAGTCTTGAGGAAAACATCTATATGAAGCAACCAAAGGGATTCATTGCAAAGGGCAAAGAGCATCTTGTGTGCAAGCTTAATCGGTCCATTTATGGATTGAAGCAATCTTTGAGGTCTTGGAACGTTTGCTTTGATGAGGTAATCCAGTCTTATGGATTTATTCAAAGCCCGGATGAGTCCTTTGTATACAAGAGATGTGACGAAAACATAGTGATATTTCTTGTACTATACGTAAATGACATTTTGTTAATTGGCAACAATGTCAAGGTGTTATCGGACGTAAGGGTATGATTATCCAAATAGTTTGATATGAAGGACTTGGGAGAAGTAGGACACATCCTTGGGATCAAGGTTATAAGGGATCGCAGGAAAAGGATATTGTGTTTATCTCAAGCTTCATACATAGACACTATTATGGATCGTTTTATCATGGAGAACTCCAAGAAGGGTTTTCTACCTTTCAGGGATGAAGTTCCTTTATCTAAGGAGATGTGTCCTAAAACATCCGTGGAGATAGAGGATGTAACATCCCAAATTTTAGTTACTATATTTTTATTTAAAGGAAATATATATATATATATATATAGAAATAAGAATAAAAAAAATGAATAAATAGTTCGTAGTCGAGGCTTGAACCATGAACTGTTGATTTGGGGGAATAGGCTTCCCGCCATTAAGTCATAAGATTACCAATGAGTAGGATATAACAGAATATATCTATTGGTAGAAAAAAAGAAAGAAGTTAATTAATCTAGCTGATCATTTAAAGGGATAATTAGGTTAAGAAAAATCCTAATTTATATATATTTTTCTTTTCTTTCCTCTCTCTAAATTCCCATGCCGCCTCTCTCTCTCCCTCCTCTCTCCAACGCCGATGCCCACTCTCTCTCTCTCTCTCTCTAGCTCGTTTTTCTCCAGCCGCCGAGAACTCCAATGCCGACACCCACCACCCACATTCTCTCTCCTCCTCTTCTCTCCCAACGCCGACCAACACCTGTTCACCTCACCTCTCTCTCTCTCTCTCTCTCTCTCTCTCTCTCTCTCTCTCGTTTCCTCCATCCACAGAATCAAATAAAAAAAAATGGAAGAAGTTTTCCCTTTCGCTTTCTCCACCGAGGAAAACAAGAGAGAGGGAAAAAAAGCCTCTATAATTTCTCCACCGTGAGATAATTCAATAGGGAATTTTCAAGAAGGATCTCCTCAAGGACTTGGTAGAGGATCACGCTAAAGCAAAGGAACACGTAGGAGGTCTTCTCTTTGCGAAGTCTAACAGTATAAATTGGTGAAAAAGCATAGGATGTAAGTATCCCCTCACCTGCAGTATAAGTGCTTACGATGTAATGTTGTATGCTTGATTTTGAACGAAAAAATCTAGAACTATGTGTAGAAGGTTCGGCTAATAGGATTAGAGAAATTATTCTTGTTGAAATTCTTCCACGTTATGCATGTTAGATGATGATTTCTATTTATGTTAGCTTAATTTTCCTTATGTCACTACCTTATGCCTTGTTAAATTTTACTCATGCCGATTTATGCTATGCTACATGCTTATGTTTTCACCCATGTTAGACATGACTCATGTATATGAAATGCCTAAGAAATGTTTCCCTAAGAGTGGGGACAAGAACACTCTTTAGGACAAAGAACATGTATGTTATTTTACTTTATGCATGGCTTGTACCGGACCCTAACAAGGTCCACGGGATGGGCTCCAAGGTTGCCCCTAGGTCGATGGACATAGTACGGACCTAGTAACCTAGTAGGTTCGGGATTAGCTATCTCGGATCTATTTAGGATGCGCGCGAATGATGTATGTGGTACAATGCCGGGCCCAATATGTTGAGATTATGTTTAAGTATATAAACTATATGTTTTTAAAGAGCATCCTCCATATACCATTTTATGTTCATCGAATTATCATGTTTAGAGACAATGTACTATTGCGATGAAAATGCTAAGTTTATGTTCTTTTCCTAAATTGATCATGTCTCTACTTTAAATAAATGTTGTGCTCATATGTTGTTTAAACGAACATGTCATTACTTTATGTTTAATTCATGATGTATGTTTTTGTGAGTAGGAAAGGACCTTACTAAGTCTATGTGCTTACAGTTTACTTTCCTTGTACTGCAGAAAAGGGCAAGGAATGGATAAATTAAAGGGAGCAGCAGGAGGGGCAAAGATGTGTGTGGCAGTGGTATGGTGGACAGGATCATTTTTCATATAATCTATGATCGCGTAGCGCCGCTGCCCGTCTATAGGATGTGTGTTAGGAGGACGGGAAGGGCGGGCGTTACAAAGGAGATGAAGGCGGTTCCTTATGCTTCGGAAGTAGAAAGCCTCATGTATGCGATGCTATGTATGAGACCGGATATCTGCTTTATCATGGGCATGGTCAACAGATATCAGAGTAATCTAGGATAGGGACATTGGACTACGGTAAAGCATATATTGAAGTACCTGAGAAGGACTAGGGATTATATGCAAGTTTACCAAGTAGACCAATTACTCCCTATGGGTTACACAGATTCCGACTTCCAATCAGATAGGGATAACAGTAAGTCTACCTCAGGTTTTATGTTTACTTTGGGAGGTGGAGCCATTGTATGGAGGAGTGTCAAGCAGAAATGCATGGCGGACTCTACCATGGAAACTGAGTATGTGGCAGCTTCTGAGGCGGCCAAAGAATTCATGTGGCTCAAGAACTTCTTGATGGACTTGGATGTGATTCCTGATTTGCCCAGAACTATCACAATTTATTGTGATAATAGTGGTGCAGTTGCAAACTCGAAGGAACCACGAGCCCCAAAGGCAAGTAAACAGATAGAGCGCAAGTACCACCTGATACGAGAAATCGTAAAGCGAGGAGAAGTCGATGTGGCCAAGATTGCATCGGAGGATAACTTGGCAGATCCTTTCACTAAGGCCCTTCCGACGAGAGCTTTTGATAGGCATGTGGAGGGAATGGAAATCAGAAGTATGGCAGTTTAAGGATAGAATAGTCTTTTAGTATAAGTGGGAGATTATTGGAATGTATACTAAAAAGTCTATCTTTTGTATGAACATCTTTATTTTTGAAATAAGAATCACATGATCAATGTTTGCATATTTATGGTTATGCATATTGTCTAATACATTACATTGTAGATAACATAGTGTGTAGTGTCACACGGGAGATCATGTTATCAGTTCCTTGTAAAGTATAAGTAAAGGCTCACAACCGAGATGGTTATGGACAAACCATTGGTATGGTTGTAGTGTAATTTGGTATTGGTTTGTCTTGACCATAGAATTACACTAGTACACTTTGTGTGTATTGAGCAGGACTGATTTAGAGGTGATTTGATTTATTGCTGACTACATAATTGAATCGGACCTCAGATATTATGTTGCACATGCTCTTAATCTCGATATAATAACGAGCACATATACTTAGTATTCATTTCTTTGATTTACTAATGGGCGAGATTTATAGAGTAAATTAATAGGCTCGGTAAGTTGGGAAATGATATTATTTATATGGTGTGCCATTGATTATAGAAGGAAACCGTGTCCTATATATTAGGATGATGATGTCCCTTTGAGGATCTCATAAGGTTAATCATGTAAACCATGCAGGTGGACTTGGTCCGGCATGATGATAAGGTTGAGTGATACAACTCATGGAGTTAGAAGATGATTAATTAATTGTCAGTAAATTAATTAATCGACGAACATTCGAGATCTTAAACACGGGGAGATATATGTACAAATAATTTATGGAACCCATATTAACTTATGGGGGTTGGTGAGGTAGATCATTGATAATCCTCTAGTGGAATGGATTATCATTAATAGATCGGACTTTATGTGGGCTTGATCCATTGGGTGGCCAAGATCCAACTCCTCCTCACGGTCCCTATTGTATCCTATTAAAACCTTATGGAGCCTAGATCCGATGGTGGAAGATGAAACTCTAGATCCGACGGTGGAGATTACATTTTTAGATCCGACGGTTGAGATTAATTCTCTAGATCCGACGGTTGAGATTAAATACCTAGAACCGACGGTGGAGATTAAAGGGAGGCTTGAGCCTTACTTTATAAAAGGAGGCTAGGGGTGGGTGGCAAGGAAGAGGCAAGAGGGGATTAGGGTTTGGGCCGCTAGGGCTTGGAGGCTTGGACGACCACAATTTTGGAAGTTTTTCCTTTCTCTTCTTCTTCTTGGCTGGCACCCAAACTTGCTTCTCCTCTCCTTGGCCGACATCCAAGCTCTTCTTCCTCTTCTCCTTGGCCGGTGGGAACAAGGGTTGGGGTGATTCCTTGGAGCTCTTGGTCAGCGCCCACCTTCTTCTCTCTTTGGGTCGGCGGCAAGCTTCAAGTTGGGAGCTTGTTGGTTGGTCCTAGATATAGGAGAGTTTTGATTATATACTTCCTCTTATTCAGAGCGAGCAAGGAAAGAAAGATCGTGATCTAGGACGCTTCGACTTTTGAAAGATCGTCGCCCACACGACGTCCAAAAGGAGGAAGGACATACAATAGAAGATCGAGAGGTATAAATTTTGTTTTGTTTTCCTTTTGTTCCTTTGTATGTTGTATGTTTATGTTATGTGGCTAATTTACTTGGACCCCGAATACAAACGCAAAAACTGACGATCCATACATCGTCTATTCCGCGTCTATTCGGAGAATAGAGGTAGGTTGCTTGAACAATAAGTTTGTTCAAGTGACTACTCTAATCGAATAGCACGACGATGAAATAGTAGCTTGGGTAATCCCTCTTTGTCAAGGATAAATTTTTTTATCCGGCGACGTAGAAGGGATTGCCATGAACAAGGGACCGAGTTGAAGTGGGAAGGGAAGTTTCCTACCTTTAGCTTGGTGTCCACC
This sequence comes from Wurfbainia villosa, assembly GCA_025175895.1. NCBI lineage: Eukaryota > Viridiplantae > Streptophyta > Magnoliopsida > Zingiberales > Zingiberaceae > Wurfbainia > Wurfbainia villosa. The sequence goes on along the minus strand of CM046008.1, from coordinate 18,949,538 downwards.
GACCCTAAGGAGATGGAGATGTTGTGCCGGCCAAGACAAAGGAAGGTGGAACCCTCACCTTTGTTGTCGCCGACTCTTGGAGAAAGAAAAGGAGGCGCCAGCAATGGAGAAGGAAGTCTTGTTGTTTCTAGTCAACGGAGAAGAGAAGCAAAACCCTAGCCACCACTTCTTGTCGCCTAAGCCTTCCACGCCAACTTCAAAACCCTAGGCAACTAATGTTGCCGCCCAAGCCTCTCCAACCCTTTTTATAGATCTAGGCTTCATGAGGTATTTATAATAGGCAACAATAGGGACCATGAGGAGGAGATGGATCTTGGCCACCCAATGGATTCGAACCACACAAACCCGATCCATTAATGATGATCCATTCCACTATAGGATCATCATTGATCTACCTCACCAACCACCATAATCAAATATGGGCTCTACATATTTTTTGTGCAAAATATCTCCCCGTGTTTAAGATATCGAATGTCCATTAATTAATTAAATTACTGACAATTTAATTAATTAATATCTAACTCCATGAGTAGTATCACTCATCCTTATCATCATGTTGGACCAAGTCCACCTGCAGAATTTACATGATGAACCTTATGAGCTCCTCAAGGGGACATCATCATCCTAGTTTATAGAACACAGTTTCCTCCTATAATTAACGTCACACCATGTAAATAATATTATTTCCCAACTTACCAGGCCTATCGATTTAATAGATAAATCTCCCCATTGGTAAATCAAAGAAATAAATACTAAGTACATGTGCCCGTTATTATATCGGGATTAAGAGCATGTACACCATAATATTTGTGGTCTGATTCAATTATATAGGCAATATAAATTGAATCACCTATAAATCGGTCCTGCTTAATACACACAAAGTGTACTAGTATAATTCTATGGTCAAGATAAACCAATATCAAATTACACTACAACCATGCCAATGGTTTGTCCAAAACCATCTTGGTTGTGAGCCTCAACTTATACTCTACAAGGAACTGACAACATGATCTTCTGTGTGACACCACACACCATGTTATCTTCAATGTAAAGTATCAGACAAAATGAATAAATATAAAATGAAAACAATGATCATGTGATTCTTATTTCAAAATGAAATTATTCATACAAAGGCTAGGCTTTCAGTATACATCCCAACACAAAGTGATTTTATTTTTTTACCTATCAAGTTCTTTCTGGTCCTAATGCTAAACAAAATGAAATTCAAATTAACCAAATGAATGCAATACAATAAAAAGAAAACCTAAAAACAAAACTTGGGTTGCCTCCCAATAATCACATTGTTTAAGGTCTTTTAGCTCGACCACACACCATTCTCTTCAACATGGCTCCGGAGGCTCGGTGAATCTCCATTCATCAGTCTTGGGAACTTTATATATGGTTTCCTCCTTAGCTTTAGCTGGAATCACTAGCAAGCTAAAATTCCTAAAGGTTTTGCCTTTGGAACCGAAGCACTGATACCACTTGAAGGTAGGAAACTTCGCTTCCCACTTCAACTAAGTCGCTTGTTCATGGCAATCCCATTGACATCCCCGGATTAAAAAAATTTAATCCTAGACAAAAGGGATCAACCAAGCAACAGTTTCATCATCGTGCTATTCGAATAGAGTAGTCACTTGAACAAACTTGTTGTTCAAGCCACCAACCTCTATTCTACGAATAGTCGCAGAATAGACGATGTACGGATCGCTGGTTTTTGTGTTTATGTTTAGGGTCCAAGTTATATTAGACACAAAACAGAATATATATCATTCATATAATTGAAGAACAAATATAGACAAGTTATAAAAGAAAATAGACAATCGATATACCTCTCGATCTTTTATTGAATGACCTTCCTCCTCTTGGACGTCATGTGGGCGACGATCTACCAAAAGTCGAAGCTCCTAGATCACCAATATTCCTTCCTTGCTCGCTCCGAACAAGAGGAAGGATAAGAAATAAAACTCTTCTCTTATGTAAGACCAACCATCAAGCTCCAAGCTTGATGCTTGCCTCCGGCCCAAAGAGATGAAGATAGAAGTGAAGGCGCCGGCCAAGAGCTCCAAGGGAAGAGTCCCTAGCTCTTGTTTCCACCGGCCAAGGAGAAGATGAGGAGTAGGTTTGGACGCCGGCCAAGGGAGGGGAGAAGGAGATGGGCGCCGGCCACCAAGGAAGAAGAAGAAGAACTTCTCCAATTCTTGCCTCCCAAACACAATCCTAACCTAACTAGGATTCCTTGCCGCCCAAGGGAAGCAAACCCTAATTTCCTAAGCCATCAAGTTGCCACCCACCCCCTTAAGGCTTATTTATAGGGTTAGGGATAAGGCTTGTTTTAATCTCCACCATTGGTTCTAGGGATTTAATCTCAACCGTCGGATCTAGAGATTTAATCTCAACTGTCGGATCTAGAGATTTAATCTCTACCTTTGGATCTAGAGTTTTGTTTTCATCCATTGGATCTATGCTTCATGAGGTATTAATAGGCTACAATAGGGACCATGAGGAGTTGGATCTTGGCCACCCAATAGATCAAGCCCACATAAAGTTAGATCCATTAATGATAATCCAATCCACTAAAGGATTATCATTGATCTACCTCACCAACCCCCATAAGTTAATATGGGCTCCATATATTATATGTATATTTTTCTCCCCGTGTTTAAGATCTCGAATGTCCATCGATTAATTAATTTACTGACCATTAATTAATTAACATCTAACTCCATGAGTAGTATCACTCAACCTTATCATCATGCCGGACCAAGTCCACCTGCAGGGTTTACATGATGAACCTTATGAGTTCCTCAAGGGGACATCATCATCCTAATATATAGGACATGATTTACTCCTATAATCAACGACACACCATATAAATAATATCATTTCCCAACTTACCGAGCCTATCGATTTAATCTATAAATCTCTCTCATTGGTAAATCAAAGAAATGAATACTAAGTATATGTGCCCGTTATTATATCGGGATTAAGAGTATGTACAATATAATATCTGAGGTCCGATTCGATTGTGTAGTCAGTAAAAAATCGAATCACCTCTAAGTCGGTCCTGCTCAATACACACAAAGTGTACTAGTGTGATTCTATGGTCAAGACAAACCAATACCAAATCACACTACAACCATACGAATGGTTTGTCCAAAGTCATCTCGGTTGTGAGCCTATACTTATACTTTACAAGGAACCGATAACATGATCTCGCATGTGACACCACACACCATGTTATCTACAATGTAATGTATTAAACAATATGCATCACAATAAATATGCAAATAATGATCATGTGATTCTTATTTCAAAATAAAGATGTTCATACAAAAGATAGACTTTTCAGTATACATCCCAACAATCTCCCAATTATACTAAAAGACTATGTTGTCCTAAAACTGCCATACATCTGATCCCCATTCCCTCCACATGCGTATCAAAAGCTCTCGCCGGAAGGGCCTTAGTGATAGGATCTGTCGGGTTATCCTCCGATGTAATCTTGGCCACAACAACGTCTCCTCTCTTTACGATTTCTCGTATCAGGTGGTACTTGCGCTCTATGTATTTACTCACCTTATGGGCTCGTGGTTCCTTCGAGTTTGCAACTGCACCATTATTATCACAATAAATTGTGATAGTTCTGGGCAAACCAGGAATCACATCCAAGTCCATCAGGAAGTTCCTGAGCCACACAGCTTCTTTGGCCGCCTGAGATGCTACCACATACTCAGCTTCCATGGTGGAGTCTGCCATGCATTTCTACTTGACACTCCTCCATACAATGGCTCCACCTCCCAAAGTAAACACAAAACCTGAGGTAGACTTACTGTGATCCCTATCTGATTGGAAGTCAAAATCTGTATAACCCACAGGGAGTAATTGGTCTGCCTAGTAAACTAGCATATAATCCCTAGTCCTTCTCAGGTACTTCAATATATGTTATACTGCAGTCTAATGTCCCTATCCTGGATTACTCTGATATCTGCTAACCATGCTCATGGCAAAGCAGATATCTGGTTTCGTACATAGCATCGCATACATGAGGCTTCCTACCGCCTAAGCATAAGGAACCGCCTTCATCTCCTCTATCTCCTCAGATGTTCTAGGACACATCTCCTTATATAAAGGAACTCCATGCCTGAAAGTTAGAAAACCTTTCTTGGAGTTTTGCATGCAAAAACAATCCATAATAGTGTAAATGTATGAAGCTTGAGATAAGCACAACATCCTTTTCCTGTGATCCCTTATAACCTTGATCCCAAGGATGTGTCCTTCTCCCAAGTCCTTCATATCAAACTGTTTGGACAACCATACCCTTACGTCCGATAACACCTTGACGTTATTGTCAATTAATAAAATGTCATCTACGTATAGTACAAGAAATATCACTACGTTTCCGTCACATCTCTTGCATACACAAGACTCATCCGGACTTTGAATAAAACCATAAGACTTGATTACCTCATCAAAGCGAATGTTCCAAGACCTTGAAGCTTGCTTCAATCTATTAATGGACCGATTAAGCTTACATAGAAGATGCTCTTTACCCTTTGCAATGAATTCCTCTGGTTGCTTCATATAGATGTTTTCCTCAAGACTTCCATTAAGGAAAGCTATCTTTGACATCCATCTACCACACCTCATAATCCATATGAGCTACAATACATAAGAGAATCCGGATAGACTTAAGCATGGCCACCGATGAAAAGGTCTCCTCATAATCGATACCCTCTTTCTGAGTATACCCCTTCGCAACAAGCCTCGCTTTGAAGGTCTCAACCTTCCCGTCTATTCCTCTCTTTCTTTTGTAGATCCACTTGCAACCAATGGTTTTTACACAATCGGGTGGTTCTACTAGCTCCCAGACCTGATTTGAATCCATAGATTCAATCTCAGTATTCATTGCACTTTGCCAAGATATCGCATCTTTATCTTGGATTGCCTCGTCATATGTCTAGGTGCCAGGTTCATGTTCGCCAGGGACTAATCAGAAGATTCTCCCAAGAACATGAATCTATCAGGCTGTCTAACAACCCTCCCACTACGATGAGGTATCACCTGTGTATCCTCTGTGACACGCGGTGCAGTGACTTATGGTATATCCTCTTGTACCGGTGGTACTGAAAAAGTGACTTCCCCTTTTAATTCTTCCAGAACAATCTTACTCATGGGCTTGTGGATCTGTAACACCCGTAAAATTTCTAGCAATTTTACGAGAGTTTTTGGCTTTACAATAATGGGCTTGATGTGGGCTTTTTCGAAAAATAAAAGAAAATAGCCAAAAAGAGATGCAAGGCCTAGGAATTGAACCCCAAACCTCTAGAGATAGCCAAGCCCTATAGATGCACCCACTAACCAGAAGCCCAATAGGATTATATCATTAGAAGAAGAGGGGAAATTGTAGATAAGTGTGATGAGGGTAAATGAAGGGGCATGGAAAAGAGAAGAGAAACTTCTCTTCCTCCCTTTATAAAGAAGAAGGAAGTTTCCACTTGGCCACTTCTTCTTCACTTCTTCTTCCTCACCGAAAACCCATCTCTCCCCCTTTCCATTTTCACCTTTGGCCGAACCTCATCCAAGCAAGGAGAAGCTAGTTCTTGGCTTTCATAAGGTCAACTACCCACTACAAGCAAGCGAAGGATGTAAGATTCCCTCACCTGCAGTATATTAGTTTTGTAGGATAGGTTACATGAAAGTAATATGAAGTTGTAGCCCCCCTAGGTCTCGGCTAACTAAGTTTATGGGCTAGGATTCATGAAAATGCTACTAGGGAAATTTTTATGGGTTGTATGCTTCAAGTAGGAATCTTTAGGGTCAAAAGTCCAAGGATTTTAGCCCTTACATGTTTCGGCCAACCCAAGCTTTTAGGGTTAGGGTTGCATGAACTTGATTCTAAGGTTATGTTCATAGAGTGTAGGCATCAAGTAGGTATTTTTAGGTGCTAAAAACCCAACTCATGGCCATATATGTTTCGGCCAACCAAGGAATTTAGGGTTAGGGTTTCATGAAAATGCCCCTTATGAAGTTATGCTATGATTTATGCCTACATGAATAAATTTAGGTGACAAAAACCCAAGCCTTGTGCCCCTATAAGTTTCAGCCAACCAAGGAATTTAGGGTTAGGGTTTCATGAAAATGCCCCTTATGAAGTTATGCTATGATATATGCCTACATGAATAAATTTAGGTGACAAAAACCCAAGCCTTGTGCCCCTATAAGTTTCGGCCACCCATGGTTTTAGGGTTAGGGTTTCCTGAAAATGCCCCTTATGAAGTTATGCTATGATATATGCCTACATGAATGAATTTAGGTGACAAAAACCCAAGCCTTGTGCCCCTATAAGTTTTGGCCACCCATGGTTTTAGGGTTAGGGTTTCATGAAAATGCCCCTTATGAAGTTATGCTATGATATATGCCTAGGAAATATGCCTATGTGATGAACATGTTTTATGATTTAATATGCCATGAATATGCCTATGAAATATGATTAGGTGATGAACCTGTTTTATGATTTAATATGCCATGAATATGCCTAGGAAATATGCTCATGTGATGAACAAGTTTATGATATAATATGCCATGAAATATGATTATGTGATGAACATGTTTTATGATTTAATATGCCATGAATATGCCTAGGAAATATGCCTATGTGATGAACATGTTTTATGATTTAATATGCCATGAATATGCCTATGAAATATGATTAGGTGATGAACCTGTTTTATGATTTAATATGCCATGAATATGCCTAGGAAATATGCTCATGTGATGAACAAGTTTATGATATAATATGCCATGAAATATGCCTATGTGATGAACATGTTTTATGATTTAATATGCCATGAATATGCCTAGGAAATATGCCTATGTGATGAACATGTTTTATGATTTAATATGCCATGAATATGCCTAGGAAATATGCCTATGTGATGAACATGTTTTATGATTTAATATGCCATGAATATGCCTATGAAATATGATTAGGTGATGAACCTGTTTTATGATTTAATATGCCATGAATATGCCTAGGAAATATGCTCATGTGATGAACAAGTTTATGATATAATATGCCATGAAATATGCCTATGTGATGAACATGTTTTATGATTTAACATGCCATGAATATGCCTATGAAATATGCTTATGTGATGAACATGTTTGTGCTTTAGGACCCCTTTATGTTATGAATGCATGTATGCTATGAAATGTCTAAGGTGGAGATGCTTCCCTTTCAAGTAGGGATTAAGAGCTCTCCTTATGATAAGATAAGATGATTAAGATCTCTCCTTATGATAAGATAAGATGGAGATGCTTCCCTTTCAAGTAGGGATTAAGAGCTCTTCTTATGATAAGACAAGAAAGGAAGGAATTAAGTATTTTACTTTGTAAGAGGTTAAGTACCCGACCCGTCAGGTGGTCGTTAATCAAATCCATAGGGACATAAGAAGACGTAAGAGGTCTTGCCCTGGTAAGACGTAAGAGGTCTTGCTCTAGTAGGTCTGGTGGCTCGCTACCCCAGCCTATTAGGGAACGTGCATTATGTGGTACTTAACCTGGGGCCCCCCAAGCAAGTTATGATTATGTTGAAGTATCTATATGTATATGTTTTGAAAAGAAAAGACTTTTATGAAATTGTGCATGCTTATGTTAAAGTCTATGAATGCTTATGGTTAAGTTTAAAAATGCTTATGAACTTGTCCTTTATGCATGTTAGATTTTATGAAGTTATGATGCTTATAGTTGAGTTAAGAATATTTGTGACTATAGGACTTTATGCATGTTTAAGATTTATGATGTTACGGATACTTATGTTATGAATGCTTATGAACTTGTCCTTTATACATGTTAGATTTTATGAAGTTATGATGCTTATAGTTGAGTTAAGAATATTTGTGATTATGTACTTTATGCATGTCTAAGATTTACAATGTTATGAATGCTTATGTTAAATTATGCCCTGCTTAGATTTAATTATGCTTAACATGCTGATGTAATCTCTATGTCATGCTTAGATTTTTTATTACGTGGGTATGTTGTTGATTAGTGTTGCTATGAAACACTTAGGCTATTTATACTAGTATGCTCATGTTTCTAATTGCTTGATGAAGTTTGTGGCTTTTGTGAGTAGGCAAGAATCTTACTAAGCTATATGCTTATAGTTTATCTTTGCAGATAAAGGAAACCTGAACTAGAGGAAGTAGCAGGAAGGGCCAAGTGTGTGTGATAGTGGCATGGTGGAGAAAGACCCTGTTACTATCTGCTTATATTACATGCACAATGAACCACTTAAGACTTTGCTTCCGCTTATAAGACTTATGAATCCTTAGTATCATGTTGGATGATGCTTATTTATGTTACTGTTCAATTACTTAAGAACTCATGAATGACTCTTTATGTTATGCAAGTTAGAAATGTGACAAGATATGTTAACATGCTGATTATGAATATGATATGTGACGCATGTGCAAAAGAAGATTTAAGTTATGATAACATGTTAAAAAAAAACAGTAAAGTAGCGCCGCCCTGAGAGCAGATAAGGGCGGGCGTTACAGGATCATCACATAGTCTTCCTCTAGAAATCTGGTGTTCGTGCTAATGATCACCCTTTAATCTCTAGGACTATAAAACAAACCACCTTTCGTTCCCCTAGGATAGCCAACGAACATGCGTACTTCTATACGAGGTTCCAACTTACAGCATCTGCCTTCAGCACATGTGCTGGACTCCCCCAAATCCAAATATGTCTTAAACTAGGCTTTCGCACAGTCCACAATTCTGTGGGAGTAGAAGGCACTGATATAGATGGAACCAAGATCATAATGTACACCGCCATATCTAGAGCATATCCCCAGAATGAATCTGGCAACTCAGAATAACTCATCATCGATCTAACCATTTCCATAAGAGTGCTATTCCTTCGCTCTGCTACACCATTCTGCTAGGGTGTGTTAGGTGCAGACAATTGGGATTGAATCCTAGCCTTTGATAAGTAATTCCTAAACTCTCCCAAGAGGTACTCACCACCATGATCAGATCGTAGTGTCTTGATACTTTTACCTTAACGTTTCTCCGCATCAGCCTTGAATTCTTTGAACTTGGCAAAGCATTCAAACTTGGTGCGCATCAAGTAAATGTATCCATATCTCGAATAATCATCTATAAAAGAGACGAAATACTCAAAACCACCTCTAGCCTGGATAGACATAGGACCACACAAATCAGAATGAATCAATTCTATCACATCTTTGGCTCTATACCCCTTGGCCTTAAAAGGCCTCTTAGTCATTTTACCCTCCAAGCAAGATTCGTAGGTTGGGAAATCTTCCACCACTAATGAACCCAGAGGTCCATCAGCTATCAACCTTTGAATTCTGCTTAGGTTAATATGACAAAGCCTGAGATACCAAAGATATGTTTGGTTCATCTTCGAAGGTTCTTTTCTCTTATTGGAATTAGAAGATGAGTTATTAGCTTCTATTTGCATCGTGGGAGCTTTTGGTTCAAGTGTGTATAAATTTTCTATCAATGCACCCGAACAGATAATGTCCCTATTCCTTTTTATAACAACTCTGTCATTAAAAGAAATAGAATATCCATCCATAAATAATTTAGAAACCAAAATTAAATTCTTTCTAAATAAAGGTACATAAAGGCAATTCTTAAGAACCAAAACTTTATTTTCCTTAAAAGAAAAATAAACATCTCCCACTGCAACAGTCGCCACCTTCGTGGCATCGCCCAAGTATACGGTAATCTCCCCCTCAGCCAGTCGTCTGGTTTCCTGGAACCCCTTCAAAGTATTGCAGACATGATTAGTGGCTCCCGTATCTACACATTAGGTGCCGATAGATAACACCGCTAAACATGTTTCAACGACTAGACCAAAAGATATATCTTTGTTCTACTTGTGGTTAGGGCAGTCCTTCTTCCAGTGTCCAGTCTGCTTATAAGTGAAGCACTTGCCTTTCAGCTTCTTCACTCCTCCCTGAGTTCCTCCCACCACCTTTTCCCCAGCTTGTTTCTTCTTCTTCTTGCCTTTCGGCTTAGAAGTAGAAACCTTTTGGGCAACCATGGCTTGTGCGTGAGCACTCTGACGAAATAGCCCCTCTGTCGCCTGGAGTTCTGTCAGAAGCTCTACCAACGAATACAACCTATTTGTTCATGTTGTAGTTCAGGCGAAACTGCTCAAAACTCCTAGGTAGAGACTGGAGAATGATATCGACCTGGGTTTCCCCATCGATCTCAGCTCCAAGGACTTCCAACTCATTCAAATGAGCCATCATCTTGAGAACATGATCCCTCACGGGTGTTCCCTCGATCATGGTGTTCGCCATTAAGTTCCTCATGGCTTCATGCCTAGCAGCCCGATTCTGGTGTCCGAAAAGCTCTTTGAGATTGAGCATCATGTCATAAGCAGTGGGCATGGCTTGATGTTGATGTTGCAGTACATTTGACATAGATGCCAAAATGTAACACCACGCCATCTCATCGGGCTTAATCCACTTTTTATAACTCTCCTTCTCCTTTTGCTCAGAATTATCCGCAGGATTAGAAGGGCACTCTTCGAGGAGTACATATTTGTATTCCTCAGCAGCAAGACAATGTTAAGATTCCTCTTCCAATCAACATAGTTGGGTCCAATAAGTTTATTTTCTTTCAGTATCACAGCAAGCGGGTTGAAAGTCATTTTGAAAGAAAACCTAAGAATCACATAGATCAAAACATTAGATTTCAAAAAATTATTGATTCCTCAAACAATAAAATTTTAAAATCAACCAACACTTCAAAACACCGAGAATATCGTATGCCTCGATAGTGTGGACGTATACGAATTCTACATTTGTAAGAGGAGGTTTTACCCATTAATTTTACTATCTTGTCAACCTAACTTTTTGACAAGTAAAATTAATAGTTGGTTGTTCTTTGGCCCTACAAATAAAAGTAGTGACTCTGATTGGGAGGATACTTATATTTGTATCTAAGTGTTCACCATTACTCGGTACCAAGGTAGTTATCTCGGGTTATGTGCCTTCTAATGGGGAAGTACACACGCTCCTTAATAATTTTTTATAACCATATTCGACCTTGTGATCCGCAAACAAACTCATCCAATGGGGAGGAAGGCACTCAGAGCCGACGCGGAAGTTTGTTTGCATCACATGTCAAATCGTGGAGGCCGTGGGAATTTATAAAAATATCCCTCTCCCACTTAGTAATTTGAAATTGAGGAATTTTCTAGCCTACGACATGCATATCAAACAATAAGTAATAAATATGAAAAATAAATATTTTTCAACTATTATGGCTTTTGTCTTCAATATGTCTCCCGTCGTATCGCCATCTCATCCGCTCCTCCCTATGCCATGTACAAGCCATCCGGAGATCCGAGCCGAGAAAAAATATTTTAATTTACATCCATCGATCCTATACTCCACGAGAAAGTGTACATGAAATCTATATCGAAAGTAAACTAAAATAAAAAGAGTGGCTAAACAATGTCATATCTAATTTACAAAAAATTAAATACTAGCCTCGTCAACCCCGAGGATTCAACAAAATATACAATTACACACATACAATCACATACACACATATGACCATAATAGTTGGATCCTCTGCCTGCAACCAAAGAGTTAACCTATGCATATCCTACTATTATCCGGCACATATAATATATGAAAAGTGCATAAAATTAATCGAATCATAAACACAAAAAATCGGAAATCATGGCTCTGATACCACTTGAAGGTTTTGCCTTTGGAACGGAAGCTCTGATACCACTCGAAGGTAGGAAACTACGCTTCCCACTTCAACTCAGTCGCTTGTTCATGGTGATCCCATTGATGTCCCTGGATTAAAAAAATTTAATCATAGACAAAAGGGATCACCCAAGCAACCATTTCATCGTCGTGCTATTCGATTAGAGTAGTCACTTGAACAAACTTGTTGTTAAAGCCACCAACCTCTATTCTACGAATAGCTGTGGAATAGACGATGTACGGATCACCGACTTTTGTGTTTATGTTCATGGTCCAAGTTATATTAGCCACAAAATAGAATATATATCATTCATATAATTGAAGAACAAATATAGACAAGTTACAAAAGAAAATAAACAATCGATATACCTCTCGATCTTCTATTGTATGAGCTTCCTCCTCTTGGATGTCGTGTGGGTGACGATCTACCAAAAGTCAAAGCTCCTAGATCACCAATATTCCATCCTTGCTCGCTCCGAACAAGAGGAAGAATAAGAAACAAAACTCTTCTCTTATTTAGGACCAACCATCAAGCTCCAAGCTTGATACTTGCCACCGGCCCAAAGAGATGAAGATAGAAGTGAAGGCACCGGCCAAGAGCTCCAAGGGAAGAGTCCATAGCTCTTGTTTCCACCGGCCAAGGAGAAGATGAGGAGTAGGTTTGGACACCGGCCAAGGGAGGGGAGAAGGAGATGGGCGCCGACCACCAAGGAAGAAGAAGAAGAACTTCTCCAATTGTTGCCACCCAAAACACAATCCTAACCTAACTAGGATTCCTTGCCGCCCAAGGGAAGCAAACCCTAATCTCCTAAGCCATCAAGTTGACGCCCACCCCCCTAAGGCTTATTTATAGGGTTAGGGATAAGCCTTGTTTTAATCTCCACCATTGGTTTTAGGGATTTAATCTCAACCATCGGATCTAGAGATTTAATCTCAATCGTCGAATCTAGAGATTTAATCTCTACCTTTTGATCTAGAGTTTTGTTTTCATCCATTGGATCTAGGCTTCATGAGGTATTAATACGCTACAATAGGGACCATGAGGAGGAGTTGGATCTTTGCCACCCAATGGATCAAGCCCACATAAAGTCCGATCCATTAATGATAATCCAATCCACTAAAGAATTATCAATGATCTACCTCACCAATCCCCATAAGTTAATATGGGCTCCATATATTATATGTATATTTTTCTCCCCGTGTTTAAGATCTCGAATGTCCATCGATTAATTAATTTACTGACCATTAATTAATCAACATCTAACTCCATGAGTAGTGTTGGTGCAGTGGGCACCTAAGTCGAACCTAAGTTTTGATTATAGCAAACGATATAAATTTAAGCTTATATTGTTATCTCACGAGCTAAATCAGGTGTGCAGAAAAGTCTCAATGCTGGAGCTGAAGGCTAGCGACACCTGGAGGAAGCCGCGGTGGTCGAGCGACACTTGAGTTACTTCGGAGGGAGCCGAAGGAATCGAGTGGAAGGCCAGAAGCAAAAGTGACACGTAAGTATCGAGGTAAGCTCGTGTGTGCGAGCATAAGTGAGGTCGTATCCTCTTTACGGGGATGATCTTAGGCGACGATCCGACCCAAGACTTCCCATGGAAGGTCTATGTTGAGATCGGAAGGCAAGTGGCCGTCGAATCCACTTATATTTTGAGCTAACTCTTTATTGTAGTCAAAAATCCTGGCCATCAGTTCAATCGGCCAGTTCAACCGGTGGTCAAAAATCAGCCTCGAGGAGTCAAGTTTTATCACCATTTTTCAAGGAGTTTTGTGCCCATTTGTGATTGGTTGAAGACTCATTCGTTGAGGGGCTTAAAGGCTATAAAAGGAGGGCTAAACCTAGGGTTTCATCCTCAATTCTAAGTGATCAAAAGCCTCCGTTACGCTGCAACTCTCCGACAACTCTACAACAACGAAGTGCTGCCAACAACCCTAGCTTAAAGTTTCTTTTATTTAGTTGTTGGTATAATCTTAATTTGTTATTGCTTTCAATATTGCAATTCTTTTTAATCGAGGTTTTTCGTTGCATTTTACTTTAATAGAAGAGAGGGTTTGTCTCTATATCTTTTTGCTTCGAAGGCTTTTGTAATCGTAAAATTCCTACCTCCAACGAGGAGGAGTGTTTTAGTGAATTGCCCTCCGTACACGGTCTAGGACCGTTAGGGCCTTGGAGTAGTAGCCGAAGGCTACGAACCAAGTAAAAAAACTATTTGTCTCATTTAGTTTTTATTTACATTTCCGCTGCATTTAATTGTCTATCAAATGATTTAAAAGAAAAGTTTTTATCACTATTCACCCCCCCCTCTAGCGATCCGCTTCGATCCAACAATTGGTATCAGAGCCGGGGGTTGCTAAGATTTGGTGAAACCACCAATCTATCCATTTTTCACAGATTTATTTTTCTTTTATTTCTGTTTATTTCTGATTTATTTCGCTTTGTTAAATTTACTCCCGCACTACTAATCCAAGACGCGAGTCTTGGTATCTTGTTTTGTGTTTTTGTCGTTGCTAGTTTCTTCGTCTTCATCCCTTTTTGTCTTTTGTTCTAATGGCCCATCTCGAGGGTTTAAGCACCGTCCGACCTCCGTTTTACAACGGAGATGACTTCCATTATTGGAAGGGTCGGATGGAATGCTTTCTCAAAACCCAAATCGAGATGTGGATCATAATCTAAACGGGTTTCACACTTCCGACTAATGAAGTGGGTGACTCCTTGGATTATGATCAATGGACCATTGCGACAAAACGACAAGTCGAAGCCGACGCCAAGGCAACACAAATCCTCCAATGCGGCTTATCCAAGGAGGAGTTAAATCGCGTCGGCCCCTTCATTAGCGCAAAGGACCTTTGGACAAAGCTGATCGAGTTACACGAAGGATCGGATCAAGCTAAGGTTTGCAAACGTGATTTGTTGTTCAATAAATTGTACACACTAAAAATGCAGGAACACGAGTCTGCGACGCAACTCCATGCCCGTGTCCAAGACATAGTCAACAACCTACACGCAATCGGGCAAAAGGTCGAAAACCGCGACCTTATAAGGTATGTTCTAAACTCTTTTCCGAGGACTACCTTGTGGGCATCCATGGTCGATGCCTACAAGGTCTCCAAGGACCTTTCTAAACTTAGATTAGATGAACTCTTTTTGGATTTTGAATTACATGAGCAGTCCAACTCTGAACCCGAGAGGGGTATAGCCTTGTTTGCAGGTTCAAAGAAGAAGAAAATCGCAAGCAAGCCACCACCAACCGAGGAGGAAGATGAGTCCGAAGAAGAAGTTGACCCGGAATTGACTGCCGAACTAATGAACCTAGCTCGAAGGATAGCCAAGGGACGATAGCGAACCACAACTCGACCCAACCAAGGTAAGCCTAAAAGTTCTAATATTAGGTGTTATGAGTGTAACAGGTTTGGACATATAAAGTCCAAGTGCCCAAAGCTCAACCACCAAGCACCTAAGCACAAGAAGGCCCTCAATGTGACATGGGAAGAAGCGTCATCCGAAGAAGACGAAGACCACGTCTTTATGGCGAAATCGATTGAGTCCGACACGGAGACCGAACCTGAACTTGAGTCAGAACCTGAGGATGACTCGGACTACGAAGCTACCTTCAAGTCAAGCCACGGATACGCATCCGGTTCAAAAGATACCCTTAAGGTGAGTCGAACCTTATTTAATACTTTACATAATACGGTTAGGTTTTTGTCTAGGAAGTTAGCTAAGTCCGAGTCCAAGGTCGAGACCCTGGTTGAGGAAGTTAAACTCCTCAAACACGAGGTCTCCCTAACCTCTTCGACTAGTCGAGTTCAAGAGAAGGACTCAACTCGGGTTGAAAAACTCAAAGTTGAGAACTCACTCTTGAAAAGTCAAGTCGAAGATCTTAGGAATACGTTGGAAAGGTTTACTTTGGGATCCAAAGGACTTGACCTCCTACTTGGATCGCAAAGGGCCGTGTACAACAAGGTCGGACTAGGGTTTAGCTCAAACACGACCAATAAGTCGTATATGTCAATCGTAAGTAGACATAAAAAATGTGTCCAAGCATGGGTCCCTAAGACCACTTTGATTTCAACTCTAGGATCCAACTCGTACTGGGTTCCCAAGGACCAAATCCACTATGTGGATAGACCGAACCGATTCAACGGTCTAGGGGGAGCCAGTACAAAACATGTTTGTGTTTTAACTTAGAAATTGCATGCTTAGATTTTTTTTTTCTTTCGTGAACTCACTTAGAACACGTAAATAACCAACTAAAATCCACTTTTTAGATTGAGCCTCGGGGAGCCTTTTTTCAAATAATCAACTAAAATCCTTCGAAAAGATTGAGCCTCGGGGAGCCTCTTTTCAAATAATCAACTAAAATTCTTCGAAAAGATTGAGCCTCGGAGAGCCTCTTTTCAAAAATAACTAGTTAGACGAGGAAATAATTTTAGGTGAGTCAAGTCATCATTTTCTTGAAAATGGCTTTGTCTAAGGAAGTGGTCGATGATCCGATAAAAGAAGGCCCCTGTGCCTCGCCACGACCTGGAAGCCATGATCTTGAAAAGGTAAACTTGACAAGCCTAGGGTCAAATCCAAATCTAACATTACTTAAACATAAATGCACTTAATCAACTTAATTGGAAGTCATCTCACAAAGAACACATAAGTATAACATGCTTGATCATATAGACTCCGGTGAGATGACCTAGGTTTAACAACTTACAACCAATTTTTTTTTTAAAAAAATATAATAATCTAACATCCAATCCAACCACCTTGTGTGTAGGATCAATGGATGTTAGTGGTTGCTCACACATGGCCAGGGATCAACTCAAATTCAAGCTTCGATTCAAACGACAAGGATCGGTAGCCTTTGGGAATAACGGCAAGCTCAAAATCATCGGATCAGGTGATATCGAGCTTAACTCGAATTTTGTTATTAAAAATGTATTACTTGTAGAGAATTTTGAATATAACCTGCTTAGCGTAAGCCAATTATGTGACAATAATTATAAGGTCGTATTTTTAGAAAATGAATGTGTAATTAAAACAAATGAAACAGCTAAAACAATACTCAAAGGAACTAGGACAAATAACATTTATACAATTAACTTAATCAAATCCTCAGCCAAATGTCTTATGACACAGGAAGAGGAATCATGGTTGTGGCACCGACGACTCGGTCACTCGCACCCAAGACTCGTCGACAAGATGAGTCAGAGTGGCCTAGTCAGAGGCTTACCCAACCTTAACAATTTAGTTAATAAAATCTGTAATGCTTGTCAACAAGGAAAACAACCTAGGACACAACACAAGTTAACTAACCAAGAACGAACCTCAAGTGTACTTGAGCTCTTGCATATGGATCTATTCGATTCACATGGAGCCAAGTCACTCAATAAAAGTCAATATTGCTTAGTCATAATTGATGACTACTCCAGGTTTACCTGGGTTAGGTTCATCAAACATAAAAATGATACCCTAGATCAATTAATCAATTTATTCAAATTAATCGAGAATCAAAAAAAACTTAAGGTTAAAAGAATTAGAAGCGATCATGGTGGTGAATTCGAAAATCAAAGGTTCACCGACTTCTGTAACCTAAACGGATACCACCATGAATTCTCTTGCCCTAGGACCCCTCAACAAAATGGCCTAGTGGAGAGGAAAAACCAAACTCTACAAGAAGCCGCTAGGACCATGTTGAACGAATATGACCTACCCGATAGGTTTTGGGCAGAAGCCGTGAGTACGGCATGCTATGTCCAAAATAGAATCCTTATGGTAAAGAGGCACCTTAAGACCTCATACGAGATTTATCACGATAAAATACCTAACATCAAGTACTTTAGGGTATTTGGGTGTAAGGTACATATCCTAAACACTAAGGATTACCTAGGGAAATTTACATCCAAGACCACGACCGGAATCTTTCTAGGATACTCGACTACAAGTCGAGCTTATAGAGTATATAACCACGACACCCTTAGAGTCGAGGAGACTATCAATGTAGTATTTGATGAAGGACATGAACCTACAAAACCCCCGGCAACCCCAATTAGCGAGCCGATTCATACTAGACCTAACTCTGATCCGGAGATCAGGTCTAGTGTTAATCCTAACCTAAGTCAACCAAGTCACTCTATTGATCAAGTGATAGATGACTCCAACCAAACTAATGTTCAACCAAGTCACCCCATTGATCAAGCATTAGGTGACAAAAACCCAACCCAATCTAGGATTCAGACTAACCACCCTATCGATTAAGTGATAGGAGATCCTAATCTAGGAGTTCGAACTAGAGCATCCTATAGGAACCTTAGTCAAATTTCCTTAATTTCAAAGATAGAACCCAAATCAATTGAACAAGCTCTTCTTGATCCCGATTGGATTATTGCAATGCAAGAAGAGCTAGCTCAATTTACTAAGAATGAAGTGTGGGAATTAGTACCACAACCTAAAGACAAAATGATAATTGGAACAAGGTGGGTGTTTCGAAATAAGCTTGATGATAAAGGTGAAGTAGTTAGAAACAAGGCTAGGTTAGTCGCCAAAGGGTTTAGTCAAGTTGAAGGCTTAGATTACGACGAAACCTATGCCCCAGTAGCTAGACTCGAATCCATTCGAATGTTGCTAGCTTATGCCGCACATCGAGGATTTAAGCTATTTCAAATGGATGTTAAGTCGGAATTCTTAAATGGATACATTAAAGAAGAAGTTTATGTTAGCCAACCCCCCGGGTTCGAAAATCTAGATAAACCCGACCATGTTCTAAAACTTAAGAAAGCTCTCTATGGACTTAAACAAGCTCCTCGAGCTTGGTACGAGAGACTTTCAATCCATCTTAAGTCAAAAGGGTTTAACCAAGGCTTAGTTGACCCAACTCTCTTCGTAAAAACCTTAGGTAAAGAAATATTCATAGCTCAAATTTACGTAGATGATATAATTTTTGGAACCTCTAACTCAGCCTTACTAAACGAGTTCGTTTCACTCATGGAAAGTGAGTTTGAAATGAACTTGGTAGGCGAGTTAAGTTTCTTTTTAGGTCTACAAATTAAACAAACTAACGATGGTATATACCTATATCAACAAAAATACACTAAGGAGTTAATTAAAAGATTTGGAATGCAAGACGCTAAGATAATAAACACCCCAATGGCGATTAATGTTAACATAGGAGAAGACCTAGAAAGTAAGTCCATTGACTTAAAGTACTATAGGAGCTCGATAGGAAGTCTCCTATACTTAACTGCGAGTCGACCCGACATCCTATTCGCAGTAAGTATGTGCGCCAGGTTTCAAACCTGTGCTAAGGAGTCTCACCTAACCCTAGTTAAGCGTATGCTTAGATATCTTAAGGGTACACTTAACGTTGGTATTTGGTACCCTAGATCTACGAAGTTCGAACTAATCGGCTACTCCGATTCGGATTATGCCGGTAGTAAACTCGATAGAAAGAGCACGAGTGGTTGTTGTCAACTACTCGGCTCAAGTCTAGTGAGTTGGTGCAGTAGGAATCAACATTGTGTTTCCTTATCTACCACCGAAGCCGAATACGTTGTGATGGGTGAGTGTGTAACTCAGCTTCTTTGGATGAAGCACACTCTCCGAGACTTTAGGTTGGACTTCACCAAAACTAAAATTTTTGTAGACAACATAAGTTCGATAAATCTAACTAAGAACCCTATATGCCATTCAAGGACAAAGCATATAGAGGTAAAACACCATTTCATTCGAGAACATGTAGGCAACGACTCCATACAATTCGAATATGTTGACTCGAAGTCTAACCTAGCAGACATATTTACTAAACCACTATCCGAAGCCGAATTTAGTCTCTTGAGACGAAGATTAGGCATGTGCGTAATAGAATAGGAACTTACAAATTATATTTTCTTACTACTATTTCTTACTTTTTTTTTCATGGAACTAGCATAGGACATACCTTAGATATCATGCACCTATAGATTTAAGGAGCCAATACATCTCACAACACATAGGACTAATGTGTTTGTGTACTTAGCCACATAGATGGGCGTGAGATGTTAGGACCTTACTCCTGGTTCCAGATGTAGAGCTAGTGCATCGCTATGAACCACGGAGTATAATCATACATACTAACTGACTCTGACCAGGACTGGTTGATCCTTCATATCAATCAAGCCAAATATGAGTCGAACATTTTATAGATGAACTTATTTTCAGTATATTATTTTTAAAAATAAAAATGTGGAACATGCTTGGACTTTAAATTTAACATTTATTTTGTTTTCCACACACCCCTTACTCTTTTCGATATACGGCAAAAGGGGGAGAAAAAGGAGAAAAAGGACAAAAGTTAAGGGGTCAAAAATTTTTTTTTATAACTTAACTCTTACTTCATAATTAAACCAAAAGTTAACTTTAAGTTTTGAAAACTTATTTAACTTTTAAAGGCCAAGGTTAAGAAATCATTTGGTTTCTTAACTTAAAACTTATTTTAAACACTATGGCCAATATTAAGTAATTTCGGTTACTTAATTCTTTTTCTTAGTAGCAAATATCAAGGGGGAGAGTTAAAACCCTTTCTCAAGTACTCACCCTCAGTCAAGGGGGAGGATTCCTCAAGGGGGAGCACTTGAAAAAGAATTTTTATATACTCCTACTCATTCATGCATAATCTCATACTTATTTTTGTCTTAACTTTGTATGTGGGTTTGCCATAAATCAAAAATGGGGAGATTGTTGGTGCAGTGGGCACCTAAGTCAAACCTAAGTTTTGATTATAGCAAACGATATAAAGTTAAGCTTATATTGTTATCTCACGAGCTAAATCAAGTGTGCAGAAAAGTCTCAATGCTGGAGTTGAAGGCTAGCGACACCCGGAGGAAGCCGCGGTGGTCGGGCGACACTCGAGTTACTTCGGAGGGAGCCGAAGGAATCGAGTGGAAGGCCAGAAGCAAAAGCGACACGTAAGTATCGAGGTAAGCTCGTGTGTGCGAGCGTAAGTGAGGTCGTATCCTCTTTACGGGGATAATCTTAGGCGACGATCCGACCCAAGACTTCCCATGGAAGGTCTATGTTGAGATCGGATGGCAAGTGGTCGTCGAATCCACTTATATTTTGAGCTAACTCTTTATTGTAGTCAAAAATCCTGGCCATCAGTTCAACCGGCCAGTTCAACCGGTGGTCAAAAATCAGCCTCGAGGAGTCAAGCTTTATCACCATTTTTCAAGGAGTTTTGTGCCCATTTGTGATTGGTTGAAGACCCATTCGTTGAGGGGCTTAAAGGCTATAAAAGGAGGGCCAAACCTAGGGTTTCATCCTCAATTCTAAGTGCTCAAAAGCCTCCGTTACGCTGCAACTCTCCGACGACTCTACAACAACGAAGTGCTGCCAACAACCCTAGCTTAAAGTTTCTTTTGTTTAGTTGTTGGTATAATCTTAATTTGTTATTGCTTTCAATATTGCAATTCTTTTTAATCGAGGCTTTTCGTTGCATTTTACTTTAATAGAAGAGAGGGTTTGTCTCTCTATCTTTTTGCTTCGAAGGCTTTTGTAATCGTAAAACTCCTACCTCCAACGAGGAGGAGTGTTTTAGTGAATTGCCCTCCGTACACGGTCTAGGACCGTTAGGGCCTTGGAGTAGTAGCCGAAGGCTACGAACCAAGTAAAAAAACTATTTGCCTCATTTAGTTTTTATTTACATTTCCGCTGCGTTTAATTATCTATCGAACGATTTAAAAGAAAAGTTTTTATCGCTATTCACCCCTCCTCTAGCGATCCGCTTCGATCCAACAAGTAGTACCACTCAACCTTATCATCATGCCGGACCAAGTCCACCTGCAGGGTTTACATGATGAACCTTATGAGCTCCTCAAGGGGACATCATCATCCTAATATATAGGACACGGGTTCCTCCTATAATCAACGACACACCATATAAATAATATCATTTCCCAACTTACCGAGCCTATCAATTTAATCTATAATTCTCGCCCATTGGTAAATCAAAGAAATTAATACTAAGTATATGTGCCCGTTATTATATCGGGATTAAGAGTATGTACAATATAACATCTGAGGTCCGATTTGATTATGTAGTCAGCAATAAATCGAATCACCTCTAAGTCGGTCCTACTCAATAGACACAAAGTGTACTAGTGTGATTCTATGGTCCAGACAAACCACTACCAAATCACACTACAACCATACCAATGGTTTGTCCAAAGTCATCTCTGTTGTGAGCCTATACTTATACTTTACAAGGAGCCGATAACATGATCTTTCGTGTGACACTACACACCATGTTATCTACAATTTAATGTATTAGACAATATGCATCACCATAAATATGCAAACAATGATCATGTGATTCTTATTTCAAAATAAAGATGTTCATACAAAAGATAGAATTTTCAGTATACATCCCAACAATTCCATCTTATCCTCTCCTACTTTTAGGGTCAGCTTGTGATTCCTGATGTCAATGACCACTCCGACAGTTGCTAAAAATGGTCGCCCAAGGATAATAGGTATCTTCGGATCCTCTTCCATCTACATGACCACAAAGTTGGTTGGAAGTGTAAAGTTTCCAACCTTTATATGCACATCTTCTAGAATCCCCAGTGGGTATCAGTATGTGTGGTCAGCCAGTTGTAATGTCATAGTGGTGAACTTTAAATTTCCCAACCCTAGATTTTTACATAAGGTATAGGGCATCAGGTTCACACTCACGCCCAAGTCATAGAAGGCTTTACTATCAGGGTCATCCCTATATAACTTGGAATATAGAAGCTCCCCGGATCTTTTAGTTTATGAGTTGTCTCGTTCCTGAGATAAGAGCTTGATTCCTCCGTGAGGGCCATTGTTTCAGGCTTTTCGACCATCCTACGATGCACCAGAATATATTTCATGAATCTTGTGAACTGGGGCATTTGGTGCAGCGCTTCGAGTATCGACACCTCTACTGAGATCGACTTCAGCATGTCTAGAAATTTACCAAATTCAACATCCTTCTTTGCATTGGTCAACCGCTGTGCGAACGGTACAATAAGAGGTGGTTAAGTTTTTACTACAGGTTCCCGATTTATTTCTCCGACTTCTTCCTTCTCGGCCTCCCCCAAAGATTCCCATATTTTGGGTCCTAGCTCCCCTCCAGCAACCAACCGACCTGACATCTCTTTCAAAATCCTCCCACTTCGCAACATCTCTGCCTTACACTGCTCTACTGGATTGACCTCTGATTTTCCTGGCAGTTTCCCTGGTACCCTGGAGATCTGGTTGGCAATCTGAGCTACTTTAATTTCTAGCGACTTTTGCCTATTGGCAAGATCCCTTACATACGATCTTAACTCGTCGATCATTGTATCCATATGTGAATGTCGCCGATGAAATTCAATATTCGCCTCCCATTGCGTTTGAATGAAGTTCTCTATCATATTCTCTAGACGGGTGTCAGGCAATTGCGGCTACCTATTTCCTTCTGATTATTGAAAATTTCCCGAGTTATTCCTATAGGAAAATTTTGGGTGATTTCACCATCAGGGATTGTAAGTACTGGAGTAAGGGTTGTTGGCCCTTTGATTATGGTCGCCAACCGCATCAACATGCTCAATCTGTTCTTCTGAGCTGCCTGGCCTTTCATAGTAGTCCTCCCGATACGCTGCTGCTCCTTCTCCAAAGTCATTGACTGCATGTGCATAAGCTGGATTTAGAGAGTCAAACCATCTGCTAAGTGCGTCCATCCTCGTTGACATGTGGTCCAAGGAGTTAACAACATATCGTCCTGCCGTAGGAGCTGGGTGACTACGTTCGGAAGCCCATTGATGGTGGTTCTGGGCCACCTCTTCTATTAGCTCCTCCGCTTCCTCTATAGTCTTGTTCATAAGTTCTCCTCCTGCGGCAGAATCAAGGGTCATCTTTGTGGTGTACGCGATCCCATTATAGAAGATGTGGATCACCAGCAACCTTTTCAGTCCATGATTGGGGCATTGGTAGAGTACCCCCTTGTAGCGATCCTAGGCTTCAAATAGGGGCTCCCCTTCCATCTAACGGAAGCTCATGTTTAGATGGCACATGTGGGCAGTCTTGCTTGGTGGGAAGTATTTATTCAAGAACTGCTGTTCACATTGCTCCCATGTAGTAATGCTTCCCGAAGGCAGGGAGTGAAGTCATGCCTTAGCCTTATTCCATAATGAGAACGGGAATAGGCTTAGGCAGATTGTGTCTGCAGGGACTCCATTTATCTTCATCATCGAGCATATTTCCAAAAATGCCTCCAGGTGCCAGTTCGGGTCTTCAGTCACAGCTCCCCCGAATAAACTCTGTTGGACCATGTGTATGAGTGCAGGTTTCAGCTCAAAGTTGTTTGCCGAAATGGGCGGTCTAGCTATACTCGACCTAAATCCTCTAGCGCTAGGGGTTGCATAATTTCGCAAAGGTCGACTACCAATATTCACCTCATATGCAACTTGGTCCTCCATTCTCTTCTGTTAAGCTCTCCGACGATAATAGGTTCGTTCAATTTCTAAATTGATCGGAATTATGCCTTCCGATCTTAGGCGTCTAAGCATACGAAGAACCCAACAACAAAATTAGGAGTATTATCTAATGCTCAGAAATAAGAAATAAACTAATCTAGCTAACTAAATCAAATAAAAAAGAGCCAATAAGAAAATGTAGAACTACTGCTAAAATAAAAAAAATAACTAAATCTAGATATGGAAAATCTAAAACTGAAGTAAATAAACTAAAATAAAAAATAAAAGAAAGTAATAAAAGTAAAGGAAGTAAATAGATCTAATCCTAAGTCCGATCCAATTATCCACTTCTTGATTCGCTATCGAATCAATCAGTCCCCAACAACGGTGCCAAAAACTTGATGCACATGAACACGACGTCAAATCTCATGACGGAGACCGTCGAGGACTCGAAGTGCATGCTCGCGCTCAACTCCTGCAAGTGCACGGGTATCATCAAGTAATAATAAGATTATCGATCCCATAGGGACTGAGATTCGAGTATCGATCTATTTGGTGGACATTATTGTTCGAAATTCAATTATAATGGTGGTGATTGTGAGGGTTGTCGACGGTCCTAACTCAATACAGTGTCACACGAAAGAAGAAAAAGCTTGCTACGAGTCTTGGGAAGGAATTCTAGGATTTAGGTTTCGCTTGTGTATCACAAAACATGCTATCAATTGGGCATTGTCTAAACGTCTAACTATGGCCTTGTGGAAGGGACATCATCCACTCTCCCGATGAGCCTTTGCATCTATCGGGAGCTATCTCTGCCTTACGAGGATAGGATAGGAAGTACGAGGATGTCGAATCAATCCCTGCGACAAATCGTTTCCAATTCAATCACACCCTTCTATCCACAGTTACAGGAGATGAGGCCAACCCCTAGGTTCTTCCTTAATTCTCCTAAATCTTAGATACGAGGGATGTCACCCCTCGTATCGGCTAAGCACAGTAGATAGAAAACCAAAACACATAGATATCAGTCTAACTAATACCAATTGCAAATACAAACTCAAGATCAGAATTTAATTTAGAATAACATGTTCTACGCACACAAACTACTCCCTAATCCTAGAATCAAAGGATCTACTCCATCAATACGAGAGGAGAAACACAAATCATGATCATATTGGTATAAACAATGGATATTATGCAAAGAACAGAAATTACAATGCAATGTGGCCCTTCTCTCCGACGTTGAAGTGCAAAACTTGAATCTCCAGCATCTTTCTTCCTCCCCGTTACAAGTTCCCGAAGCTTTTTAGAGCTTCGGAGTGTCGTCCCAGCCGTCTTGCTAAAGGAAATTGCTTCCCACTTTGGTCGCTTGTGCATGGCGATCCTATCACACGTCCCTGGATAAAAAAATTAATCCGGCCAAAGATGGATTACCCAAGCAACCGTTTCATCATCGTGTTATTCGATTTGAGTAGTCGCTTGAACAAACTTATTGTTCAAGCAACCTAACTCTTTTCCTCATTTGGCCACGGAATAGATGATGAATGGATCGCTGGTTTTTGTGATTATCATCGGGGTCCATGTTAATCAATAACATACAAAATACAAGAGAACTAGAATCAAAACTAAACAAGATTGTACCTCTTTCTTTACCTCTTGATCTTCTATTGTATTCCTATCCTCCTCTTGGACGACGTGTGGGCGACGATCTTCCAAGAGGCAAAGCCTCCTAGATTTCATATCATCCCTTCCTTGCTTGCTCCGAACAAGGGAAGATAAAATTCCCTTCTTCTCCTTGCTTGTGCTGACCACCAAGGCCTCCTCTTCTCCTTTCTTGTGCCAACCACCACAACTCCAAGAGTTGGTGTCTGTCGGCCCTAGGAGAGGAGAAAAAGGAAGAGAACCTACCTCCTTGTGTTGTCGTCGGCCCTAGGTGAGGAAGAAGAAGTGCCGGCCACCTATCCTTGAGAGAAGGGGCGCCGACCATAAGGAGATGAAGAAGAGGTGCCGACCAAACATAAGGAAGAGAGGAAGAACCCTAAGGCAAAACCCTAAACCTCTTCCACTTGTTGCCGCCACCCAAAGGAGAGGAAGAACCCTTGGATTATTTTTGCCCAAGCCTCTCCACCCCCTTATTTATAGGTCTAAGCTTCATGAGGTATTTATAATAGGCTACAATAGGGGACATGAGGAGGAGTTGGATCTTGGCCACCGAATGGATTCGAACCACACAAACCAGATCCATTCCACTAGAAGATCATCATTGATCTACCACACCAACCCCCATAATTAAATATGGGATCCATATATTATTTGTACAAAATATCTCTCCATGTTTAAGATATCGAATGCCCATTAATTAATTAAATTACTGACAATTTAATTAATTAATATCTAACTCCATGAGTAGTACCACTCATCCTTATTATCATGTTAGACCAAGTCCACCTGTAGGATTTATATGATCAACCTTATGAGCTCCTCAAGGGGACATCATTATCCTAGTATATAGAACACATTTTCCTCCTATAATCAATGGCACACCATATAAACAATATTATTTCCTAACTTACCAGGCCTATCGATTTAATACATAAATCTCGCCCATTGATAAATCAAAGAAATAAATACTAAGTACATGTGTCTGTTATTATATCGGGATTAAGAGCATGTACACCATAATATCTGAGATTTGATTCAATTATATAGTCAGTATAAATTGAATCACTTCTAAATCGGTCCTGCTCAATACACACAAAGTGTACTAGTGTAATTCTATGGTCAAGATTAACCAATTCCAAATTACACTACAACCATGCCAATGGTTTGTCCAAAACCATCTTGGTTGTGAGCCTCAACTTATACTCTACAAGGAACTGACAACATGATCTTCTGTGCGATGCCACACACCATGTTATCTTCAATGTAAAGTATCAGACAATGCATAAATATAAAATGCAAACAATGATCAATGTGATTCTTATTTCAAAATGAAGATGTTCATACAAAGGCTAGGCTTTCAGTATACATCCCAACACTTGCCTCCCCCTAGGGTTTGGGCATAGCTTCCTTTATATAGACATATGACCGGATCCTTCTGAAATTTGGAAAAAACCTTGATCACGTCAAGTTGTCTTGCCGCCACACAGTCGTGTGAAAACACACAACCAGGCCGTGTGTGAGGCTGTGGCGGCCATCTTCGAACCCTGAACACGGTCGTGTGTAGCCACATGCCCTGGTCATGTCCCCCTCTACGTCCAGCTTCCTAATGCCTCCTTTTTCTCCCAAAGTGCACCGTTTTTCCCATGTAATGCTATCCTGCAAAAAAAAGTACAACGAGCAGATCTCCGAACCAGAAAATAGGAAATGCTTGCAAAATAAAGTAAAATATGGATGAAACAAATATAAAATGAAATGAGATGTGAGCAAAAACTACTCCTAAAATCCTATATGTTTTGCTCACATCACCTACAAAGGATTAAAGTTATATCAAATGGATGTTGAGTCTGGATTCTTAAATGGGGTAATCAAAGAAGAGGTATACATAAGTCAACCACCAATTTTGAAAATATAGAATATCATAATCATGTATACAACTTGAAAAAGGCCTTTTATGGACTAAAACAAGCTCCTAGAGCATGGTATGAAAGATTATCATAATACCTAATCTCAAAAGGTTTTGGACAAGGTCAAATCAATTCAACCCGTTTTGCAAAAACTTTGGAACTAGATATTTTTATTGCCCAAGTATATGTAGAAGACATCATTACCCAATCTTTTTGAAAAAAATCTTACTTTTTAAATGAATTCATAACCCTAATGGAACAAGAATTTGAAATGAGCTTAGTTGGAGAATTAAATTTCTTTTTAGGCTTACAAATAAAACAAACAAGAGATAGTAATTATATATATCAAAATAAATATGCTAAAGAGCTAATTAAAAAATTTGGAATGAAAAATGCAAAAGAGATAAAAACACCCATGACAACAAACATAATATTAGATAGTGATACAAAAGGAAAATTTGTAGATCTAAAGTATTATATAAGTGTTATAGGGGTCTCTTATACTTAACTGCAAGCAGACTTGATATATTATTTGTAGTAGGTATATGCACAAGATATCAATCTTGTGCTAAAGAATAACATTTAACATATATTAAAAGAACATTAAGATACATTAAAGGAACAATCAATGTAGGCATGTAGTATCTATTGGGATGTATACTGAAAGTCTAGCCTTTGTATAAACATCTTTATTTTGAAATAAGAATCACATTATCATTGTTTGCATTTTATATTTATGCATATTGTCTGACACTTTACATTATAGATAACATGGTGTGTGGTGTCGCACAAAAGATCATGTTATCAGTTCCTTGTAGAGTAAAGTAGAGGCTCACAATCAAGATGGTTTTGGACAAACCATTGGCATGGTTGTAGTGTGATTTGGTATTGATTTATCTTGACCATAGAATTACACTAGTACACTTTGTGTGTATTGAGCAGGACCATTTTAGAGGTGATTCAATTTATACTGACTATATAATTGAATCGAACCTCAGATATTATGATGTACATGCTCTTAATCTCGATATAATAACGGGCACAAGTACTTAGTATTTATTTCTTTGATTTACCAATGGGTGAGATTTATGTGTTAAATCGATAGGCCTGGTAAGTTAGAAAATAATATTATTTACATGGTGTGACGTTAATTATAGGAGGAAACCGTGTCATATATACTAGGATGATGATGTCCCCTTGAGGAGCTCATAAGGTTCATCATGTAAATCCTGCAGGTGGACTTGGTCCAACATGATGATAAGGATGAGTGGTACTACTCATGGATGTTAGGGCAATCTCTTGCCGTGATATGGTTTTGATGTGTGTGGAAAAGGGTTTAAGTTAGGTTGTTATTGTGATTTGATATGTGCGTTGGAGTTTTGCAGGAATTAGTAATTCGCACATGGAGCCTTGGCGAGTTTCACATCTCATGACTCGGTCCTTGAGTCGGTGAAGGATGGCTTTGCGGAAGCCGTGCGCTTGGAGGATCCGAGGGACCACCGGACGAGGAGCTTGGAGTGAAGCCGGAGGAAGTAGACATTAGGGCAAGATGTGAAGGATGGTGCTGCAAAGTCGTGCGCTTGGCGCATCCGAGGGACATGGCCGAACGAAGACAACTTCGAAGGCGAGGGACTCTGAGGGATGAGAGTGAACGAATGTAACCCGGGAAGGGGTAGTGCTCTTAGGTGAAACTTGGTCATTTGGCTAAGTGTCGGATGAGATTTCCTAACATCAGTCGACTGCCATAGAATGGCAGTCGACTACTTTGAGTCGAATGGGGTTCGACTGGTATCTGATTGATGGGGTTTTAGCACGATCATTGCCATGGAATGGCGGTCATCGGTAGATCATCGATCGCCATGGAATAGCATGATCGATAGAGCCAGTGTCGGGCACAAAATGGAGTCGAGCTCGCGAGCACTCGACTGATGGTCCATCAGTCGACTGATGGTAAGATCAGTCGACTGATGATATTGTCGTTGGATGAAATCCAACGTGGAAAGTAGCCGTTATTGGGCAACGACTACAGGTCCAGTCGACTGATAGGGACATCAGTCGACTATCTCTGTGTCAACGGGAAGAAACCCTCTTCCTCTATAAAGAGGAAGGGTGTGGGGCTTTGGGGACCTAATGCTTCAACTCATAACATCTCCCAAAGTGCTCTAAGGGTTTTTCCACTCTTCTACTTGTGTTAATTCTCATTCTATTGTAAGAAGAGGGATTGTAAAGACGTTACCTCCACCTAGCTTGGTGCAAAGGAGAGATCTAGTGGATTTGGCAAAGGAGTGATTATTTGACCAAGGCCCTAGAAAAATTTACAATAGGCTCCAATACCCTTAACATGATAATTGGGAGCCAAAGGGCAAGCTTCAACAAGAAAGGCCTAGGTTATAAGGAAAAGAAAAATGAAAAGGCCTATAAATGCTTAATTGCTAGGGGCCAAAACAAAAATAAGACAATTGCTAGAAAATGGATCCCTAAGGAGTATTTAGTAAACCCCATAGGCAAGAATTTGTATTGGGTTCCTAAATCCATCCTAAAGGGTTAGGAAAACCCTAGGATAGTCAACCATAAGTGTTGGTGCATATAAGATCCACATATCTCCACAATGGTATGATATTGTCCACTTTGGGCCCAAGCCCTCATGGTTTTGTTTTTGGGCTTTACCCAAAAGGCCTCATACCAATGGAGATATCTTTTTTCTTATAAGCACATGATCTTTTCCATGTCTTACCAATGTGGGACTTTGATTGTATTCCCCATACTCCCAACAATCCCCCCCTCAAACGAAGGACCACATTGGGCCCCCCCTCAAGCCTATCCCTCCTCGAAGGATTTTCTCTGCTTGATGTCCGATCTTCAACCCACCAGGACTTCCTGCCAGTTGTTCGGTCCCCCCGACCCAACTAGACTTCCTTCCTGATGTCTGGTTCTCTTGATCCGGACGTGGGAGCTCAACTTCCTTCGTTCGAGGTTCATGGCTTGACATGGACCATGGCTCTGATACCAATTGTTGGATCGAAAGTGTCGCTAGAGGGGGGGGGTGAATAGCGATACGATGTCGTTAAAAAACTTTTGCAATAAGTAAAAAGCAAGTAGAGAGTGCACAGCGGAAATATAAAGTAGACAAGATATTTTTACGTGGTTCACAATCTTTCGATTGCTAATCCACGGCCCTAGTGATCCTTGATCACGTCACGGAGGGCAATTCACTAAAACCACTCCTCCTCGTTGGAGGTAGAACAGCGATTACAAAAGAAATCAAGGCAAAGGACACTCCCCTTTCCTTGTTACGATTAAAGCACAAAGACAATTTAAAGAAGTAGAACTTAAATAAATATACCGACAACTCTTATAAGTAGAAGATGTAGCTTTCGTTGTTGTCGGCGCACTTCGTCGTAGCAAATGTGAGTAGTAGTAGCGGAGTTACTGACGTGTTGAGAGCTCTTGAATTCTTGTTATTTGCTTGGCTTGAACATGTCTATTTATGGATATTGATCTATGAATTTAGACATAGGTAATGTCAAGGTGAGGTTCTTATCCCAACACAAGGATGAGGTGTTTCAACCAACCACCTTGTGCCACCTCAAGGAAGCCTTCACGCCAAGAAGAAGAAGCCATCCAACTTGTGCCACATCATGGGAGCCAACCATCTTGTGCCACCTCAAGGAGGCCTTCACGCCAAGAAGAAGAAGCCATCCAACGTTTGACACCTCAAGGGAGACAACCATCTTGTGCCACCTCAAGGAGGCCATCTCGCCAACTCAAGGATGAGGTCCAAGCATGGTGATGGGTTGGATGTCAACCTTGAAGCCACATCACCCTTTGTACCAAAACACGAGTCAAGTACAAATTCACCCCGTCGTGATTCTCGAGGTTTGGAACTAGACTAGCTTGATTGGTAGTAGGTAGTAGTCAAAGGGTTTTGTTTGATACAAGTTAGCTTAAAATATAAAGTCACGATGGTTCTAAACATCTGATCTCGTCCTATACCTTCCATTGGAGGTATTGGGTCGGATCTACGCTTAACGACCTTGCTTCGCTTTCACACGAGCTTACCTTGTAGCCTCGCTTCCGGTCTTCACCCGAGTACCTCGGCTTCCTCGAAGTCCCTCTGGCGTTGCGACCACCTCGGTTCCCACCGGTGTCGCGGAACCTTCCGCTCAACTTTAGCATTTACGCACACTTAATTGAGCTCGTAAGATAACAAATATACCCTTAACTATTGAGCCTTTTGCCATAATCAAAATATGCGGTTCGACTTTGGTGCCCACTTTGCACCAACAATCTCCCCTTTTGATTCATGGCAAACCACACAAAAGTTAAGGAAAAATAAATCATAACAGCTAGCATAATGATTAAGCATGAATGAGCTAGCATAAAGATTAAATATGAATGAGCTAGCATAATGATTAAGCATGAATGAGCTAGCATAATGATTAAATATGAATGAGCTAGCATAATGATTAAATATGAATGAGCTAGAATAATGATTAAGTATGAATGAGCTAGCATAATGATTAAGTATGAGTGAGAAATAATATTGTTGCAATTTCTCCCCTTTGAGGTAACCTCCCTTGACCGAAGGTGAGTTCTTGAAAAATAATTTTACTCCCCTTAATAGTTGCTTAAGTAACGGAATTACTTAATATAAAAGGTAATAATTTTGTTTACTTTCTTCCCCTTTAATTTTGGTTAATTTTGGTTACTTTTGTGACTTTCTCCCCCTTTTGCCTTAACTCAAAAAGTTTGTAAATATATTTTAGGGTTTGTAAGTCCAAGCAAGTTCCCAATATGATTTCTAAGGTAAGACTTAGGCTAATTTCATAACAAGAAGCAAAAATAGAGTACATATATAGAAAAATTTAAATCCTACTCTATTACGCACATACCTAACTTTTAATGTTGTTAAAGATTAAGCTAAAGTCTTGGAGAGTGTGCTTCATCCACGAGAGCCGAGAGACACACTCACCCATCGCAACGTATTCGGTGGTAGATAAGGCAACGCGCTTCCTTACCGCAACCTCGCATACTAAACATCGAAAGCGAAAAATCTACTATATCTCTCTTTTACTGTTTCTACCCGGATAAATGTTTCAAATCTTAAGTCTAAGGACATGGTCGTTTATCTAGATTTTTGAATCCGGAGGTTGGTAGCGTAAACTTCTTCCTTAATGTATCCATTCAAAAATGTCGACTTGACATCCATTTGAAACAATTTAAAACCTCGATGTGCGGCATATGCTAACAACATTCGGATGGACTCTAGTCTTGCTACAGGCGTAGGTCTCATCGTAATCTAAACCTTCGACTTGACTAAACCCTTTTGCGACTAACCTGGCTTTATTTCTAACTACTTCACCTTTATCATCAAGTTTATTTCGAAATACCCACCAATAATTGATTTTTCTTTAGGTGGTGGTACTAATTCCCAGACTTCATTTCTAGTGAATTGAGCTAGCTCTTCTTGCATAGCAATAATCCAGTCGGGATCAAGAAGTGCTTGTTCAATAGTTTTGGGTTCGATTTTGGAAATTAACGAGATTTGACTAAGGTTTCGGTATGAAGCTCTAGTTCGAACCCCTAAATTTGGATCACCTATAACTTGATTGATAGGATGACTTGGGTGAGTTCTAGTTTGACTTGGGTTAGAGTCATCTATCACTTGGTCGATAGGATGACTTGGGTTAGGACGAGATTCAAGTTCAAGATCAGAGCCGGGGGCGCTAAGATTCGGTGAAACCACCAATCTAGCTTTGTTTTTCTTTTTTTTACAGATTTTTTATTTATTTATTTCTGTTTTCGTATAATTATTTCACTTGCTTATCTTCTCCTACATATAGAATTACATTAGAGGCTTTAGGATCCGGATAAGGTTGTCCTTCGGGTTAGATCCCGAGTAAGGTTGTCCTCCGGAACTTCAACGACATTCGCATTTGATTGTTTATTTCTTTTGGCAAGTTACATTTTATATATCTTTTTACTTCCAAGATTACTAATCCAAGGCGAAAGTCTTGGAATATTCTTTCGTGTGTTTTGCAAGATTCTTTTAAATCGTTCTTCTTCTTGTTTTTAAATGGACCATCTCGAAGGGTTTAGCGCCGCCCGACCCCCGTTTTACGGTAATGACTTTCGTTATTGGAAGCGGATGGAATGCTTTCTTAAAACCCAAATCGAGATGTGGATCGTAATCCAAACCGGTTTCACACTTCCTATTAATGAAGATGGTGAATCTTTGGGTTACGATCAATGGTTAAATTCCATGAAAAAACAAGTAGAAGCCGATGCCAAGGCAACTCAAATCTTGCAATGTGGGTTGTCCAAGGAAGAGCTCAAACGTCGGCCCCTTCATTAGTGCAAAGGACTTATGGACCAAGCTAGTGGAACTACACGAAGGCACCGACGACACGAAGGTATGTAAAAGAGATTTACTTTTAAATAAATTGTATAACTTGAAAATGCAGGAAAACGAGACCACAACTCAACTACATGCTCGTATCCAAGACATCGTCAACCAACTCCATGCCATCGGACAAAAGGTCGAGAATCGCGACCTTATCAGGTATTCTCTTAACTCGTTTCCTAGGACCACCTTGTGGGCATCCATGGTCGATGCCTACAAGGTCTCCAAGGACCTTTCTAAAATTAGGTTAGGCGAATTGTTTTGAACTTGAATTACATGAGCAAACTAACGTGGTCGGGCCGAGAAGAGTATTGCGTTAGTTGCGAGTTCCAAGAAGAAGAAGCCCGCAAGCAAGCCACCCCGAAGGAAGAAGGCGAGTCCGAATCGAAGTAGACTCCGAAATAGAATCCGAACTAGTCAATCTAGTTCGGAAGATGACCAAGAAAGCGCTAAACGCTACTTGGGAGGAGTTGTCGGAGGAAGAAGACGATATCCAAGCTCTAATGGCCAAGCCGACCGAGCACGACTCCGAAACCGAAGAAGAGTCCGAGTCCGAATCCGATGATGAGCTTCCATTCAAGACAAGCCACGGATCCGTATCCGGTTCAAAAGAATCATTAAGGGTAAGTCGGTCGGTACTTAATACTTTGTATGGTGCAATTAAATTTTTAAATAAGAAACTAGCTAAGTCCGAGTCCAAGGTCGAGACCCTAATTGAGGAGGTTAACCTTCTCAAACATGAGGTCTCCCTAACCTCTTCGACTACTCGTATTCAAGAGGAGGACTCAGCTCAAGTTGAAAAGCTTGAAGTTGAGAACTCGCTTTTGAAAACACAAGTCGAAGACCTTAGGAACACGTTGGAAAGGTTCACTTTGGGATCCAAGGGACTTGACCTCTTACTTGGATCACAAAGGGCCGTGTACAACAAGGCCGGACTCGGGTTTAACTCAAATACAACCAATAAGTCATATATGTCTATAGTAAACCAACATAAGAAAAATGTCCAAGCATGGGTCCCTAAGACCACTTTGATTTCAACTTTAGGATCTAACATGTATTGGGTTCCCAAGGACCAAATTCACTATGTGAATAGACCCACTCGATTCAATGGTCCAGGGGGAGCCCATACAAAATGTATTTTTGTTAAGTCTTAGAAATTGCATGCTTAGTTTTTCCTTTATTTTTAGAATGGTTAGATAGGACTCATAACCAACTAAAATCCTCTGAAAGATTGAGCCTCGGGGAGCCTCTTTTCAAAAATAAACCAACTAAAATCCTACGAAAAGATTGAGCCTCGGGGAGCCTCTTTTCAAAAATAACTAGTTAGACCAAGACGTAGTCTCAAGTAAGTCGAGTTATCAATTTCTTGAAATTAGCTTTGTCTAAGGAAGTGGTCGTTGTTCCGATCAAAGAAGGCCTCTGTGCCTCGCCACGACCTGGAAGCTAATCTCTTGAAAAGATTACTTGATGAGCTTAGACTAAATCCGAATCTAACCTAATGTTGGTTAATTTAAATTCATTAAAATTAATCAAGTAAAATTGAAAGTCATCTCACAATAATAACACATAGGAATAACATGTTTTGATCATGTAGATATTGGTGAGATGATTTAGGTGATTGTTGGGAGTATGGGGAATACAATCAAAGTCCCACATTGGTAAGACATGGAAAAGATCATGTGCTTATAAGAAAAAAGATATCTCCATTGGTATGAGGCCTTTTGGGTAAAGCCCAAAAACAAAACCATGAGGGCTTGGGCCCAAAGTGGACAATATCATACCATTGTGGAGATATGTGGATCTTATATGCACCAACAATAAGGAGTTTACCTATATCATATTTTTGGTTGACTTAGGATGGCTGGACAACATTTTTGAAATAGTGTTAGGTGATGATAATGCACCTATAAATAGATAAATCATGCTTTAGGTGATATTTGCCTTATTATCATGATGTAATATCTAATGCATGATCACAATTTGAAGAATACATTTGTTTCATGATCATAATGTGAAATTAATTCATACATATCTTTATGATCATGTGATATGATAGGATGATACTTAACCTTGATAGAATTGCATGAAAATAATGGTTAAGTCTATACAAATACCTTTAGGATGCAACTCACACTCACCATAGGCTACCTTGATTGAAAACTTAGCATGAGTGAGATGTTAGGATGATACAAATATCCATTAGTACTTATGGCACTTAGATGGTTATTTAAGGTATCAAAATAGCAATAATAGACCAATCATGGGGAAGGCTTATGTATAATTCATAGACATATTGCCCAAAGATCATGGTTGGATATTTCATATATTTTCAAAATAATTTCTTACTTTAAAATCTGTGTGTTCATATTTTGAAACAATTTAAAGCTAAACTAGGTGTTAAACTTGATACTAACTTGATAAAAAAACCTAGTTGTTTTTAAAGCTTTTGGATTTTTGAAAAATACTTGAAAATATAATGATTTTTCATGGAAAACTATTTTTCACTGATAAAGGACCCTAAAAGAAATATGTTCCCAAAATTTCATGATTTTTCAAAATTTATAGATTTTCTAATGCATTTCTGAAATTCACCCTGAATACTTGAAAAACCCGAAATGCATGTGCTAGTCGACTGGTAGTCTGAACCAGTCAACTGGTAGTCTGATAACATGCCCAATAAACTTTTGTATCCAATTTTAAGGCATGTTTTGGTTTTTGTTTCCCTCTAAACTTGATACCATGCTTAGATAAACTTTGTTTAACATTTTTGATGGTGTCAAAGGGGGAGAAATATATTTGTTTAAGTAAGGGGGAATTATATTTAGGGAAAGTTTCATGTATTAAGGGGGAGAGTTGCTAATCATGTTATTCACATGCTTTCTTTCCTTAATATTTTATCAAATGTTTTTACCTAACTTAAACGGATTGCCACACATCAAAAAGGGGGAGATTGTTAGGGCAATCTCTTGCCGTGATATGGTTTTGATGTGTGTGGAAAAGGGTTTAAGTTAGGTTGTTATTGTGATTTGATATGTGCGTTGGAGTCTTGCAGGACTTAGTAATTCGCACATGGAGCCTTGGCGAGTTTCACATCTCATGACTCGGTCCTTGAGTCGGTGAAGGATGGCTTTGCGGAAGCCGTGCGCTTGGAGCATCCGAGGGACCGCCGGACGAGGAGCTTGGAGTGAAGCCGGAGGAAGTAGACTTCAGGGCAAGACGTGAAGGATGGCGCTGCAGAGCCATGCACTTGGCGCATCCGAGGGACGTGGTCGGACGAAGACAACTTCAAAGGCGAGGGACTCCGAGGGATGAGAGTGAGCGAATGTAACCCGGGAAGGGGTAGCGCTCTTAGGTGAAACTTGGCCATTTGGCTAAGTGTCAGATGAGATTTCCCAACATCAGTCGACTGCCATGGAATGGAAGTCGACTGCTCTGAGTCGAATGGGGTTCGACTGGTATCCGACTGATGGGGTTTTTGGCCCGGTGATCACGCCGATGAATGGCGGTCATCGCGTATTCATCGACCGATTGCCATGGAATATCAGTCGACTGATGGAGGCAGTGTCGGGCACAGAATGGAGTCGAGCTCACGAGCACTCGACTAATGGTAAGATCAGTCGACTGATGATGTTGCCATTGGATGAAATCCAATGTGGAAAGCAGTCGTTATTGGGCAACGACTACAGGACCAGTCGACTGACCTGTGTCAACGGGAAGAAACCCTCTTCCTCTATAAAGAGGAAGGGTGTGGGGCTTTGGGGACCTAATGCTTCAACTCATAACATCTCCCAAAGTGCTCTAAGGTTTTTTCCACTCTTCTACTTGTGTTAATTCTCATTTTATTGTAAGAAGAGGGATTGTAAAGAGGTTACCTCCACCTAGCTTGGTGCAAAGGAGAGATCTAGTGGATTTGGCAAAGGAGTGATTCACCTTGGACGAATCGGGATCGTGGATTAGCGGCGTAGCCGTGAACCACGTTATATTCTCTTGTTAGCATTGTTTTTATCTTCACATTGTTTATTTGCTTGTTTATTAGTATTCCGCTTGCGCTAATGATTTTGTAAACAAGCAAATTCCACCATCCAACGAAAGAGGGCTATTCACTCCCCTCTAGCCGGCCAATACACACTGATCAATCCCCTACAATGGAGTTAGATATTAATTAATTAAATTGTCAATAATTTAATTAATTAATGTACATTCGATATCTTAAACACTGAGAGATATTTTGTACAAATAATATATGGAGCACATATTTATTTATGGGGGTTGGTGAGGTAGATCATTGATCACCCTCTAGTGGAATGGATCATCATTAATGGATCAGGTTTTGTGTGGTTCGGATCCATTGGGTGGCCAAGATCCAACTCCTCCTCATGGTCCTTATTGTAGCCTATTATAAATATCTCATGAAGACTAGATCTATAAAAAAGGAGGGAAGAGGCTTGGGCGGGAGATAAGAACCTAGGGTTTGGAGTTGGCGTGGAGTTTTTGGGCGGCAAGAAAAAGGAGTGGTGCTAGGGTTTGCTTCCCTAAGAGTCGGTGCCAAGAGTAAGAGGGATTAGGGTTTTTCCTATCTTTTCTCAAGCTTTGGTCAGCACCCCTCTCCTTCTCTTGGTTTGGTGCCTCGTCCTCAAGGGTGGCGCCTCTCCTCTTCCTAACCTAGGGCCGCCGGCAACAAGAAGGTTCTCTTGGCCGATGCCTCCTTTTTTTCCTTAGGGCCGGCGGTAACCAATCTTAGTGGGTTGGTGGTCGGCACAAGCAAGGAGAAGAAGGGAGTTTGTTCTTCCCTTGTTCGGAGCGAGCAAGGAAGGGAAGACACGTGGTCTAGGAAGCTTCGATTCTTGGAAGATCGTCGCCCACACGACGTCCAAGAAGAGGATAAGAATACAATAGAAAATCAAGAGGTAAAACAAGAGGTATAATCTTGTTTAATTTTGATTAATTTTATTTTTTATTTTGCATGTTGTTAATTGACATTGACCTTGATGATAAACATAAAAACCGGCGATTCGTACATCATCTATTCCGCGGCTAATCGAGGAAAAGAGTTAGGATGCTTGAACAACAAGTTTGTTCAAGCGACCAGTCAAATCGAATAGCATGATGATGAATCAATTTCCTGGGCAATCCATCTTCGTCTGGATTTTTTTTTTTTAATCCGGGGACGTGTGATAGGATCGCCATGCACAAGCGACCGAAGCGGGAAGAAATTCCCTTCAAGTGGTATGAGAGCCACAAGTTTTCGGTTTTGTGTGTTTTGGATTCGGTTACTTTCATGCATTTATCATATATTTTATGTCGGATAATAGTAGGATGTGCGTAGGATAACTTTTTGCTTGTAGGCATAAGATCCAACTATTATGTCTATATGGATGTATGTGATTGTATGTGTGTGATTGTAATTATTTATTTGAATCCTCGGGGTTGACGAGGCTAATTAGTATTTAATTTTTGTAATTAAATATGGCATTGTTTAGCTGTTCATTTTAATTTACTTTCGATCTAGATATGTTGTACACTCCTTTGTGGAGTATAGGATCGATGGAAGTAAATTAAAATAGTTTATCTTAGCTCGAATCCTTTTTGTGGATTACACATGGTAAAGGAAGGAGCGGATGATGTGGCGACATGACGGGAAGCATATTGGAAAACAAAAGTCATAATAGTTGGAAAGTTTTTTTTCATATTTATTGCTTATTGTTTGATATGCATGTTGTGTGAAAATTCCTCAATTTTAAATTACTAAGTGGGAGAGGGATATTTTTTAATTCCCGCAGCCTTCATTACAATTTGACATGTGATGTGAAAAAACTTACGCGTTGGCTCTGAGTACCTTCCTCCATATCAGATGAGTTTGTTTTGCAGATCATTAGGTCAAATATGGTTACAAGAAATTATTTAGGAGCATGTGTACATCCCCATCGAAGGCACATAATCTGAGGTAATTGCCTTAGTATCGGGTAATGGTAAACACTTAGATGCAAATAAAAGTATCCTCCCAATTGGAGTCATTGCTTTTATTTGTAGGGCCGAAGAGGAACCAACTATTAATTTTATTTGTCAAAAAGTATGGTTGACAGGATAATAAAATTAATGGGTAAAACCTCCTCTTAGAAATGTTGAATTCGTATACGTCCATACTATCGTGGCATACGATATTCTCGGTGTTTTGAGGTGTTGGTTGATTTTAAAATTTTATTATTTGAGGAATCAATAAATTTTTGATATCTAATGTTTTGATTTATGTGATTCTTAGGTTTTTCAAAATGACATTAAACCACTTGCTGTGATTCTGAAATAAAACAAACTTACTGGACCTAACTATGTTAATTGGAAAAGGAATCTTGACATTGTCTTAACTATTGAGGAGTACAAATATATACTCTTCGAAGAGTGTCCTCTTAAGCCTACGAATGATTCTGGTGAAAAGGAGAAAGAGAGTTATAAGAAGTGGATCAAGGCTGATGAGATGGCACGGTGTTACATTTTGGATTCTATGTCAAATGTATTGTAACATCAGCATTAAGTCATGACTATTGCCTATGACATGATGCTCAATCTTAAGGAACTTTTGGACATCAAAATCGAGCTGCTAGGTAGGAAGCTAGGAACTTGATGACGACCACCATGGTTGAGGGAACACCCGTGAGGGATCATGTTCTCAAGATGATGGCTCATTTGAATGAGCTGGAAGTCCTTGGAGTGGAGATCAATGGGAAAACCCAGGTCAATATCATTCTCCAATCTCTACCTAGGAGTTTTGAGAAGTTTCTCCTGAACTACAACATGAATAAAAGGTTGTATTTATTAGTGGAGCTTCTGATAAAACTCCAGGCGGCAGAGGGACTTTTTTGTCAGAGTTCTTAGGCTTTGGTTGTTCAGAAGGTTTCTACTTCTAAGCCGAAAGGAAAGAAGAAGAAGAAACAAGGTGTAGCAAAGATGGTGGCAGGACCTCAAGTAGGAGTGAAGAAGCCGAAAGGCAAGTGCTTCACTTGCAAGCAGACTGGACATTTGAAGGCGGACTGTCCCAACCGAAAATAGAACAAAGGTATATCTTTTAGTTTAGTCGTTGAAACATGTTTAGCGGTGTTATCTACCGGTACTTGGTGTGTAGATACGGGAGCCACTGATCATGTCTGTAAATCTTTGTAGGGGTTCTAGGAAACTAGACAACTAGCTGAGGGAGAGATTACTGTCTTCATGGGCAATGCTATAAAGGTGGCGGCAATTGCAGTGGGAGATGTTTATTTATCTTTTGATAGGAATAAAACTTTAGTCCTGAGAAATTGCCTTTATGTACCTTCATTTAAAAAGAATTTGATTTCAATTTCTAAATTGTTTTTGGATGGATATTCTATTTCTTTTAATGACAGAGTTGTTATAAAAAGGAATAGGGAGATTATCTATTCTAGTGCGTTGGTAGGAAATTTATATACTCTTGAACCAAAAGCTCCCACTATGCGAATAGAAATAAATAACTCATCTTCTAAATCTAATAAGAGAAAAGAACCTTCAAAAATGAACCAAACGTATCTTTGGCATCTAAGGTTAGGTCATATTAACCTGAGTAGAATTCAAATGTTGATAACTGATGGACCTTTGGGTTCATTAGTGGTGGAATATTTTCCAACCTGCGAATCTTGCTTGGAAGGTAAAATGACCAAGAGGCCTTTTAAGGTCAAGGGGTATACAGCCAAAGATGTGTTGGAATTGGTTCATTCTGATTTGTGTGGTCCTATATCTATCAAGCCTAGAGGTGGTTTTGAATATTTCATCTCTTTTATAGACGATTATTCAAGATATGGATACATTTAGTTGATGGCCCCAAGTCTGAATGCTTTGACAGGTTCAAAGAATTCAAGGTTGATGTGGAGAAACGTCAAGGTAAATGTATCAAGACACTACTATCTGATCGTGGTGGTGAGTACCTCTTGGGAGAGTTTAGGAGTTACTTATCATAGGCTGGGATTCAATCCCAACTGTCTGTACCTGGTACACCCCAGCAGAATGGTGTGGCGGAGCGAAGGAATAGGACTCTTATGGAGATGGTTAGATCGATGATGAGTTATTCTGAGTTACCAGATTCGTTCTGGGGATATGCTCTGGATACAACAGTGTATATTCTGAACTTGGTACCATCTAAATGAATACCTTCTGCTCTCATAGAATTATAGACTGGGTGAAAGCCTTGTCTGAGACATATTCGGATTTGAGGTAGTCCAGCACATGTGTTGAAGGGAGATGCTGGTATGTTGGAATCTCATACAGAAGTGCGCCTGTTTGTTGGCTATCCTAGAGAAATGAAAGGTGGTTTGTTCTATAGTCCTAGAGATCAGAGGGTGATCGTTAGCATGAATGCTCGATTTTTTGAGGAAGACTATGTGATGAACCACAAGCCCATGAGCAAGATTATTCTAGAGGAGTTAAGAGGGGAAGTCCCTAATTCAGTACCAACGGTACAAGAGGACATACCACAAGTGATTGCACCGTGTGTCACAGAGGATACATAGGTGATCACTCGTCATAGTTGGAGGGTTGTTAAACAACCTGATAGATTTATGTTCTTGGGAGTATCGTCTGATCTGGTCCCTGGTGAACATGAACCTGATCCCTGTACATATGACGAGGCAATCCAAGATAAGAATGCGGCATCTTGGCAAAGGGAGATGAATTCTGAGATAGAATCTATGGATTCAAATCAGGTCTGGGAGCTAGTAGAACCACCCAATGGTGTAAAAGCCATTGGATGCAAGTGGATCTACAAAAGAAAGAGAGGATCAGATGGGAAGGTAGAGACCTTCAAAGCAAGACTTGTTGCGAAAGGGAATACTCAGAAAAAGGGTATTGATTATGAGGAGACCTTTTCGCCGGTAGCCATGCTTAAGTCTATTCGGATTCTCTTATCTATTGCTGCTCATATGGATTATGAGATTTGGCAGATGGATGTCAAGACAACTTTCCTTAATGGAAGTCTTGAAGAAAACATCTATATGGAGCAACCAGAGTGATTCATTGCAAAGGGCAAAGAGCATCTTGTGTGCAAGCTTAATCGACCCATTTATGGATTGAAGCAAGCTTCATGATCTTGGAAGATTCTCTTTGATGAGGTAATCTAGTCATATAGATTTATTCAATGTCCAGATGAGTCTTGTGTATACAAGAGATGTGACGGAAACGTAGTGGTATTTCTTGTACTATACATAGATGACATTTTGCTCACTGGCAACAATGTCAAAGTGTTATCAGACGTAAGGGTATGGTTGTCCAAACATTTTGATATGAAAGACTTGGGAGAAGTGGGACACATCCTTGGGATCAAGGTTATAAGGGATAGCAAGAAAAGGATGTTGTGCTTTTATCAATCTTCATACATAGACACTATTTTGGCTTGTTTTGTCATGTAGAACTCCAAGAAAGGTTATCTACCTTTTAGGCATGGAGTACCTTTATCTAAAGAGATGTGTCCTAGAACATCAAAGGAGATAGAGGAGATGAAGGCGGTTCCTTATGCTTTGGCGGTTGGAGGCCTCATTTATGCTATGTTATGTACGAGGTCAGATATCTATTTTGCCATGGGCATGGTTAGATGATATCAGAGTAATCCAGGACAGAGACATTGGACTACAGTAAAGCATATATTGAAGTACCTGAGAAGGACTAGGGATTATATGCTGGTATACTAGGCAGATCAATTACTCCCTGTGGGTTACACAGATTCTGACTTCCAATCAGATTTGGATAACAGTAAGTCTACCTAGGGTTTTGTGTTTACTTTGGGAGGTGGAGCCATTATATAGAGGAGTGTCAAGTAGAAATGCGTGGCGGACTCTACCATGGAAGCTGAGTATGTGGCCGCCTCTGAGGCAGTCAAAGAAGTTGTATGGCTCAGGAACTTCTTGATGGACTTGGATGTGATTCCTGATTTGCCCAGAACTATCACAATTTATTGTGATAATAGTGGTGCAGTTGCAAACTCGAAGGAACCACGAGCCCATAAGGCAAGTAAACACATAGAGCGCAAGTACTACTTGATACGAGAAATCATAAAGCGAGGAGAAGTTGTTATCGCCAAGATTGTATCAGAGGATAACCTGGCAAATCCTTTAACTATGGTCATTCCAGCGAGAGCTTTTGATAGGCATGTGGAGAGAATGGGAATCAGATGTATGACAGTTTGATGGCAGCATAGTCTTTTAGTATAAGTGGGAGATTATTGGGATGTATACTGAAAGTCTAGCCATTGTATGAACATCTTCATTTTGAAATAAGAAACACATGTTCAATGTTTGCATTTTATATTTATGCATAGTGTCTGATACTTTACATTATAGGTAACATGGTGTATGGTGTCGCACAGAAGATCATCTTATCAGTTCCTTGTAGAGTATAAGTAGAGGCTTACAACCAAGATGGTTTTGGACAAACCATTGGCATGGTTGTAGTGTGATTTGGTATTATTTTATCTTGACCATAGAATTACACTAGTATACTTTGTGTGTATTGAGCATGACCGATTTAGAGGTGATTCAATTTATACTAACTATATAATTGAATCGGACCTCAGATATTATGATGTATATGTAGGGGATCGATGGGTGTGTATTGGCCGGCTAGAGGGGGGTGAATAGCCCTCAATCGTCCGATGCTGGAATTTGCTCGTTCTCGTTGCGTTGCTTGTCTATGATTGTTGTT
This sequence comes from Wurfbainia villosa, assembly GCA_025175895.1. Lineage (NCBI taxonomy): Eukaryota > Viridiplantae > Streptophyta > Magnoliopsida > Zingiberales > Zingiberaceae > Wurfbainia > Wurfbainia villosa. The sequence goes on along the minus strand of CM046008.1, from coordinate 18,904,656 downwards.
AGTGCAGCGGAATAACAATGATAATAACAATACTAACAACACATAACAATCACAAGAAATACACAAGCATATACGTGGTTCGGAACCGAATGGTTCCTACTCCACGGGCGAGCTCACCGAGCACTAGTTATGCACACGACACTAACTAAACTCTTTCTCGACTACACGTCGGAGGTGGAGAAACCTCGTACAAGCTATTACAACAGTAATACTACAAGAAATACAAAGACATAAGAAATACAAGTAAAGAACGCTTTACAACTCTCTACTTTGAACTCATTCTTGTTGCTTGCTTTGGATGCCTCTTGAAGGACTAGAATGCAGCAGAAATTCCCCTCCAATAGCTCCCTTAAAGTCTTGGTGAAATCCTCCCACTTGAGCTTCATTTATAACTTTGTATCAATTGTGTTGCATCCATTCGCCAAAAGGCCCATCATCGCCTCGTAATCATTGTCTCACAACGACCAGATCCACGTTGGATAAGTTCCAACGGATCACCTACCAGTCGACTGCCAGTACATGGCAGTCGACTGGTGACCTAGTAGTCAACTGCCCAGTCACCTATGGAGCGTTCTGTGCTTGCGACACTCTCATCAATCGACTGCTATCCCTCGACAATCGACTGCTGTCGACATCATTCGACTGCCAGTCTATGGTAGTCGACTGCCAAGCACAAAACCGCAAGTCTAACACCCAAGTTGTTTGAGCATCCGACCATCGGGTAAACCCTCAAACATCAAGTTTGAGCCTCCGACACTCAGTCTTAGCTGCTTGGCCAAGTCCACCTTATCCCTCATGGAGTTCCCCACCGAAGCTCTCTTCCCTCGGCCTACGTCCCTCGGATGCGCCAAGTGCACGACTTCGCAACGCCATCCTTCGCGTCTCATGACCTCGAAGTATGCTTCCCTTTGGGCTCACTCCATTCGCTCCCTGTCCGGTGGTCCCTCGGATGCACCAAGTGCACGGCTTCGCAATGCCATCCTTCACCGACTCAAGGACCCCGAGCCTAGTGAACTTACCAAGTCCTCAAGACTTCCCACATGCACCAAGTGCACGACTTCGCAATGTATTTCTCACCAAGCACCAAGCGCACGGCTTCGCAATTCTTTGTATTTTCCACACCAAGCTCCATGCTTGGATTTTCCATGTTAACCCCATGTTGGACTTTCCCATGACAATCCCATGTCATGATTTTTGTCTATCATCAAAATACTATCAAGGTACTGCTCGAGTCAAACTCGAGTCAACCTGGGCAGATTGCACCAACAAACTCCCCCTTTTTGATGATTGACAAAAATACCATCTCAAGTCTACCAATTCTCCCATATTGGCAATTCTCATATCCCAATGAGAATTCCAACGAACCCTAATTGGTAACCTGGTAACTTCTCCCCCTTTTTGACATTACATCAAAAAGGTCCTCCCCAAGGGTATGAATGTCTCATATCCCAATGAGATCTTACAATCTCTCCCTTGGAGGAACACATGCCTAAAATCTTTCTAGTGATCCCATACCACTTAAAGAGAGACAACCCAATTTTCCTCCCATGAGGAAATACACATCCATCTTCCCATGATGGATATCTCCCCCTAGAGGCTTGCTCCCCCTTGACCATTGCACCAACAATGTCCTTGGAGAGTCCCTAAGCCAATAGGAACATTTAACCAATCAAATTTATGGCAAAGTTCAACAATGAACTCTCATCCACCTTAGAGTTGATACTCTGCCTAAACCCTTATCCTAATCCATGTCCAATGGATTTCCACCATTTCTAATGCTCTCCCAAACATATCCTAGGGTTAGGAGTGGTTAGGGGACCTTAACCTAGCTGGACATGGGCCTAACCAATAAGATTTACCCGAAGCTTGCGGTCTGAATTCAATCAGAAATCGGTCATTGCCACTCCATCATTCGACCGCCTCCATGGCGTCGATGATATTTCTTGATTTTAGCATTTCAGAAATGGATTTCTAAAATCCAAAAGTAAATATACATAAGTTTAAAAATCTTGAAATTTAGTATGTATATTACTTATCATAAACACTATGGGTGAAAAATATTTGAAAATTATTTTACCCACTAAATTAGGAGATTGATACAAAGTTCAAAAGTTGAGAAAAGCTTAAATAAAGAGCCCTCTTTGTATCATCCCATTCAATGGTGATAGCTATCAAAAGATAGGCTTCACCAAGGTTTTTTCAAAATGTTTTCAAAATATTTTTGAAACCTTTAATTCCTTTTTCCAATACATCTCACTTGTATCTAGATGTGTAAAACACATACAAGTCAAGTTTCTAGTGAGATGTGGGGTTTTGATCTTTAATGGTCTCATGCATATTTCTAGGCAATATTATTTGATTCCCGTCAAATCATGTCATAGTCCTTAAATCCATTTTAATTATATGTATGATGATGATTATAGCATAGATATGATATAGATAAAAGCATATGCCAAAATCATGATGTCATGGCATGTGAATGACATTTTAGAATACATGACATATGAAGATAATTCTAAACATGATCATGACATTTTTAAAGATAAAAATGAAAATGATGTCATGACATGGCAAGGCATATAAATCATGGCAAGTAAAATATACTAAGGTATAAAATACCTAAGTGTTAAATCCAAAATGTCATTTCCAGGAATTAAGCCCATTTTGCCTTAAAGCCATTTATCCCCCTAGTGTGCCATAAACCCAAAATGGCACACCAATACCTCTAAGACCTAATTGTGCCAATTTCATCATTTTTAACTTCTCAAAGCATATTGGCACATTCTAATGTGTCAACTCTACTATGGTTAGGTTACCTACCCATCCACTTAGGGTTGACACACCCTAACCCATTTAGCGTGAATCGATCACGCTCTTAGGAACCCAATAACTATTAGAGCTCCTTGGGTTAACAAGGTATTCTCTAGGGATAACTTCCCTAGATACCTTCCTAATGACCCTTTTAGGCTTTAAAGCCATAGTCTTTTGGATCTTTGCTAGGTCAACTCTAGAGGTGACTCCTCCTTTCACCGTCCTAGTGGCTACATTTGATTTCTTTGAGGTCTTAGCCACTAAGCAAGCACCATAGCTAGACTTAGGGATAGCTTCCCTATTAGTCTTGGTTTTTCTAGACCTAGAAATAGTTCCATAATCAAATGGAACATTATGATAAGTCTTCTTGGGCTTAGGTTTGTGACCCAAACCTTCATTGCCCTTAGATCGTTTTTGAACCTTAGGTCTTGACTTTTGGGCATTTGACCCTAGAATTGAATTTTCTATGATTCTAAGGGTTTTCTCTATTCTCTCAAGCCTTGACCTCAAGACTTGGTTTTCTAGCTCTAATTTTTCCAATTTTGATTTTTCATTAATCTTTTGGGAAATATTCTTCTTCTTAGGCATGTGTCTACCCTTCTTAGGGTTAATACCTAGATGGTTTTCAACTCTTCTAATGGACTCTTTAGGTAAAATAGGTCTAGTGTTTTGAGTCCTAGGTTTGCCCTTAGAGAAACTAACATGCTTAGCACCTAGACAAACATATTTCTTCCTACTAGCATGCTTTTCATTAATGATTGCAAGAGAGCTAAAATAATTCTTAGCATGCTTTTTAACTTTAGGAATTGAAGGTGCATAATTTAGATTTACCTTAGGGTTAGCTTGGTAAGATCCCCCTACATGAGATACACCTTCTTGCCCTTTCTTCCTCCCCCTAGGGCATTGGCTTTGGTAGTGCCCCCTTTGGTTGCATTTGAAGCACACAATGTGCTCTTTGCTCTTAATTGTGGGGACTCCGGCATCCTTTGACTTTGGGTTGACTTTGGGTTGACTTTTGGTGTCGATGCCTTTTCCTTAGCCAATTTAGGACATTTGCTCTTGTAATTCCCTTTCTCCCTACACTCAAAGCATATTATGTGATTTTTATTTAAAATAACAACACTTGAGTTACCTAGGGAGGTGGTGGAGGCCTCTTCACTTCTTCTGGAGGTAGAAGCTTCATTTTGATCTTGCTCTGGAATAGAAACCCTTTCCTCCCCCTCAATGCTAGAGGTGGAGGTCTCCACTAAATCATCAACATCATCAAATGTTGTGGGTGCTTCTTCCTCGTCATTCTCCTCTACTTGTGCCGGTTGGGAATTTTCTTGGAGTTTCATTATCTTCTCCTATAATTCCTTTGCATCCCTATAGTCACCCAATCTAGACAAAATATGATAAGGTAATAAATCACTAAGTAATTTTATTACCTCGAGATTTGTCTTGAAGTCCTTAATTTAGTCTTGGGTCCACCTTGACTTCTCAATGGGCTTGTTGTTTTTGTCCCTAGGCATCTCAAAACTGTTTTCTACAATAATCATATAATTAAAATCGGTTTCGAGATATACCTCCATCCGTTTCTTCCACCAAGCAAAATCTCCATCGAATTTCGGTGGATGGATGATGTAGCCGACCATCTTGTAGTGCTCTCGTTATGGTTAGTCCTTGAAGAGCGACCTCGGCTCTGATACCACTTGTAAGGGATCGATCGGTGTGTATTGGCCGGCTAGAGGGGGGTGAATAGCCCTCAATCGTCCAATGGTGGAATTTGCTCGTTCTCGTTACGTTTCTTATCTACGATTGTTGTTAGCGCAGCGGAATAACAATGATAATAACAATACTAACAACACATAACAATCACAAGCAATATACAAGCATATACGTGGTTCGGAACCGAATGGTTCCTACTCCACGGGCGAGCTCTCCGAGCTCTAGTTATGCACACGATACTAACTAAACTCCTTGTCGACTACACGTTGGAGGTGGAGAAACCTCGTACAAGCTATTACAACAGTTACACTATAAGAAATACAAAGACACAAGAAATACATGTAAAGAATGCTTTACAACTCTTTGCTCTAAACCCTTTCTTGTTTCTTGCTTTGGATGTCTCTTGAAGGACTGGAATGCAGCAGCAATTCCCCTCCAATAGCTCCCTTAAAGTCTTGGCGAAATCCTCCCACTTGAGCTCCATTTATAACCAGCATCAAGCTATTTTCGCGCCCAGCAGTCGACTGCCAAAAGGCCCCAATCGACTGCCCCCGTAGCCATTGTCACACAACGGCTAGATCCACATTGGATAAGTTCCAATGGATCACCTACCAGTCGACTGCCAATACATGGCAGTCGACTGGTGACCTAGTAGTCGACTGCCCAGTCGGCTACGAAGCATTCTGTGCTCGCGACACTCCCATCAGTCGATTGTCATCCCTCGGCAGTCAACTGCTGTCGACATCAGTCGACTGCCAATCCATGGCAGTCCACTGCCAAGCACAAAACCACAAGTCTAACACCAGTCGAACCCTAGTCGACTTGGACCAGTCGACTGACACTTATGTCAGTCGACTATTGTCGGGCAAAACCTCAAACACCAAGTTGTTTGAGCATCCGACCATCGGGTAAACCCTCAAACATCATGTTTGAGCCTCCGACACTCAGTCTTAGCCACTTGGCCAAGTCCACCTTATCCCTCATGGAGTTCCCCACCAAAGCTCTCTCCCCTCGGCCTACGTCCCTCGGATGCGCCAAGCGCACAACTTCGCAATGTCATCCTTCGCATCTCATGCCCTTAAAGTATGCTTCCCTTTGGGCTCACTCCATTCGCTCTCCGTCCGACGGTCCCTCGGATGCACCAAGCGCACGGCTTCGCAATGTCGTCCTTCACTGACTCAAGGACCATGAGCCTAGTGAACTTACCATGTCCTCAAGACTTCCCCCATGCACCAAGCGCACGACTTCGCAATGCATTTCACACCAAGCACCAAGCGAACGGCTTCGCAATGCTTTGGATTTTCCACACCAAGCTCCATGCTTAGATTTTCCATGTCAACCACATGTTGGACTTTCCCATGACAATCCCATGTCATGAGTTTTGTCTATCATCAAAATACTATCAAGGTACTGCTCGAGTCAAACTCGAGTCAACCTGGGCCGATTGCACCAACAGTATATGCTCTTAATCGTGATATAATAACGGACACATGTATATTTATTTCTTTGATTTACCAATGGGCGAGATTTATGTGTTAAATCGATAGGTCTGGTAAGTTGGGAAATAATATTATTTTCATGGTGTGCCATTGATTATAGGAGGAAACCATGTCCTATATACTAGGATGATGATGTCCCCTTGAGGAGCTCATAAGGTTCATCATATAAATCCTACAGGTGGACTTGGTCCAACATGATGATAAGGATAAGTGGTACTACTCCTGGAGTATATATTAATTAATTAAATTATCAGTAATTTAATTAAATAATCGACATTCGATCTCTTAAACATGGGGAGATATTTTATACAAATAATATATGGAGCCCATATTTATTTATGGGGGTTGGTGAGGTAGATCAATGATGATCCTCTAGTGGAATGGATCATCATTAATGGATCGGGTTTTGTGTGGTTCGGATCCATTGGGTGGCTAAGATCCAACTCCTCCTCATGGTCCCTATTGTATCCTATTATAAATACCTCATGAAGGCTTGATCTATTAAAAAAGGAGGGAAGAGGCTTGGGAGAGAGATAAGAACCTAGGGTTTGGAGTTGGCGTTGAGTTTTTGGGCGGCAAGAAAAAGGAGTGGTGCAAGGGTTTACTTCCCTAAGGGCCGACGGCAAGAGTAAGAGGAATTAGGGTTTTTCCTCTCTTTCCTCAAACTTTGGTCGGCGCCCCTTGTTGGGATGTATACTGAAAGTCTAGCCTTTGTATGAACATCTTCATTTTGAAATAAGAATCACATGTGTTGGGAACGATGTGCCCAATAGAGGGGGGGGGTGAATAGTGCATCGATGCTCGATGGAATTTATTCGAGTTTGATCGTCTACAATCTTGTTAGCACAGCGGAATGATAATAACAAATATAAACAACAAGATACACAACCACAATGCGAGATATAATGTGGTTCGTAACTGAATGGTTCCTACTCCACGGATCGGGCTCTAAAAGCCTTAGCAATGTAAACATGCACTACTAATAACAAATACTCCTTCTCGACACAAGTCGGAGGTGGAGAAACCTCGTACAAATGATTACAACAGTAATATGAAATACAACAAGAAAATACAAGTAAATACAACAAAATAAATGCAAAGAAAACTTTGCAATCAATCTTTTGGAAGCTTGCTTATTTGGTTGGTTGAGTTGCACTTGGAGACCCTAAATTACACCAACAATTTGCCTCAAAAACTCCTCAAAGAACCATAATCGAAATCTCCTCCACGAGCTTCCTTTAAAGCTGCTGCCTTGCCTGGATTTCGCCTATCAGTCGACTGCTCGGGACCATCAGTCCACTGATGACACTGTTGCTATGAGACAACGGTGTGATCCACGCTGGAAAAATCCAACGGATATGACATCAATCGACTGATCATACCCATCAGACGATTGATGCCTCAATCAGTCGAGTGGTCGGGCCAATCACTCGACTGGTGAACATTCTATGCCCGAAATCCCGGCTACCAGTCGACTGATCAAAAGATTAGTCAACTGCTCTGGACCGCAATCGACTGATAACCACTATCAGTCGACTGCTACGACACTTCCCGCAGTCAAACCCTAGTTGACTCACTCCAGTCGACTGCCCATAGGTCTCAGTCGACTGATACACCTCAAACAAGAGGTTTTACCCCAAGTATGGTGGCCCCATACTTGCTAGACCACCCTTAGCCTAGAACTAAGCATTCTAGCCACCTCCGTAAGCCTCACGCCTATCGGATTCCTCCAAGTCATCCATGACTTGTTCATCCATACGCTAGCCTTTAGGTGCTTCCATCGGCTATGTCATGCTAACGGTGTCTACACCCCCAAGGCAGATTGGGCTTACGCTGCCAAGACTCTCGCTTGGACTTTACGCTGCCAACCATTGGACTTATGCTACCAAGACTTCACCCTTGGACTTTACGCTGCCAATATCAAACCCCTTGGACTTCTCAAATACTAAGACTTAAGCTTGGACTTTCCCTTGCCAACCCATGTTGGACTTTCCATGCCAAGACCCATGCTTGGACTTTCCTTTGCCAACCCATGTTGGACTTTCCCTTGTCAAGACCCATGCTTGGACTTTACATGCCAAGTACTCAAGACTTTGACTTTCCCAATGCCAAGTGTCCCACTTGGACTTTCCATGCCAAGTACCCATGACTTGGACTTTACCATGACAATTACATTGTCATATGTTTTTGTTGAACATCAAAACATCGCTCGAGTCAAACTCGAGTCCGGTCAATCATGACCTAGGTCGATTGCACCAACAATCTCTCCCTTTTTGATGTTTGACAAAAACACCCATGAGTTAGGCCTCTAACTCAAATTCCCTTACCAATTATCCCAAATTGGTAATTCCATACATTCTCCCCCCTTTTGACATACATCAAAAAGGTTCACCCAAGGAGGACAATGTCTCATATCCCAATGAGATGTTATAATCTCCCCTTTGGTCCAAAAATACCTAGGATGCCTATAATCTTCCTAGTGATAAGTCTCATATCACTCAAGAGAGGCAATCCTACCTCCCAACTTCCAAATTGGGTATCTCAAAATACCATTTCTCCCCCTCATGAGGAAAAATAACATCCATCATCCCATGATGGATACCTCCCCCTAAAGGCTTGCTCCCCCTTAACCATTGCACCAATAATGGCCTTGGGAAGTCTCTAAGCTAATAGGAACTCTAAACCATAAAAAATAAGGTTCAAAGTTCAACATAGAACTTTACCATACCTTAAATTTGATACATCACCCTAACAACTCTCCTAATCCATATCCAATGGATTTTCACCCTTTATAATGCTTCCCAAAGCATATCCTAGGGTTATGAGTGGTTAGGGAACTTTACGGTAGTTGAAAACGGGCTAAACAATCTTGTTTTTCTTGAAATCAGCCTGGCAGTCGACTTTATCAGGCATCAGTTGACTGATGTGCCCATCAGTCGACTGCCAACAAGGGCAGTTCACTGATAACTGAAAAATCCAATTTTCAATTATCAGAAATGAAATTAAAAAATTCATAAATAATTATACATAAGTTGAAAAATCATGAAATTTCATACGTATAATACTTATGACCAATACAATTGATGAAAAATGTTTGAAAAATATTTTACCCATAAATAGTGAAATTGACACAAAGTTCAAAAGTGAAGAAAAACTTCAATGTTTTAGGTCACTTTGCATCAACTTCATCAATGGTGATTGCTATCAAAAGATAGACTTCACCAAGGTTTTCTAAGATGATTTTAAAATGTTTTTGAAACCTTATATTGGAGCATATTATTTGGGCTTAATGTACATGGCTTGAACTTAAGCTTTCCCAATGATCCACAACATGATTTTAGATGAGTTTTAGTTCATCTAGATGCAAAAACTATGCACCATAAACTCAACTCATATCCTAGCATCTCACATGTATCTAGAGTGTATCAATACACATACATGTCAATTAGATGTGAGATGTGGGTTTTGGTTTATCTTAAACTAAGGCCTCATGCATTTTCTAAGGCAACCCTACTTGATTCCCTTATAAATGAGACTTCAAGTCATGCCACAGTCCTTAAATCAATTTTCATCAAATTAAATGCATGAATGATTATGACATTAATGATGATATAAATAAACACATGCTCATAATCATGATGTCATGGCATAAGATGGAATTTAAGCATACATGACATTTTAATCTTAATCATAAGCATGATCATGACATATTAAATGATTAAAAATAGATATGATGTCATGGCATGTTATATGACAAATCAAGCATGACAAATAAAATATAAGGTATATAATCCCTAAATTTTAGTATTTGTTGCCATTTGTTATTATTAATCTCATTTTGTCATATTGTTACTAATCCCCCAAGTGTGCCAAAAACCCAAAATGACACACAAAGACCTCTAAACTTAAATTGTGCCAATTTGATTGATTTTTCATAATTCCAAAAATATATTGGCACATCCTAGAATCTGTTAGGATATAAAAATCAAACCTATTTCCAAGGTATCCATAACCTTGAAAATAACCTAAAGTGTCACCTTTACCATGGTTAGGTTAACTACCCATCCATTAAAGTTGGCACACCTAAACCCATCTAGCGTGAATCGATCACGCTCTTAGGAACCCAATACCTATTTGAGCTCCTAGGGTTTACTAGGTATTCTTTAGGAATGACCTCCCTAGATACCTTCCTAATGACCCTTTTAGGCTTGTTAGCCTTGGTCATTGTGGTCTTACCTAGGTTAACTCTAGGGGTGACTTCCCTTGTAACCTTCTTAGTGGCTTGCCTAGGTTTCCTTGAAACCCTAGCCACTAGGCACATACCTTGGTTACCCTTAGGGATGACTTCCCTAGTAACCTTGGTCTTCCTAGACCTAGTTTGTGTTCCATAATCAAATGGAACACTATGGTAAGCCTCCTTAGGCTTAGGTTTGTAACCCAAACCTTTCTTGCCTTTGGATGACTCTTGTCTCTTAGGCCCTAGGTGTTGACTGTTTGACCTAAATTTTTGATCATTTGACCCTTTAGATTGATTTTGTATATTTCTAAGGGTCTTCTCTAATTTCTCAGGCCTTGACCTCAAAGATTGATTTTCCTTTTCTAATTGCTCAATTTTTGAATTTTGATTTAATCTTTGGGCATTGTTCTTTCTAGGCATATGCCTAGTCCATTTGGGGTTAAAACCTAGATGGTCCTCAATTTTCTTAATGCTTTCCCTAGGTAAAGTCTTTCTAGGGACATTAGTCCCAAATTTCTCCTTAGTTTCAAAATGAACATTCTTAGCTCCTAGGAAAAAATATTTGTTGATTCTAGCATGTTTTTCATGATAAATAGCAAGATTACTCCTAACATGTTTTTGCCTATTAATTAAGGAAGGAGCAAAATTAGAAGTTACCTTAGGGTTTGTCATAGACTCCCCCTACATGTGTAGCTCCCTTTTGAGTTTTCTTCTCCCCCTTTGGGCATTGACTCCGGTAATGACCCGGTAGTCGGCATTTGAAGAAAATCACTTGCTCCTTGCTTTTGATTGTTGGGGGACCGACATCCTTGACCTTTGGTGCCGGTTGAGGCTTCTTGACCTTCTTTGGGCACTTACTCTTGTAGTGCCCATATTACCTACACTCAAAACACATAATATGATTTTTATTTGAAATTGAAGTGTTTGAGTTACCTAGGGTGGTGGTGAGGGTCTCTTGAGCTTGCTCTTCCTCTCGACTGGATGTAGATGGTTCTTCTTGTTGCTTCGGTATTGAGGATGCATTAATCTCCTCCCCCTCAATCCTAGAGGTGGAGGCTTCTTCCACCTCTTCTTCTTTCTCGGATGTTGATTCTCTATCAACTTCCGAATCCTCACTTTCTTGTGAGGATGATGTGCTTGCTTCCTCGGTCTCCTCCAATTGAGCCGATGAGCAATCTTGTTCTTTGGGTTCCTCATGGAGTCTTGCCACTTGACTCCATAGCTCTTTGGCATCCATGTGTTCACCTAAGCTACACAATATGACATTAGGAAGCAAATCAATAATAAATTTTGCTACCTTTTTATTTTTCTCGAATCTTTGGAGTTGTTCCTCGGTCCATCTCTTCTTCTTGAGGAAGCCTCCCTTTGGTCCTCTTGGATATTCGAATCCTTCCATTAAGATGGACCACTCCTCAAAGTCGCTCATCATTAGGAAATCTTCAATTCTCGTCTTCCATTGCCTAAACCCTTCTTGTCCATAGAAGGCATATGGAATTGGGGAGTTGATGTCCCAACCCAAATTCTCTTGAATTTCCATCTTGTTCCTCTTCACCCTCTAGCATCTTGTCTCTGAGTTGTTAATCCGTAGAAGAGCCCCGGGCTCTGATACCACTTGTTGGGAACGATATGCCTGCTAGAGGGGGGTGAATAGCGTGTCGATGCTCGATGGATTTTGTTCGCGTTTGATCGTCTACAATCGTGTTAGCACAGCATAATGATAATAACAAATATAAACAACAAGATACACAACCACAATGTGAGATATAACATGGTTCGGAACCGAATGGTTCCTACTCCATGAATCAGGCTCTAAAAGCCCTAGCAATGCAAACACGCACTACTAATCACAAATACTCCTTCTCGACACAAGTCGGAGGTGAAGAAACCTCGTACAAATGATTACAACAGTAATACGAAATACAACAAGCAAATACAAGTGAATACAACAAAAGAAATGCAAAAAAAACTTTACAATCGATCTTTTGGAAGCTTGCTTGTTTGGTTGGTTGAGTTGCACTTGGAGACCCTGAATTACACCAGCAATTTTCCCCAAAAACTCCTCAAAGAACCATAATCGAAATCTCCCCCATGAGCTCCCTTTAAAGATGCTGCCTGGGCTGGATTTTGCTTATCAGTCGATGGCTCGGGACCATCAGTCGACTGATGACACTGTTGCTGTGAGACAATGGTATGATCCACAATTGAAAAATCCAACGGATATGAAATCAGTCGATTGATCATACCCATCAATCGACTGATGCCTCAATCAGTCGAGTGGTCGAGCCGATCACTCGACTAGAGAACATTATGTGCCCAAAATCCTGGCTACCAGTCGACTGATAACCTCTATCAATCGACTGCTAGGGCACTTCCCATAATCAAACCCTAGTTGACTCACTCAAGTCGACTGCCCATAGGTCTCAGTCGACTGATACACCTCAAACATGAGATTTTACCCCAAGTATGGTGCCCCCATACTTGGTAGACCACCCTTATTCTAGACCTAAGCCTTCTAGCCACCTCCGTTAGCCTCACGCCTACCGGATCCCTCCAAGTCATCCATGACTTATTCATCCATATGCTAGCCTTTAGGTGCTTCCATCTTCTATGTCATGCTAACGATGTCTACACCGCCAAGGCACATTGGGCTTATGCTGCCAACACTCCCGCTTGGACATTATGCCGCCAACCATTGGACTTATGTTGCCAAGACTTCACCCTTGGACTTTATGCCGCTAATATCAAACCCCTTGGACTTCTCAAATGCCAAGACTCAAGCTTGGACATTCCCTTGCCAACCCATGTTGGACTTTCCATGCCAAGACCCATGCTTGGACTTTCCTTTGCCAATCCATGTTTGACTTTCCCTTGCCAAGACCCATTCTTGGACTTTACATGCCAAGTACTCAAGACTTGGACTTTCCCAATACCAAGTGTCCCACTTGGACTTTCCATGCCAAGTACCCATGACTTCGACTTTACCATGACAATCACATTGTCATATGATTTTGTTGAACATCAAAACATCGCTCGAGTCAAACTCGAGTCCGGTCAATCATGACCTGGGTCGATTGCACCAACGACATGATAATTGTTTGCATATTTATAGTTATGCATATTGTCTAATACTTTACATTGTAGATAACATGGTGTGTGGTGTCGCACAGAAGATCATGTTATCAGTTCCTTGTAGAGTATAAGTAGAGGCTCACAACCAAGATGGTTTTGGAAAAACCATTAGCATGGTTGTAGTGTAATTTGGTATTGGTTTATCTTGACCATAGAATTACACTAGTACACTTTGTGTGTATTGAGCAGGACCAACTTAGAGGTGATTCAATTTATTGCTGACTACATAATTGAATCGGACCTCGGATATTATGGTGTACATGCACTTAATCCCAATATAATAACCAGCACATGTACTTAATATTTATTTCTTTGATTTACCAATGGGCGAGATTTATGTATTAAATCGATAGGCCCGGTAAGTTGGAAAATAATATTATTTACATGGTGTACCATTGATTATAGGAGGAAACCATGTCCTATGTATTAGGATGATGATGTCCCGTTGAGGAGCCCATAAGGATCATCATGTAAATCCTACAGGTGAACTTGGTATAGCATGATGATAAGGTTGAGTGGTACTACTCATGTAGTTAGATGTTAATTAATTAATTATCATTAAATTAATTAATCAATGGACATTCGATATCTTAAACACGGGGAGATATTTATACAATTAATATATGGAGCCCATATTTAATTATTGGGGTTGGTGAGTTAGATCAATGATAATCCTCTAGTGGAATGGATTATCATTAATGGATCGGTTTTTATGTGGGTTGGATCCATTGGGTGGATAAGATCTAACTAGTCCTCATGGTCCCTATTGTAGCCGATTAAAACCCTCACGAAGCTTAGATCCAACGAACACGATTAAAAGGAGGCTTGGGAGAAATCTATAAAAAGGTTCCAAGGCTTGGGCAGAAAATATAATTTTTGGATTCTAGGGTTTGCTTCCAAGGCTTGGGCGGCAAGGATAGTGTAGGGGATAGATCGATGTGTATGTGGTTGGTCGGCTAGAGGGGGGTGAATAACCCTCAATCGTTCGTTGGTGGAATTTGTTTGTTCTCGTTGCATTGCTTTCCTACGATTGTTGTTAGTGCAGCGGAAACAATAGAAACAATAATAATACTAACAACAAATAAGCATACGCAAACACACACGATATATGTGGTTCAAAACCAAATGGTTCCTACTCCACGGGCGAGCTCTCCGAGCTCTAGTTATGCGCACGACACTAACTAAACTCCTTCTCGACTACACGTCGGAGGTAGAGAAACCTCGTACAAGCTATTACAATAGTAATACTACAAGAAATACAAAGACACAAGAAATACAAGTAAAGAACGCTTTACAACTCTTTGCTTTGAACCCTTTCTTGTTGCTTGCTTTGGATGGCTCTTGAAGGACTGGAATGCAGCAGCAATTCCCCTCCAATCGCTTTCTTAAAGTCTTGGCGAAATCCTCCCACTTGAGCTCCATTGATAACCTGCATCAAGCTGTTTTCGCGCCCAGTAGTCGACTGCCAAAAGGCACCAGTCGACTGCCCCTGTAGCCGTTGTCTCACATCGGCCAGATCCACGTTCGATAATTCCAACGGATCACCTACCAGTCGACTACCAGTCCATGGGAGTCGACTGGTGACCTAGTAGTCGACTGCCCAGTCGTCTACGGAGCGTTCTGTGCTCATGAAATTCCCATCAGTCGACTGCCATCCCTCGGCAGTCGACTGCCAGTCCATGGCAGTCGACTGCCAAGCACAAAACTATAGTCTCACACCAGTCGAACTTTAGTCGACTTGGATCAGTCGTCTGACACCTATGCTAGTTGACTGTTGTCGGGTAAAACCTCAAACACCAAGTTGTTTGAGCATCCGACCGTCGGATAAACCCTCAAACATCAAGTTTGAGCCTCCGACACTCAGTCTTAGCCATCTGGCCAAGTCCACCTTATCCCTCATGGAGTTCCCCACTGAAGCTCTCTTCCCTCGGCCTACGCCCCTCGGATGTGCCAAGCGCACGGCTTCGCAACGCCATCCTTCGCGTCTCATGCCCTCGAAGTATGCTTCCCTTGGGCCTCACTCCATTCGCTCCTCGTCCGACGGTCCCTCGGAAGCACCAAGTACACGGCTTCGCAATGTCATCCTTCACCGACTCAAGGACCCCGAGCCTAGTGAACTTACCATGTCCTCAAGACTTCCCACATGCACCAAGTGCACGGCTTCGCAATGCATTTCTCACCAAGCACCAAGCGCACGACTTCGCAATGCTTTGGATTTTCCCACACCAAGCTCCATGCTTAGAATTTCCATGCTAACCCCATGTTGGACTTTCTCATGACAATCCCATGTCATGAGTTTTGTCTATCATCAAAATACTATCAAGGTATTGCTCGAGTCAAACTCGAGTCAACCTGGGCTGATTGCACGAACAATCTCCCCCTTTTTGATGATTGATAAAACTCCCATCTCAAATCTACCAATTCTCCCATATTGGCAATTCTCACATCCCAAATGAGAATTCCAAACCTAATTAGTAACTTGGTAACTTCTCCCCCTTTTTGACATTACATCAAAAAGGTCCTCCCCAAGGGTATGAATGTCTCATATCCCAATGAGATCTTACAATCTCTCCCTTGGAGGAGCACATGCCTACAATCTTTCTAGTGATCCCATATCACTTAAAGAGAGGCAACCCAATTTTCCTCCCATGAGGAAATACATATCCATCCTCCCATGATGGATACCTCCCCGTAGAGGCTTGCTCCCCCTTGACCATTGCACCAACATTGTCCTTGGAGAGTCTCTAAGCCAATAGGAACATTTGACCAACCAAAATTAAGGCAAAGTTCAACAATGAACTTCCATCCGCCTTAAAATTGATACTCTCCCTAAACCCTTCTCCTAATCCATGTCCAATGGATTTTCACCCTTTCTAATGCTCTCCCAAACATATTCTAGGGTTAGGAGTGGTTAGGGGACCATAACCTAGCTGAACATGGGTCTAACCAACAAGGTTTACCCAAAATCCACTTGGGCAGTCGACTGAAATCAGAAATCTGTCAGCTGCCACCCCCATCAGTCGACTGGCCTCCCTGGCAGTCGACTGATAACTGCATTTGCAATTTTCAACATTTCAAAAATGGATTTCTTAAATCCATAAGTAAATATACATAAGTTTAAAATTCTTGAAATTTGGTATGTATATTACTTATCATAAACACTATGGGTGAAAAATATTTGAAAATTATTTTACCCACTAAATTAAGAGATTGATACAAAGTCTAAAAGTTAAGAAAAGCTTCAATATTGAGCCCTCTTTGTATCATCCCATTCAATGGCGATAGCTATCAAAAGATAGACTTCACCAAGGTTTTTCAAAATGTTTTCAAAATGTTTTTGAAACCTTTAATTTCTTTTTCTTAAACATCTCACTTATATCTAGATGTGTAAAACACATACAAGTCAAGTTTTTAGTGAGAAGTGGGGTTTTGATTTTTAATGGTCTCATGCATAATTCTAGGCAATATTATTTGATTCCCGTCAAATCATGTCATAGTCCTTAAATCCATTTTAATTATATGCATGATGATGATTATGGCATAAATATGATATAGATAAAAGCATATGCCAAAATCATGATGGCATGGCATGTGAGAGACATCTAATCATACATGACATCTAAAGATAATTCTAAACATGATCATGACATTTTTATAGATAAAAATGAAAATGATGTCATGACATAGCAAGGCAAACAAATCATGGCAAGTAAAATATACTAAGGTATAAAATACCTAAGTGCTAAATCCAAATTGTCATTTCTAGGGTTAAGTCCATTTTGCCTTAAAGCCATTTATCCCTGTAGTGTGCCATAAACCCAAAATGGAACACCAATACCTCTAAGACCTAATTTTGCCAATTTAATAATTTTTCAACTTCTTAAAGCATATTGGCACATCCTAATGTGTCAACTCTACTATGGTTAGGTTAACTACCCATCCACTTAGGGTTGACACACCCTAACCCAATTAGCGTGAATCGATCACGCTCTTAGGAACCCAATACCTATTGGAGCTCCTTGGGTTAACACGGTATTCCCTAGGGATAACTTCCCTAGATACCTTTCTAATGACCCTTTTAGGCTTTAAAGTCATAGTCTTTTGGATCTTTCCTAGGTCAACTCTAGAGATGACTCCTCCTTTGACCTTCCTAGTGGCTACATTTGATTTCTTTGAGGTCTTAGCCACTAAGCAAACACCATGGCTAGACTTAGGGATAGCTTCCCTATTAGGCTTGGTTTTTCTAGACCTAGAAATTGTTCCATAATCAAATGGAACATTATGATAAGTCTTCTTGGGCTTAGGTTTGTGACACAAACCTTCCTTGCCCTTAGACCTTTTTTGAACCTTAGGTCTTGACTTTTGTACATTAGACCCCTTAACTGAATTTGTGATTATTGCTAGGGTCTTCTCAAGTTTTTCTAGCCTTGACCTCAAGGCTTGGTTTTCTAGCTATAATTTTTCCAATTTTGAATTTTCATTTATCTTTTAGGAAATATTCTTCTTCTTAGGCATGTGCCTAGATTTCTTGGGATTAACACCCAAATTTTCTTCAATTCTCCTAATTGACTCCCTAGGCAAAATAGTTCTAGTGTTATTGGTCCTAGGTTTGTCCTTAGAGAAACTAACATGCTTAGCATCTAAACAATAAACCTTATTATTTCTACTAGAATGATTTTCATTAATAATGGCAAGAGAACTAAAGTAATTTTTGGCTTGCTTTTTAACTTTAGAAATTGAAGGTGCATTATTTAAATATACCTTAGGGTTAGCTTTAGAAGCTCCCCCTTCATGAGATGCCCCTTCTTGCCCTTTCTTCCTCCCCCTAGGACATTGGCTTCGGTAGTGCCCCTTTTGATTACATTTAAAGCACACAATGTGCTCTTTGCTTCTAGTTGTGGGGATTCCAGCATCCTTTGACTTTAACCTAACTTTTGGTGCCGATGCCTTTTTCTTAGCCAATTTTGGGCATTTACTCTTGTAGTGCCCTTTCTCCCTACACTCAAAGCATATTTTGTGATTTTTATTTAAAATAACAACACTTGAGTTACCTAGGGAGGTGGAGAATTCTTCTTGATCACATCTTCTGGAGGTAGATGCTTCATTTTGACTTTGCTCCGAAATGGAAATCCTTTCCTCCCCCTCAATGCTAGAGGTGGAGGCCTCCACCAAATCATCAACATCTTCAAATATTTTGGGTGCTTCTTCCTCGGCATTCTCCTCTACTTGTGCCAGTTGGGAGTTTTCCATAGCTCCCTTACATCCCTATAGCCACCCAATCTAGTCCAAATATGATTAGGTAACAAATCACTAAATAATTTTATTACCTTGAGATTTGTCTTAAAGTCCTTAATTTGGTCTTGGGTCCACCTTGACTTCTCAATTGGCTTGTTGTATTTGTCCCTAGGCATCTCAAAACCATTTTCTACAATAATCATAAAATCAAAGTCGGTTTCGAGATATACCTCCATCTGTTTCTTCCACCAAGAAAAATCTCCATCGAATTTTGATGGATGGATGTTGTAGCTGGCCATCTTATAGTGCTTGTGTCGGCAGTTAGTCCTTGACAAGCTCCTTGGCTTTGATACCACTTGTAGGGGATCGATCGGTGTGTATGTGGTTGGCCGGCTAGAGGGGGGTGAATAGCCCTCAATCGTTCGATGGTGGAATTCGTTCGTTCTCATTGCATTGCTTTCCTACGATTGTCGTTAGCACAGCGGAAATAATAGAAACAATAATAATACTAATAACAAATAAGAATACGCAAACACACACAATATACGTGGTTCGGAACCGAATGGTTCCTACTCCACGGACGAGCTCTCCGAGCTCTAGTTATGCACACGACACTAACTAAACTCCTTCTCGACTATACGTCGGAGGTGGAGAAACCTCGTACAAGCTATTACAACAGTAATACTACAAGAAATACAAAGACACAAGAAATACAAGTAAAGAACGCTTTACAACTCTTTGTTTTGAACCCTTTCTTATTGCTTGCTTTGGATGGCTCTTGAAGTACTGGAGTGCAGTAGCAATTCCCCTACAATCGCTTCCTTAAAGTCTTGGCGAAATCCTCCCACTTGAGCTCCATTTATAACTTTCATCAAGCTATTTTCGCACCCAGCAGTCAACTTCCAAAAGGCACCAGTCGACTGCCCCTGTAGTCGTTGTCTCACAACGGCTAGATCCACGTTGGATAAGTTCCAACGGATCACCTACCCGATCATTGTCGGTCCATGGCGGTCGGTGGTGACTATTGTCGGTCGATCGACTACGAATGTTACGTGCTCACGACATTCCCATCGATCATTGCCATCCTTCGGCAAACCCTAGTCGACTTGGATTAGTCGAATGACACCTATGCCAGTCGACTGCTGTCGGGCAAAACCTCAAACACCAAGTTGTTTGAGCATCCGACCATCGGGTAAACCCTCAAACATCAAGTTTGAGCCTCCAACACTCAGTCTTTGCCACATAGCCAAGTCCACCTTATCCCTCATGGAGTTCCCCACCGAAGCTCTCTTCCCTCGGCCTACATCCCTCAGATGCGCCAAGCGCACGGCTTCACAATACCATCCTTTGCGTCTCATGCCCTCGAAGTATGCTTCCCTTGGGCCTCACTCCATTCGCTCCCCATCCGGTGGTCCCTCAGATGTACTATGCGCACGGCTTCGCAATGTCATCCTTCACCAACTCAAGGACCCCAAGCCTAGTGAACTTACCAAGTCCTCAAGACTTCCCACATGCACCAAGCGCATGGCTTTGCAATGTATTTCTCACCAAGTACCAAGCGCACGGCTTCACAATGCTTTGAATTTCCCACACCAAGCTCCATGCTTGGATTTTCCATGCCAATCCCATTTTGGACTTTCCCATGACAATCCCATGTCATGAGTTTTGTCTATCATCAAAATACTATCAAGGTACTGCTCGAGTCAAACTCGAGTTAACCTGGGCCGATTGCACCAACAGATAGAAGAAGCTTTAGGGTTTGGAGTTGGCTTGGGAGGCGGCAAGAGGTGGATAAGGTTTAAAGTTTTAGTTTTCCTCTCTTCCTAAGGTTTGGTCGGTGCCTCTTCTTATTCCTCTAATTCTCCTTGGTCAGCCGTAACAAGAGTTCATCTCTTGGCCGGCGCCCACCTCTCCTTCTTCCTCTCCTTGGCCTGCGGCAAAACCAATCTAGGTGGCTTGGTGGTCGGCACTAGATAGGAGAAGAAGAGTTTGGTCATCTTCTCTTGTTCGGAGCGAGCAAGGAAAAGAAGATACGTGATCTAGGAGGCTTCAACTCTTTGAAGATTGTTGCCCACACAATGTCCAAGAGGAGGATAGGTCATACAATAGAATATCAAGAGGTAAACAAGAGGTATAATCTTGTTTATTTTGATTTTAGTTCTTTTCTATCATGTATGTGGTTATTTTACTTGGACCCCAATGATAATACAAAAACCGATGATCCGTACATCATATATTCTATGGCTAATCGAGGATAAGAGTTAGGTTGCTTGAGCAACAAGTTTGTTCAAGCGACTACTCAAATCGAATAGCACGATGATGGATCAATTGCTTGGGTAATCCATTTTCGTCCGAGTTATTTTTTTTAATCTGGGGACACGAGATAGGATCGCCATGTACAAGCGACCGAAGCGAAGCTTCAACCTTCAAGTGGTATCAGAGCCACGGTTTCTGATTTTGTGTATTTAGGATTCAGTTACTTTTATGTACTTACCATATATTATGTGTGCTGGATAATAGTAGGATATGCGTAGGCTAACTTTTTGTTTACAGGCATAAGAACCAACTATTATGGCCATATGTGTGTGTATGTAATTGTATGTGTGTAATTGTAATATTATTTGAATCCTCGGGGTTGATGAGGCTAGTATTTAATTTTTGTAATTAAGTACGACATTGTTTAGCCACTCTTTTATTTTAGTTTACTTTCGATCTAGATTTCATGTACACTACTTTGTGGTGTATAGGATCAATGGATGTAAATTAAAATACCTTTTTTCTCAGCTCGAATCTCCGCATGGCTTGTACATGGCGTAGGGAGGAGCGGACGAGGTGGCAACACGACTGGAGGCATATGGGAGAACAAAAGCCATAATAGTTGGAAAATTTGTTTTTCATATTTATTGCTTTTGATTTATATGCTTGTTGTGCTTGCTTAGTTAAAATTCCTCAATTTTAAATTACTAAGTGGGAGAGGGATTTTTTTTTTAAATTCCCGCGGCCTTTATTACAATTTGACATGTGATGCAAACAAACTTGTGTGTTGGCTCTGAATGCCTTCCTCTATATTAGCTGAATTTGTTTTGCGGATCACTAGGTCAAATATGGTTATAAGAATTTATTTAGGAGTGTGTGTACTTCCCCATTGGAAGACACATAATCCGAGGTAATTGCCTTAGTATCGGGTAATAGTGAACACTTAGATGCAAATAAAAGTATCCTCCACATCGGAGTCACTGCTTTTATTTGTAGGGTCGAAGAGGAACCAATTATTAATTTTATTTGTCAAAAAGTAAGGTTGACATGATAATAAAATTAATGGGTAAACCCTCATCTTACAAATGTTGAATTCGTATACATCCACACTATCGTGGCATACGATATTCTCGGTGTTTTGAGGTGTTGGTTGATTTTAAAATTTTATTATTTGAGGAATCAATAATTTTTTGAAATCTAAATGTTTTTTATCTATGTGATTCTTAGGTTTCTTCAAAATGACTTTCAACCCACTTGCTATGATTCTAAAGAAAAATAAACTTACTGGACCTAACTATGTTGATTGGAAAAGAAAACTGGACATTGTCTTAACTGCAGAGGAGTACAAATATGTACTCTTTGAAGAGTGTCCTCCTAAGCCTGCAGATGATTCTAGTGAAAAGGAGAAAGAGAGTTATTATAAGAAGTGGATCAAGGTTGATGAGATAGCGCGGTGTTACAGGAAGGCTCGTACATGGCGTAGGAGGAGCGGACGAGATGGCGATGCGACAGGAGACATATTGAAGACAAAAGCCATAATAGTTGGAAAATAATTTATTTTTCATATTTATTGCTTTTTGTATGATATGCATGTCATAGGCTAGGAAAATTCCTCATTTTCAAATTACTAAGTGGGAGAGGGATATTTTTATAAATTCCCACAGCCTCCATTACGATTTGACAAGTGATGCAAACAAACTTGCGCGTCAGCTCTAAGTGCCTTCCTCCCCATCAGATGGGTTTGTTTGCGGATGACAAGATCGAATATGGTTATAGGAAATTATTAAGGAGCGTGTATACTTGCCCATCGTAAGGCACATAACCCGACATAATTACCTTAGTACCGAGTAATGGTGAACACTTAGATACAAATATAAGTATCCTCCCCATCGGAGTCACTGCTTTTATTTGTAGGGCCAAAGAGGAACCAACTATTAATTTTACTTGTCAAAAAGTTAGTTTGACAAGATAGTAAAATTAATGGGTAAAACCTCCTCTTACAAATGTAGAATTCGTATACGTCCACACGATCGTGGCATACGATATTCTTGGTGTTTAGAGGTGTTGGTTGATTTTAAAATTTTACTGTTTGAGGAATCAATAATTTTTTGAAATCTACAGTAATGATCTATGTGATTCTTAGGATTTTCATAAATCACTTTCAGTCCACTTGTTGTGATACTAAAGGAAAATAAGTTTACTATACCCAAATTATGTTGATTGGAAAAGAATCTAGATATTGTCTTAACTGCTGAGGAGTACAAGTATGCACTCTTCAAAGAGTGTCCTCAAGCCATGGTTGCTCAAAAAGGTTTCTACTTCTAAGCCGAAAGGCAAGAAGAAGGAGAAACAAGGTGGAGCAAAGGTGGTGGGAGGATTTCAGGGAGGAGTGAAGAAGCCGAAAGGCAAGTACTTCACTTATAAGAAGGATGGACATTAGAAGAAGGATTATCCCAATCCAAAGTAGAACAAAGATATATCCTTTGGACTAGTCATTGAAACATGATTAGCGGTGTTATCTACCGGCACATGGTGTGTAGATACGATAGTCACTAATCATGTCTGCAATACTTTGCAGGGGTTCCAGAAAACCTAACGACTAGCTAAAGAGGAGATTACCATTTACTTGGGCAATGCCATGAAGGTGGCGGCTATTGCAGTGGGAGAAGTTTTATTTATCTCTTGATAAAAATAAAACTTAGGTTCTGGAAAATTCCCTTTATGTACCTTTATTTAGAAAGAACTTAGTTTCAGTTTCTAAATTGTTTATGGATGGATATTCTATTTCTTTTAATGACAGAGCTATTATAAAAAGGAATAGGGGGAATATCTGTTCAAGTACATCAATAGGAAATTTGTATACACTTGAACCAAAACCTCCCACGATGCAAATTGAAGTTCATAACTCATCTTCTAATTCCAATAAGAGAAAAGAACCTTCGAAGATGAACCAAACATATCTTTGACATCTTAGGCTTGGTCACATTAACCTAAGAAGAATTCAAAGGTTAATAGCTGATGGACCTTTGGGTTCATTAGTGGTGGAAGATCTCCCAACCTGTGAATCTTGCTTGGAGGGTAAGATGACCAAGAGGCCTTTTAAGGCCAAGGGGTATAAAGCCAAAGATGTGTTAGAAAAGGTTCATTCTGATTTGTGTAGTCCTATGACTTTCTAGGCAAGAGGTGGTCTTGAATATTTCATCTCTTTCATAGACGATTATTCAAGATATGGATGACACTACGATCTGATCATGGTAGTGAGTACCTCTTAGGAGAGTTTAGGAACTACTTATCAGAGGCTGGGATTCAATCCCAATTGACTGCACCTGGCACACCCCAGTAGAACGGTGTAGCAGAGCAAAGGAATAGGACTCTTATAGAGATGGCTAGATCGATGATGAGTTATTCTGACTTACCAGATTCGTTTTGGGGATATGCTCTAGATACGGCGGTGTACATTCTGAACTTGGTTCCATCTAAATCAGTGCCTTCTACTCCCACAGAGTTGTGGACTGTGCAAAAGCCTAGTCTAAGACATATTCGGATATGGGGGAGTCCAGCACATGTGCTGAAGGCAGATGCTGGTAAGTTGGAACCTCATATAGAAGTACGCTTGTTCGTTGGCTATCCTAGAGGAACGAAGGGTGGCTTGTTTTATAGTCCTAGAGATCAGAGGGTGATCGTTAGCACGAACGCCAAATTTCTAGAGGAAGACTATGTGATGAGCCACAAGCCCAAGAGTAAAATTATTCTGGAGGAGTTAAAAGGGGAAGTCACTTTTTTAGTACCGTCGGTACAAGAGGATATACCACATGTCACTGCACCGCGTGTCACAGAGGATACACAAGTGATACCTCATCGTAGTGGGAGGGTTGTGAGACAGCCTGATAGATTCATGTTCTTGGGAGAATCTTCTGATTTGGTCCCTAGCGAACATGAACCTAATCCCTGGACATATGACGAGGCAATCAAAGATAAAGATGCAGTATCTTGGCAAAGTGCAATGAATGCTGAGATTGAATCTATGGATTCAAATCAGGTCTGGGAGCTAGTAGAACCACCCGATGGTATAAAAATCATTGGATGCAAGTGAATCTACAAGAGAAAGAGAGGAATAGATGGGAAGGTTGAGACCTTCAAAGCGAGGCTTTGTTGCGAAGGGGTATACTCAGAAAGAGAGTATCGATTATCAGGAGACCTTTTCGCCAGTAGTCATGCTTAAGTCTATCCGGATTCTCTTATGCATAGCAGCTCATATGGATTATGAGGTGTGGCAGATGGATGTTAAGATAGCTTTCCTTAATGGAAGTCTTGAGGAAAACATCTACATGAAGCAACCAGAGGGATTCATTGCTAAGGGCAAAGAGCATCTTGTATGTAAGCTTAATCGGTTCATTTATGGATTGAAACAAGCTTCGAGGTCTTGGAACATCCGGTTTGATGAGGTGATCCAGTCTTATGGATTTATTCAAAGTCCGGATGAGTCTTGTGTATACAAGAGATGTAACGGAAACATAGTGGTATTTCTTGTATTATACGTAGATGACATTTTGTTGATTGGCAACAATATCAAGGTGTTATCAGATGTAAGGGTATGGTTGTCCAAACAATTTGATATGAAGGATTTGGGGGAGGTGGGACACATCCTTGGGATCAAGGTTATAAGGGATCACAGGAAAAGGATGTTGTGCTTATCCCAAGCTTCATACATAGACACGATTATGGAGCGTTTTAGCATGCAAAACTCCAAGAAGGGTTTTCTACCTTTCAGGCATGGAGTTCCTTTATCTAAGGAGATATGTCCTAGATCATCTGAGGAGATAGAGGAGATGAAGGCGATTCCTTATGCTTCGGTAGTAGGAAGCCTCATGTATGCGATGCTCTGTACGAGACCAGATATTTGCTTTACCGTGGGCATGGTTAGCAGATATTAGAGTAATCCAGGACAGGGACATTGGACTATGGTAAAGCATATATTGAAGTACCTGAGAAGGACTAGAGATTATATGCTGGTTTACCGGGCAGACAATTACTCCCTTTGGGTTATACGGATTCCGACTTCCAATCTGATAGGGATAAATAGTAAGTCTACCTCAGGTTTTGTGTTTACTTTGGGAGGTGAAGTCATTGTATGGAGGAGTGTCCAGCAGAAATATGTGGCGGACTCCACCATGGAAGCTGAGTGTGTGGCATCCTCTGAGGCGGCCAAAGAAGTTGTGTGGCTCAGGAACTTCCTGATGGACTTGGATGTGATTCCTGGTTTGCCAAGAACTATCGCAATTTATTGTGATAATAATGGTGCAGTTGCAAACTCGAAGGAACCACGAGCCCATAAGGTGAGTAAACACATAAAGCGCAAGTACCACCTGATACAAGAAATCATAAAGGAGGTAGAAGTTGTTGTCGCCTAGATTGCATCAGAGGATGACCTGGTAGACCCTTTTGTTGGGAGATCGAAACGGCCGGCTAGAGGGGGGTGAATAGCCCTCTTACGATAGATGTCGTAAATTGCTCGTCTACAAAAGATTAGCACAAGCGGAATATACAAATACAAATAGACAAAGCAAAAGATAAACAATAAAACAAACGCTAACACGATGGTATAACGTGGTTCATGGGTACGCCGCTAATCCACAGTCCGATTCGTCCAAGGTGAATCACTCCTTCAAAGCCAATCACTATTGGTCTCTCCTTTGCACCAAGCTAGGTGGAGGTAACCTTTACAATCAAGATCACTCTTCTTACAATAAGAATGGAGTAAAAGCAAGTAAGAAGAGTTTAAAGCTTGTGGGGCACTTGGATGGTCGTTTGGAGTAAGAGCATTAGCCCCCCAAAGCTCCACACCCTCTCTTTTTATAGAGAGGAGGCTTTTCTTCCGTTAGCGCCACATTGTTGTGCTTAGCGCGATCATTGCCTCTCAATAGCCTCGAACACGTCGGATCCCGACCGTTGTAGTCCAATGGAACACTTGGCAGTCGACTGATGGACCTCATATCGATCCGCTTCTCGTAGTCATCGTCGATCGGATCTGGCGGTTCTATGGCAAACCCTTTCGACCCGATCATTGCTGCCGTGATCGATGATCTTTGATCAGCGCCCACATATGGTAGTCATTCGCGGCCTCAAAACACTCGATCGAATACCCGGTCGAACCACGTTCGACTCGGAAGCGATCGCCATTCCATGGCGGTCGGCCGGTGTTAAATCTCATCCGACACTTAGCCAAATGGCCAAGTTTCACCTAAGAGCTACCCCTTCCCGGGTTACATTCGCTCACTCTCATCTCTCGGAGTCCCTCGCCTTCGAAGTTCTCTTCGTTCACGGCCACGTCCCTCGGCAGCATCAGGCGCACGGCTCTACAATGCTCCTTCGCGTCTCTTGCCTCGAAGTCTACTTCCTCCGGCTTCACTCCAAGCTTCTCGTCCGGCGGTCCCTCGGATGCTCCAAGCGCACGGCTTCCGCAAAGCTATCCTTCACCGACTCAAGGACTGAGTCATGAGATGTGAAACTCGCCATGGCTCCATGTGTGAATTACTAAGTCCTGCACGACTTCAACGCACATATCAAATCAACATAACAAACTAACTTAAACCCTTTGCCACACACATCAAAACCTAATCATGGCAAGAGATTGCCCTAACAATCTCCCCCTTTTTGATGTGTGGCAATCCATTTAAGTTAGGTAAAAACATTTGATAAAAATTTCTACGGTAAGAAAGCATGTAAACATAAACATGATATAGCAACATGAAACTCCCCCTTAATCCATGAAACTCCCCATACATATTTCTCCCCCTATCATAATTAACTTAAACATAATATTTTCTCCCCTTTTGACACCATCAAAAAGATTAATACTAAGTTATAAACACATGGCATCAAGTCTAATAGAAGGAAAATACCAAAAATTGGTTTAATAACTGAAATCAGCCTTTACTGCTTTCGAATTACGATTTCGGTGAATTTCAGAAATGCATTAAAAATTCCAGAAAATTCGAAAAATCATGAAATTTGGGGAACATATTTCTTGTAAGGTTCTTTATCGGTGAAAAATAGTTCTTAATGAAAAATCATTATATTTTCATGTATTTGCCAAAAATCCAAAAGGTTTAAAAACCACTAGGTTTTTTTTATCATGTGAGTATCAAGTTTAACACCTAGTCTTGGTTCCAATTGTTTCAAAACATGAATACATAGATTTTAGATTAATAAATTGTTTTGAAAATATATGAAATATCCAACCATGATCTTTGGGCAATATGTCTATGAATTAAACATAAGCCTTCCCCATGATTGGTCTATTATTGCTATTTTGATACTTTAAATGACCATCTAAATGCCATAGGCATTAGTGGACATTTGTATCATCCTAACATCTCACCCATGCTAAGTTTTCAATCATGGTAGCCTATAGTGAGTGTGAGATGTATCCTAGAGGTATTTGTATATACTTAACCATTATATTCATGCAATTCTATCAAGGTTAAGTATCACCCTAACAATCCACATGATCATAATGACATATATGAATGAATTACACATTATGATCATGAAACACATGTATTCATTGAATTGTTATTATGCATTAGGTATTATATCATGATAATAAGCAAAGTATCACCTAAAGAATGATTTAACCCTATTTCTCATGATTATGTGCCAAATATCAAAATCATAAATCATGATTGCGCATATACATAGCAATTACATTAATCATCATGATTTAAGCATTATTAACTATTTATAGGCACGTTATCATTACCTAACACTATTTTAAAATGTTGTCCCGCCATCCTAAGTCAACCAAAATATGATATAGGTTAATTGCATATGGTTGACTACCCTAGGGGTTTTCTAACCCTTAAGGATGGATTTTAGAACCCAAAATAAGTTCTTGCCTATGGGGTTCACTAGATACTCCTTAGGAATCCATTTCCTAGCTATTACTTTCTTCTTATCTTGTCCCCTAGCAATTAGGCATTTGTAGGCCTTTTCATTTTTCTTTTCTTTATAACCTAGGCCCTTTTTGTTGAAGCTAGCTCTTTGGCTTCCTATGATTATGTTCAAGGTGTTTGAGCCAATTGTAAACTTTTCTAGGGCTTTGGTTAAATAATCTACTTTCTCTCTTAAAGCCCTATTTTCTTCTATACATGCATCACTAACATCCAAAGGCATATAGTTATCATGTGAGCATGCATCATTTAAGCTAGAAGAAATATTATCATTTAAGCATGCTTTTTCTAGCTTATTTTCTAAATCCTTAATTTGATCTAAAATGCTCTTATTTTTCTTCTTTGCTCTAAATAAATCCTTAGTTAAGCTAGAAATCATAGAAACTATTTTACTAGGTGAAAGATTGGTTAACATAGTTTCCATGTCCTCTTCTTCTTCGGATGAGGAGGTAGAGGAGGCTCCCCCTTCACTTGTGCTCTCTCCACTTGTGCTTGATTCTTCATTTTTGGTGGAGGAGCAATCCAAGTCGTCAAATGCCATCAATGCTAGTTGGTGACAAATGCATTTTCTTCCTCGGATGATGATGAAGATGAGGAGGAAGGGTCATCCCAAGTCTTTGCTTTGAATGCCTTGGTCTTTCCCTTTTCCTTTGCTTTCTTCTCCTCTTCCTTTTTCTTCTTGCTCCCCTTTTTCTTCTTCTTTTCTTCCTTCTTTTTCTTTTCTTCCTTGCTCTTGTTTAGGAGGGGACAATTATCCCTTATGTGTTCCTCTCCTTGGCAATTGTAGCAAATGATTTTCCCCCTTTGTCTTCTATTCCTATCATTAGATTTATTAAATCTAAAACCTTTTAAAGCATGTCTTACCCTCCTTACCATATAAGCTTCTTCCGTGCTATCCATGGAGGAGGAAGAGGATGCTTCATCATCATCGGAGGAGGGGATCTCCATCTTCTTCTTCCCCTTATTTTCCATCAATGCTACTCCCCTTGAAGGTTGGATTCTAGGCTCTTCTTGTATTCCTTCAAGCCTTGTTTCGTGGAGCTCCATTGTTGAGAAGAATTCCTCCAAGGTGCTTACTTCTAAGTTCTTAGAGATATAAAATGAGTCCACCATGGAGCTCCATTTTGAGGATCGCGGAAAGGCATCTATAGCCTTCATAACCATATCCCGGTTGGAGAGCTTTTCACCTACACTTGTCAAACTGGTTAGAATTTCCTTAAATCTAGAGTGTAGGGATTTTACCTTCTCTTCCTTTTCGAGTTTGATATTGGACAATTGGCAGCGAAGGACATCTCTCCTTGCTATCTTCGCCTCGGATGTGCCTTCATGGATCTCTATTAATTTGTCCCACATTTCCTTGGCGCTAGCACACTCTCCTATCCGGTTGACTTCTTGTTGGGGGAGGACATTGTATAGATGATGCTTGGCCTTTGAATTTGCCAAGTATTCTTCTCTTTGCCTCTTGCTCCACCTTGATTTCTCCAATGGCTCCCCATCTTCATTCCTAGGCAACTCGAAACCGTTTTCCATTATTAAAAGGATTTCAAAGTCGGTTTCGAAGAATACCTCCATTCGCTTCTTCCACCAAGCGAATTCGCCGTCGAACTTCGGTGGGTGGATGTTGGAGCCGCCCATTTTGAATGTTGCTTGTTGTGGCAGTTAGTCCTCGACAAGCTTTACTTGGCTCTGATACCACTTGTTGGGAGATCGAAACGGTCGGCTAGAGGGGGGTGAATAGCCCTCTTACGATGGATGTCGTAAATTGCTCGTCTACAAAAGATTAGCGCAAGCGGAATATACAAATACAAATAGACAAAGCAAAAGATAAACAATAAAACAAACGCTAACACGATGGTATAACGTGGTTCACGGCTACGCCGTTAATCCACGGTCTGATTCGTCCAAGGTGAATCACTCCTTCAAAGCCAATCACTATTGGTCTCTCCTTTGCACCAAGCTAGGTGGAGGTAACCTTTACAATAAAGATCACTCTTCTTACAATAATAATGGAGTAAAAGCAAGTAAGAAGAGTTTAGAGCTTGTGGGGCACTTGGATGGTCATTTGGAGTAAGAGTATTAGCCCCCCAAAGCTCCACACCCTCTTTTTTTATAGAGAGGAGGCTTTTCTTCCCGTTGGCAGCCACCAATCGACTGCTGCCCTTGGCAGTCGATTGCCGCCACTCCAACGGCCTCCGAACATGTCAGATCCCGACCGTTGTAGTCCAACGGAACACTTGGCAGTTAACTGATGGACCTCATCGATCATCGCCTCCCGAGTCGATCGCTACGGCCACGAGCGTTCTATGGCTAAACCCTTTCGACTACCGATCGCCGCCATCGCGTGATCGATAAGTCTTGGCAATGATCGCCACATATGGCGGCCGATCGGCTGGCCTCAAACACTCCGTCGAATACCCGGTCGAACCACGTTCGATTAGAATAGCGATCGCCATTCCATGGTGATCGCGTGTCGGAAAATCTCATTCGACACTTAGCCAAATGGCCAAGTTTCACCTAAGAGCTACCCCTTCCCGGGTTACATTCGCTCACTCTCATCTCTCAGAGTCTCTCGCCTTCGAAGTTCTCTTCGTTCACGGCCATGTCTCTCGGCAGCATCAGGCGCACTGCTCTGCAATGTTCCTTCGCGTCTCTTGCCTCGAAGTCTACTTCCTCCGGCTTCACTCCAAGCTTCTCATCCAGCGGTCCCTCGGATGCTCCAAGCGCACGGCTTCCGCAAAGCTATCCTTCACCGACTCAAGGACCGAGTCATGAGATGTGAAACTCGCCACGGCTCCATTTGCGAATTACTAAGTCCTGCACGACTTCAACGCACATATCAAATCAACATAACAAACTAACTTAAACCCTTTGCCACATACATCAAAACATAATCATGGCAAGAGATTGCCCTAACACCTTTTCACTAAGGCCCTTCTAGTGAGAGCTTTGATAGGCATGTGGAGGGAAAGGGAATCAGATGTATGGCAGTATGAGGATAGCATAGTCTTTTAGTATAAGTGGGAGATTGTAGGGATGTATACTGAAAAGTCTATCTTTTCTATGAACATCTTTATTTTTGAAATAAGAATCACATGATCATTGTTTGCATATTTTTATGCATATTGTCTAATACGTTACATTGTAGATAACATGGTGTGTGGTGTCACACGGGAGATCATGTTATCAGCTCCTTGTAAAGTAAAAGTAAAGGCTCACAACCGAGATGGCTTTGGACAAACCATCGGAATGGTTGTAGTGTGATTTGGTATTGGTTTGTCTTGACCATAGAATCACATTAGTGCACTTTGTGTGTATTGAGCAGGACCGACTGATGTGTTGTTTTCCGCAAGTGCACGGTTGTCATCAAGTAATAAAAATATCGATCCCACAGGGATTGGGTCAATTACCGAGTGGTCATGATACCAAGTTATCTAGTCAATCGAATTGTGGTTTAAGCAAAGAACTTGAGAAGTCAAGAACAACGAATGAGAAGAACGAGTTGAAAGTCAAGAGTTGAGGAGAATCTCAGGATATGGGTTTCACCACGTCGACGATTTATAAGGTGATTTAATTCTTTCCTAACCTTATTAGAGTTGTTTTTGTGGAACCTATCCTAAGGTAAATCAACGGCCCCTTTCGAGGTCTACGTTAACTGTACCTATCAAACTCAATTTACCTGTCACGATGTTCGAGCATAGGGGATCATAATCAGCTAAGGGGACCTGTCACGAGACCCCCGCAAACCTCCCTATGTCTTACCTCCGTTACTTGGTAAAAACTGGATTTGATAGATCCATTAAGTTCATAAGAGTTCCTCTAGAATCAAATTTCCTCTTCACGGTAGGTTTGCACATGGGGCCATAATCAGCTAAGGAGACCTGTCACGAGACCCCCGCAAGCCCTCATAGATACACTACCGCTACTAGTAGGAGGTATTCCCTAGTTGGTTCTGGCTTTCGGGAACTCGGGTTCACCGTTAGGTACTTCCCCTTTGCTCCTTAGGTTTATCAATAAGAATCCAAAAGAACCAGATCAAAATAAACAATAGTTCAAGTAGTATAGATTATATCATCTGTTCATAAATCGTCAAGGGCTACTCCCCCATCCTAAGATTACAGGATACTACTCCATAGTCTGACAAGAATTACTAGAGAAAGAAATTACGATACTGGGTGTCATCTCCTTCTTCTGCCGACTCCTTCTCTTTTACTTCTTCTGTCGTCGATCTCTGACTACCCGCCGTCCTCTCCTTTAGAGTTAGAATATCTCCTCTTTTATAGCCTTTGCCTCCTCTTCAATTAAGGCAATAGATTTCCCTTTAACGGAGACGAAGATTTTGATTGCTCACAGAAAAGGAATCTTGGAATCAGGCCAACACACCCGTGCCACATGAGGGCACTGGCGTGTCGCGCATTTCCTACCGAGCGTGTTGCGCTTGAGCTGGGGCGTGCTTGAACCCCTGACACAGGTGTGTCAATCGGTGAACCAGGGCGTGTTGGAGCTGAACTGGGCGTGTCGGCTGCTGGAACCCCTGACACAGGCATGTCAATCGGTGAACCAGGGCGTATTGGCTGCTGGCTCTCATGACACGGGCGTGTCGATTGCTAACACACCTGTGTTGTTTTGATACGCCTGCTTCTTCGCCCTGTTTAACACAAAAACACCCAAAAGCAGTCCCTTCATCCAAAATATGCTAAACTTAACTGAATCATGATAAAATACATGCCTAGGATATGAAATGTGATAGAATGCATGTATATGGAGTAGTGAAAACATAGCATGATTTACACACATCAAAATCCCCTAGTCCTAAACTTTTTCTTGTCCTCAAGCAAAGAAAACTCAAAAGACAACTTAATTGTGGAAATGCTAGACACCATCCAGAGGTATACAACTGATCTTAATCTTTTCAAATCATTCCTAGTTGCCAAACTTGAAAGATCCCTATATAGTGCACGTGAAAAGGTGGACTAAAGTCATTGGACACCAATCTGGACTTGACATCCCTTCTATCGTAGAACATTCTTATTTCCGGCATAGAGGCACTTACCTGCCTTAATGCATGGATCATTCTTACCTATCATCAAAAGGTCTCAAAGGAGCACTTTCTAAGAAGAGAGAAGGAAAGGAATTATAGAGAGCATTTCCCCAGTAACTAGTTAGTCTCAAAGGGGCACCTTTTAGGTGTTTCCCCAGTAACTACTTGGTCTCAAAGGGGTGCTTGAAAACAATTCCAGTAACTTTTTTTTTTTTGTTTAAACATACTTCTAGTGAAAGTGTTTCTCCAGTAACCAAGTTGCGCAGGTAAGTCTCCAATGGAAAATCGAGTACTCGTCCGATATGGGGAATTTAAATCTTTTCTTTGGATACCTCAGACCTATAGACCGTGTTAGAAGTGAAATAGGGTTCTTATCAAATAGGCAAAAAGGAATATCATGATCCGACCAATGTTCAGTTATATTATGCAAGATGATATAAAAAAAATGCACTGTTTTGATGTATGAAAAGATGCAAACAAAATAGCAGTAACCAAACTAAAAATCTAAGTAGAGACAGAACAAACAATAAAGGATGTGCATCGAAACTCACAAAATAGTTCAAGGTGGTCAATGGTCATCGTCTTCACTACTAGCATCCTCCTCTGCCCACCTACGTCGCTGCTCCTGGTAAAATTCCCGGGACTCCTGTCGAAATCTATCATCATCTTCCCTCCGGGCGGACTCAGCAGTGAAAAACTCATCAGCTCTCCTGTAAAAATCAGCTGCCCTGTCCAAATGTTGTGTCACTATACGATGGTGCTCCTCCGTAGCTTGGGCATACCGATCCCACATACCTATGTGCGAGGTATGTTCGACCCTGAAAGCTTCGAATGATGATCGGAATCCTGAAAAATCAAAAGAAGAGTACCCTGCAGAAACATTGTCGAGGGAAACCGTGGGGTTGAGAGTCGAATGTCATGGCTCGAGGGTTATGTGAGATGGCTCCTAGGAGGGTGATGGAGCATGGGCAAGGGGGTAGGAAAGGGTTCTGGACATCTCTAAAAGCCAATTGATGAATTACGATGCTTATCCGCTGTGAGGTTCGGAAGAGGGATTTTAATTCCATTTCTTAACACCAAACGATATCCCTCGTCACATGCCTCAATCATCTTCATATTTATACAAGCATCCAAATCCAATCTAGGGCTAGCAGGATAATATTCAAGGTCATCTAAATCACATCCTAAGGCTACAGCAATCCTAGTGATAATACCACCTTTGACTATGACTCCGGATGGGCTATTACTAACCTTAACTAAATGTCTAACCATATGGGCTTCAGAATCAATATTAACTTCATTTAGCATGGCCCATAAAAATTGTAACTCACTCTGCCTAGCCACCCCTGCACTATCATATCTTCCCGAGATTGTATTAACCATGAATCTAAGGAGATAACGGAAAGTAGGATTAGGGATGTTAAATGATTTAGACCTAGATGCATCATAAGGGCGAGGGTCATCAGAAATTAATCTCCAAAATTGATGATCAATAAAATGTCTATGAATTTGCCTCTCCCCTCCGTTAGGAAAATCAAATATCGTATTAAGATCACTTAAAGAAAGGGTAACTCATGGTTCATTAATCTAAATTTTATTTTTCCTTCCTCACAATCCTTTCCTTGCAGTATTTCAGCAGACAGGGAGCTAAGGAATTCAAGAGTGATGCTAGGGTAAGTAAGATGATGGTGCGTGATAAACTCGGTCCAGCCTA
This sequence comes from Wurfbainia villosa, assembly GCA_025175895.1. Taxonomy (NCBI): domain Eukaryota; kingdom Viridiplantae; phylum Streptophyta; class Magnoliopsida; order Zingiberales; family Zingiberaceae; genus Wurfbainia; species Wurfbainia villosa. Next base: position 18,869,078 of record CM046008.1, on the reverse strand, counting down.
TCCTATTGGTTAACCAAGTTATGTCATCTCTTAACCCTAGGGTGGTCAACGTGTAGAAGTCTATAGTTCTTGTAGATACTAACTTCCTTTTTTCAAGCTTACTGAATTTAGTCTTCATAACATCATCTCTAAAAACAATTCCATATGGATGGCTAGAGGTCGGAGGAGGTTCGTTACCCAAATCCTGAGCTTTTCTTTTCCCCTTGTCCCTTGCCGAAGAGGAAGAAGCTCCTCCTCTAGTCTTCACTCGCTTGCTCATGGCGTTGGTGATGGAGAGACAGCAGGTTAGCTCCTCGGCTGCTTGAGAGAGAGACCGACGGCGGCTGCTTCAACCTTGGATCGCGAGTGGAAAATTAGGGCGTGCTCGGGTCGGCTTTAGAGGGCTATCCGCAGCATAGGCGTGTCGGGCATCCTCACATAGGCGTGCTCCGTCGCTCCCCAGGCGTGCCGCAGTCCGGCCCAGGCGTGCCTAGGTTGAGAAGGGTGCGACACGGGCGTGCTAGTCAGCACGCCCTGCCTGTGTTGTCTTCGGGTACCAACAACACGCCTGTGTCGTTCGGCACAGGCGGGTCGTGTCAACTTGGCACGCAGTGGCACGTATCCTGAAAACCTGAAAAAAATAAAAATAGAATAAAGAATAAAATAAAATAAAATACAATAACTAAAAAAAATGAAAATAATTTGGGTTGCCTCCCAAGAAGCGCTTGTTTAAGGTCGTTAGCTTGACCCCTTGGTTACTCCCTAGTTTTGGGGATATGGCTTGAGGAGTATGCTCTGCCTCTCCTCATCTCCAATCAGCTCAACAGAATTGTTTGCGAAGTATCTCTTAAGTCTTTGACCATTTACTTTGAAAATTCCCGTAGACTCACTAGATATATCAATAGCTCCATGAGGATAAACCTTTTCAACTCGATATGGCCCCGACCATCTGGATTTCAGCTTCCCAGGAAAGAGTTTCAATCTGGAGTTGAATAGTAATACCAAGTCTCCTTGATGGAATTCTCTGCGCATGATATTCTTGTCATGCCACCTCTTCATTTTCTCCTTGTAAGACCTTGCATGTTCATAAGCATCAAGGCGTAGTTCTTCAAGTTCATTTAGCTGCAGTTTTCTTTTCTCTCCGGCTTTCTTCAGGTCAAAATTAAGCCATTTAATTGCCCAATATGCCCTATGCTCTATTTCAACTGGAAGATGACATGGTTTTCCATAAACTAATCGAAACGGAGTCATTTCAATGGGTGTCTTGTAGGCAGTTCGATAGGCCCATAGAGCATCATCAAGTCTTAAAGACCAATCCTTCCTTGATCTTGATACTGTTTTCTCCAAGATAGTCTTGATTTCCCTATTCGAAACTTCTACTTGCCCGCTCGTTTGTGGATGATATGGTGAGGCTAGTTTATGGGTTACTCCATACTTCTTGAGAAGACTTTCAAATTGTCTTTCGATAAAGTGTGAGCCTCCATCACTTATTACTGCTCTCGGTATTCCAAATCTTGGAAATATTATACTCTTAAAGAGCTTAATGACTATTTTTGCATCACAAGAGGGGGATGGTAGAGCCTCAACCCATTTAGACACATAGTCCACTGCTACGATATAGTTATTTTTATAGGAAGTAGGGAAGGGTCCCATATAGTCAATTCCCCAGACGTCGAACAATTCGACTTCCAATATCGAATTTTGAGGCATCTCATGTCTCCTTGATATGTTCCCGGTCCTTTGACAGTGGTCACAAGTCGTCACATAATTCCGAGAGTCTCTAAAAATATGAGGCCAATAAAATCCTGCTTGCAAAACCTTTGCCGCAGTCTTGTCTGTGCTCGTGTGACCTCCATATGCAGAAGAATGACAGTGATACAATATATCCTCAATCTCTTCTTCGGATACGCATCTTCGATATATAGCATCCGCCCCTTGCTTGAACAGGAATGGTTCGTCCCACACATAATGCTTTACATCCGAAAGGAACTTCTTCCTCTGATGATAACTCATGTGAGAAGGTATTATCCCGCAAGCTAGGTAGTTGGCAAAATCAGCATACCACGGAGCTTTGATTGTTCTAACCGCTAGTAGCTGCTCATCTGGAAAGAAATCATTTATAGCAAGATCATCGGCTCTTCCCGCATTTGATTCTAGATGAAGCCTCGATAGATGGTCTGCAACTACATTCTCCGTTCCTTGCTTGTCTCGAATTTCTAAGTCAAACTCTTGTAGGAGAAGTATCCACCGGATAAGTCTTGGCTTAGATTCCTTTTTACTCAGCAAATATCTTATGGCTGCATGATCTGTGTAAACTATCACCTTGGTCCCTATGATATAAGATCTGAACTTGTCGAAAGCAAATACTATAGCCAAGAGTTCCTTCTCTGTGGTAGCATAATTCATTTGTGCTTCATCCAATGTTTTACTGGCATAGTAGATTGCATACACCTTGCGATCCTTCCTTTGTCCTAACACTGCTCCCACAAACAAAATCAGTGCATCACACATAATTTCAAAAGGGAGACTCCAATCTGGAGGTTGCATTATTGGGGCGGTTGTTAATGCTTCCTTTAACCTGGAAAATGCATCAAGACAAGGATTATCAAAGTGAAACATAGCATCTTTAGCAAGCAAATTAGTTAATGGTTTTGAAATTTTTGAGAAGTCTTTGATGAACCATCGGTAGAACCCTACATGTCCTAGGAAACTACGCACTCCCTTGACATTAGTTGGAGGAGGCAACTTCTTGATCACTTCAATTTTAGCAATGTCCACCTCGATACCACGGTGTGAGACTAGGTGCCCAAGTACTATGCCTTCTCGCACCATGAAGTGGCACTTCTCCCAATTAAGCATTAAATTCATTTCCTCGCATCTCCGCAAGACCTTGACCAAATTAGATAAACACATATCAAAATCTGCACCATATACAGAAAAATCATCCATGAACACTTCCATTATATTCTCGATCATGTCAGAAAAAATTGAAGTCATACACCTCTGAAATGTGGCTGGTGCATTGCATAGTCCAAAAGGCATTCTTCTGAAAGCAAAAGTACCATATGGGCAGGTGAAAGTTGTTTTCTCTTGGTCATTAGGATAAATAGGGATTTGATAGAAACCGGAGTATCCATCTAAGTAACAGAAATGCGAGTGTTTTGCCAATCGGTCTAGCATTTGGTCAATAAATGGGATGGGAAAGTGGTCCTTTCTAGTTTCCTTATTCAATTTCCTATAATCAATACACATTCTCCATCCCGTAACAGCTCTAGTGGGGATTAACTCATTCGTAGCATTCCTTATCACCATTATCCCCCCTTTCTTTGGCACGACATGGACTGGACTTACCCATTCGCTATCGGATATTGGATAGATAATTCCTGCATCTAGCAATTTCATGACCTCTTTCTTGACTATCTCTTTCATAGATGGGTTCAGCCTTCTTCGATGCTCTATAGAGGTTTTAAAATTGTCTTCTAGTAGAATTCTGTGCATGCAAACCGATGGACTAATTCCCTTAATATCATCAATCTTGTATCCAATGACATTCTTATGTGTTTTCAATACCTCAATCAGTTTTTCGGTCTCTGCATTGCTCAGATTAGCATTAATGATCACAGGATAAGTAGAGTTTTCGCCAAGGAATTCATACCTGAGTGTGGATGGAAGAGGCTTAAGTTCTACCTGTGGTGTGAGGTTGGGGTCGCAAATCTCCAGCTCTTTATCCTCAAAATCCCCTCCGAGCTTATTAAGATGAGTTTGTTCTGGTGCTCCTTCTAGTGCTATTGACTGGAAACTGTCAATCCTACAACAAAGATCAAAAACAGAAGGTTGTTTAACAACTTTTGAAAGGTCAAATTCAATTTTGTCGTTTCCAAATGCAAGTGAGAGTTTGTGGTTCTTGACGTCTATCATTGCTCCTGCAGTAGCCAAGAAAGGTCTCCCCAAAATGAGTGGAATACATGGGTCTTCATCCATGTCTAGTACTAATCTGGGAATAATAAAATTTCCCACTGGTACATCTTCTAAGATTCCCAAAGGATATCTAATGGAGCAATCGGCTAACTGCAAGGCCATAGTAGTTAGTTTCATTTCTCCTAAATCTAGTTTCTTGCATATGGAAAGAGGTATCAGATTTACACTGGCACCCAAATCGCAAAAAGCCTTATCAAAATTTGAGTCATTAATTATGCAAGGGATAGAAAAGCTACCTGGATCATTTAGTTTGGGAGGTACCATGTTCTTAATTAAAGCGCTGCACTCCTCAGTAAGAGCCACTGTTACATGCTCCTCGACTTTTCTTTTATTTGTTAAGATGTCCTTCAAGAACTTGGAGTATGTGGGCATTTATTGAAGAGCTTCTATAAAAGGTATATTGATATATAGCTTCCTAATTACCTCAAGGAACTTACCAAATTGTTCATCCAATTTTTCCTTAATCAGCCTTTGAGGGAACGGGATAGGGGGTTTATATGTTCTTGGTTCCTTATTCGACACGCCTATGTTGTTCGGCACATGCTGGGCGTGTCGGCTGCTGGAGTTACCCGACACGGGTGTGTCGGTTGACACGCGCTCGTGTGTCTGCTTTCCCTCGGGCGTGTTGAACAACACGCCCTGGGTCAGGGTGTGTTGTCGGCTTCCTTTGCTACTCAACCCAGGCGTGCTGTTGTCTTCTTCCAACTCTGGCACGCTCGTGTCATTTAGCACAGGGGCCGCTTGTTGAGCTCTGTCTCCTTCTAAAATCCTTCCACTTCTCAAACTTATGGAATTACAATGCTCGGTTTATCTCGAATTTCGTGAAATCGCCAGCGCCTTGATCTTGGTAGGCAATTTGGGAAATTTGATTTTCCAGCATTCTTGTGTGATTAGTCAAATTATCAACCTTGCTTCCCAATTGCTTGATTGCCTCGGTATTATTTTGATGTTGCCGATTTGATTCTACAATATGCTGTTGAAATTCATCATTTATCTTCCCCTGACACGTAATAAAATTTTCCATCATCTTTTCTAAGCTCGACTTGGGTCCTGGCTGAAATCCCGAAGGTGCTCCAAAACTTTTCTGTCCAGAAAAATTTTGGTTGGCTCTATACAAAAAGTTGGGATGATTCCTCCAACCGGGATTGTACGTGTTCGAGTAAGGGTTGCCACCATTAGGCTTCTGATTAAAATTATTTAGCGCATCTACTTGCTCAATCCCAGCTCCTTCAGATGGTGTGTGTAGGATTTGGCAATTCATTGCTACATGTCCTATTACACCACATATCTCGCAAGTGACATTAGATGAGTTTACAGTTGATACATTAAAATGTTCGAGCTTTTGAGTTAACGCATCGACTTTTGCACTGAGTAGATCAATGGTACTTACCTCAAACTTACCTGGCATTTTAGTTTGATATCCTCGTTCTGTAGCCCATTGGTGAGAATTCATTGCCACATTCTCGATGATCTCAAAAGCTTCATCCAATGTTTTGTTCATAAGAGCTCCTCCTGCAGCAGAATCAAGAGAAACTTTAGTAGCATACGAGATTCCATTGTAGAAAGTATGAACAATGAGCCACTTCTCCAGCCCATGATGAGGGCATTGCTGTAGTAATCCCTTAAATCTGTCCCAGGCTTCAAATAATGTTTCTCCATCCTTTTGCGCAAAATTTGTGATTTGATGACGAAGACTTGAAGTTTTGCTGGGTGGAAAATACTTGTCTAAGAATCTTTGCTCCAGCTGATCCCAGGTAGTTATACAATCTGTTGGAAGAGAGTGTAGCCAAACTCTAGCTTTGTCCCGCAATGAGAAAGGAAACAAGCGCAATCAAATAGCATCAGCTGAGGCTCCATTCAGTTTTAAAGTCTCATAAAATTCCAAAAATACTTCCAAGTGCAGATTTGGATCTTTAGTGGGTGCTCCTCCGAATTGATGTTGTTGGACCATGGATAGTAGAGCCGGTTTTAATTCAAAATTGTTTGCTTCAATAGGGGGTCTTCTAATACTCGATCTCAATCCCCTTGTACTAGGTGCTGCATAATCCCTTAGAGGTTTATTCTCATTCTGATCAACCATGTTGGAGGTCAGATTTTCTTCCTGTCGTTGCTGAAATCGTCTTCTAGCAAGGAACGTTCTCTCTATCTCAGGATCAATATCGAGGATTTCCCTATTAAATCTGTGCATGCAACAACAAGAGAGGCTCCCAAAACAAGAATTCAGAATAGACACAAAGAAAAAAAAACAAAAACAGAAATCTAGATTAACTAAATCACGCTCAATTCAATATTGAGTATCAATCCCCGGTAACGGCACCAAAAACTTGATGTGTTGTTTTCCGCAAGTGTACGGTTGTCGTCAAGTAAAAAAAATATCGATCCCACAGGGATTGGGTCAATTACTGAGTGGTCGTGATACCAAGTTATCTAGTCAATCGAATTGTGGTTTAAGCAAAGAACCTGAGAAGTCAAGAACAACGAATGAGAAGAACGAGCTGAAAGTCAAGAGTTGAGGAGAATCTCAGGATATGGGTTTCACCACGTCGACGATTTATAAGGTGATTTAATTCTTTCCTAACCTTATTAGAGTTGTTTTGATGGAACCTATCCTAAGGTAAATCAACGGCCCCTTTCGAGGTCTACGTTAACTGTACCTATCAAACTCAATTTACCTGTCACGGTGTTCGAGCATAGGGGATCATAATCAGCTAAGGGGACCTGTCACGAGACCCCCGCAAACCTCCCTATGTCTTACCTCCGTTACTTGGTAAAAACTGGATTTGATAGATCCATTAAGTTCATAAGAGTTCCTCTAGAGTCAAATTTCCTCTTCACGGTAGGTTTGCACACGGGACCATAATCAGCTAAGGAGACCTGTCACGAGACCCCCGCAAGCCCTCATAGATACACTACCGCTACTAGTAGGAGTTATTCCCTAGTTGGTTCTGGCTTTCGGGAACTCGGGTTCACCGTTAGGTACTTCCCCTTTGCTCCTTAGGTTTATCAATAAGAATCCAAAAGAACCAGATCAAAATAAACAATAGTTCAAGTAGTATAGATTATATCATCTGTTCATAAATCGTCAAGGGCTACTCCCCCATCCTAAGATTACAGGATACTACTCCATAGTCTGACAAGAATTACTAGAGAAAGAAATTATGATACTGGGTGTCATCTCCTTCTTCTGCCGACTCCTTCTCTTTTACTTCTTCTGTCGTCGATCTCTGACTACCCGTCGTCCTCTCCTTTACGGTTAGAATATCTCCTCTTTTATAGCCTTTGCCTCCTCTTCAATTAAGGCAATAGATTTCCCTTTAACGGAGACGAAGATCCTGATTGCTCGCAGAAAAGGAATCCTGGAATCAGGCCAACACACCCGTGCCACATGAGGGCATTGGCATGTCGCGCATTTCCCACCGAGTGTGTTGCGCTTGAGCTGGGGCGTGTTCGAGCTGAACTGGGCGTGTCGGCTGCTGGAACCCCTGACACAGGCGTGTCAATCGGTGAACCAGGGCGTGTTGGAGCTGAACTGGGCGTGTCGGCTGCTGGAACCCCTGACACAGGTGTGTCAATCGGTGAACCAGGGCATGTTGGCTGCTGGCTCTCATGACACAGGCGTGTCGATTGCTAACACGCCTGTGTTGTTTTGATACGCCTGCTTCTTCGCCCTGTTTAACACAAAAACACCCAAAAGCAGTCCCTTCATCCAAAATATGCTAAACTTAACTGAATCATGATAAAATACATGCCTAGGATATGAAATGTGATAGAATTCATGTATATGGAGTAGTGAAAACATAGCATGATTTACACACATCAAAATCCCCTAGTCCTAAACTTTTGCTTGTCCTCAAGCAAAGAAAACTCAAAAGACAACTTAATTGTGGGAATTCTAGACACCATCCAGAGGTATACAATCTGATCTTAATCTTTTCAAATCATTCCTAGTTGCCAAACTTGAAAGATCCTTATATAGTGCACGTGAAAAGGTGGACTAAAGTCATTGGACAACAATCTGGACTTGACATCCCTTCTATCGTAGAACATTCTTATTTCCGGCATAGAGGCACTTACCTGCCTTAATGCATGGATCATTCTTACCTATCATCAAAAGGTCTCAAAGGAGCACTTTCTAAGAAGAGAGAAGGAAAGGAATTATAGAGAGCATTTCCCCAGTAACTAGTTAGTCTCAAAGGGGCACCTTTTAGGTGTTTCCCCAGTAACTACTTGGTCTCAAAGGGGTGCTTAAAAACAATTCCAGTAACTTTTTTTTTTTAAACATACTTCTAGTGAAAGTGTTTCTCCAGTAACCAAGTTGCGCAGGTAAGTCTCCAATGGAAAATCGAGTACTCGTCCAATATGGGGGATTTAAATCTTTTCTTTGGATACCTCAGACCTATAGACCGTGTTAGAAGTGAAATAGGGTTCTTATCAAATAGGCAAAAAGGAATATCATGATCCGATCAATGTTCAGTTGTATTACGCAAGATGATATAAAAAAATGCACTGTTATGATGTATGAAAAGATGCAAACAAAATAGCAGTAACCAAACTAAAAATCTAAGTAGAGACAGAACAAACAATAAAGGATGTGCATCGAAACTCACAAAATAGTTCAAGGTGGTCAATGGTCATCATCTTCACTACTAGCATCCTCCTGTGCCCACCTACGTCGCTGCTCCTGGTAAAATTCCCGGGACTCCTGTCGAAATCTATCATCATCTTCCCTCCGGGCGGACTCAGCAGTGAAAAACTCATCAGCTCTCCTGTAAAAATCAGCTGCCCTGTCCAAATGTTGTGTCACTATACGATGGTGCTCCTCCGTAACTTGGGCATACTGATCCCACATACCTATGTGCGAGGTATGTTCGACCCTGAAAGCTTCGAATGATGATCGGAATCCTGAAAAATCAAAAGAAGAGTACCCTGCAGAAACATTGTCAGTAGGAAACCGTGGGGGTTCAGGAGTCGAATGTGATGGCTCAGGGGTTATGTGAGATGGCTCCCTAGGAGGGGGTGATGGAGCATGGGCAGTGGGGGTAGGAAAGGGTTCCTGGACATCTCTAAAAAGCCAATTGGATGAATTACGTACAGTTATCCGCTCAGGGTTCGGAAGAGGGATTTTAATTCCATTTCTTAACACCAAACGATATCCCTCGTCACATGCCTCAATCATCTTCATATTTATACAAGCATCCAAATCCAATCTAGGGCTAGCAAGATAATATTCAAGGTCATCTAAATCACATCCTAAGGCTACAGCAATCCTAGTGATAATACCACCTATGACTATGACTCCGGATGGGCTATTACTAACCTTAACTAAATGTCTAACCATATGGGCTCCAGAATCAATATTAACTTCATTTAGCATGGCCCATAAAAATTATAACTCACTCTGCCTAACCACCCCTGCACTATCATATCTTCCCGAGATTGTATTAGCCATGAATCTAAGGAGATAACGGAAAGTAGGATTAGGGATGTTAAATGATTTAGACCTAGATGCATCATAAGGGCGAGGGTCATCAGAAATTAATCTCCAAAAATGATGATCAATAAAATGTCTATGAATTTGCCTCTCCCCTCCGCTAGGAAAATCAAATATCGTATTAAGATCACTTAAAGAAAGGGTAAACTCATGGTTCATTAATCTAAATTTTATTTTTCCTTCCTCACAATCCTTTCCTTGCAGTATTTCAGCAGACAGGGAGCTAAGGAATTCAAGAGTGATGCTAGGGTAAGTAAGATGATGGTGCGTGATAAACTCGGTCCAGACTATCCTATTGGTTAACCAAGTTATGTCATCTCTTAACCCTAGGGTGGTCAACGTGTAGAAGTCTATAGTTCTTGTAGATACTAACTTATTTTTTTCAAGCTTACTGAATTTAGTCTTCATAACATCATCTCTAAAAACAATTCCATATGGATGGCTAGAGGTCGGAGGAGGTTCGTTACCCAAATCCTGAGCTTTTCTTTTCCCCTTGTCCCTTGCCGAAGAGGAAGAAGCTCCTCCTCTAGTCTTCACTCGCTTGCTCATGGCGTTGGTGAAGGAGAGACAGTAGGTTAGCTCCTCGGCTGCTTGAGAGAGAGACCGACGGCGGCTGCTTCAACCTTGGATCGCGAGTGGAAAATTAGGGCGTGCTCGGGTCGACTTTAGAGGGCTATCCGCAGCATAGGCGTGTCGGGCATCCTCATACGCAAATACCTGACCCGTTCGGGCGACATGAGGCGTAGGTGCGTCGCTCCCTCAGTGCGCCGTCCGCCCAGCGTGCCTAGGTTGAGAAAGCGACGACGGGCGTAGCCAAGACGCTCGCTGTGTTGTCTTGGTACCAACAACACGCGTGTGTCGTTAAGCGGTCGTCGATCAACTACGCATGATGGCATGTATCCTAAAAACCTGAAAAAAATAAAAATAGAATAAAGAATAAAATAAAATAAAATACAATAACTAAAAAAAATGAAAATAATTTGGGTTGCCTCCCAAGAAGCGCTTGTTTAAGGTCGTTAGCTTGACCCCTTGGTTACTCCCTAGTTTTGGGGATATGGCTTGAGGAGTATGCTCTGCCTCTCCTCATCTCCAATCAGCTCAACAGAATTGTTTGCAAAGTATCTCTTAAGTCTTTGACCATTTACTTTGAAGATTCCCGTAGACTCACTAGATATATCAATAGCTCCATGAGGATAAACCTTTTCAACTCGATATGGCCCCGACTATCTGGATTTCAGCTTCCCAGGAAAGAGTTTCAATCTGGAGTTGAATAGTAATACCAAGTCTCCTTGATGGAATTCTCTGCGCATGATATTCTTGTCATGCCACCTCTTCATTTTCTCCTTGTAAGACCTTGCATGTTCATAAGCATCAAGGCGTAGTTCTTCAAGTTCATTTAGCTGCAGTTTTCTTTTCTCTCCGTCTTTCTTCAGGTCAAAATTAAGCCATTTAATTGCCCAATATGCCCTGTGCTCTATTTCAACTGGAAGATGACATGGTTTTCCATAAACTAATCGAAACGGAGTCATTCCAATGGGTGTCTTGTAGGCAGTTCGATAGGCCCATAGAGCATCATCAAGTCTTAAAGACCAATCCTTCCTTGATCTTGATACTGTTTTCTCCAAGATAGTCTTGATTTCCCTATTCGAAACTTCTACTTGCCCGCTCGTTTGTGGATGATATGGTGAGGCTAGTTTATGGGTTACTCCATACTTCTTGAGAAGACTTTCAAATTGTCTTTCGATAAAGTGTGAGCCTCCATCACTTATTACTGCTCTCGGTATTCCAAATCTTGAAAATATTATACTCTTAAATAGCTTAATGACTGTTTTTGCATCACAAGAGGGGGATGGTAGAGCCTCAACCCATTTAGACACATAGTCCACTGCTACCAGTATATAGTTATTTTTATAGGAAGTAGGGAAGGGTCCCATATAGTCAATTCCCCAGACATCGAACAATTCGACTTCCAATATCGAATTTTGAGGCATCTCATGTCTCCTTGATATGTTCCCGGTCCTTTGACAGCGGTCACAAATCGTCACATAATTTCGAGAGTCTCTAAAAATATGAGGCCAATAAAATCCTGCTTGCAAAACCTTTGCCGTAGTCTTGTCTGTGCTCGTGTGACCTCCATATGCAGAAGAATGACAGTGATACAATATATCCTCAATCTCTTCTTCGGATACACATCTTGTAAGGGATCGATATGGCCGGCTAGAGGGGGGTGAATAGCCCTCGTACGTTGGACGTCGTAAATTGCTCGTCTACAAAACTAATTAGTGCAAGCGGAATATACAACTATAAGTAAAGACAAGCAAAATATAAACAAGCAATACAAACACCGAGATATAACGTGGTTCACGGCTACGCCGCTAATCCACGGTCCGATTCGTCCACGGTGAATCACTCCGCCAAAACCAATCACTATCGGTCTCTCCTTTGCACAAAGCTAGGTGGAGGTAACCTTTACAACCAAGATCACTCTTCTTACAATAGGATTGAAGTAAAGACAAGTAAGAAGAGTTTAGAGCTTGTGGGGCACTAGGAAGATTATTTTGAGTATATGCATTAGCCTCTCAAAGGCTTACACCCTCTCTTTTTATAGAGAGGGCTAACTTCTTCCCGTTTGCCGCCATCACCGATCACGCCCTTGGCATCGCATTACAAACGGCCTCGAACATGTCGGATCCCGACTGTAGTCCAACGGAACTCTTGGCAATCGATCGATGGACCTCATCACGATCACGCGCCTCGTAGTCGACCGCTCGGCTTACGAACTCTTCGGGCGAACCCTTATCTACCCGATCGCACCGCAGCCGATCAGGTCTCGATCGCCACGTATGGCGATGATGCCGCGCCAATCCCAATGATACCATCGAACTCACTCGATTAGAGGCGATCGCTATGACATGGCAATGATCGGGTGTCGGAAACCCATCCGACACTTGGCCAAATGGCCAAGTTTCACCTAAGAGCTACCCTTCCCGGGTTACAATCGCTCACTCATTTCTGAGTCCTTCGCCTTGAAGTTCTCGTTCTCGCCATGTCCCTCTGGCAAAGATCAGCGACGGCTCTGCAATGCTCCTTCGCCTCTTGCCTCAAGTCTACTTCCTCCGGCTTCACTCCAAGCTTCGTCCGGCGGGTCCCTCGGATGCTCCAAGCGCACGACCAAAGAAGCTATCCTTCACCGACTCAAGGCACGAGTCATGAGATGTGAAACTCGCCACGGCTCCATGTGCGAATTACTAAGTCCTGCACGACTTCAACGCACATATCACATCAATATATCAAACTAACTTAAACCCTTTGCCACACCATCAAAACCATATCACGGCAAGAGATTGCTCTAACAATCTCCCCCTTTTTGATGTGTGGCAATTCGTTTAAGTTAGGTAAAAATATTTGATATAAATTCTAAGGTAAGAAAGCATGTAAAGATAAACATGATATAACAACATGCAATTCCCCCTTAATCCATGAAACTCTCTATGCAAAATTTTCTCCCCCTATCATATATTTCTCCCCCTAAAATATATTTCTCCCCCTAAAGTGATTAACTTAAACATACTTATTTCTCCCCCTTTGACACCATCAAAAAGATTAACACTAAGTTATAAGCTCATGGCATCAAGTATAATGGAGGGAAAAATATGACAAGTTGATTTAAAATTGGGTACCACTTGTTGATGGCATCAAGTATATTTCTACAACTTGTTGTAGGTTTACAAACTGAATTCGGCCTTCAATGTTCTGATTTTCAGGCCACCAGTCGACTGCTATCAGTATGGCAGTCGACTGGCACAAAGAAATCCAAATTTCTAATTTTCTGGATGAATTTCAGAAATGTATTATAAATTCCAGAAAATTTGAAAAATCATGAAATTTGGGGAACATATTTCTATTAAGTATATATATCAAGGAAAAATAGTTTTTCATGAAAACTCATTATATTTTCTTGTTTTTGCCAAAAATCCAAAAGTTCTAAAAACCACTAGGTTTTTGATCATTCTAGTATCAAGTTAGCTACCTAGTTTTGCATCCAATTGTTTCAAAACATGAATACATGTATTTTAGGGTAAGAAATTGTTTTGAAAACATATGAAATATCCAACCATGATCTTTGGGCAATATGTCTATGAATTAAACATAAGCCTTCCCCATTATTGGTCTATTATTGCTATTTTGATACTTTAAATGACCATCTAAATGCCATAGGCATTAGTGGACATTTGTATCATCCTAACATCTCACCCATGCTAAGTTTGCAATCAAGTTAGCCTATAGTGAGTGTGAGATGTATCCTAGGGGGTATTTGTATATACTTAACCCATATATTCATGCAATTCAATCATGGTTAAGTATCAACCTAACATTCTACATGATCATAATGACATATATCAATTAATTCTACATTATGATCATGAAATGCATGTTTTCATCAATTTATAGTCATGCATTAGGTATTATATGATGATCATAACCAAAGTATCACCTAAAGCATGATTTAACCCTATTTCTCATGATAACATGCCAAATATCAAAATCATAAATCATGATTTAAAACATACATAGGAATTACATCAATCATGATGATTTAAGCATTATTACCTATTTATGGGCACGTTATCATCACCCAACACTATCTAAAAAATGTTGTCCCATCATCCTAAGTCAACCAAAATATGATATAGGTCAAGTTCATATGGTTGACTACCCTAGGGGTTTTCTAACCCTTAAGGATGGATTTTGGAACCCAAAATAGATTCTTTCCTATTGGGTTCACTAAATACTCCTTGGGGATCCATTTCCTAGCAATTACTTTCTTTTTATCTTGTCCCCTAGCTATTAGGCATTTATAGGCCTTCTCATTTTTCTTCTCTTTATATCCTAGGCCCTTCTTGTTAAAGCTTGCCCTTTGGCTCCCAATTATCATGTTAAGGGTATTGGAGCCAATAGTGAATTTCTCTAGGGCTTTTGTCAAATAGTCTACCTTTTCCCTTAAAGCCCTATTTTCATTCATGCATGCATCACTAACATTAAATGGCATGTATTCATGTGAGCATGCATCATCATGGCAAGAAAAATTATTTTCATTTTGATTTAAGCATGCTTTTTCTAATTTGTTTTCTAGGTCCTTAATTTGCTCTAGCATGCTCTTGTTCTTCTTCTTTGCTCTAAATAGGTCCTTAGTTAAACTAGAAACCATGGAAACTATTTTCTTGGGGGTTAGATTTGTTACCATAGTCTCCATGTCCTCTTCTTCTTCGGATGAGGAGGAGGATGATGATGTGGAGGAGGCTCCCCCTTCACTTGAGCTCTCTCCTCTTGAGCTTGATCCTTCATTTTCGGAGGAAGAGCAATCCAAATCATCAAAGGCCATCAAGGCCAAATTGGTGACAAAGGCATTCTCCTCATCCGATGATGAGGAGGAGGATGAGGAAGGATCATCCCATGTCTTGGCCTTGAATGCTTTGGCCTTCCCCTTTTCTTTTGCCTTCTTTTCTTCTTCCTTTCTCTTGCTCCCCTTCTTCTTCTTCCTTTCTTCTTTCTTTTTCCTTTCTTCCTTGCTCTTGTTTAGGAGAGGACAATTGTCCCTTATGTGTCCCTCTCCTTGGCAATTATAGCATATGACCTTCCCCCTTGGTCTTCTATTCCTATCATTAGATTTATCAAATCTAAAATTCTTAAATGCACGTCTTACCCTCCTTACCATATAGGCTTCTTCGGTGCTATCCATGGAGGAGGAGGAAGACGCTTCGTCATCGGAGGAGGAGGGGATTTCCATCTTCTTCTTCCCCTTATTTGCCAATAATGCTACTCCTCTTGAGGGTTGAATTTTAGGCTCCTCTTGTATTCCCTCAAGCCTAGTTTCGTGGAGTTCCATTGTTGAGAAGAACTCCTCCAAGGTGCTCACTTCTAAATTCTTTGAGATATAGAATGAGTCCACCATGGAGCTCCACTTTGAGGACCGGGGAAAGGCATCTATGGCCTTCATTACCATATCCCAGTTTGATAGCTTCTCACCTACACTTGTTAGTCCATTTAAAATTTCTTTGAATCTAGAATGCAAAGAAATTACCTTTTCTCCCTTTTCTAATTTGATGTTGGATAGTTGGGAGCGGAGGAGATCTCTCCTTGCTAGCTTTGCCTCGGATGTGCCTTCATGAAGCTCAATTAGCTTCTCCCACATCTCCTTGGCGCTTAGGCATTCTCCTATTCGGTTGATCTCTTGTTGAGGGAGCACATTGTAGAGGTGGTGCTTGGCTTTGGAGTTTGCAAGGTGCTCCTCTCTTTGCCTCTTGGTCCACCTAGATTTTTCTATTTGCTTCCCTTCTTCATCCCTAGGCAAAACAAAACCGGATTCCATTGTAATCATTATATCAAAATCCGTTTCGAAAAATACCTCCATTCGCTTCTTCCACCAAGCGAATTCTCCTTCAAACTTCGGAGGATGAATGTTGGAGCCGGCCATTTTGAAAGTTGCTTGTTGTGGCGGTTAGTCCTCGACAAGCTTTCCTCGGCTCTGATACCACTTGTAAGGGATCGATATGGCCGGCTAGAGGGGGGTGAATAGCCCTCGTACGTTGGACGTCGTAAATTGCTCGTCTACAAAACTAATTAGCGCAAGCGGAATATACAACTATAAGTAAAGACAAGCAAAATATAAACAAGCAATACAAACACCGAGATATAACGTGGTTCACGGCTACGCCGCTAATCCACGGTCCGATTCGTCCACGGTGAATCACTCCGCCAAAACCAATCACTATCGGTCTCTCCTTTGCACAAAGCTAGGTGGAGGTAACCTTTACAACCAAGATCACTCTTCTTACAATAGGATTGAAGTAAAGACAAGTAAGAAGAGTTTAGAGCTTGTGGGGCACTAGGAAGATTGTTTTGAGTATATGCATTAGCCTCTCAAAGGCTTACACCCTCTCTTTTTATAGAGAGGGCTAACTTCTTCCCGTTTGCCGCCATCGATCATTGCCGCCCTTGGCGATCATTGCCGATCTAACGGCCTCCGAACACGGCGGATCCCGACCGTTGTAGTCCAACGGAACTCTTGGCAGTCGACTGATGGACCTCATCGCGACTCGCCTCCGTAGTCGCCCGATCGCTACGAATGGATTAATGGCGAACCCTTATCTACGATCATTGCGCCTTGATCGGGAATCTTCTGATCGGCCGCCACGTATGGCGCCGATCCGCCACAATCCGATCGATCGTATACCGGTCGAACTCACTCGACTCGAAGCGATCGCGCCGATGACATGGCGATCGGCGGTGTCGAAAAACCCATCCGACACTTGGCCAAATGGCCAAGTTTCACCTAAGAGCTACCCTTCCCCGGGTTACAATCGCTCACTCTCATTTCTCGGAGTCCTTCGCCTTCGAAGTTCTCTTCGTTCTCGGCCACGTCCCTCGGCAGCATCAGGCGCACGGCTCTGCAATGCTCCTTCGCGTCTCTTGCCTCGAAGTCTACTTCCTCCGGCTTCACTCCAAGCTTCTCGTCCGGCGGTCCCTCGGATGCTCCAAGCGCACGGCTTCCGCAAAGCTATCCTTCACCGACTCAAGGCACGAGTCATGAGATGTGAAACTCGCCACGGCTCCATGTGCGAATTACTAAGTCCTGCACGACTTCAACGCACATATCACATCAACATATCAAACTAACTTAAACCCTTTGCCACACCATCAAAACCATATCACGGCAAGAGATTGCTCTAACACATCTTCGATATATAGCATCCGCCCCTTGCTTGAACAGGAATGGTTCGTCCCACACATAATGCTTTACATCCGAAAGGAACTTCTTCCTCTGATGATAACTCATGTGAGAAGGTATTATCCCGCAAGCTAAGTAGTTGGCAAAATCAGCATACCACGGAGCTTTGATTATTCTAACCGCTAGTAGCTGCTCATCTGGAAAGAAATCATTTATAGCAAGATCATCGGCTCTTCCCGCATTTGATTCTAGATGAAGCCTCGATAGATGGTCTACAACTACGTTCTCCGTTCCTTGCTTGTCTCGAATTTCTAAGTCAAACTCTTGTAGGAGAAGTATCCACCGGATAAGTCTTGGCTTAGATTCCTTTTTACTCAGCAAATATCTTATGGCTGCATGATCTGTGTAAACTATCACCTTGGTCCCTATGATATAAGATCTGAACTTGTCAAAAGCAAATACTATAGCCAAGAGTTCCTTCTCTGTGGTAGCATAATTCATTTGTGTTTCATCCAATGTTTTACTGGCGTAGTAGATTGCATACACCTTGCGATCCTTCCTTTGTCCTAACACTGCTCCCACAGTAAAATCGCTGGCATCACACATAATTTCAAAAGGGAGACTCCAATCTGGAGGTTGCATTATTGGGGCGGTTGTTAATGCTTCCTTTAACCTGGAAAATGCATCAAGACAAGGATTATCAAAGTGAAACACAGCATCTTTAGCAAGCAAATTAGTTAATGGTTTTGAAATTTTTGAGAAGTCTTTGATGAACCGTCGGTAGAACCCTGCATGTCCTAGGAAACTACGCACTCCCTTGACATCAGTTGGAGGAGGCAACTTCTTGATCACTTCAGTTTTAGCAATGTCCACCTCGATACCACGGTGTGAGACTAGGTGCCCAAGTACTATGCCTTCTCGCACCATGAAGTGGCACTTCTCCCAATTAAGCATTAAATTCATTTCCTCGCATCTCTGCAAGACCTTGACCAAATTAGATAAACACATATCAAAATCTGCACCATATACAGAAAAATCATCCATGAACACTTCCATTATATTCTCGATCATGTCAGAAAAAATTGAAGTCATACACCTCTAAAAGGTCGCGTGTGCATTGCATAGTCCAAAAGGCATTCTTCTGAAAGCAAAAGTACCATATGGGCAGGTGAAAGTTGTTTTCTCTTGGTCATTAGGATAAATAGGGATTTGATAGAAACCGGAGTATCCATCTAAGTAACAGAAATGCGAGTGTTTTGCCAATCGGTCTAGCATTTGGTCAATAAATGGGATGGGAAAGTGGTCCTTTCTAGTTTCCTTATTCAATTTCCTATAATCAATACACATTCTCCATCCCGTAACAGCTCTAGTGGGGATTAACTCATTCGTAGCATTCCTTATCACCGTTATCCCCCCTTTCTTTGGCACGACATGGACTGGACTTACCCATTCGCTATCGGATATTGGATAGATAATTCCTGCATCTAGCAATTTCATGACCTCTTTCTTGACTATCTCTTTCATAGCTGGGTTCAGCCTTCTTTGATGCTCTATAGAGGTTTTAAAATTGTCTTCTAGTAGAATTCTGTGCATGCAAACCGATGGACTAATTCCCCTAATATCATCAATCTTGTATTCAATGACATTCTTATGTGTTTTCAATACCTCAATCAGTTTTTTGGTCTCTGCATTGCTCAGATTAGCATTAATGATCACAGGATAAGTAGAGTTTTCGCCAAGGAATTCATACCTGAGTGTGGATGGAAGAGGCTTAAGTTCTACCTGTGGTGTGAGGTTGGGGTCGCAAATCTCCAGCTCTTTATCCTCAAAATCCCCTCCGAGCTTATTAAGATGAGTTTGTTCTGGTGCTCCTTCTAGTGCTGTTGATCGAAACTCACAATCCTACAACAAACATCAAAAACAGAAGGTTGTTTAACAACTTTTGAAAGGTCAAATTCAATTTTGTCGTTTCCAAATGCAAGTGAGAGTTTGTGGTTCTTGACGTCTATCATTGCTCCTGCAGTAGCCAAGAAAGGTCTCCCCAAAATGAGTGGAATACATGGGTCTTCATCCATGTCTAGTACTACAAAATCTGCAGGAATAATAAAATTTCCCACCTGCACTGGTACATCTTCTAAGATTCCCAAAGGATATCTAATGGAGCGATCGGCTAACTGCAAGGCCATAGTAGTTAGTTTCATTTCTCCTAAATCTAGTTTCTTGCATATGGAAAGAGGTATCAGATTTACACTGGCGCCCAAATCGCAAAAAGCCTTATCAAAATTTGAGTCATTAATTATGCAAGGGATAGAAAAGCTACCTGGATCATTTAGTTTGGGAGGTACCATGTTCTTAATTAAAGCGTTGCACTCCTCAGTAAGAGCCACTGTTATATGCTCCTCGACTTTTCTTTTATTTGTTAAGATGTCCTTCAAGAACTTGGAGTATGTGGGCATTTGTTGAAGAGCTTCTGTAAAAGGTATATTGATATATAGCTTCCTAATTACCTCAAGGAACTTACCAAATTGTTCATCCAATTTTTCCTTAATCAGCCTTTGAGGGAACGGGATAGGGGGTTTATATGTTCTTGGTTCCTTATTCGACACGCCTGTGTCGTTTCAAGACAGTCGGGCGTGGTTTGGCCATTGAGTTACTCCGACATGGTGTGTTTACCGACACTACTGTAGGTTCTGCTTCCACCAAGCAAGCAAGTAATACGTAACTGTTCCAACTCGCACGCGCGTGTCATTTAGCACAGGGGCCGCTTGTTGAGCTCTGTCTCCTTCTAAAATCCTTCCACTTCTCAAACTTATGGAATTACAATGCTCGGCTGGGTTTACTTCTGAATTTCCAGGAAATCTGCCGGGCGTCCTTGATCTTGGTGCAATTTGGGAAATTTGATTTTCCAAAGATTCTTGTGTGATTAGTCAAATTATCAACCTTGCTTCCCAATTGCTTGATTGCCTCGGTATTATTTTGATGTTGCCGATTTGATTCTACAATATCTTTGTCGAAATTCATCATTTATCTTCCACGACACGTAATAAAATTTTCCATCATCTTTTCTAAGCTCGACTTGGGTCCCGCCGAAATCCCAAGGTGCTCCAAAACCGTCAAAAATTTTGGTTGGCTCTATACGAAAAGTTGGGATGATTCCTCCAACTGGGATTGTACGTGTTCGAGTAAGGGTTTCCACCATTAGGCTTCTGATTAAAATTATTTAGCGCATCTACTTGCTCAATCCCAGCTCCTTCAGATGGTGCGTGTAGGATTTGGCAATTCATTGCTACATGTCCTGTTGCACCACATATCTCGCAAGTGACATTAGATGAGTTTACAGCTGATACATTAAAATGTTCGAGCTTTTGAGTTAACGCATCGACTTTTGCACTGAGTAGATCAATGGTACTTACCTCAAACTTACTCGCATTTTAGTTTGATATCCTCGCTCAGAGCCCATTGGTGAGAATTCATTGCCACATTCTCGATGATCTCAAAAGCTTCATCCAATGTTTTGTTCATAAGAGCTCCTCCTGCAGCAGAATCAAGAGAAACTTTAGTAGCATACGAGATTCCATTGTAGAAAGTATGAACAATGAGCCACTTCTCCAGCCCATGATGAGGGCATTGCTGTAGTAATCCCTTAAATCTGTCCCAGGCTTCAAATAATGTTTCTCCATCCTTTTGCGCAAAATTCGTGATTTGATGACGAAGACTTGCAGTTTTGCTGGGTGGAAAATACTTGTCTAAGAATCTTTGCTCCAGCTGATCCCAGGTAGTTATACAATCTGCTGGAAGAGAGTGTAGCCAAGCTCTAGCTTTGTCCCGCAATGAGAAAGGAAACAAGCGCAATCTAATAGCATCAGCTGAGGCTCCATTCAGTTTTAAAGTCTCGCAAAATTCCAAAAATACTTCCAAGTGTAGATTTGGATCTTCAGTGGGTGCTCCTCCGAATTGATGCTGTTGGACCATGGATAGTAGAGCCGGTTTTAATTCAAAATTGTTTGCTTCAATAGGGGGTCTTCTAATACTCGATCTCAATCCCCTTGTACTAGGTGCTGCATAATCCCTTAGAGGTTTATTCTCATTCTGATCAGCCATGTTGGAGGTCAGATTTTCTTCCTGTCGTTGCTGAAATCGTCTTCTAGCAAGGAACGTTCTCTCTATCTCAGGATCAATATCGAGGATTTCCCTATTAAATCTGTGCATGCAACAACAAGAGAGGCTTCCAAAACAAGAATTCAGAATAGACACAAAGAAAAAAAAACAAAAACAGAAATCTAGATTAACTAAATCTCGCTCAATTCAATATTGAGTGCCAATCCCCGGCAACGGCGCCAAAAACTTGATGTGTTGTTTTCCGCAAGTGCACGGTTGTCGTCAAGTAATAAAAATATCGATCCCACAGGGATTGGGTCAATTATCGAGTGGTCGTGATACCAAGTTATCTAGTCAATCGAATTGTGGTTTAAGCAAAGAACCTGAGAAGTCAAGAACAACGAATGAGAAGAACGAGCTGAAAGTCAAGAGTTGAGGAGAATCTCAGGATTTGGGTTTCACCACGTCGATGATTTATAAGGTGATTTAATTCTTTCCTAACCTTATTAGAGTTGTTTTGATGGAACCTATCCTAAGGTAAATCAACGGCCCCTTTCGAGGTCTACGTTAACTGTACCTATCAAACTCAATTTACCTGTCACGGTGTTCGAGCATAGGGGATCATAATCAGCTAAGGGGACCTGTCACGAGACCCCCGCAAACCTCCCTATGTCTTACCTCCGTTACTTGGTAAAAACTGGATTTGATAGATCCATTAAGTTCATAAGAGTTCCTCTAGAGTCAAATTTCCTCTTCACGGTAGGTTTGCACACGGGACCATAATCAGCTAAGGAGACCTGTCACGAGACCCCCGCAAGCCCTCATAGATACACTACCGCTACTAGTAGGAGTTATTCCCTAGTTGGTTCTGGCTTTCGGGAACTCGGGTTCACCGTTAGGTACTTCCCCTTTGCTCCTTAGGTTTATCAATAAGAATCCAAAAGAACCCGATCAAAATAAACAATAGTTCAAGTAGTATAGATTATATCATCTGTTCATAAATCGTCAAGGGCTACTCCCCCATCCTAAGATTACAGGATACTACTCCATAGTCTGACAAGAATTACTAGAGAAAGAAATTACGATACTGGGTGCCATCTCCTTCTTCTGCCGACTCCTTCTCTTTTACTTCTTCTGTCGTCGATCTCTGACTACCCGCCGTCTTCTCCTTTAGGGTTAGAATATCTCCTCTTTTATAGCCTTTGCCTCCTCTTCAATTAAGGCAATAGATTTCCCTTTAACGGAGACGAAGATCCTAATTGCTCGCAGAAAAGGAATCCTAGAATCAGGCCAACACACCCGTGCCACATGAGGGCACTGGCGTGTCGCGCATTTCCCACCGAGCGTGTTGCGCTTGAGCTGGGGCGTGTTGGAGCTGAACTGGGCGTGTCGGCTGCTGGAACCCCTGACACAGGCGTGTCAATCGGTGAACCAGGGCGTGTTGGCTGCTGGCTCTCATGACACGGGCGTGTCGATTGCTAACACGCCTGTGTTGTTTTGATACGCCTGCTTCTTCGCCCTGTTTAACACAAAAACACCCAAAAGCAGTCCCTTCATCCAAAATATGCTAAACTTAACTGAATCATGATAAAATACATGCCTAGGATATGAAATGTGATAGAATGCATGTATATGGAGTAGTGAAAACATAGCATGATTTACACACATCACCGACTTAGAGGTGATTTGATTTATTGCTAACTACATAATCGAATCGGACCTCAGATATTATTTAGTACATGCTCTTAATCTTGATATAATAACGGGCACATATACTTAGTATTCATCTTTTTGATTTACCAATGGGCGAGATTTATAGATTAAATCGATAGGCTCGGTAAGTTGGGAGATGATATTATTTATATGGTGTGTCATTGATTATAGGAGGAAACCGTGTCCTATATATTAGGATGATGATGTCCCCTTGAGGAGCTCATAAGGTTCATCATGTAAACCCTGCAGGTGGACTTGGTCCGACATGATGAAAAGGTTGAGTGGTACTACTCAAGGAGTTAGATGTTGATTAATTAATGGTCAGTAAATTAATTAATCGACGGACATTCGAGATCTTAAACACTGGGAGAAAATGTACAAATAATATATGGAGCCCATATTATCATATAGGGGTTGGTGAGGTAGATCAATGATGATCCTTTAGTGGATTGGATCATCATTAGTGGATCGGACTTTATGTGGGCTTGATCCATGGGTGGCCAAGATCCAACTCCTCCTCATGGTCCCTAATGTAGACTATTAACACCTCATGAAGCTTAGATTCAATGGATAGAAACAAAACTCTAAGATCCATGGTAGAGATTAAATCTCTAAGATCTAACGGTTGAGATTAAATCTCTAGATCCGACGGTTGAGATTAAATCCCTAGAACCAATGGATGAGATTAATTCATGACTTATCCCTAACTCTATAAAAGGATGTCAAGAAAGTTGGCATGGAATATTTGATGAAAGCTAGGGTTTTTGGGCGGCAAGGAAGAGGAATCCTAGTTGAGATAGGATTAGGATTAGGTGGTGGAAACAAGATATAGGGCTTCCCTTGGTGTCTTGATTGTTTTCCATCATCTTCTCCACCTTCTAGTTGGCCGGCGGCAAGGAGATTGTATGCTCCTTGTTGGTTGGTTTTAGGGAGAAGAAAAAGCTTGTTTCTACTCTTCCTCTTGCTTTGGAAGAGCAAGGAAGGAAGATTTGTGATCTAGGAGCTTCGACTTTTGGTAGATCGTCGCCCACACGACATCCAAAAGGAGGAAGGTCATACATTAGAAGATCGAGAGGTATACCTATTCTACTTTCTTCTTTTGTTTATTGCTTGTATTTGTTTTTCAATTATAAGCATGTTATAAATATGTAAATGGCTAAATAATACTTGGATCCCAAGTATAAACATGAAAATCGGCAATCCAAACATCGTCTATTCCGCGGCTACTCGTAGAATAGAGGATGTTCGCTTGAACAACTAGTTTGTTCAAGTGACCTCTCTAAACAAATAGCACAACGATGACTTGGTGGTTTGGGCAATCCCTTTTGTCTAGGATTAAATTTTTTTTAATCCGGGGACATCGTAGGGATCGCCATGGACAAGCTACCGAGGTGAAGTGGGAAGCGAAGTTTCCCCTCACGGACTCGATAAGAAAAACCCTTCAGAAAGATGATTTAAAATGCATCCACATACATTTACAAAATCCCATTCATTTATCGAATTCAAAAACCCTCAAAATCAATTCGGAAGATCGTAGGTCAATCTTCGAATGGGATGATATCCAATATAGATAAGAACAACCTTGGACTGAGTCCAACAAACCATTCTTAGCTATGATGGTGGGTATCAAGTATAGCGATTACATATAACGTATATGTAACTATCACAATATGTTATCAACTAATTGAATGTTTACACATACATTGGGTTGTTAACACATTAACAAGTATGCATCATATGCATAGCACCCAACTTCACCTCTCTTCACATCGACCTTGGAGTGAGTCCAACAAATTGATGCTCCAAGTTAGAGCCAACCCATTAATCGTGAAATAGTTTTAATATGGTTAGAGCGCATTCAATCAATTAGTCAGGCTTGGAGTGAGTCCAACAACCTAAACTAACGATTGACCTCTGACTCTTACCATATTAGAGTTAAACTATTCCAATAATTTGAACATGTTCAGGTTCGAGCCAGGCTTGGAGTGAGTCCAACAACCCAAACAAGAAAAAGAACTCTGGTTCTAATCATATTAATGGAAGGTATAGGCTTTAATATTGTATAAGAGTTTTAAAGTCTCATCCTTTTTGCATGCAAATAACTATTATCTACATGGCATGACATACATCTACATGTCACGACACGCATGGCATAATGATATGCATCTAATGCAATTACATGGCATACAATTATGGCATGTACTTAATTTTCTTATATGTCATAACTATTTATGGAAATAAAATATGTTTAAGATTTGATTCCCAAAATCAAATCATGATTAAATTAAGAAATAAATTTTTAAATCTAATTGCATATTTTATTTATGGAAGGTCTCAATTAAAGAAAGTCAAATTTAATTTAGGAAACAAATTTCCTAAATTGTCAAAACTATTTATGGAAATCAAATATATTTTAGATTTGATTTTCCAAATCAAATCATAATTAAATTAGGAAACAAATTTCCAAATCTAATCAAATATTTTATTTATGGAAAATGTTAATTTCCATAAATACTTCTAACTTTCCAAAAGTAGAAGATTTCCATAAATACTTCTAGACTTTCCAAAATTAGAAAATTTCCATAAATACTTTTAAACTTCCAAAAGTAGAAAATTTCCATAAATACAATTATGACTATCACAAAATAATTTTACGATTATGTCGAAACACAACCTGGGCTCTGATACCACTGTTGGATTTCCGACACCGTGGCGAGTGTGTGTTCGAACATGTTTCGTAAACATGTGCGCAGCAGAAGAAATAAAAAGTAATAAATCTAATTTATTATAACACGCACACCACACACATACATAGTACAATATGTGTAGACATAATTATAGTTTCAAATTTTGCAATAAAAAGAATTTATTCTAGGTATACCTGACGAATCACATGTAGCGGGAAAGGCATCAGCCAGAGCAACTCTCGCTAGAATTGCCTATATCCGTATCCATGCCGAGTATCGTCGGGATGACTTCACAAAGCCATAAGCCTCATCTTCGTATGAGTCACTAGCCTCGTGTCGAAGACGATGTGATCGAGAAAAGATCACGATCCGAATAAAAATTTGGATTCAAAAATGAGTCTCCAAAACTCGCTTCTCCGGAGAGGTATTCGTCAACCATTTGACGAATCCTTCGTACTCCACCTATGAGGATTACCGGATATCGAATCCGCGGCAAGGTATGTTGGGTTTCCGGCACCGCGGCGTGTGTGTTTTCGATCATGTTTCGTAAACACGAGCACAGCGGAAGCAATAAAAATAATAAATCTACATTTATTACAACACACACATCACACGCATGCATAGTACAACAAGTGTAGACATAACCGTAAATTTAAATTTGCAATAAAAGGAAATTTAACTACGTTATACCTTTCGTATTACGTGTAGCGGGAACGGCATTAACCGGAATGATCCTCGCTAGAATCATCTCTATCCGTATCCACGCCGAGTATCCTTAGGATGACTTCACTAAGTCACGAGCTTCGTCTTCGTACGAGTCACTAGCCTCATGTTGAAGACGACGTGATCGAGAGATGATCACGATCCGAATCCAAATTCGGATCCAAAAATGAGTCCTCAAAACTCGCTTCTCCGGAGAGGTATTCGTCAACCGATTGACGAATCCTTCGTCCTCCACCTCAGAGGATTACCGGAGATCAAATCCCCGGTAAGTTAGCCGCTGTCGGAGCTCTAACCGTCGTCCAAACGACGCTCCGATGAGAGGAGAACAAGCTGTCCAGAAAACTGGACAGCTTTGGTGGAGGAGATAGGCGCCGGCCAAACAAGGGAAGATAAAGCTCACCTTGATGCCAAACCTAAAGGAGATCACTGGAGGGTCGCAGGAGGATCACCGGCTGAAGCTTGGACGGTGGCACAAGGGGCTGGGCGGCAATGGAGGTTGGCGCCAACTCTTAGAGGGGATGAAGTGGGCGACAACTATTGCTAGGGTTTTGGATGATGGCTTAA
Source organism: Wurfbainia villosa (assembly GCA_025175895.1). Taxonomy (NCBI): domain Eukaryota; kingdom Viridiplantae; phylum Streptophyta; class Magnoliopsida; order Zingiberales; family Zingiberaceae; genus Wurfbainia; species Wurfbainia villosa. Next base: position 18,842,116 of record CM046008.1, on the reverse strand, counting down.
TTATCCCTTAAGCCCTCTTTTATAGAGAACTAATTCTCTTAATGGTTATTGGATCAAAACCATTAGGCCCGTTAACCCGCTCCATTAAGATAAGTTAAAATAAACCAAACCATGATGGTTTATTTTAAGTTAAAACGAACCGAACCAACTTTTGGTTCATTCGTTTAAAATAAACCAAACCCTTTGGTTTATTCTCCTCCATTGGATTAGAACCAAACCATTTTGGTCCATCCATTATGTCTTCATAAGACACGGCCCATCCACGCTTCCATTGCGACTGAAATGATTTCATGCTCGCTCCATGTTTGGTCCAACCAAACTTAGTTTCTCTCGGTCTGAGAATCCCATTCTCAAGCTGGTTTTAAATCCTTCGGATTACGCTCGTTGTGCGTGTGACCAAATAGGTTCTCGATTTATATTGGCCGTCTATAATTAACCATTAATTATAGAACGATCATGAGTGGCACCTAGTAGTACATCATGATCCCCAATTAACTGAAAAGATCAACGGTTGATCTAGAACTATTTCTGAAACCCTTCAGCAGCTCAAATGATTCGTGCCCCATTCCCTTCACACATCTTATACCCACTTGGTTCAGGACATGGTCTATAGTGTCAGTCCCCACTAGGCTGACTACGTCACACCTAGCCCAAGTATAATTTTCTCATCCTACGGATTCTAGTTACTGTACATGTATCGAAGAGTACTTTACTCTAAACATGTAATGCTTTGGCCAAAGACTTTAGTAACAATCCGACGAGAGGCCATGGGTATACATCTCCTCGCAAGGAGTGGTGAATCCTTTATAGGCTATTCGAACACCTTCGATCACTTCGACTTATACCCAATCATCCCGGGTCCACATCTCCTTAGAGATGTTTGCTTAAGATGTCAAAGCATAAGTCTCCATGATCAAGATGACTTGAATACCGCAAGTCAAAGGAACATCGCACTTAAGCTACAGTAAGAACTTCATTGACATATCTATATATGCAGAGAGCCATATGAAGTCTTACGGCTGGCCACTCCAATGAACTAGTTACCATAACTAGCATCCACGATTAACTCCGGACATCACAATGTCTCCAGCCAGTGAGAATCATCTGCTTGGATACACCAAGGAGTATACCTAGTGCTAGTCTCGACAGAATTGATGGTGTCCAAATCCATCAATTCATCGAGTAGGGATAATTTCGATACATCACAATTACACATGTAGAGATACTCACTAGTTGTGATCCAATCACAAATTCTCTCATGTTGTGAATCGTATCGTGGACATTCAGTAAATGAGTTTAAGATCCAATCAAATACATAAAACATGTATACTCAAATAGTGAATCTTCATTTATCATATAAATTGTTCATACATAAGGCGATTGCCTTAGGACATCTCTCATATATTACTAACAGATTCTCACTTGGCCTAATGTCAATCGCTACGGTATCCAATATCATAAGCTCTAACATGACCCTCAAACTTATTTTGAGGTAATGCCTTAGTCAAAGGATCCGCTAAGTTCCTTTCAGTGGGAATTTTCTCAATTTGTATTTCGTTCCTACTGATGATCTCTCTGATAAGATGATAGCGGCGAAGCACATGTTTGGATCGTTGATGAGACCTTGGCTCTTTCACCTGTGCAATTGCTCCATTGTTGTCGTAGTAGACCGGTATTGCTTCAACAATGGCCGGAATCACACCAAGTTCATAAACGAACTTCTTCATCCAAACCGCTTCCTTTGCTGCTTCCGAAGCTGCAATGTATTCTGCCTCAGTGGTAGAATCCGCTACAGTGTCTTGTTTGGAACTTTTCCAACTCACTGCGCCCCCATTCAAGGTGAACACGTATCCAGACTGAGACCTGGAATCATCCTTGTCTGTCTGGAAGCTGGCATCCGTATACCCGTGTATTACCATGTCCCCTTCTCCATATATTAGGAACACATCCTTAGTTCTTCTTAAGTACTTAAGGATCGTCTTAACAGCCACCCAATGATCCATTCCTGGATCGGACTGGTATCTGCTCGTGACACTCAGAGCATACGATACATCGGGCCTTGTACATAACATAGCATACATGATAGATCCTATTGCGGATGCATAGGGAATCTTACTCATGCAAATCCTCTCGTCTTCTGTGCGCGGACACATAGACTTCGAAAGGTGTACCCCATGCCTGATGGGTATGAAACCTTTCTTGGATTCCGACATGCTAAACCTCTTTAGCACTCGGTCTATATATGTAGAATGCGAAAGACCAAGCAACCATTTCGATCTATCTCTATAGATCTTAATCCTAAGGATGTAGGTTGCTTCTCCCAGGTCTTTCATGGAGAATGTCTTGGATAACCAAACCTTAACTGACTGTAAGATTGAAACATCGTTTCCTATAAGTAATATGTCATCGACATACAATACTAGGAACACGACTGCACTCCCACTAACCTTCTTGTACACACAAGGTTCGTCTGGATTTTGTGAGAAATCAAACTTTTTGATTGTCTCATCAAAACGGATATTCCAGCTCCTGGATGCTTGCTTCAATCCATAAATAGACCGTCGCAATTTGCATACCTTGGTTTTATCAACCGATGTGAAACCCTCAAGTTGTATCATATACACGTCCTCGAGCAGGTTTCCATTAAGGAAAGCTGTTTTCACATCCATCTGTCATATCTCATAATCATAATGAGCCGTTATGGCCAGGAGCATCCGAATGGATTTAAGCATAGCTATAGGCGAATAGGTTTCGTCATAATCAACACCTTGCTTTTGACGATATCCTTTCGCCACCAATCTAGCCTTATAGGTAATCACATTACCATCCATGTCGATTTTCTTCTTGAAAATCCACTTGCACCCTATAGGCTTTATGCCTTCAGGTGGGTCAACCAAGTTCCAAACTTGGTTTTCATACATGGAATTCATTTCCGACTTCATGGCACCAAGCCACTTATCCCTTTCTGAACTTGTCAGCACTTCTTCATAACTGGTAGGCTCCTCATCATCAATGAGTAACACGTCGTTCGATTCACTTACGAGAAATCCATATCTCTCAGGAATATTGCATGTTCTGCCAGATCTACGAAGATGTGGTGTTACAATAGGTCCAGCCGATTGCTCATCACTATGAGTTGTCGGTTGTTGTGCTTCACCAGGTATCTCGTCAATGTCTATTTGAGTCTCTCGAACCTCCTCAAGCTCGATGACACTCCCACTGTTTTCTTGCAAGAGAAACTCTTTCTCTAGAAACACAGCATTCCTTGAAACAAACACCTTTTGTTCCACAGGATGATAGAATTGGTAACCCCTTGTTTCCTTAGGGTATCCAATAAATAGACATTTATCAGACTTAGCATCCAATTTGTCTGATACTGTCCTCTTCACATAAGCAGGACAACCCCATATCTTCAAGTAAGATACATGAGGTTTCTTACTATTCCATATCTCATATGGAGTAGTTGAGACTACCTTGGTAGGCATTACATTTAACAAAGTAAACAGTATGCGAAGTGCATAGCCCCAAAAGGACTTGGGAAGAGTTGCATGATTCATCATTGACCTGACCATGTCCAACAAGGTCCGGTTACGCCTCTCAGATACACCATTATGCTGTGGTGTATAGGGCGGAGTCCATTGAGACAATATACCATTGTCTCTTAGATAATCAAGAAACTCTTGACTTAAGTATTCACCACCTCGATCCGATCGAAGTATTTTAATACTCTTGTCATGTTGTTTCTCTACTTCATTCCTGAATTCTTTGAACCTTTCAAAGGCTTCAGACTTGTGTTTCATCAAGAACACATACCCAAACCGTGAGTGATCATCGGTGAAGGTAATGAAGTAGTTATAGCCTCCTAAAGCTTGAGTTGACATAGGTCCACATACATCACTATGTATTAGACCTAGTAACTCTCCCACTCGTTCACCTTTTCCTGTAAAAGGTAACATAGTCATCTTCCCTTTTAAGCATGATTCGCATGTATCGTATGAATCCAATTCAAACGATTCTAGAATTCCACATCGGTGTAATTCGGACATGCGTTTCTTGCTTACATGGCCAAGACGACAATGCCATATATAGGAGTCTATTTGATTATCCTTTCGAGCACGCTTGTTGCTCGCTTCGATATTGCAAATGTCATTGGATCGTCCAGCGTATAAACACCATTGCTTAAAGTTCGGTCCATAAAGAACTCCATTCAAAGTTATGTAACAACAATTGTTACTAAAAATTCAAATGGTACCCATTTCTATTTAAACAAGAAATAGAAATGATGTTCTTTATCAGCGAAGGAACATAAAAGCAATTGTCGATTCTAAGACAAGTCCTACAGGAGTTTCAACAAATACGTTCGATGGCGAGTGCGGCAACCTTTGCTCCATTCCCAACACGTAAATTTGACTCTCCTTGACAAGTCTTCTTCTATTCCTTAGCCCATGTATGTCATTACATATATGTGAGCCACACCAGTATCAATACCCAAGTGTTTGAGAAATAGAATGACAATCAATACTTGAAGATATATGAAGAAGATGGGGCATCTTATGCCTTATTCTTCTTCACGGACTCAAGATAAATCTTGCAATTTCTTATGATGGCCCTCCTTGCCATAATGATGGCAAGTGCCCTTTGTGCTAGTTTTGCCTTTTTAGCCTTTCTTCTTCTTACATTTGTTCCTTTGACTCCCTCTTAGAACCTTTCTTGAGGAATCAACTAACAACACCGTCCCTCATGCTTCTCGGAAGGCTCCACAGTCTTGACATGTTGAAGCGGATACCACAGATGAACCTTCTTGCATCTCGGAGGTGAAGAGGAGCTTGGAGACTTGAACCTTTGAATCTCACTTGCTCATCAAACAACTCATAAAGATGAAGGACTACGATATGAGCATCCATATGCTCATCTTTGCTTCGTAACCCAGGTTCCCAGGCTAGCATGATGCAACCTCACCATTTGAGAATCATTCACATGTTTCTGATAGGCCAACAATTGGTCCAGAGTTGCATTGTCACTAGGACGGGCGGGAAGAGGCGCTTCGAGGACATACGCAAGCTTTTCCACCTTGAGAACAATTCTCATGTTTCTAAGCCAGTCCAGGAAGTTAGGCCCAGTCAGTTTGTTCGAATCCAAAATAGTGTGCAAATTCAAAGACGTCATAATCAATTTATTGATCTAGAAATACAAAACGAGCATATATGAGAAAATGATTTTAAAATGCATCAATATACATTTATAAATCCCATTCATTTTTCGAATTTCAAAAACCCCAAAATCACTTCGGGAGATCGTAGGTCCATCTCCGAATGGGTTGATATCCAACATAGATATGAACAACCTTGGAGAGAGTCCAACAAGTCATTCATAGCTACGACGGTAGGTATCAACTATACCGATTGCATATCACGTATATGCAACTATCACAATGTGCTATCAACTAATTGAATGTTCACACATACATCGGGTTGTTAACACATTAACAAGTATGCATCATATGCATAGCACCCAACTTCACCTCCCTTTACATTGACCTTGGAGAGAGTCCAACAAGCCTATGCTCCAGGTTAAAGCTAACCCATTAATCAAGAAATAGTTTTAATATGGTTAGAGCGCATTCAACCAATTAGCCCAGCTTGGAGAGAGTCCAACAACCAAAGCTAACGATTGACCTCTGACTCTTACCATATTAGTATTAAACTATTCCATGATTTGAACATGTTCGGGTTCGAGCCGGGCTTGGAGAGAGTCCAACAACCCAAACAAGAAACGGAACTCTGGTTCTAACCATATTAATGGAAAGTGTAGGCTTTAATATTGTTTAAGGGTTTTATGTCTCATCCTCTTTGCATACAAATAACTATTATCTACATGGCATGGCATACATGGCATACATCTACATGTCACGACATGCATGGCATAATGTTATACATCTAATGCAATTACATGGCATACAATTATGTCATATACATAATTTCCTTATTTGTCATAACTATTTATGGAAATAAAATATGTTTAAGATTTGATTCTCCAAATCAAATCATGATTAAATTAGGAAATAAATTTCCAAATCTAATCACATATTTTATTTGTGGAAATAGTTGATTAAGGAAAGTCAATTTAGGAAACCAATTTTCTAAATCTTCAAAACTACTTATGGAAATAAAATATTTTAAGATTTGATTTCCCAAATCATATCAAGATTAAATTAGGAAACAAATTTCCAAAATCTAATCAAATATTTTATTTATGGAAAATATCAATTTCCATAAATACTTCCAACTTTCCAAAAGTGGAAGATTTCCATAAATACTTCTAGACTTTCCAAAATTGAAAATTTTTCATAAATACTTCTAATTTCCAAAATTAGAAAATTTCCAGAAATAACATTATGACTATCGCAAAACCATTTTTACGATTATGTCGAAACACAACCTGGGCTCTGATACCACTGTTGGGTTTCCGGCACCGCGGCGTGTGTGTTTTCGATCACGTTTCGTAAACATGAGCACAGCGGAAGCAATAAAAATAATAAATCTATATTTATTACAACACACACATCACATGCATGCATAGTACAACAAGTGTAGACATAACCATAAATTTAAATTTGCAATAAAAGGAAATTTAACTACGTTATACCTTTCGTATTACGTGTAGCGGGAACGGCATCAACCGGAACGATCCTCGCTAGAATCGTCTCTATCCGTATCCACGCCGAGTATCCTTAGGATGACTTCGCTAAGCCACGAGCTTCGTCTTCGTATGGGTTACTAGCCTCTTGTTGAAGACGACGTGATCGAGAGATGATCACGATCCAAATCCAAATTCGGATCCAAAAATGAGTCCTCAAAACTCGCTTCTCCGGAGAGGTATTCGTCAACCGATTGACGAATCCTTCATCCTCGACCTCAGAGGATTACCGGAGATCGAATCCCCGGTAAGTTAGCCGCTGTCGAAGCTCTAATCGTCGTCCAAATGACGCTCCAACGAGAGGAGAACAAGCTGTCCAGAAAACTGGACAGCATTGGTGGAGGAGATAGGCGCCGGCCAACCAAGGGAAGATAAAGCTCACCTTGATGCCAAACCTAAAGGAGATCACCGGAGGGTCGCCGGAGGATCACTGGCTGAAGCTTGGATGCCGGCAAGGAGCTAGACGGCGGCACAAGGGGCTAGGCGGCAATGGAGGTTGGCGCCAACTCTTATAGGGGATGAAGTGGGCGGTAACTATTGCTAGGGTTTTAGATGATGGCTTAATTATCCCTTAATCCCTCTTTTATAGAGAACTAATTCTATTAATGGTTATTGGATCAAAACCATTAGGCCCGTTAACCCGCTCCATTAAGATAAGTTAAAATAAACCAAACCATGATGGTTTATTTTAAGTTAAAACGAACCGAACCAACTGTTGGTTCATTCGTTTAAAATAAACCAAACCCTTTGGTTTATTCTCCTCCATTGGATTAGAACCAAACCATTTTGGTCCATCCATTATGTCTTCATAAGACACGGCCCATCCACGCTTCCATTACGATCGAAATGATTTCATGCTCGCTCCATGTTTGGTCCAACCAAACTTAGTTTCTCTCAGTCTGAGAATCTCATTCTCAAGCTGGTTTTAAATCCTTCGGATTACGCTCGTTGTGCATGTGACCAAATAGGTTCTCGGTTTATATTGGCCATCTATAATTAACCATTAATTATAGAACAATCATGAGTGGCACCTAGTAGTACATCATGATCCCCAATTAACCGAAAAGATCAACGGTTGATCTAGAACTATTTCTGAAACCCTTCAGCAGCTCGAATGATTCGTGCCCCATTCCCTTCACTCATCTTATACCCACTTGGTTCAGGACATGGTCTATTGTGTCAGTCCCCACTAGGCTGACTACGTCACACCTAGCCCAAGTATCATTTCCTCGTCCTACGGATTCTAGTTCCTCCACATGTATCGAAGAGTACTTTACTCTAAACATGTAATGCTTTGGCCAAAGACTTTAGTAACAATCCGACGAGAGGCCATGGGTATACATCTCCTCGCAAGGAGTGGTGAATCCTTTATAGGCTATTCAAACACCTTCGATCACTTCGACTTATACCCAATCATCCCGGGGCCACATCTCCTTAGAGATGTTTGCTTAAGATGTCAAAGCATAAGTCTCCATGATCAAGATGACTTGAATACCGCAAGTCAAAGGAACATCACACTTAAGCTATAGTAAGAACTTCATTGACATATCTATATATGCAGAGAACCATATGAAGTCTTACGGCTGGTCACTCCAATGAACTAGTTACCATAACTAGCATCCACAATTAACTCCGGACATCACAATGTCTCCAGCCAGTGAGAATCAGCTGCTTGGATACACCAAGGAGTATATCTCGTGCTAGTCTCGACAGAATTGATGGTGTCCAAATTCATCAATTCATCGACTAGGGATAATTTCGATACATCACAATTACACATGTAGAGATACTCACTAGTTGTGATCCAATCACAAATTCTCTCATGTTGTGAATCATATCGTGGACATTCAGTAAATGAGTTTAAGATCCAATCAAATACATAAAACATGTATACTCAAATAGTGAATCTTTATTTATCATATAAATGGTTCATACATAAGGCGATTACCTTAGGACATCTCTCATATATTACTAACAAGGTAGCAACTGTCGGAGCTCCAAACGTCGTCCAAACGACGCTCCAACACGAAGGAAACAAAGCTGTCTAGAAAATTGGATAGCTTTGGTGGAGAACTTGCGCCGGCCAAATAAGGAAAGCTAGGTGCTCACCTTGTCGCCGGAGCAAAGGATGATCATCGGAGGGTCGCTGGAGGATCGTCGGTAGGAGCTTGGATGCCGGCAACAACTTGGACGGCAGCACAAGGGTTGTGCAACAACAACGATTGGGAGGTGGCACCATGAGAAGGGAGGGAGGGGCGGCAACAAAATTAAGGTTAGGTTTTCACAAAACCCTTAAGCCCTACTTTTATAGAGAACAAATTCTCCTAACGGTTATTGGTTCATAACCAAAAACCCCTTAACCCACTCCATTAACTTAAGTTAAAATAAACAAAACCGAGTTGGTATATTTTAAATTAAAATGAACCGAACCAACTTTGGTTCATTCGTTTAAAACAAACTAAACCCCTTTGGTTTATTCTTCACCATTGGATTAGAACCAAACCAATTTGGTTCGTCCATCATGTCTTCATAAGATACACCCCATCCACGCTTCCATTGCGACTGAAACGATTTCATGCTCGCTCCTTGTTTGGTCCAACCAAACCTAGTTTTTCTCGGTCTGAGAATCTCATTCTCAAGCTCGTTTTAAATCCTTCGGATTACACTCGTTGTGTGTGTGACCAAATAGGTTCTCGATTTATTTTGGCCATCTATAATTAACCATTAATTATAGAACGATCATGAGTGGCACCTAGTAGTATATCATAATCCCCAATTAACCGAAAGATCAACGGTTGATCCAGAATTATTTCTGAAACCCTTCAGCAGCTACAATGAATCGTGCCTCGTTCCATTCACGCATCTTATACCCACTTGGTTCAGGACATGGTCTATAGTGTCAGTCCCCACTAGGTTGACTATGTCACACCTAACCCAAGTATCATTTTCTCATCCTACGGATTCTAGTTATTGCACATGTATCCAAGAGTACCTTACTCTAAACATGTAATTCTTTGGCCAAAGACTTTAGTAATAATCCGACGAGAGGCCATGGGTATACATCTCCTCGCAAGGAGTGGTGAATCCTTTATTGGCTATTCAAACACCTTCGATCACTTCGACTTATACCCAATCATTCCGGGTCCACATATCCTCAGAGATGTTTGCTTAAGATGTCAAAGCATAAGTCTTCATGACCAAGATGACTTGAATACCGCAAGTCAAAGGAACATCGCACTTAAGCTACAGTAAGAACTTGATTGACATATCTATATATGTACAGAACCATATGATGTTTTACAGCTAGTCACTCCAATGAACTAGTTACCATAACTAGCATCCACGATTAACTCCGGACATCACAATGTCTCCAGCCAGTGAGAATTAGCTGCTTGGATACACCAAGGAGTATACCTCGTGCTAATCTCGACAGAATTGATGGTGTCCAAATCCATCAATTCATCGACTAGGGATAATTCCGATACATCACAATTACATATGTAGAGATACTCACTAGTTTTGATCCAATCAAAAATTCTCTCATGCTGTGAATCGTATCGTGGATATTCAGTAAATGAGTTTAAGATCTAATCAAATACATGAAAATATGTATACTCAAATAGTGAATCTTCATTTATCATATAAATGATTCAAACATAAGGCAATTGTCTTAGGACATCTCTCATATATTACTAACATGAGGTTCCTTTCCTTGTCTCGTATTAACGATTCGTCATGCTATTATACTATTATAAAATTATGACCTTAGCATTTCAACCTCTAGCTCCGAGCATATCAAGAACATGTTTCCATGAGAAATGTAAATTCTACCCCTAAGAGAGAAACCTAAATATACTAAGAAAGTACTTTAGATTTGGTCTGAAAATACTGATGAAAATATTCCTTCAGCTATGTGATCTTGCTTGTTTCATCTAATTAGTTGCACGCTGGGGTGCCCTTTTCTGAGGAACAAGTGTTGGAGGATTTTCCAGAGTTTCTTAGTAAGATCACTATAAAGGGTGCATTTTAAAAGTAAGATGAAGGAAGGGCTAGTAATAAGGTAAAAAAAAAAGGTACCTACTAGAATAACAAATATTTTAAATTCGGGATTTACCAACAAAAGCACCATAGTTTGTAAATTATCAAAGGAACACCTACTGTATTACAAAAGTACCCTTATGCTCTCTCAAACAACCCAATTTTTTCAAAAATCCTATGATGTACTAATGATCAAAATTGAGCATGAATAAATTTCTGAGAGCATTGTGATTGCAAAAGTGTTCTCACTTTTGAATTGCTATCTTCTACGTAGGCCCTGCCGCGGATGACTGTGTCTGACCAGTGCAAGCATGGTTGAAGTTAGTATTTCACTTGCTGCAGTTAGAGTTTTTAGGAAAGACTGTAAAACCAAATGGGGTTATGAAAGATGGTAAAAGGTAGTCTTCTTATGTTGGTTTATTGAATTTGAAAAACATTATCTTGTCCATTGAGCAAGATTTATCATCCATGACCTGACCTTCCAGAATTTAATCACAGGTTCCTTTAATTTGGGTATTTTTCAACTTAATTACTTGCTAAGTGCGGAAATCATGTATATTCTCTATAAACAGGCACACAGAATGGATGTTGTGCGGGGAGAAACAGATGGAGTACGAGGTCGATTGTTGCTGTTATGTCCAATCCTTTTCACTTTGCAGGTGCTTGTCTATGTGAAAATTAAACCGAACATTTATTTGATGACAAGGATTAAGTTCAGCAACAACTCATTTTAATCAACCAAAGTGAGTTTTACGATACCAAATTCCTTAATTTTAGGGATTTGAAGCATATGTTGGGGTGCTACTATTACACACTGGTTCAGTTGGAGCTATTTCTGAGTGGTGGGCGAACTTATTTTTTCTCTTCAGTGTTCTTTTACATATATCATATAAAATTATTTATTTTTTATGGGATCAAAAAATCTTTATATTTTTTATTTTCTATTGCTACTTTCAGCATTCTTTTTCATATTTTTTTTGTTTTCTAACTTTAATATCAGAGGAGTTTCGTCGAAATACATTTCAACTCTCTTTTCGTCGTTTTCGAATCTTCTCAAGTTTGAAGTACTTCCTATCTCAAAAACCGACCCAAGGAAGATGGGCTTTGCACAAGCCTACCTATGAGCATCTGAGCTCCCGAAGTCACGTAAGTGTCAAACTTGATTGAGCTTTGAAGAATATCGATCTGATTAGCTCAGCGCTTCAAAGACAGGCTTAGTTCATACTCAATCAGTCTAAACACACTGAGCCATGAATATTTTATTAAGTTATTTCATCTTTTAATCTCAGACCGATCATATATCAGAGTTATAAAATTTTAATTTTCCTTCGTACATCGTTATTACTTTACAATTAAGTTGGGGAAGAAACTCTGTTTGAAGATGCTTGTCTCTAGTAATTAATAGTCATAATAACGGTGCAACAAAAGTGTGCATAGCGGGTAGGTGGAACTGAAAAAGTAAAAGCAAATAAATGGTAGTCTTTGTATTAGTACAACATCTAGCCTTGTGGGACTCAAGACATTTTGAAAGATGAAGCATCTAACTTCACAATCCCATCTTACACATCAAATTATTCCATTCTATTTTTTTTTTATAACCATGTGATGCGATACTTCTGGAGCCCTCATGAGAATGTACTGTGTATTAAAGAACTTAAAGTCGTCTAACAAAATAGAATAAGAATGAGTAGCAATATAGATATTATAATTTTAAGACACGGATAGTTTGGGTACATGTAGAAATTTTGTTGAAATTATTATATGGATCTAAATTGGTCAAAATTTGGAAAAAAAAATAAATAAAACTTCCATATCTTTCCTGGAGATTGGAGCTTTTGAAGTCGTTATATACCTTACTTCTTTAATATATTAGTTTAGGTTCATATAGTAATTTTATTCAAAATTACCATACGATATTAAATTGCTCAAGTTCACAAACAAGCACTCTCATATGTACCTTGGAGTCATTATATATATTTCTTTTTTCAATTTTAGATTTATTATAGCAGTATGGGACAAAATTATAATATGGATCTCAATTGCTCTAAATTTATAAATGTGTATGATACCGCTGGAATTGACCAAGGATAAATGATAATATTCAGAATTTCTAGGTAAAGATCCATGGTTGTCTCGGGCGCATACTTACAATTCTTCCAGACAACGTCGAAGTCGCTAAATCCCTCTCTAGGAACTCCTAGTGTCACACCCTGGAGGTGTACATGTCCGTTCTTATGGACAATACCCCATAGTGACAAAATAAGATACAACCGCTACCCAAGGCCTATCCAAGTACATGTCCGTTCTTATGAACAATACCCCATAGTGACAAAATAAGATACAACGGCTACCCAAGGCCTATCCAACTCCTGATAAATCCAAACACATATATATGTATAGAAACAGCGGAAAACTATCACAATATATGGATAACAACATAGTACATACAAGTATGACTTTATCAAAATTAAAATATAATCACCATGAGAACGACAACGAAATATAAACCATGCTCAAAAGACAACAATAAAGTTCACAAGTCCAACAAGGAACAATAATCAAAAGAAAATCTCTCTTTTTGCTGTGAGATGGGTTGATTGGCAGATCTTTGAGCATAATGGATCATATCCACTATCTGACACTTGGGAAGGAAGAAAAATCCTAGCAAATGGTAGTGAGTACAAACACTCAGTGGTTTTGAGAAAGATAGTGCATGAATTAAGTCCACATATAGATAGAGGTCAAAGAATATACAGTCTCATAGATAATATCAACTATACAACAGTATGACACATAATCAATACATATATCAACCTAATCCACCAATTGTAGTTATCAGTACAAAATACACGAACATACAAGGCACTACTCATAACAACAGGAGTAATAGAGGCCAACATGTATCATGCAATAACATGTATACAAATGTTACACCGAATGCATCATCCATATCTCAAACTTATGCAATCAATCACAAGCATAAATTCAATATATAACAACAACAAAATGCAACAAGCACCACATGCAATATGCACAGTCACTGCCTATACACAACTCTAGCCACCGCTCCAACTAAGCGGCCGAACGGGCACAACAGGATGACTACACACAACTCTAACTACCACTACTCAAAAGTGGTCAAGCAGACAGTATAATGAGTAGCTACTAGCTATATATAGTGGTCACTGCTTGCATGTAACTCCAGCTACCACTATTTACATGTGGCTGAGTGCAGCATGATATGACAAGACTACACACAATTCCAGCTACAACTATCCTGAGTGGCCGAGTAGACAGTAATGACTGACGACTCTCTCAACCACAAGGGAGACCTAGTCGATAGCATATATGCAATGCGATGATGCACAACTGGTACAACAATTCTAATTATAACATAGATAACAAAAGAGATTGTATTGACATCAACAAGATCATCTCTATGGTCAAGCAAATAAGTATCAAGTTCAGGCACAATAAGAATGGAGTCAAGGTAATGATACTAATATCATAACAAAGTTCATAATGATATATGGAACCAAGGTGGAACTACCCACCTAGTGAGTAGCTAGTATGATGATCTTCGCGTCCGGAAAAGTTCCTCAAATCAAAGACTTACACATGGGACATAGAATATAACTAAGTTATACTATACCTTTTGTGATCGAATCTAATTCTAATTGATTCCTATATGAAGGATAGAAAGACGCGAGAGGGGGGTGAATAGCATTTTAAAATCTTTTCTTTTGTTTGTTTTAAAATCAAAGTAATTTGCAGCGGAAACACAAAAATAAAGACAAATCAATTTTACTTGGTTCACAATCGAATGACTGCTAATCTAAGGCCCTTGCAATCCTTGATCACTTTTGAGGGGCAATCACTAAAAAGTATCTCTTCCTCGTTGGATGTAAGAGACAAAAATGATTACAATATAAAAATGAAAGGATTGGTAACAACCTTACCAATCCCTATTATAATTAAGTACAATAAGAAACAATAAAATAATATCGACAAACTAAATGAAAGGTGGATCACGGTCGGAGTTTAGAAGACGAGTGAAACTTGGTTGCTTGAGAGAATTTGAGAGCTTGAGCGTTGGAAGAGCATTAGTTTAGGGTTTGCAATTGCGCCTTATTTTATAGACTCGATCCTTGGAATAAATCCAGATATAGATCCAAATCTCGTGGATCTTATCCTGAGGTTGCAAATTTGATTGATCCAAATCATGACTTGCCATTTTGGTTGATTCGTAGGTATCAGTCGACTGTCTTTCATCATCAGACGACTGTTACCGAGCCACAAATCCTTCCCAATCGGGATTTGAATTGCCTGCTTGGGAATTACACTAGTTGCACGGGAGCAGCCAACTGCTTGTCCATCCCAATCGACTGTTGTAGGGTGCTCAATATCTGAATTATCTGCTCATGAATTACACTGTGTGGTCGAGATCAGTCGACTGCTTGTTCATCCCAGTTGACTGATACAAGTTGCTTGGCAACATGAAAAAATACCTATAACACAAAGTTAACATAGTGTATAATAACAATATTAATAGTGATAGTTTGTGACTATTCGATCTCGATTTTGACATTTCTCCAGAAGTCTCAGTCAGATCAATGCCTAAGGTTATCCCCATACCAAGAACGCGACCTTACCACCGCTCCACACCCGGAGCTTACCTTAGTCTACTTACCTATTGCTTACCATCTGATTCTCTTGATGTCTTTGATCTTAGATAAGGCTTACTCAGTTCCTGCACACTTTTCACAACACATAAGTTAACAATATAACTTAACTTTGAACTTTTGCCATAATCAATACCCAGGCTCGATCATCTAATGCCCCTGCACCAACACTATATTCGTTAATCTACCCCTCATAAATCAATACCCTTTCCACTAGATTAATTTAATATGTTTGGTATTACCAATTTCTTGCCAATAATTACAGTCGTTTACCCAAGTATTGTTTATAATTTCCACGGATGACACCACTATAGCAAAAATTCTCGAAATCAATTTCTTACTTTACAGCTATACAACATATATATTGAAATCATAATCTACTTTAAATACAGATTATTCTAATCACACATCTATATCAAAACACTTAAATCTTCTCTTACCTCACACCATTCCAATTGGCCTCAACCGACTTCTTGATACAAAAGAATTTTGATTTGCTCAAATCGATAGAACTGTCATTAAATCAAATTTCAACTCCAATGTATCCTAAGCACCTACAACTGCAAGCATAATCTTCCATTGTTCTATACATCTCTGAACCATTAATCAAAAGCAAAAAAAACAAAATGATACTAATATCAATAATTGGATGTTTGAGCAACACACACCAACTAGTATGAAGATCTGAGCTCTCAAATCCTCCGACAGTGGCATTGTAGATGCTCCTCCCTAATGTGGTTATAGTACTGACGGGACCTTAGCAATCACCATTCCAAGAAGGTTGCACTTCAGAGTGGAAGTCATTGCATAGATTCAAGAACGTCAGCTTCTCCCTTTGTTGGATCTTAGGTCAGCTCCCGAAACGGTAGTGATCCAACTTAGAGATCACCCAGAGAAGGAATACGAAAAAAAACAAAGATCTAATTGTAGATTACCCTAGATGGCGCTGAACCAAATCAAAGACACCATGGGGAAACAATTGGAGGAAACAAGTGAAGAAGGATTGGAATTTGGAAAGCCGACCGCATAGGGCGACACCACCATGGAAATCGCCAATGTGGGTGTTCGTAGAAAGAATAAGATGGCAATGAGTGTGAAATGAGGGATCGGTGGAAAGAAAAGGATATGGATCATGCTTTTAAAGGTCAATTGAATTGGTTTAGCTAACTTTGGGTTAACTTAATCAAGCTCTTTATCAATTAAGCTAATCATTCCCTAATTAATTATCGTATCTCACATTCTCCCCCACTAAATAAAAATTTGGTCCCCAAATTTAGTACTTAAGTATGATAAGTAAACAATTCAAATACTTTGAGAAAAGTTACGCACTTTAAGTAAATAGATGGGGGTAATGAGCTCGAATAGTATCCTCCAACTCCCAAGTAGCCTCCTCATTTGTATGATGCTGCCATCTGATCTTTACGAGTCAGATGGTTTTGTTCTATAACTAGCATTCCTTGTGACGAAGAATCCGCACTGGGATCTCCTCATAGGTCCCATCTGCCTAAAGTGGAATCGATACATATTTCAGAACATGAGAGGGATGTGGCACATATTTCCTCAACATAAAAACATGAAACACACTATCTATGCCTGAGAGGGATTGAGGTAATACCAAACGGTAAGCTACGCCCCCAATCCGCTCTAATATCTCAAACAGTCCAATATAGTGTGGAGCTAGTTTTCCTTTTAGTTCAAATCTCGTAACTCCTTTTGTAGGTGAAATACGCAAGAATACGTTATCTCCCATGGAAAACTCTAGAGGTCTCCGTCTCTGATCCACATAACTCTTATGTGGATCCTGAGCCTCTGATATCCATCGTTCGATGATACGTACTAATTTTGCATCTTGCGGAATACTCTGTGGCTCCAGTAACTATCATTCACCAACTTCTTCCCACAAATAGGAAATCTACATGGCCTACCATATACAACCTCAAAGGAACCATTTGAATAGAAGAGTGATAACTATTGTTATAAGTAAATTCCACCAAATGCACATGATCCTCCCAATTGGCTTCGAAATCCATAATACAAGATCTCAATAAATCCTCCAGAGTTTGAATGGTATACTATGATTGACCATCAATCTGCAGATGGAATATGGTACTAAGGCGAAGCTCCATACCCATGACCTTTTGAAGACTTTGCCAGAATCGTGATGTGAATCGTGGATCTCTATCCAATATAATACTCAAGGGTACCCTATGTAACTTGATGTGTACAAATTATAAAGTTTTTTTGAAGGTTTTGTCCCGGAACCGAAGCTTTGATACCACACGAAGGTCGGAAACTTTGCTTCCCACTTCAACTTAGTCGCTTGTTCATTGCGATCCCATCGATGTCCCTGGATAAAAAAAAAATTAATCCTAGACAAAAGGAATTACCCAAGCAACTGTTTCATCGTCGTGCTATTCGATTAGAGGGATCACTTGAACAAACTTGTTGTTCAAGCAACCTACCTCTATTCTTCGAATAGCCGCGGAATAGACGATGTATGGATCATTGGTTTTTGTGTTTGTATTCGGGGTCCAAGTAAATTAGCCACATAACAAAGTAAACAACCACATACAAAATACAAAAGAACACTAATAAAAATAAACAAGATTATACCTCTTGATCTTCTATTGTATGTCCTTCCTCCTTTTGAACGTCGTGTGGGCGACGATCTTCCAAAAGTCGAAGCCTCCTAGATCACCAATCTTGCTTCCTTGCTCGCTCCGAACAAGAGGAAGTATAGAAATGAAACTCTTTTCTTATCTAGGACCAACCATCAAGCTCCAAGCTTGATGCTTGCCGCCGGCCCAAAGAGAGGTGTAAGGAGTGTGGGCGCTGGCCAAGAGCTCCAAGGAACAACCCTAGCCCTTGTTTTCACCGGCCAAGGAGAAGAAGAGGAATAGGTTGAGCACCAGCCAAGGTAGAGAAGAGAAAGATGGGCGCCGGCAACACCTTAGGAAGAATAAAGGAAGCTCTCCAATTGTTGCCGCCCAAGCCACCTCCCAAACCCTAGCCGCCCAACCAAAACCCTAATCTTCCTAGGGTTTCTTGCCGCCCAAGCTAAGGGAAGCAAAACCCTAATCTCTTCTATGATATCTTGCCGCCCACCTTAAGCCTCCGTTTATAGAGTTAGGCTTAAGCCTTGTTTTAATCTCTACCGTCGGATCTAGGGATTTAATCTCAACCGTCGGATCTAGAGATTTAATCTCAACCATCGGATCTAGAGATTTAATCTCCATCGTCGGATCTAGAGTTCCATTTTCCACCATTGGATCTAGGCTCCATGAGGGTTTATTAAGCTACAATAGGGACCATGAGGAGGAGTTGGATCTTGGCCACCCAATGGATCAATCCCACATAAAGTCCGATCCATTAATGATAATCCATTCCACTAGAGGATTATCATTTATCTACCTCACCAACCCCCATAAGTTAATATGGGCTCCATATATTATTTGTACATATATCTCCACGTGTTTAAGATCTCGAATGTCCGTCGATTAATTAATTTACTGACAATTAATTAATCAACATCTAACTCCATGAGTAGTACCACTCAACCTTATCATCATGTCGGACCAAGTCCACCTGCAGGGTTTACATGATGAACCTTATGAGCTCCTCAAGGGAACATCATCATCCTAATATATAGGACACGATTTCCTCCTATAATCAACGACACACCATATAAGTAATATCATTTCCCAACTTACCAAGCCTATCAATTTACTCTATAAATCTCGCCCATTGGTAAATCAAAGAAATGAATACTAAGTATATGTGCCCGTTATTATATCGGGATTAAAAGCATGTACACCATAATATCCGAGATCCGATTCGATTATGTAGTCAGCAATAAATTGAATCACTTCTAAGTCAGTTCTGCTCAACACACACAAAGTGTACTAGTGTAATTCTATGGTCAAGACAAACCAATACAAAATCACACTACAACCATACCAGTGGTTTGTCCAAAGCCATCTAGGTTGTGAGTCTTTACTTATACTTTACAAGGAACCGATAACATGATCTCCCGTGTGACACTACACACCATGTTATCTACAATATAATGTATTAGACAATATGCATAACCATAAATATGCAAACAATGATCATGTGATTCTTATTTCAAAAATAAAGATGTTCATACAAAAGATATACTTTACAGTATACATCTTAACAATCTTCCACTTATACTAAAAGACTATGTTGTGCTCATACTGTCATACATCTGATTCCAATTCCTTCCACATGCTTATCAAAAGCTCTCGCTTGAAGGGCCTTAGTGAAAGGATCTACCAGGTCATCCTCTGATGCAATCTAGGCGACAACAACTTCTACCTCCTTTACGATTTCTCGTATCAGTTGGTACTTGCGCTCTATGTGTTTACTTACCTTATGGACTCGTGGTTCCTCCAAGTTTGCAAACCAGGAATCACATTCAAGTCCATCAAGAAGTTCCTGAGCCACACAACTTCTTTGGCCACCTCAGAGGCTGCCACATACTCAGCTTCCATGGTGGAGTCCGCCACACATTTCTGCTTGACACTCCTCCATACAATGACTCCACCTCCCAAAGTAAACACAACCTGAGGTAGACTTACTGTTATCCCTATCTGATTAGAAGTCGGAATCTGTGTAATCCACAGGGAGTAATTGGTCTGCCTGGTAAACTAACATATAATCTCTAGTCCTTCTCAGGTACTTCAATATATGCTTTACCGCAGCCCATTGTCCTTGTCCTGGATTACTCTGATATCCGCTAACCATGCCAATGACAAAGCAGATATCCGGTCTCATACATAGCATCGCATACATGAGGTTTCCTACTGCTGAAGCATAAGGAACCGCCTTCATCTCCTCTATCTCCTCAGATGTTCTAGGACACATCTCCTTAGATAAAGGAACTCCCTGCCTGAAAAGTAGAAAACCTTTATTGGAGTTCTGCATGCTAAAACGAGCCAAAACGGTGTCTATGTATGAAGCATGAGATAAGCACAACATCTTTTTCCTGCGATCCCTTATAACCTTGATCCCAAGGATGTGTCTCCACTTCTCCCAAGTCCTTCATATCAAACTGTTTGGACAACCATACCCTTACGTCCGAAAACACCTTGACATTGTTGCCAATTAACAAAATGTCATCTACGTATAGTACAAGAAATACCATTACGTTTCCGTCACATCTCTTGTATTCACAAGAATCATCTGGACTTTGAATAAATCCATAAGACTGGATTACCTCATCAAAGCAGATGTTCTAAGACCTCGAAGCTTGCTTCATTCCATAAATGGACCGATTAAGCTTGCACACAAGATGCTCTTTGCCCTTTGCAATGAATCCCTCTAGTTGCTACATATAGATGTTTTCCTCAAGACTTCCATTAAGGAAAGCTGTCTTGACATCCATCTGTCATACCTCATAATCCATATGAGCAGCAATAGATAAGAGAATCCGGATAGACTTAACCATGACTACCGGTGAAAAGGTCTCCTCATAATCGATACCCTCTTTCTGAGTATACCCCTTCGCAATAAGCCTCACTTTAAAGGTCTCAACCTTCCCATCTATTCCTCTCTTTCTTTTGTAGATCCACTTGCATCCAATGGTTTTTACACCATCGGGTGGTTCTCCTAGCTCCCAGGTCTGATTTGAATCCATAGATTCAAACTCAGCATTCATTGCACTTTGCCAAGATATCGCATCTTTATCTTGGATTGCCTCGTCATATGTCAAGGGATCAGGTTCATGTTTGCCAGGGACAAAATCAGAAGATTCTCCCAAGAACATGAATCTATTAGGCTGTCTAACAACCCTTCCACTACGACGAGGTATCACCTGTGTATCCTCTGTGACACGCGGTGCAGTGACTTATGGTATATCCTCTTGTACCGGTGGTACTGAAGTAGTGACTTCGCCTTTCAATTCCTCCAGAACAATCTTACTCATGGACTTGTGGTTCATCACATAGTCTTCCTCTAGAAATCTAGC
Source organism: Wurfbainia villosa (assembly GCA_025175895.1). Taxonomy (NCBI): domain Eukaryota; kingdom Viridiplantae; phylum Streptophyta; class Magnoliopsida; order Zingiberales; family Zingiberaceae; genus Wurfbainia; species Wurfbainia villosa. The sequence continues at coordinate 18,820,711 of CM046008.1, read as the reverse complement.
ATTCGTGCTAACGATCACCTTCTGATCTCTAGGACTATAAAACAAACCACCTTTCGTTGCTCTAGGATAGCCAACGAACATGCACACTTCTGTACGAGGATCCAACTTACCAGTATCTGCCTTCAGTACATGTGCTGGACTCTCCCAAATCCGAATATGTCTTAGACTAGGCTTTCGCCCAGTCCACAATTCTATGGGAGTAGAAGGCACTGATTTAGATGGTACCAAGTTCAGAATATACACTGTCATATCTAAAGCATATCCCCAGAACGGATCTAGCAACTCAGAATAACTCATCATCGATCTAACCATCTCCATAAGAGTCCTATTCCTTCGCTCTGCTACACCATTCTGCTGGGGTGTGCCAGGTGCAGACAATTGGGATTGAATCCCAGCCTCTGATAAGTAATTCCTAAACTCTCCCAAGAGGTACTCACCACCACGATCATATCGTAGTGTCTTGATACTTTTACCTTGACATTTCTCCACATCAGCCTTGAATTCTTTGAACTTGTCAAAGCATTCAGACTTGCGGCACATTAAGTAAATGTATCCATATCTTGAATAATCGTCTATGAAAGAGACAAAATACTCAAAACCATCTGTAGCCTGGATAGACATAGGACCACACAAATCAGAATGAACCAATTCCAACACATCTTTGGCTCTATACCCCTTGGCCTTAAAAGGTCTCTTGGTCATTTTACCTTCCAAGTAGGACTCACAAGTTGGGAAGTCTTCCACCACTAATGAACTCAAAGGTCCATCAGCTATCAACCTTTAAATTCTGCTTAGGTTAATATGACCAAGCCTTAGATGCCAAAGATATGTTTGGTTCATCTTCGAAGGTTCTTTTCTCTTATTGGAATTAGAAGATGAGTTATTCACTTCACTTTGCATCGTGGGAGCTTTTGGTTCGAGTGTATACAAATTTCCTATCAATGCACCAGAACAGATAATCTCCCTATTCCTTTTTATAATAACTCTATCATTAAAAGAAATAGAATATTCATCCATAAACAATTTAGAAATCGAAATCAAATTCTTTCTAAATAAAGGTACATAAAGGCAATTTTTAAGAACCAAAACTTTATCCCTCTCAAAAGACAAATAAACATCTCCCACTACAACAGCCGCCACCTTCGTGGTATCACCCAAGTAGACGGTAATCTCTCCTTCATCCAGTCGTCTGGTGTAAAATATCGGAGAAAAAAAAAAGATATTCCTCGGTAATTGATAAAACATCTTGTGGAATTTTTTCAGAAATTTTTAGAAATTTTTCTGGATTTAAACGGAGGTCTTATGGATATTTCATGGGGATAAAATGGATAGGCTTTTATAAAGCCTGTTTAGACAGGAATTAAATGGGTTAATTAACCCGATGTTTTCCGTTTTCCCGTCGATTCTTTTCCCCCGACTCTTCTTTTCCCCGACTTCTCTTCTTCTTTTCCTCCACGTGCGCCGCCACGCTACTGTCGCCACCCAATCCGGCCGATCCCCCGCTCGATCTTCGCCGGATTTGGCCCTTCCCACGCCGCTGCCGCGACCGTCGCCTTCTCCCTCGCGCTCGCCGTCGCCTTCTCCCTCGCGCGCGCCACGCCGCTGTCGCGCGAGCGATCCTCTTCACTGCCGTCGGCACCGATCCAGTTGATCTCCGCCGATCTCCTTCCCGTGAACGCCGTCGTCGCCTAGGGTTGCCTCCTCGCGCCGCTTGCTGTGCACACCACCCAACCGTGGCCCCTGTCGCCCGCCGTCACGCGGTCGAACATCGCCGTCGCATCTACTCCTTGCTGCCGCCTCTCCCCTGTTGTCTGATCTCCGATTGCACACCACCGAGCCAAAGCCCTGTCGCCCGCCGTCACACAGCCGGACTTCGCCGCCGTCCGATCCTTGTCCTTGCCGCTGCGATAGAGAGGCGCTGCCACATATCTCGTGGGGTCTTGAAGCTAGTGGTTCGGAGGGGAAGAGCAGCAGCGGGTATGGTGGTGGAACTGTCCATGGCGAACCATTTAGATCGAGAAAGAGGGGCTACGTCTGTGGTAGGTTTGGGTGAGTTTTGTTCACAGCAGCTAATGAAATAGGTTTGCGTATCATTCACAACAACATTTTGGTTGCGGATTTTGTTTTGTAACAGGGGCAAGAGCCGAGATCTGAGATCGGTATGTTTTTAGTTGGCAGTCGATCAGAGGTTTCTGGCCATATCACAATCATCTTTTAGCCGATGTTTCAGCCGGTGATACCACAGCAAGATCGAAGGGAATCAAGGTGAGATTGGCTTTACTGTGGCTAGTAATTTTGCCAACGGTTTGCTTATATAATATTCAAGGTTGCTGCTGGTCACTTGGGTTCCATAGGTTATCCTTTAATCTTCAAGTAATGAGTAGAGTTGGGAGGTTTTGCTCCCAATTCAGTTATTGATTTGGAGTTGGATGTTGCTTAGATCCAGTTGTTGATTCAGAGCGGATTTTCTTAAGCATATGAAGAAGCTATGGATGAATGAAACGATGTTGGGTAAGCCTTGATTTGTATTTTATGAAGTAGGTTATATTATAACTATGTAATGGAATTTTGGCAGGGGTTAGTATGGATTATAGGTGATTGAAAGTGAACAGCAATAAGTTTGGATTCGTGTATCCAATGTGGCTAATTGAGGCATTGTGGGGTAAGTATAGATGCAAGTGTTATAATTGCATCATAAGTTGCTAATTGATCCAATAGTAGTTAGGGATTAATGTGGAAGATTGATTAGGTTAATTGGATGACTAGATCAATCTAGTGATCGGGATACGAAGTCGATGTAAGATTTGATTTAATCATTTGTTGTATGTTTGCACTTAATCATAATGGTTGATATTTGCAGGACGTGGATACGAGACAGGTCCGCGGACGTGAGGACTCTATTATCACGAGCATTACAGCAGGTAGGTAATTTCCTACTGGTTGGGTAGATGTAATGATTTCCAGATTTAGACATAGATATGAACATGTTAGGTGTTCATATTACCTTGATCATGCTCTGTTTATCGTATGCTTGAACTTTTCGTTGATATATATGTGTGCTCGATTATTGATAACACATATTCCCTAGCATGATCTAGGAGTTACAGATGTGATGTAAGTAGGTCTAACTATTTAGTAGGGTGTAGATGTTAGAGTACGGAGGATGACCTAAATTATAAATTTGGTAAAAAGGTCCTCTGTAGATAAGTATGACCCTAAATGTAGGACTCGTTCCATACCTATATGTTGCATATTTATTTACCAACAACGGGTTGTGTAAATAGTCAGGTGAGTCGTGGACAGTATGTCGCTACGGACCGATGGTCCTAGCTTGTTGTGATCAGATGAGGGACTCTCTACAGGGTAGAGAGTGTACTGATCAATTGAGTGTGACTCTTGGTTGGACAGAGAGTCTAGGGTAGATGTTCTGTATGTGAGACAGTACCCTCATTTCATTGCATGCATACTGACGACATCGTCTCCCCTTGGGGTTGAGAGAGAGTCGTCAGTCATCCTGCCTCCCAGGTTACTTCCCGAGGAGTAACTGGTGTGAGGGCATAGCATTTATTGTGCCGCACTCTACCATCATTGACGATGGTAGTTGGAGTTGCGTGCAGTTGTCCTGGGTGCGTGGTACTCGACCACTCATTAGTAGTGTTAGTCGGAGTGACCAGCAGCAGGGACCCCCGTTGCGTAGCGAGCTACTTACGCTCATATGCTACTTGATCATACTACCCAACTCGGTCACTCGAGAGTGGTGGCGGCTGGAGTCGGGATAGTTGTCATGTCGTGCCACCTAGGCCACACTGGGGTCGTGGTAGCGAGTAGGGGTGAGCAGGCATGACCATGCATGTTGCATTGTCGTATCATACGGTGTTTTGCATATGATTATATATATATACATACCTGCTTGTATATATATGTATATGGATGATGGTGATTAGTATACATACAGATACAGTCTATATGTATACTCACTTTGATGATGCATTTGTATGTACTATGCCTGTTGCATTTGTTTGTACATATTCATACATGCTATTGCACATTCCTGTATGGTAGTAGGTTGATATTTGTATACCTATCGGATATTCACAGTGATACCCTTGACTCAGTTTAGGATATTGTGTTAGTACTATACTGTTATACCCTATGATGTGATTATATGCCAGATTGGATCAGGATAGAGTAGCTGACTGCCAGGTATGTCAGCATCGTTGATATTCAGTTTATTTAGTATATGCATGCATATCTATAGTTATGCTGATGTATACTCGTTGTACGAGTAGATTAAACTGTTGAATGACATGTAATATTGATACATATATTTACATGTTTTCTCTGATTACCTGTGAGTTTTACTCACCACCTCGACCACAGGTTTTTACATCGCCCAGTAAGTAGATGACCGTGGCGACTTGGAGGCTGCATCCGATCCATCCCATCTCCGTTTTTCGAGTCTCCCGAGGAGTTCGTTTTTGATATGTATGGACTTGTTTATGTGTTTTGGATTTTGGTCCTATGTCATGGACCCTTGTTTTGTTATGGACTTTGTCGTGATGTCGTTATTTTATTTACGGTTTTATTACTGTGGTCTTGTCAGGTGGAGTACACCTGTATATGATATTTTGTTATGTATGTTGTGGGTATGCGCACTTTATTTCCGCTGCTATTATTTGTTATATATATACTGTTGTTGTTGTGGGCCTACGGGCCTTGTATTAACCCGAAATGTTGCCACGTACAGGGGAGATGCCGTCCGTTTGATTTTCGGCTCGGCATGCTCTCGGGGCGTGACAACTTTAGTGGTATCAGAGCCAAAGGTTCTGCGATGCCATACAATGTTGTTTTTGTGTCGAGTCTTGGATTCTCGGGAGTCGGTATATTTTTCGGATTTGGTTTTTGTGAGATGGGATTGACAACGGCCTGAGCTCCAAGCAACACGAGGTAAGAATTTCTGATAACTCATATTTCAGATAGTTACTTATCAAAATTTGTTCAACAGGTGTATATCGTCAAAGATTTATGACACTTTATGTGCGGACTTGCGGTGAGTAAATCCGGGTTTATACTCCCGGTTTTAGTTGACTATGCTTTTAATGTATATAACAGGGAATAACCTGTAGTGTGTTGGTTATTGTTCGTAGCCGTGGTATGAGTTGACCCCGGAAACGACCTGTTGAGTATGTGAGTCTTGAACCTGTGTCGAGGAGGTGATTTCCCTCTGAGAGCCGACTGATACCGAGTCGGAAAATAGGGGTCAAGTCGTCACATTTATTATGGAAATCAGAGACTATAGTCTTAGAGATTTCCACTAACTGTGCTAGTCGGATCATTACATGGGTAATGAGCACTTATGAACTATTGTTGATGCAGATAGCGGAATGCTAGGTTATGAAGTTTCATAGGGATTTTATCCCTGAGTTGTACGTACTGAGTTGTATAACTTTGAGAGTACTTTTAAGTACTTAACTCATGTTATACCGAGAAAGTAGAGTTATTTGCATACCATTATCGGGGTCAAACCGGTATTTGGTGATAAATGCAGAAAATGACCTTCGGGAAATAAAACATCACTTGACACTGGTTTAGTGATGTTGAAAGAGAATATTTTCCTATGTCACTTTTGTGACACATTGTAAGGAATTCTTGAGCTTCCAGAAAGGGCGCTCGGTTAGTAACAGTGTACGGTGGAGAGTCGTGAGACTTGCGGAGGTTACGGGCACATAATAGCTCAAGAAGATGAATGGATAATTTAAGCCACCCAGAGATTGGCTTATTGTGGGATTAGGATGTCAGGATCTTCTACGGATCCCCTCGAAGGCGTTGGATTGAGACAGGAGTTTAGAAATGACTCCGTACAAGAGTTTAAGAGTTGGAGACCGGTAAGCAACTATTGCAGGTCAACTGATTAGAGTCAGAAGTCTCCGACTATTGGATAGAAGGAGCAAGATCGGAGTTATAGCCTTTGAGCTATTTTTCGATTATAGAAGACCAATCGCAGATCATCGGAAGGTTCTTGTGGATATCAGCAAAATCAGAACAAAGACTCCGAAGGGATTGTGTGCGTGCAGTGTAGATCACGAAGACACATGAAGCCAGAATATCTATTGGAGCAGTTTACCTGTTGCTATTGTGAGCAACCAGTACAGTGGAGGAGTTATACTTTGAAGACTCGTTGGAAGACTATCGATGGTATTCCGGGAGGATGATGCACCGTCTCGACAGCAGAGATCAGCATAGAAGATTGGGTTATCTCATCAGCAGCGACCTACTACCTCAGGCGTGGTTGGAGTTCCTTGATACTCCCCTTCAGCAGAGATCAGCACAGAAGCAGCATCAGCAGAAGACATTGTAGAAGACTCAACAGACAACAACAAGTAGTTACCTCCAGATATGATTTGCTTAGTACAGAGGAGGGAGTATACGACGGTGGTCGTATTTATTTTGTATTCTATAGCTGTAGCTCGTAGGATTTAGGGATGTGATCAGATGATCTAGCAAGATCCTCGGATCATTCATCGCAGAAATGCGACCGTTTTGTCGCAGACTGTTGGATCTGATCTTGTTCTCTTCGGAGAAAGGCCAAGACCTGCGGGGAGCCTTTTAGATCGGATTGACAGATATTTCATCGTTCAGGGTATTACTCTAGTTTTACCCTCTGGGTTAATATGTTGAGAGATGCTTGTAGTTACAGATATCTGTATCTAGAACATTCTCAGTTGGATTGGAAGGGTCCTTTACATCGACTTGTGGGTCGGTGGTATCTCTATAGTCAGGTGAGATGTGGACCAACAATTAAAAGGTTAAGAGATGTCCTTAGACTTTGATATACATACTTTTACTGTAGACATATCCTTGCGGATGGTCAAATTGTTGCAAGTATGGTATGATATGTTTCTCGGATGTGCGTATAATCCGAGAGCCTTCGGATGTAGTTCGGATGAACTCCTAGCCTTGTCGTTGCTTAGGAAAGTGGAGTAGGCGATTGAAATGATTGCGAAAATAGTCCGGTATCGAAGATCACATAACGAGTGATATTTTTGTTGGTATCAGTGTTGTTAAACACTATAAAAGAATTGGAAGAACGTAAGTTGTGATTATATGAGATGTTGGAGAGGATATTTATCTATCCCAGTATTCCTCCTTGTGAAGATCCAGAACTCTTTGTTGAAAGAGAGATGGACATTTGAGATATGCATCGATTATCGATGATGGAATACAGTAGTTGTAGTGAAGAATATCTTTCGTTGAGGATAAATGATCTATTTAGATCAGTTAAAGACACTTGTGAATACTCTAAGGTTGGTTTACAACTGAAGTACTGATATTGTAGTGACATGATGTCATACGATTATCATTGTCGTTGTGATGATTAATATATATCATCAGCGTAGAGTAAAAGGGATGCAGGTGTGTAGATATGCCAATTTCATACTTGGTATGAATTGTATGAGTTTTGATTGTGTTGTTAGACTATTAAATGATTTAGTCGTCCAGGGATTTGAGAATCGTGTATCCTGAACACGATTGGATCCTTTTGTAGTTGTTGGAGTTGCGTAACTTGGCCACTGTTGATTGTGGTAGTTGGAGTTGCGCACTCGACCACCGTAGATGGTGGTTTTCCTTGTATGGTTTGGTTAGTTCTGTAGATGTGGATAGAATTGTTGACATTACTATACCACGGACTTATTTGACAAAGGTGATGATGGAAATCATTTAGTCAAAAGCTGGTGAAACCAGTTACAAGACCTAGACGACGATTAACTTTTACATGAGTATTAGTTAATCCTTCCGGAGTGGATAAAAGGATGATGTACGCAGATGCGTCGTTTCAGGGATCGGAACGATTCCGATGCAGATGAATGAGGCATATCTTATGCCTACGACAGTTAAGAAACTACAAGATAGTCTGTCATATACATGATGTGACTTTAGTAGTTATTGTCTGGATTTGTAGTTGAATGGAGCAGAAGTGCTCATTGAATTTAACAAGCTACTCGGTAGCTACTATAGAGTTGCTGAAACATGAACAGTTGCAACAACGGAGATTGGTCACTATAGTCTTCCATGTTGTTACAACGTGTGTGGAGCGTATCTTGGTTGGTTGATGGATTTCTCTTTTGAGAAAATAATTCCCCGTCTCTAATAAGGATAGTGGGTTCTGGAGTTGCAGTGTTTAAGAAGGAGTTGCTACAGAAAGCACATCATTCGAGATGGGCTATATACCTTGGTGGTACTCAGATGTACCGAGAGTTGAAATGTTTATACTGGTGGAATGGTATAAAGAGAGTTATAGCAATTTTTGTTGCTGGATATATACTATACCAGCGGGTGAAGGTTGAACATTAGAAACCCACTAGATTGCTCCAGGAAATTCCAATTTCGGAATGGAAGTGAGAGCATATCACGATTGATTGCGTTACGGGATTGCATAGAACTTGTAAAGGACGTGATGCGATTTGGGTAATTGTGGATCGACCGACCAAATCAGCTCATTTCCTTTCTATTCATGGGTCGTACTTGTTGGACCATCCGGCAGCGTTGTATTACCGAAAGATTATCAGATTGCGTGGGGTACTTTTAAGTACCATATCGGATAGAGATTCGCGATTTACCTCGCGATTTTGGTAGAGTATGTACCAGACTATGGGCACAGAGCTTCGACTTAGTGCAACATTTCATCCGCAGACAGATGAATTGTCTGAGCATACAATTCAGACATTGGAGGATCTATTAAGATCTTGTGTCATGAATTATGGAGGTGGTTGGGAGAATCACATTCCTTCAGTGGAATTTGGCTGTAAGAACCGTTATCACTCATCCATTCAGATGACTTCTTCTGAGGCCCTATACGTTAGACCCTGTAGATCTCCCGTGTTGTGGGAGGAAGTCGGGGAACGACAACTGTTGGAGGCCACAGAGTATCCAGCAAGATGCAGAGTTGGTGAGAGTGATAAGACGATGGTTATCTGAGGCACATGATCGGCAGAGGAGTTATGTGGACCGGAGGCGACGACCTTTGGAATTTTCAGTCGGGGACCATGTATTCTTACGAGTTTCACCCACCAAAGGAGTCAAGAGATTTGGGCTAAAAGGAAAATTAGCTCCACGTTACATTGGTCCATTTGAGATATTAGAGTGGATTATGGAGGTGTAGCTTATCGGTTGGCTTTACCTCCGACACTTACGGGTGCTCACAATGTATTTCCTATTTTTATACTAAGGAAATATGTGTCGCTTGTTGATCATTGTTCTGAAGGAGGTAGCAATTCCACTTCAGCCTGATGTGACTTACGAGGAGACCCTAGGGTGGAGCCTGGGTCGCAAGGAGGGACAATAGTGGGACGAAAACCATCCGACTCGTAAAGGTTGGATGACAGCATCATACCGATAAGGAGGCTACTTGGGAGCTGGAAGATACTATCCGAGCTCAATAGTCTCATCTGTTCACTTAAGGAAGGTATGTGGTCCTTTCGGAAACTTGCTTGAAGTAATTTTGCATGTTAGTACGAAATTTGGGGACCAAATTTTTATAAGTGGGGGAGAATGTAAAATACCGGAGAAAAAAAAAAGATATTCCTCGGTAATTGATAAAACATCTTGTGGAATTTTTTCAGAAATTTTTAGAAATTTTTCTGGATTTAAACGGAGGTCTTATGGATATTTCATGGGGATAAAATGGATAGGCTTTTATAAAGCCTGTTATACGGGAATTAAATGGGTTAATTAACCCGATGTTTTCCGTTTTCCCGTCGATTCTTTTCCCCCGACTCTTCTTTTCCCCGACTTCTCTTCTTCTTTTCCTCCACGCGCGCCACTCTCGTCGCCGCCTAATCCGGCCGATCCGCCGATCTTCGTTGGCCCTTCCCACGCCTGCCCGCCGCGGCCGTCGCTTCTCCCTCGCTCGCCGTCGCCTTCTCCCTCGCGCGCCACGCATGCGCGAACGATCCTCTTCACTGCCGTCGGCACCGATCCAGTTGATCTCCGCCGATCTCCTTCCCGTGCACGCCGTCGTCGCCTAGGGTTGCCTCCTCGCGCCGCTTGCTGTGCACACCACCCAACCGTGGCCCCTGTCGCCCACCGTCACGCGGTCGGACATCGCCGTCGCATCTACTCCTTGCTGCCGCCTCTCCCCTGTTGTCTGATCTCCGGTTGCACACCACCGAGCCAAAGCCCTGCCGCCGCTACCGCGATTGGACCGCCGTCCGATCCTTGTCCTTGCCACTGCGATAGAGAGGGGCTGCCACATATCTCGTGGGGTCTTGAAGCTAGTGGTTCGGAGGGGAAGAGCAGCAGCGGGTATGGTGGTGGAACTGTCCATGGTGAACCATTTAGATCGAGAAAGAGGGGCTACGTCTGTGGTAGGTTTGGGTGAGTTTTGTTCACAGCAGCTAATGAAATAGGTTTGCGTATCATTCACAACAACATTTTGGTTGCGGATTTTGTTTTGTAACAGGGGCAAGAGCCGAGATCTGAGATCGGTATGTTTTTAGTTGGCAGTCGATCAGAGGTTTCTGGCCATATCACAATCATCTTTTAGCCGATGTTTCTGCCGGTGATACCACAGCAAGATCGAAGGGAATCAAGGTGAGATTGGCTTTACTGTAGCTAGTAATTTTGCCAACGGTTTGCTTATATAATATTCAAGGTTCTTTCGGTCACTTGGGTTCCATAGGTTATCCTTTAATCTTCAAGTAATGAGTAGAGCTGGGAGGTTTTGCTCCCAATTCAGTTATTGATTTGGAGTTGGATGTTGCTTAGATCCAGTTGTTGATTCAGAGCGGATTTTCTTAAGCATATGAAGAAGCTGTGGATGAATGAAACGATGTTGGGTAAGCCTTGATTTGTATTTTATGAAGTAGGTTATATTATAACTATGTAATGGATTTTTAGCAGGGGTTAGTATGGATTATAGGTGATTGAAAGTGAACAGCAATAAGTTTGGATTCGTGTATCCAATGTGGCTAATTGAGGCATTGTGGGGTAAGTATAGATGCAAGTGTTATAATTGCATCATAAGTTGCTAATTGATCCAATAGTAGTTAGGGATTAATGTGGAAGATTGATTAGGTTAATTGGATGACTAGATCAATCTAGTGATCGGGATACGAAGTCGATGTAAGATTTGATTTAATCATTTGTTGTATGTTTGCATTTAATCATAATGGTTGATATTTGCAGGACGTGGATACGAGACAGGTCCGCGGACGTGAGGACTCTATTATCACGAGCATTACAGCAGGTAGGTAATTTCCTACTGGTCGGGTAGATGTAATGATTTCCAGATTTAGACATAGATATGAACATGTTAGGTGTTCATATTACCTTGATCATGCTCTGTTTATCGTATGCTTGAACTTTTCGTTGATATATATGTGTGCTCGATTATTGATAACACATATTCCCTAGCATGATCTAGGAGTTACAGATGTGATGTAAGTAGGTCTAACTATTTAGTAGGGTGTAGATGTTAGAGTACGGAGGATGACCTAAATTATAAATTTGGTAAAAAGGTCCTCTGTAGATAAGTATGACCCTAAATGTAGGACTCGTTCCATACCTATATGTTGCATATTTATTTACCAACAACGGGTTGTGTAAATAGTCAGGTGAGTCGTGGACAGTATGTCGCTACGGACCGATGGTCCTAGCTTGTTGTGATCAGATGAGGGACTCTCTACAGGGTAGAGAGTGTACTGATCAATTGAGTGTGACTCTTGGTTGGACAGAGAGTCTAGGGTATATGTTCTGTATGTGAGACAGTACACTCATTTCATTGCATGCATACTGACGACATCGTCTCCCCTTGGGGTTGAGAGAGAGTCGTCAGTCATCCTACCTCCCAGGTTACTTCCCGAGGAGTAACTGGTGTGAGGGCATAGCATTTATTGTGCCGCACTCTACCATCATTGACGATGGTAGTTGGAGTTAACGTCACGATTGTCACCGGGTGCGTGGTACTCGACCACTCATTAGTAGTGTTAGTCGGAGTGACCAGGCGAGGACCCCCGTTCGTGACGAGCTACTTACGCTCATATGCTACTTGATCATACTACCCAACCTCGGCCACTCGAGAGTGGTGGCCACGGTGGAGTCGGGATAGTTGTCATGTCGTGCCACCTAGGCCACACCGGGTCGTGGTAGCGAGTAGGGGTGGCGAGCATGACCATGCATGTTGCATTGCCGTAGTATCATACGATTGTTTTGCATATGATTATATATATATACATACCGCTTGTATATATATATATGGATGATGGTGATTAGTATACATACGAATCTGATCTATATGTATACTCACTTTGATGATGCATTTGTATGTACTATGCCTGTTGCATTTGTTTGTACATATTCATACATGCTATTGCACATTCCTGTATGGTAGTAGGTTGATATTTGTATACCTATCGGATATTCACAGTGATACCCTTGACTCAGTTTAGGATATTGTGTTAGTACTATACTGTTATACCCTATGATGTGATTATATGCCAGATTGGATCAGGATAGAGTAGCTGACTGCCAGGTATGTCAGCATCGTTGATATTCAGTTTATTTAGTATATGCATGCATATCTATAGTTATGCTGATGTATACTCGTTGTACGAGTAGATTAAACTGTTGAATGACATGTAATATTGATACATATATTTACATGTTTTCTCTGATTACCTGCTGAGTTTTACTCACCACCTCCGACCCTGGGTTTTTCTGTCGCCCAGGTAACAGGTAGATGACTTCGTGACGACTTGGAGCTGCGCCGACCGATCCATCCCATCTCCGTTTTTCGAGTCTCCCGAGGAGTTCGTTTTTGATATGTATGGACTTGTTTATGTGTTTTGGATTTTGGTCCTATGTCATGGACCCTTGTTTTGTTATGGACTTTGTCGTGATGTCGTTATTTTATTTACGGTTTTATTACTGTGGTCTTGTCAGGTGGAGTACACCTGTATATGATATTTTGTTATGTATGTTGTGGGTATGCGCACTTTATTTCCGCTGCTATTATTTGTTATATATATACTGTTGTTGTTGTGGGCCTACGGGCCTTGTATTAACCCGAAATATTGCCACGTACAGGGGAGATGCCGTCCGTTTGATTTTCGGCTCGGCATGCTCTCGGGGCGTGACATCTGGTCTCCTGGAATCCCTGCAAAGTATTGCAGACATGATCAGTGGCTCCCATATCTATACACCAGGTGCCGGTAGATAACACCGCTAAACATGTTTCAACGACTAGACCAAAAGATATACCTTTGTTCTGCTTCTGGTTGGGGTAGTCCTTCTTCCAGTGTCCAATCTGCTTACAAGTGAAGCACTTGCCTTTTGGCTTCTTCACTCCTCCCTGAGTTCCTCCCACTGCCTTTGCCCCTGCTTGTTTCTTCTTTTTCTTTCCTTTCGGCTTAGAAGTAGAAACCTTTTGGGCAACCATGGCTTGCGCCTGAGCACTCTGACGAAAAAGCTCCTTTGTCACCTGGAGTTCTGTCAGAAGCTCCGCCAATGAATACAACCTCTTGTTCATGTTGTAGTTCAGGCGAAACTACTCAAAACTCCTAGGTAGAGACTGGAGAATGATATCGACCTGGGTTTCCCCATCGATCTTAGCTCCGAGGACTTCCAGCTCATTCAAATGAGCCATCATCTTGAGAACATGATCCCTCACGGGTGTTCCCTCGATCATGGTGGTCGTCATCAAGTTCCTCATAGCTTCCTGCCTAGCAGCCCGATTCTGGAGTCCGAAAAGCTCTTTGAGATTGAGCATCATGTCATAAGCAGTGGGCATCGCTTGATGTTGATGTTGCAGTACATTTGACATAGATGCCAAAATATAACACCGCGCCATGTCATCGGCCTTAATCCACTTCTTATAAGACCATCTCCAACCATAAACACCAAATTTGGTGTAGTTTTGACACCAAAATGGTGTAATTTTAACACCAAACACTATTTCAACTCCAACCCACTCACACCATATCACACCAAAAATGAATATTCATTAGAATATTCTATTTTTCTTATTTGTAATATAATTATCAATATACATTTTAAGTTATTAATATTTTTATATGATAATTATTATATTTAAAATTAATACTTCATTAATATTAAAGATATATATATATTTTTTAAATTTTGCCTCCAACTAATATATATAAAAAAATTATAATTTTCCATTTTTATTTTTTATTACATAATTGTTCAAATATAAATATATGTTAAAAATATTATAAAATCACACACAATTAGATTAAAATATTTTACTATTTTTTATTGAAAACAAACAATAACACTTAATTAAAAATACAATATTATGGGACTTTAATTTTTAGAATTACTATATTGTTCCCATAAATTCTCAATTAATGCATTTCGAAGGGCAATATGAGCTTCTTTGTCTTTGATTTGTCTGTATCGAGCTAAAAATTCTTCAAATTGAGTACTATCATCTCCTGCTAGCTCAACATCTAGAGGTGGCACCTCGAAGTCTTCTACGATTGCTGCATTTAAATCACGTTCATCTTCAATTATCATATTATGCATAATAATACATGATGTCATTATATCATGTAAAGCATTTTTTTGCCAAAAACGTGAAGCTCCTGTAATAATTGCAAAGCGTGATTGGAGCACGCTAAATGCTCGCTCAAGATCCTTTCTACACGCTTCTTGCTTCATTGCAAATAATTTATTCTTTCGACTTTGTGGATCATGAATCGTTTGAACGAGTGTTGACCATTTTGGGTATATACCATCAACTAAATAATAACCCATATTGTACTCTTTTCCTTGAATGACATAATGAGTAGGAACAGTAATACCTTCTGCAAGATTAGCAAAAAGATGAGAAGACTCAAGTACATTAATATCATTGTTTGATCCGGCCAACCCAAAATATGCATGCCAGATCCATAGATCATAATCAGCTACAACTTCCAAAATAATTGTTGGCTTTCCACTACAGCCAGAATATTGTCCTACCCATGCTATTGGACAATTTTTCCATCTCCAGTGCATGCAATCTAGGCTACCTAATATACTTGGAAAACCTCGTTGCTCACCAATATGGAGTAGCCTAGCAACATCTTGAGCATTTGGAGATCGTATGTACTACCCTCCAAAAACTTCAACAACAACACGACAAAATCGTTTCACACTTTCAATGGTCGTTGATTCTCCTATTTTGATATACTCATCAGTAGCATCTGTCGGTACACCGTACGCCAATATCCGAAATGTAACTGTTATTTTTTGCAAGCTAGACAAACCAAGTCTTCCAAGGCCATCTCTTTTCTATATAAAATAGTTGTCATGATTACTAACAGCATGACAAATATGCATAAATAAATTTCGTCCCATTCGGAATCTTCGTCGAAACATTGTATCATTATACAATGGATTATCGGTGAAATAATCATTGAATAGATTACGATCAGCAACTTCACGATTATGATTGATCACGTTGTGACTAGGAATTGACCCTCGATGCATGCTTTGGTTATTTTCTTCGTCGAGATAATTGAAGATCATTTGATTATTGGTAGAAATCACCTGAGCGATCAATTATTGCCTTGCATCAAATTGCCTTGCACCAAACATTTCCACATAGCTATCATCATCAGAGCTTGAAGATGATAAATTTGATGAACCTTCATTGTTGTTATCCATTTTCTGAGGTAATTGAATGAATGAGATATAAGTTGCTTATGGGGTGTGTATTTATAATGTGTGTTATATCTATATTTTTTATTTTGTACAAATGACGTGATATGACAATGAACACGTTTGGACAAAATTGCACAGATGACGTGACACAACAATGACAACATCAAGACAAGTTGTGCATGTGACGTGACCTGACACTGAACACATATTTTTATGTGTGCAGATGACATGACCTAATAATAAACACATTTAGATAAAATTGTACAGATGACGTGACACAACAATGACAATATCAGGACAAGTTGTACATGTGACGCGACCTGACACTGAACACATATATTTATGTGTGCAGATGATATGACTTAACAATGAACATATTTGGACAAAATCACACAGATGATGTGAAACAACAATGAAAACATTGGGATAAGTTGGACAAGTGACATGACCTGACATTGAACATATTTTTTTGTGTCCTGCTGATGTAATATAACAATGAACACATTTGGACAAAATTGTACAGATGACGTGACACAACAATGACAACATCAGGACAAGTTGTGCAGGTAACGTGACTTGACACTGAATACATATTTTTATGTGTGCAGATGACATGAACTAATAATGAACACATTTGGACAAAATTGTACAGATGATGTGACATAACAATGACAACATCAAGACAAGTTGTGCAGGTGACGTGACCTGACACTGAACACATATTTTTATGTGTACAGATGACATGAACTAATAATGAACACATTTGGACAAAATTATACAGATGATTTGACACAATAATGACAACATCAAGATAAGTTGTGCAGGTGACGTGACCTGACACTGAACACATATTTTTATGTGTGTAGATGACATGACCTAATAATGAACATATTTGAACAAAATCACACAGATGATGTGAAACAACAATGACAACATCAGGACAAGTTGGACATGTGACATGACCTGACACTGAACATATTTTTGTGTGTGCTAATGACGTGATATAACAATGAATATATTTGGACAAAATTGTATAGATGATGTGACACAACAATGATAACACTAAAGCAAGTTTAGCAGGTGACATGACCTAACACTGAACACAAATTTTGTATAATTTTATATTCCCAATTTTTTCTCTATATAATGGCTTATTAGATATTGGTATAGCACATTTTACTTCACTCCTTTTGTTTGAGAGTATTCTCTTCTACTTAGTAATTCGCACATGGAGCCTAGGCGAGTTTCACATCTCATGACTCGGTCCTTGAGTCGGTGAAGGATAGCTTTGCGGAAGCCGTGCGCTTGGAGCATCCGAGGGACCACCAGACGAGGAGCTTGGAGTGAAGTCGGAGGAAGTAGACTTCGAGGAAAGAGACACGAAGGAGCATTGCAGAGCCATGCGCCTGATGCTGCCGAGGGACGTGGCCGCGAACGAAGATAACTTCGAAGGCGAGGGACTCCGAGAGATGAGAGCGAATGTAACCCGGGAAGGGGTAGTAGCTCTTAGGTGAAACTTGGCCATTTGGCTAAGTGTCGGATGAGATTTTCCGACACCAGTTGACTTCTATGAAATGACAATCGACTGCTCTTAGTCAAACGTAGTTCGACTGGTATTTGACTGGTTGTTTTGGGGCTAGTAGTCGACTACCATATGAGGGCAGTCGACTGCCAAGACCATCAGTCGACTGCTGAAGGCAGCAGTAAACTAGTAGAAAGGGTTTGGCCACAGAACCGCTCGTAGCCGACTGGGCAGTCGACTACAGAGGCAGTAGTCGACTGATGGGTTCCATCAGTCGACTGCCAAGTGTTTTGTTGGACTACAACGGTCGGGATCCGACATGTTCGGAGGCCATTGTAGTGGCAGCAGTCGACTGCCAAGGGCAGCAGTCGACTGGTAGCGGTCAACGGGAAGAAAAGCTTCCTCTCTATAAAAAGAGAGGGTGTGGAGCTTTGAGAGGCTAATGCTTATGCTCTAAGTGATCTTCCAAGTGCCCCACAAGCTTTAAACTCTTCTTACTTGTTTTTACTTCATTATTATTGTAAGAAGAGTAATCTTGATTGTAAAGGTTACCTCCACCTAGCTTGGTGCTAAGGAGAGACCATTAGTGGATTGGTTTTGGCGGAGTGATTCACCAAGACGAATCGGGGACCGTGGATTAGCGGCGTAGCCGTGAACCACTTTATACTATCGTGTTAGCGTTTGTTTTATTGTTATTTCCTTTTTCTTGTCTTTGTTGTTTCCGTTGTGCTAATCTTTTGTAGACGAGCAAAATCCACCATTCAAGTAAAGAGGGCTATTCACCCCCCTTTAGCCGACCGTTCGATCCCCTACAAGTGGTATCAAAGCCAAGGAAAGCTTGTCGAGGACTAACCGCCACAACAAGCATATTCAAAAGATGGCCGGCTCCAATATTCACCCACCGAAATTTAAAGGAGAATTCGCTTGGTAGAAGAAGCGAATGGAGGTATTTTTCGAAACGGATTTTGATATTATGATTACAATGGAATCCGGTTTCGTTTTACCTAGGGATGAAGAAGGGAAGCCAATAGAGAAGTCAAGGTGGACCAAGAGGCAAAGAGAGGAGCACCTTGCAAACTCAAAAGCCAATCACCATCTATACAATGTGCTTCCTCAACAAGAAATAAATAGAATTGGAGAATGCCTAAGTGCCAAGGAGATGTGGGAGAAGCTAGTAGAGCTTCATGAAGGTACCTCGGAGGCTAAACTTGCAAGAAGAGATCTCCTCTGCTCCCAACTATCCAACATAAAATTAGAAAAGGGAGAAAAGGTAACTTCATTGCATTCTAGGTTTAAATAGATTTTAATTGGGCTAACAAGTGTAGGAGAAAAGCTCTCCAACCAGGATATGGTAATGAAGGCAAAAGATGCTTTTCCCCCGATCATCCAAGTGGAGTTCAATGGTGGACTCATTCTATATTTCAAAGAATCTAGAGGTAAGTACTCTAGATGAATTTTTTTCCACTATGGAATTGCATGAATCTAGGCTTGAAGGAATAATAGAAGAGCAAAGAATTCAACCTTCAAGAGGAGTAGCATTTTTGGGAAACAAGGGGAAGAAGAAGATAGAGATCCCCTCCTCCTCCGATGATGAAGCATCCTCCTCCTCCTCCATGGATAGCACAGAAGAATCCTATATGGCAAGGAGGGTAAGGCATGCATTAAAAGGTTTTAGATTTAACAAATCAAATGATAGGAGTAGAAGACCAAGGGGGAAGATCATTTGTTACAATTGCCAAGGAGAGGGACACATAAGGGACAATTGTCCCCTCTTGAACAAAAGCAAGGAGGAGAAGAGAAAGAAGGAGAAAAAGAAGAAGAAAAAGGAAGAGGAGAAGAAAACAAAGGAAAAGGGAAAGGCCAAGGCATTCAAAGCAAAGACATGGGATGACCCTTCCTCCTCCTCTTCATCATCATCCGAGGAAGAAAACACATTTGTCACCAACTTAGCATTGATGGCATTTGATGACTTGGATTGCTCCTCCACCGAAAATGAAGAATCAAGCTCAAGTGGAGAGAGCTCAAGTGTAGGGGGAGCCTCCTCTACATCCTCATCCGAAGAAGAAGAAGAGGAAATGGAAACTATGGTAACTAATCTTTCACCTAGTAAAATAGTTTCTATGATTTCTAACTTAACTAGGGATTTATTTAGAGCAAAGAAGAAAAATAAGAGCACGGTAGATCAAATTAAGGATCTAGAAGAAAAATTAGAAAAAGCATGCTTAAATGAAAGTGAAAATATTTCTTCTTGTCATGATGATGCATGCTCACATGAATATATGCCATTTGATGTTAGTGATGCATGCATAGAAGAAAATAGGGCCTTAAGGGAAAAGGTAGATTATTTGACAAAAGCCCTAGAAAAATTCACTATTGGCTCAAACACTTTGAACATGATCATAGGGAGCCAAAGAGCTAGCTTCAACAAAAAAGGCCTAGGTTATAAAGAAAAGAAAAATGAAAAGACCTATAAATGCCTAATTGCTAGAGGACAAGATAAGAAGAAAGTAATTGCTAGGAAATGGAGTCCTAAGGAATTTCTAGTGAACCCCATAGGCAAGAATTTGTATTGGGTTCCAAAATCAATCCTTAAGGGTTAGAAAAACCCTAGGGTAGTCAACCATATGGACTTGACCTATATCATATTTTGGTTGACTTAGGATGGTGGGACAACATTTTTGAAATAGTGTTAGGTGATGATAATGTGCCTATAAATAGATAATAATGCTTAAATCATGATAATTAATGAAATTGCTATGTATATTTGCAATCATGATTTATGACTTTGATATTTGGCACATAATCATGAGAAATAGGGTTTAAATCATGCTTTAGGTGATATTTGCTTATTATCATGATGTAATACCTAATGCATGGTTATAAATTGATGAACACATTTATTTCATAATCATAATGTGAAATTAAGTCACATATGTCTTTATGATCATGTAGATTGTTAGGTTGATACTTAACCTTGATAGAATTGTATGAATATAATGGTTAAGTATATACAAATACCTCTAGGATGCATCTCACACTCACAATAGGCTACCTTTGATTGAAAACTTAGCATGAGTGAGATGTTAGGATGATACAAATGCCCACTAGTGCCTATGGCATTTAGATGGTCATTTAAGGTATCAAAATAGCAATAATATACCAATCATGGGGAAGACTTATGTTTAACTCATGGACATATTGCCCAAAGATCATGGTTGGATGTTTCACATGTTTTCAAAACAATTTCTTACCCTAAAATCTATGTATTCATGTTTTGAAACAATTGGATGCAAAACTAGGTAGTAAACTTGATACTAGAATGATAAAAAACCTAGTGGTTTTTAAAACGTTTGGATTTTTGGCAGAAACAAGAAAATCTAATGATTTTTCATGAAAAACTATTTTTGAGTAATAGATATACTTAAAAGAAATATGTTCTCCAAATTTCGTGATTTTTAGAATTTTTTGGAATTTTTAATGCATTTGTGAAATTCGCCCAGAAAATCAGAATTTCGGATTTCTTTGTGATCATTGTCATTACGATAATGATTGGTGGCCCGAAATCGAACAAGAAAAGGCTGAATTCAGATTTTAAACTAATTTTTGGTACTTTCCTTCTATTAGACTTGATGCCATGAGTTTACAACTTAGTATTAATCTTTTTGATGGTGTCAAAGGGGGAGAAATAATTGTGTTTAAGTAAATTATGATAGGGGGAGAAATATGTATAGGAGTTTCATGGATTAAGGGGGAGTTGCATGTTGCTATATCATGTTTATGTTTACATGCTTTCTTACCTTATAAATTTCTATCAAATATTTTTACCTAACTTAAACGGATTGTCACACATCAAAAAGGGGGAGATTGTTAGGGCAATCTCTTGCCATGATTAGGTTTTGATGTGTGTGGCAAAGGGTTTAAGTTAGTTTGTTATGTTGATTTGATATGTGCGTTTAAGTCGTGCAGGACTTAGTAATTCGCACATGGAGCCATGGCGAGTTTCACATCTCATGACTTAGTCCTTGAGTCGGTGAAGGATAGCTTTGCGGAAGCCGTGCGCTTGGAGCATCCGAGGGACCGCCGGACGAGAAGCTTGGAGTGAAGCCAGAGGAAGTAGACTTCGAGGCAAGAGACGCGAAGGAGCTTTGCAGAGGAATGTGCCTGATGCTACAGAGGGATGTGGCCCCGAACGAAGATAACTTCGAAGGTGAGGGACTCCGAGAGATGAGAGCGAATGTAACCCGGGAAGGGGTAGTAGGTCTTAGGTGAAACTTGGCCAGTTGATGGGATTTCGATTGATCGCCATGTCGAGTCGAACGTAGTTCGACCGTTGTTTCTAGTAGTCGTTACCATATGAGGGTAGTCGACGCCAAGACCATCACCGATCATCGCGCAAAGCGATGAACTAGTAGAAAGGTTTTGGCCACAGAACCGCTCGTAGCCGACTGGGCAGTCGACTACAGAGGCATTAGTCGACTGATGGGTTCCATCAGTCCACTGCCAAGTGTTTCGTTGGACTACAACGGTCGGGATCTGACGTGTTCGGAGGCCGTTGTAGTGGCGAAATGATCGCCAAGGGCGAATGAACCGGTGGCGGCCAACGGGAAGAAAAGCTTCCTCTCTATAAAAAGAGAGGGTGTGGAGCTTTGAGGGGCTAATGCTTATAATCTAAGTGATCTTCCAAGTGCCCCACAAGCTTTAAACTCTTCTTACTTGTTTTTACTTCATTCTTATTGTAAGAAGAGTGATCTTGATTATAAAGGTTACCTCCACCTTGCTTGGTGCTAAGGAGAGACCATTAGTGGATTGGTTTTGGCAGAGTGATTCACCGAGGACGAATCGGGGACTGTGGATTAGCGGTGTAGCCGTGAACCACGTTATACTATCGTGTTAGCGTTTGTTTTATTATTATTTTCTTTTGCTCGTCTTTGTTGTTTTCGTTGCGCTAATCTTTTGTAGACGAGCAAAATTCACCATTCAAGTAAAGAGGGCTATTCACCCCCTTCTAGCCGACCATTCGATCCCCTACAAGTGGTATCAGAGCCAAGGAAAGCTTGTCGAGGATTAACCGCCACAACAAGCATATTCAAAAGATGGCCGGCTCCAATATTCACCCACCGAAATTCAAAGAAGAATTCTCTTGGTGGAAGAAGCGAATGGAGGTATTTTTTGAAACGGATTTTGATATTATGATTACAATGGAATCCGATTTCGTTTGGCCTAGGGATGAAGAAGGGAAGCCAATAGAGAAGTCAAGGTGGACCAAGAGGCAAAGAGAGGAGCACCTTGTAAACTCAAAAGCCAAGCACCATCTATACAATGTGCTTTCTCAACAAGAAATAAATAGAATTGGAGAATGCCTAAGTGCCAAGGAGATGTGGGAGAAGCTAGTAGAGCTTCATGAAGGTACCTCGGAGGCTAAACTTGCAAGAAGAGATCTCCTCTGCTCCCAACTATCCAACATAAAATTAGAAAAGGGAGAAATGATAACTTCATTGCATTCTAGGTTTAAATAGATTTTAATTGGGCTAACAAGTGTAGGAGAAAAGCTCTCCAACCGGGATATGGTAATGAAGGCCAAAGATGCTTTTCCCCGATCATCCAAGTGGAGTTCAATGGTGGACTCATTCTATATTTCAAAGAATCTAGAAGTAAGTACTCTAGATGAATTTTTCTCCACTATGGAATTGCATGAATCTAGGCTTGAAGGAATAATAGAAGAGCAAAGAATTCAACCTTCAAGAGGAGTAGCATTTTTGGGAAACAAGGGGAAGAAAAAGATAGAGATCCCCTCCTCCTCCGATGATGAAGCATCCTCCTCCTCCTCCATGGATAGCACGGAAGAAGCCTATATGGCAAGGAGGGTAAGGCGTGCATTAAAAGGTTTTAGATTTAACAAATCAAATGATAGGAGTAGAAGACCAAGGGGGAAGATCATTTGTTACAATTGCCAAGGAGAATGACACATACGGGACAATTGTCCCCTCTTGAACAAAAGCAAGGAGGAGAAGAGAAAGAAGGAAAAAAAGAAGAAGAAAAAAGGGAGCAAGAAGAAAAATGAAGAGGAGAAGAAAACAAAGGAAAAGGGAAAAGCCAAGGCATTCAAAGCAAAGACATGGGATGACCCTTCCTTCTCCTCTTCATCATCATCCGAGGAAGAAAACGCATTTGTCACCAACTTAGCATTGATGGCATTTGATGACTTGGATTGCTCCTCCACCGAAAATGAAGAATCAAGCTCAAGTGTAGGGGGAGCCTCCTCTACATCCTCATCCGAAGAAGAAGAAGAGGAAATGGAAACTATGGTAACTAATCTTTCACCTAGTAAAATAGTTTCTATGATTTCTAGCTTAACTAGGGATTTATTTAGAGCAAAGAAGAAAAATAAGAGCATGGTAGATCAAATTAAGGATCTAGAAGAAAAATTAGAAAAAGCATGCTTAAATGAAAGTGAAAATATTTCTTCTTGTCATGATGATGCATGCTCACATGAATATATGCCATTTGATGTTAGTGATGCATGCATAGAAGAAAATAGGGCCTTAAGGGAAAAGGTAGATTATTTAACAAAAGCCCTAGAAAAATTCACTATTGGCTCAAACACTTTGAACATGATCATAGGGAGCCAAAGAGCTAGCTTCAACAAAAAAGGCCTAGGTTATAAAGAAAAGAAAAATGAAAAGACCTATAAATGCCTAATTGCTAGAGGACAAGATAAGAAGAAAGTAATTGCTAGGAAATGGATTCCTAAGGAATTTCTAGTGAACCCCATAGGCAAGAATTTGTATTGGGTTCCAAAATCCATCCTTAAGGGTTAGAAAAACCCTAGGGTAGTCAACCATATGGACTTGACCTATATCATATTTTGGTTGACTTAGGATGGCGGGACAACATTTTTGAAATAGTGTTAGTTGATGATAATGTGCCTATAAATAGATAATAATGCTTAAATCATGATAATTAATGAAATTGCTATGTATATTTGCAATCATGTTTTATGACTTTGATATTTGGCACATAATCATGAGAAATAGGGTTTAAATCATGCTTTAGGTGATATTTGCTTATTATCATGATGTAATACCTAATGCATGGTTATAAATTGATGAACACATTTGTTTCATGATCATAATGTGAAATTAAGTCATATATGTCTTTATGATCATGTAGATTGTTAGGTTGATACTTAACCTTGATAGAATTGTATGAATATAATGGTTAAGTATATACAAATACCTCTAGGATGCATCTCACACTCACAATAGGCTACCTTTGATTGAAAACTTAGCATGAGTGATTTGTTAGGATGA
Organism: Wurfbainia villosa; assembly: GCA_025175895.1. Classification (NCBI taxonomy): domain Eukaryota; kingdom Viridiplantae; phylum Streptophyta; class Magnoliopsida; order Zingiberales; family Zingiberaceae; genus Wurfbainia; species Wurfbainia villosa. The sequence goes on along the minus strand of CM046008.1, from coordinate 18,796,213 downwards.
TACAAATGCCCACTAGTGCCTATGGCATTTAGATGGTCATTTAAGGTATCAAAATAGCAATAATAGACCAATCATGGGGAAGACTTATGTTTAATTCATAGATATATTGCCCAAAGATCATGGTTGGATATTTCACATGTTTTCAAAACAATTTCTTACCCTAAAATCTATGTATTCATGTTTTGAAACAATTGGATGCAAAACTAGGTAGTAAACTTGATACTAGAATGATAAAAAACCTAGTGATTTTTAAAACGTTTGGATTTTTGGCAAAAACAAGAAAATCTAATGATTTTTCATGAAAAACTATTTTTCAGTAATAGATATTCTTAAAAGAAATATGTTCTCCAAATTTCATGATTTTTTGAATTTTTTGGAATTTTTTCGAATTTTGATTTTGTCAATGACCGCCATTCGATAATAATGATCGGTGGCCTCGAAAATCGTAATAAAGAAAGGTCAAATTCAGATTTTAAACTAATTTTTGGTACTTTCCTTCTATTAGACTTGATGCCATGAGTTTACAACTTAGTATTAATCTTTTTGATGGTGTCAAAGGGGGAGAAATAATTGTGTTTAAGTAAATTATGATAGGGGGAGAAATATGTATAGGAGTTTCATGGATTAAGGGGGAGTTGCATGTTGCTATATCATGTTTATGTTTACATGCTTTCTTACCTTATAAATTTCTATCAAATGTTTTTACCTAACTTAAACGGATTGCCACACATCAAAAAGGGGGAGATTGTTAGGGCAATCTCTTACTGTGATATCGTTTTGATGTGTGTGGCAAAGGGTTTAAGTTAGGTTGTTAGAGTGATTTGATATGTGCGTTGGAGTCTTGCAGGACTTAGTAATTCGCTATGGAGCCTAGGCGAGTTTCACATCTCATGACTCGGTCCTTGAGTCGGTGAAGGATAGCTTTGCGGAAGTCGTGCGCTTGGAGCATCCGAGGGACCGCCGGACGAGGAGCTTGGAGTGAAGTCGGAGGAAGTAGACTTCGAGGCAAGAGACGCGAAGGAGCATTGCAGAGCCTTGCGCCTGATGCTGCCGAGGGACGTGGCCGCGAACGAAGATAACTTCGAAGGCGAGGGACTCCAAGAGATGAGAGCGAATGTAACCCGGGAAGGGGTAATAGCTCTTAGGTGAAACTTGGCCATTTGGCTAAGTGTCGGATGGGATTTCCCGACACCAGTTGACTGCCATGAAACGACAGTCGACTGCTCTGAGTCGAACGTAGTTTGACTGGTATTCGACTGGTTGTTTTGGGGCTAGTAGTCGACTACCATATGAGGGCAGTCGACTGCCAAGACCATCAGTCGACTGCTGAAGGCAGTAGTGAACTAGTAGAAAGGTTTTGGCCACAGAACCGTTCGTAGCCGACTGGGTAGTCGACTACGGAGGCAGCAGTCGACTGATGGGTTCCATCAGTCGACTGCCAAGTGTTTCATTGGACTACAACGGTCGGGATCTGACATGTTCGGAGGTCGTTGTAGTGGCAGCAGTCGACTGTCATGGGCAGCAGTTGACTGGTGGCGGCCAACAAGAAGAAAAGCTTCCTCTCTATAAAAAGAGAGGGTGTGGAGCTTTGAGGGGCTAATGCTTATGCTCTAAGTGATCTTCCAAGTGCTCCACAAGCTTTAAACTCTTCTTACTTGTTTTTACTTCATTCTTATTGTAAGAAGAGTGATCTTGATTGTAAAGGTTACCTCTGTTGGGTTTCCGGCACCGCGGCGTGTGTGTGTTCGATCATGTTTCGTAAACATGAGCACAGCGGAAGCAATAAAATTAATAAATACTCCTATTTATTACAACACACACAACACACGCATGCTATTACAACAAGTGTAGACATAACCGTAAATTAAAATTGCGATAAAAGGAAATTAAACTACGTTATACCTTCCGTATGACGTGTAGCGGGAACGGCATCAACCGGAACGATCCTCGTAAGAATCGTCTCTATCCGTATCCACGCCGAGCTCCTCGGGATGACTTCGCTAAGTCACGAGCTTCATCTTCGTACGGGTTACTAGCCTCGTGTTGAAGACGACGTGATCGAGAGATGATCACGATCCGAATCCAAATTCGGATCCAAAACGAGTTCTCAAAACTCGCTTCTCCGGAGAGGTATTCGTCAACCGTTTGACGAATCCTTCGTCCTCCACCTCAGAGGATTACCGGAGATCAAATCCCCGGTATGTTAGCCGCTGTCGGAGCACTAACCGTCGTCCAAACGACGCTCCGACGAGAGGAGAAGAAGCTGTCCAGAAAACTGGACAGCTTGGTGGAGGAGATAGGCATGGGCAGCAGTTGACTGGTGGCGGCCAACAAGAAGAAAAGCTTCCTCTCTATAAAAAGAGAGGGTGTGGAGCTTTGAGGGGCTAATGCTTATGCTCTAAGTGATCTTCCAAGTGCTCCACAAGCTTTAAACTCTTCTTACTTGTTTTTACTTCATTCTTATTGTAAGAAGAGTGATCTTGATTGTAAAGGTTACCTCCACCTAGCTTGGTGCAAAGGAGAGACCATTAGTGGATTGGTTTTGGCGGAGTGATTCACCGAGGACGAATCAGGGACCGTGGATTAGCAGCGTAGCTGTGAACCACGTTATACTATCGTGTTAGCATTTGTTTTATTGTTATTTCCTTTTTATTGTCTTTGTTGTTTCCGTTGCGCTAATCTTTTGTAGATGAGCAAAATCCACCATTCAAGTAAAGAGGGCTATTCACCCCCCTCTAGCCGAACGTTCGATCCCCTACAAATGGTATCAGAGCCAAGGAAAGCTTGTCGAGGACTAACCGCCACAACAAGCATATTCAAAAGATGGCCGACTCCAATATTCACCCACTGAAATTCAAAGGAGAATTCGCTTGATGGAAGAAGCGAATGGAGGTATTTTTCGAAACGGATTTTGATATTATGATTACAATGGAATCCGATTTCATTTTGCCTAGGGATGAAGAAGGGAAGCCAATTGAGAAGTCAAGGTTGACCAAGAGGCAAAGAGAGGAGCACCTTGCAAACTCAAAAGCCAAGCACCATCTATACAATGTGCTTCCTCAACAAGAAATAAATAGAATTGGAGAATGCCTAAGTGCCAAGGAGATGTGGGAGAAGCTAGTAGAGCTTCATGAAGGTACCTCGGAGGCTAAACTTTCAAGAAGAGATCTCCTCTGCTCCCAACTATCCAACATAAAATTAAAAAAGGGAGAAAAGGTAACTTCATTGCATTTTAGGTTTAAATAGATTTTAATTGGGCTAACAAGTGTAGGAGAAAAGCTCTCCAACCGGGATATGGTAATGAAGGCCAAAGATGTTTTTCCCCGATCATCCAAGTGGAGTTCAATGGTGGACTCATTCTATATTTCAAAGAATCTAGAGGTAAGTACTCTAGATGAATTTTTTTCCACTATGGAATTGCATGAATCTAGGCTTGAAGGAATAATAGAAGAGCAAAGAATTCAACCTTCAAGAGGAGTAGCACTTTTGGCAAACAAGGGGAAGAAGAAGATAGAGATCCCCTCCTCCTCCGATGATGAAGCATCCTCCTCCTCCTCCATGGATAGCACGGAAGAAGCCTATATGGCAAGGAGGGTAAGGCGTGCATTAAAAGGTTTTAGATTTAACAAATCAAATGATAGGAGTAGAAGACCAAGGGGGAAGATCATTTGTTACAATTGCCAAGGAGAGGGACACATAAGGGACAATTGTCCCCTCTTGAACAAAAGCAAGGAGGAGAAGAGAAAGAAGGAAAAAAAGAAGAAGAAAAAGGGGAGCAAGAAGAAAAAGGAAGAGGAGAAGAAAACAAAGGAAAAGGGAAAGGCCAAGGCATTCAAAGCAAAGACATGGGATGACCCTTCCTCCTCCTCTTCTTCATCATCCGAGGAAGAAAATGCATTTGTCACCAACTTAGCATTGATGGCATTTGATGACTTGGATTTCTCCTCCACCGAAAATGAAGAATCAAGCTCAAGTGGGGAGAGCTCAAGTGTAGGGGGAGCCTCCTCTACATCCTCATCTGAAGAAGAAGAAGAGGACATGGAAACTATGGTAACTAATCTTTCACCTAGTAAAATAGTTTCTATGATTTCTAGCTTAACTAGGGATTTATTTAGAGCAAAGAAGAAAAATAAGAGCATGGTAGATCAAATTAAGGATCTAGAAGAAAAATTAGAAAAAGCATGCTTACATGAAAGTGAAAATATTTCTTCTTGTCATGATGATGCATGCTCACATGAATATATGTCATTTGATGTTAGTGATGCATGCATAGAAGAAAATAGGGCCTTAAGGGAAAAGGTAGATTATTTGACAAAAGCCCTAGAAAAATTCACTATTGGCTCAAACACTTTGAACATGATCATAGAGAGCCAAAGAGCTAGCTTCAACAAAAAAGGCCTAGGTTATAAAGAAAAGAAAAATGAAAAGACCTATAAATGCCTAATTGCTAGAGGACAAGATAAGAAGAAAGTAATTGCTAGGAAATCGATTCCTAAGGAATTTCTAGTGAACACCATAGGCAAGAATTTGTATTGGTTTCCAAAGTCCATCCTTATGGGTTTGAAAAACCCTAGGGTAGTCAACCATATGGACTTGACCTATATCATATTTTGGTTGACTTAGGATGGCGGGACAATATTTTTGAAATAATGTTAGGTGATGATAATGTGCCTATAAATAGATAATAATGCTTAAATCATGATAATTAATGAAATTGCTATGTATATTTGCAATCATGATTTATGACTTTGATATTTGGCACATAATCATGAGAAATAGGGTTTAAATCATTCTTTAGGTGATATTTGCTTATTATCATGATGTAATACCTAATGCATGGTTATAAATTGATGAACACATTTGTTTCATGATCATAATGTGAAATTAAGTCATATATGTCTTTATGATCATGTAGATTGTTAGGTTGATACTTAACCATGATAGAATTGTATGAATATAATGGTTAAGTATATACAAATACCTCTAGGATGCATCTCACACTCACAATAGGCTACCTTTGATTGAAAACTTAGCATGAGTGAGATGTTAGGATGATACAAATGCCCACTAGTGCCTATGGCATTTAGATGGTCATTTAAGGTATCAAAATAGCAATAATAGACCAATCATGGGGAAGACTTATGTTTAATTCATAGACATATTGCCCAAAGATCATGGTTGGATATTTCACATGTTTTCAAAACAATTTCTTACCCTAAAATCTATGTATTCATGTTTTGAAACAATTGGATGCAAAACTAGGTAGTAAACTTGATACTAGAATGATCAAAAACCTAGTGGTTTTTAAAACGTTTGGATTTTTGGCAAAAACAAGAAAATCTAATGATTTTTCATGAAAAACTATTTTTCAGTAATAGATATACTTAAAATAAATATGTTCTCCAAATTTCATAATTTTTCGAATTTTTTGGAATTTTTAATGCATTTGAAAAAATCGAATTTGGTTTCTTTGTGCATCGCCATTACGATATGATTGATTGGTTCGAGAATCAGAATAGTAAAGGCTGAATTCAGATTTTAAACTAATTTTTGGTACTTTCCTTCTATTAGACTTGATGCCATGAGTTTACAACTTAGTATTAATCTTTTTGATGGTGTCAAAGGGGGAGAAATAATTGTGTTTAAGTAAATTATGATAGGGGGAGAAATATTTATAAGAGTTTCATGGATTAAGGGGGAGTTGCATGTTGCTATATCATGTTTATGTTTACATGCTTTCTTACCTTATAAATTTCTATCAAATGTTTTTACCTAACTTAAACAGATTGTCACACATCAAAAAGGGGGAAATTGTTAGGGCAATCTCTTACCGTGATATGGTTTTGATGTGTGTTGCAAAGGGTTTAAGTTAGGTTGTTAGTGTGATTTGATATGTGCGTTGGAGTCTTGCAGGACTTAGTAATTCACACATGGAGCCTAGGTGAGTTTCACATCTCATGATTCGGTCCTTGAGTCAGTGAAGGATAGCTTTGCGGAAGCCGTGCGCTTGGAGCATCCGAGGGACCGCCGGACGAGGAGCTTGGAGTGAAGCCGGAGGAAGTAGACTTCGAGGCAATAGACGCGAAGGAGCATTGTAGAGCTGTACGCCTGATGCTTCCGAGGGACGTGGCCGCGGACGAAGATAACTTCGAAGGAGAGGGACTCCGAGAGATAAGAGCAAATGTAACCCGGGAAGGGGTAGTAGCTCTTAGGTGAAACTTGGCCATTTGGCTAAGTATCAGATGGAATTTCTCGACACCCCGATCGCCATGAAACAATGATCGCTTCCGAGTCGATCGTAGTTCGACCGGGTATTCGATCGTTGTTTTAGCCAGCATCATGATCGCCATATGAGGCAATGATCGCTAAGACCATCGACCGATCGCCAAGGCGCAGTGACCAACCGTAGAAAGGGTTTGGCCACGCGCTCATAGCCGATCGGGCCGACTCGAGATGATCGATGGGTTCCATCAGTCGACTGCCAAGTGTTCCGTTGGACTACAACGGTCGGGATCCGACATGTTCGGAGGCCGTTGTAGTGGCAGTAGTCGACTGGTGGTTGCCAACGGGAAGAAAAGCTTCCTCTCTATAAAAAGAGAGGGTGTGGAGCTTTTGAGGGGCTAATGCTTATGCTCTAAGTGATCTTCCAAGTGCCCCACAAGCTTTAAACTCTTCTTACTTGTTTTTACTTCATTCTTATTGTAAGAAGAGTGATCTTGATTGTAAAGGTTACCTCCACCTAGCTTGGTGCAAAGGAGAGGCCATTGGTGGATTTGTTTTGGCGGAGTGATTCACCGAGGACGAATCGAGGACCGTGGATTAGCGGCGTAGCCGTGAACCACGTTATACTATCGTGTTAGCGTTTGTTTTATTGTTATTTCCTTTTTCTTGTCTTTGTTGTTTCCGTTGCGCTAATCTTTTGTAGACGAGCAAAATCCACCATTCAAGTAAAGAGGGCTATTCAATTCTCTAGCCGCTCGATCCCCTACATATTCTTAATTTCATTCGCCAGAAGATAAACAATCATGTTTATCTCATACAAAATACTGGCAATCACCAATCAAGAGCAATACGTAAGATCAATTCTGGGCAAGAATTGATAAAGAGTATCATGCATATCCGAATTTTGTGCATTGTAGCCGACGACCAAGATCTTTGCAAAAAAGAATGCTTCTTATGCTTAGTGCAGTATCCAAAATGAAAGGTTGCATACGACAAATCTAGCATATGAATCCTAGCGGAGCATCTGAACAAGATATTGTAAGTTACTATACTCATATTTATTTTAGGCTATCTAAATTTTATAATCAAAGTTTGAGTTCATTAATAGCATTGTCTTCATAATTGATGTTCAATTGTTTTGTTGTAGTTAACTCGTGCTAGAGTGTTATTAGCAGAAGATCCGAAATACACAAAGGGTTTCAAATTTGACCATGTCTGGAATATTCTCAAAGATATTAAAAAATTTAGCACTGATAACATGAATACTACAGGCATGAAATTGCGACAATATAATGCTAATGCTAGTTCATCTGAACAACAATTCTCAGAGGAAGAATTTTGTATACCTTCATCTCCATGTGTGTATGCTTTTGATCTAAATATCAATAATTTAAATAGTGGTGGTACTTCTAGTAAACGACCTCCTCGGGGTGAAGAAAACAAAAATGAAGAAAAAAAATGATGAACAAATTGCAAAGGTAATTAAAATTAATTCTCAACTTGTTGAGGCAATGAATGCAAGTACTACTACTGCTACAAAAATGACAGATGCTATGATTTACAAGGAAGAAACAAAAATTTTGTTAAAAAATTTGAACTCGATCTCTGACTCGATGATGCGTGAATATTTTCGGAATGAACAAATTAAAATTATGCAAAAGAGAATGTAAGCCCAAGAATCTCATCCAGTTGCACATCAAGGAGAAGGATCTCAATCATCTCCAATACAGGGAGAAGGATCACAACTCAATCAATATCAAGGTGAAGATTTAGAATCTCAGAATCTTGTGAATGTTTTTGGTCAATTTCGCAATTATTTTAGTGGAATGGGGAGTGATTTTCCCAATATTAGTATTATAATATTATTGAAGTAATTTTAAGTTTGTGTGCTTTATTAGTATAGTTTGTATTTGTATTTGTTTGTTAGATTTAGTGTTACTCATGTTTTTAAGTTTTTATTAGTAATATTTTAATTTAGTGTTACTCGTGTTTGTATTTGTAGGTGATGTAATTTATATTTATGAATGTCAAAATGTTTAATATTTTATTATTTTTTATGAAATTAATGGTATAATTTATAAATATAATTATAATTAAAATATATTAAATAAATTAAAATTTTACAAATATATATAATAAAATTAAAATATACTATTAAATACATTTAATTTAAATTTATAATAAATAATTAATATTACTATAAATAATGAGGATAAAAAAATAATTACAGATTAATTTTTATTTATGATATTTAATAATATAATATTTAATAATATTTATTATATTTAAGTTTACTAATTATATAATATAAAAAAATTCTAGCACCAAATATGGTGATATGAATAGTGTCACACCAAAAATGGTGTGGCACTATTCATGCACCATATTTAGTGTAAGGAAATGGTGTATGGGTTGGAGGAATTTGGTGTTGTTTTAACACCAAATTTGATGTTTTGGTGTATGAGTTGGAGATGCCCTAACTCTCCTTCTCCTTTTCCCTAGAATCATCCGTAGGCTTAGGAGGTCACTCTTCGAGGAGTATATATTTGTATTCCTCAGCCGTCAAGATAATGTCAAGATTCCTCTTCCAATCAACATAGTTGGGTCCAATAAGTTTATTTTCTTTCAGTATCACAGCAAGCAGGTTGAAAGTCATTTTTAAAAAACCTAAGAATCATATAGATCAAAACATTAGATTTCAAAAAATTATTGATTCCTCAAACAATAAAATTTTAAAATCAACCAACACCTTAAAACACCGAGAATATCATATGCCACGATAGTGTGGACGTATACGAATTCTACATTTGTAAGAGGAGGTTTTACCCATTAATTTTATTATCTTGTCAACCTAACTTTTTGACAAATAAAATTAATAGTTGGTTCCTCTTCGGCCCTATAAATAAAAGCAATGACTCCGATGGGGAGGATACTTATATTTGTATCTAAGTGTTCACCATTACTCGCTACCAAGGTAATTATCTCGGGTTATGTGCCTTCCGATGGGGGAGTACACATGCTCCTTAATAATTTCCTATAACCATATTCAACCTTGTGATCCACAAACAAACTCATCTGATGGGAAGGAAGGCACTTAGAGCCGACGCGCAAGTTTGTTTGCTTCACATGTTAAATTGTAATGGAGGTCGTGAGAGTTTATAAAAATATCCCTCTCCCACTTAGTAATTTAAAATTGAGGAATTTTCTAGCCTACGACATGCATATCAAACAATAAGCAATAAATATGAAAAAAAATATTTTTCAACTATTATGGCTTTTGTCTTCAATATGCCTCCCGTCGTATCGTCATCTCGTCCACTCCTCCCTACGCTATGTACAAGCCATCCGGAGATCCGAGACGAAAAAAAAATTATTTTAATTTACATCCATCGATCCTATACTCCACGAGAGAGTGTACATGAAATCTAGATCGAAAGTAAACTAAAAAAATAAGAGTGGCTAAACAATGCTGTATCTAATTACAAAAATTAAATACTAGCCTCGTCAACCCCGAGGATTCAACAAAATATACAATTACACACATACAATCACATACACACATATGGCCATAATAGTTGGATCCTATGCCTGCAACCAAAAAGTTAACCTATGCACATCCTACTATTATTCGACACGTATAATATATGAAAAGTGCATAAAAGTAACCGAATCCTAAACACACAAAACTGGAAACCGTGGCTCTGATACCACTTGAAGGTTTTGTTTCGGAACCGAAGCTTTGATACCACATGAAGGTTGGAAACTTCGCTTCCCACTTCAACTTAGTCGTTTGTTCATGGCGATCCCATCGACGTCCCCGGATAAAAAAAATTAATCCTAGACAAAAGGGATTACCCAAGCAACCGTTTCATCGTCGTGCTATTCGATTAGAGTGGTCACTTGAACAAACTTATTGTTTAAGCAACTTACCTCTATTCTTCGAATAGTCGCGGAATAGACGATGTACGAATCGCCGATTTTTGTGTTTGTATTCGGGGTCCAAGTAAATTAGCCACATAACAAAGTAAACAACCACATACAAAATACAAAAGAACACTAATAAAAATAAACAAGATTATACCTCTTGTTATACCTTTTGATCTTCTATTGTATGCCCTTCCTCCTTTTGGACGTCGTGTGGGCGACGATCTTCTAAAAGTCGAAGCCTCCTAGATCACCAATCTTCCTTCCTTGCTCGCTCCGAACAAGAGGAAGTATAGAAAAGAAACTCTTCTCTTATCTAGGACAAACCATCAAGCTCCAAGCTTGATGCTTGCTGCCGGCCCAAAGAGAGGTGTAAGGAGTGTGGGCGCCGGCCAAGAGCTCCAAGGAACAACCCTAGCCCTTGTTTCCACCAGCCAAGAAGAAGAAGAGGAATAAGTTGAGCGCCGGCCAAGGTAGAGAAGAGAAAGATGGGTGCCGGCAACACCTTAGGAAGAAGAAAGGAAGCTCTCCAATTGTTGCCGCCCAAGCCACCTCCCAAACCCTAGCCGCCCAACCAAAACCCTAATCTTCCTAGGGTTTCTTGCCGCCCAAGCTAAGGGAAGCAAAACCCTAATCTCCTCTAAGATATCTTGCCACCCACCTTAAGCCTCCTTTTATAGAGTTAGGCTTAAGTCTTGTTTTAATCTCAACTGTCATATCTAGGGATTTAATCTCAACCGTTAGATCTAGAGATTTAATCTCAACCGTCGGATATAGAGATTTAATCTCCACCGTCGGATCTAGAGTTCCATTTTCCACCATTGGATCTAGGCTCCATGAGGGTTTATTAGGATACAATAGGGACCATGAGAAGGAGTTGGATCTTGGTCACCCAATGGATCAAGCCCACATAAAGTCCAATCCATTAATGATAATCCATTCCACTAGAGGATTATCATTGATCTACCTCACCAACCCCCATAAGTTAATATGGGCTCCATATATTATTTGTACATATATCTCCACGTGTTTAAGATCTCGAATGTCTGTCGATTAATTAAATTACTGACAATTAATTAATCGACATCTAACTCCATGAGTAGTACCATTCAACCTTATCATCATGCCGGACCAAGTCCACCTGCAGGGTTTACATGATGATGTTAGTGAAAGCCCTAGAGCCAATCATGTGATGATTCTTGTATGGACTTTATTGTATCATATTCCTATTTATAAAGGCATGGTTATTATATTTACTTGTATTGGTGCTAAATAAACTATGTATAATAATGTCCTTGAGTAGAAGGTTCTTATCTATATGAATCGATTGGTTGAATCGATAATGAGAGTATATAGAGAACACTACTCTTAATCATTCCTAGTCAAGTATTAACATTCAGGGACAATGTTAATGCGTAGAGACTAGCATGTATGTCAACTCGATGACTTGATCTCACAAGTCATGGATATGAGATATCAAGTTGACACATGGGTATGCATTGAAGAATGTATACTGAATGACCCACCATGAGAAAGTATCATGGATCATTATATGAGTGTCATATACTTTCTCATGTGACTATTAGTATGACTATTAGTTCTTGGACCTGAAGTCACCATGGTTCCCTACATAAGGAGTTGCATACTTTGACTTCGTCAAATGTCACCCGTAAATGGGTGGACTATAAAGACGATTACTGGGTATGTAACAAATTATGCGAAGGGATGTGAGTGATGTAGATGGGACCTATCCCTCCTATATGACGGGAGAGACATCGTTATTCTTGATAGAGTGAGACCACGAAGTGCATGGCCATGCCCAAATGAGTCAATATGAGATATTGAGCTGATTTGATTAGAGTGAGTCTACTTGGAGTTCAAGATATAGATTGTACCGAGGATGACACGCTCTATGCCTCAATTGGTCAATCTAGATGTCAAGGATAGAAGGACATTGTCACATATTGTGAGAGTCACAATTAGTAGTCACAAAGGTGATGTTGGAGCTCAACATTCTTGTAACTTGGGTAGCAATGATGTGTTGCTAGATACCACTCATTGCTTATGTTCCTAAATCGGTTTAGGGACATTGCCAACGTTACAAGAACCTATAGGGTTACACACAAAGGGCAAATAGATGGAGATTAGGTTCATATGATGAACCATGAGGATTAGGTTCATGGGATGAACCAAATTGGATTAAGAGTAATCCAAATTAGACTAATTGAGTTAGACTCAAGTTGATTCAAGTGTTGAATGAGTCTAATTTAGATTTGATTCATTGAGTCAATTTAAATTAATGAATAGAGATTCATTAAATCAAATTGACTTGAGTCAAGTGATTCGATTAGATTAACCATGGGAGATAAGAGGTCAAGTTTGACTTGACTTGAGAGGGAAGATGAATGGTCAATTTTGACTTGACCAATTGCCATGTCATGATGACTTGGCATGGGGGCCCGCCAATGATAATGTTCCACATCATCATAGACTTATCATGTGGTGCCACCTCATGAGGGAGATCAAGAGCCATTGGCTCTTGGAATTACATGCACGCATGTAACCCCCCCATCCAAGAGTGGCTAACCACTTTAGCATTAGTGTGAAGTTATTTGGATTAACTTCATCTTCTTCCTTGATCTCCTCTCAAGTTTTCTCTCCCAATCCTCTATCTTGGCCGAACCATCCAAGGGGTGCTATCACACTCTAGGTTGTGTTTTCTACACCATTTGTCCGTGTGGATACCAATAGAGGAGTGTACACTTGATACTCTTGAGTTCCGACAAAGCTTTTGGACGAGCGGGATAAGCGAAGGGCATTGCTACGAGGGTAACGCTCTATCTTATATATCTAAGGTAGATCTAGGATATTTAAACACATACATGTTTTATTTTATATATCTTCGCACGGATCCGTGGCCAGGCTTCCGAGGTTTCCGCAACGCAAAAAGCTATTTTTGCGGCTCGGTTAGACCCAACAGTGGTATCAGAGCCACGTGCGAAGAATGTATGCGTTTCATATTTATAGTTTTTGTATTAAATATAAAAATTACATATTTTTAAGTTTCTATAAATTTCCTATTTTTATATAATTTTTGGGTATTTTTCTCATAGAGTCGAAGCAATAAGTGTTGGGACACTTGTAGGCTTCAATCGCCGAGAAAAACTCTCCAAAATGGCGAGTTCTCGCTTTAGATTTTTGGGATAGCGACTTTTGTCGCTGTAAGATCTAGTAGGGACACTCGCAAAGTTTATTTTTGCCAGTAGGGGCGCTGCCCCTATCCCCGAAAGGGGCCTTGTCCCGCGATTGCGCTCGGAAACCATTTAGTAGGACCGTTACGGAGAGGTGACTCATAAAATTGAAAAAAAAAGAAAAAATTATAGAAATTTTCTGTAAAATACATAATTTATTATTATGTATAATTCTGTGATGGTCATGGCCCAAGAACCCCAATATGATTGGATGTTAATATGTTGTAATTCATAATACGGCCTGCGTGCTATTTTTATGATTGTGCTTGTTGTATAGGGTATGCGACCTGTGCGTCGTGCCTCTTCTTTTAAAATTCTAGTTGTAAATAGTTTTAGACTCGAATGTAACTTAAGTTTCATTAAGTTTCAGTTTTGTAATGTACAAAATGGAGCGGTGGAAGGTCCACTTGTAGACGGAGTTACGAGAAGGGTGCCGACGACATATGGCGGTCAAAGGAGGTGCTTGGAGAAGCCGCTAACCCTAGGTTGACCGTCCGTTCTTCTCATTGGCTTGAGAAGATCGTAGTAGGATCATGACCACATCACAATTATATATATATATATATATATATATATATATATATATATATATATATATATATATATATATATATATATATATATATATATATATATATATATATATATATATATATATATTTGTTTTTGCATGTATGTATGTGATGCATGCTAGTAGAATAATGCTTGTATGTATATGATGCATGCTAGGATATTTTTCTTGTATGTATATGATGCATGCTAGAATAATGCTTGTATGTATGTGATGCATGCTAGTATAGGATAATAAAGGCCTCAATGCATATATGATACACATTACGATTAGATTAGATCTTAATCGAATCAACTCGAAAAAATGCCTACCAAGTCCTTGATACCCATCACTACCTCGATCATTTGTAGTTGTTGAATCTGCCAAAGCAGAGCAACGCATATTATCTTGGTAGGGTGCGGAGGGACAATCTTGGTCCCGTCTACCACGGCTTGGGTTAGAGTAAGCTCAATTAGATTGAGTAAAACTAGTTAACTCAATTAGATCGAGTAAAACTATAGGCATATTCCAACCGTTGGAAAGATAGGATAAGATCGCATTTACACTAAATCTTGGGCGATTTAGCCAAAGCTAACTCAAGGTCTTTTGTAAATGTGGGTCTTGATCCTATAAACAAGAGTTGCATAGAGATGTAATCGGTAATGTGTTACCCACCGATCATACTAAGTCTTGGGCGATTTAGCCAAAGCTAACTCAAAGCTTAGTATGATGTGACTCATGTCCCACAGGAATTATAGCTAGTTTGTATGAATCTAGTAATGTGGTTTGACCACATCCATATCTCGATTCTATAAAATTCCTATAATTCAGTGGGAGCATCATTTGATTAAAAGCCTAATTAAATGATAAAAGGAATATGATATTAATTCTCTGCATTGTATGTTGTAGATTACTATGTCGACAAACACGAACACTCTCTCTCTGCGTTCTGTCCTTGAGAAGGACAAGCTCAATGAAGCAAATTTCCTAGACTGGTACAGGAACCTGAGAATTGTTCTCACCCAAGAAAGAAAATTGTACGTCCTGGAGCAGCCCATTCCAGAGGCACCTCCTGCCACTGCCTCGCGAGCTGACAAAGATGCTTACAAGAAGCATCAAGATGATGCATTAGATGTGTCATGTCTAATGCTCGCGACCATGAACTCTGAGCTTCAGAAGCAACACAAGTTCATGAATGCTTATGATATGGTTGAACATCTTCGTCAACTATATCAAGGACAAGCAAGGAACGAAAGATATGAAGTCTTTAAGGCATTGTTTGGGTCCAAAATGCAAGATGGGACTCCCGTAGGTCCATATGTACTCAAGATGATTGAGTACGTAGAAAACCTACAGAGATTGATATTTCCCCTTGGCCAAGAGTTGGCCACTGACTTGATTTTGCAGTCTTTGCCACAAAGCTACAATCAATTTGTCATGAATTACAACATGAATGAAATCGATAAGCCACTGCCTGAGATGCTCAACATGTTGAGAACTGCTGAGCTCAACCTTAAGAAGGGAAAATCTAACTCCATTTTGATGGTGCAAAAGAAGAAAGGCAAGGGCAAGCCTAAAGGTACGGGAAAGTCCCAAGCCAAGGGCAAATGCAAGGAACTGAAACCCAAAGGAGGGGTTGCCAAGGAAGGGGCTTGCTTCCACTGCAAGGAAGCTGGACACTGGAAGCATAACTGCAAAGCATACCTAAAAGATCTTAAGAAGAAGAGAAATGAGACTTCTACTTCAGGTATAAATGTTATAGAAGTCAATCTATCTATTTTTTCATCATGGGTATTAGATACCGGATGTGCATCTCACATTTGTACCAATGTGCAGGCACTGAGAAATAGCAGGGCATTGACAAAGGGCGAGGTGGACCTACGAGTAGGCAATGAAGCAAGAGTTGCTGTTGTTGCTGTAGGAACTTATGATCTATCTCGGCCCTCTGGGCTTGTACTAGAATTAGATGAATGTTGTTATGTGCCTGCTTTAAATAAGAACATAATTTTGATTTCTTGTTTGGACAAGAAAGGATTTACATTTATAATAAAGAACAAATGTTGTTCAGTTTATTTAAATGATATGTTCTATTATAGTGCACCTCTAATGAATGGACTCTACTTTCTAGACTTAGAGAGCCCTATCTATAATATAAGTACCAAAAGGTTTAAGTCAAATGAGTTGAACCAAACCTATCTCTGGCATTGTCGCTTAGGTCACATAAATGAGAGTCGCTTATCTCAGCTCCATAAGGATGGGCTACTAGACTCATTTGATTTAGAATCATATGAGACATGTGAGTCTTGCCTTTTAGGCAAGATGACCAAGACTCCCTTTAGTGGACACAGCGAAAGAGCAACAGATTTGTTAGGACTTATACATAGTGATGTATATGACCCTTTCAATGTTGCTGCTAGAGGTGGTTACAGGTACTTCATTACATTTACTGATGACTTCAGTAGATATGGTTATGTGTATCTCATGACACATAAATCAGAATCCTTTGAAAAGTTCAAAGAATTCAAGAATGAAGTACAAAACTAGCTTGGCAAGAGTATTAAGATACTTTGATCAGATCGAGGTGGTGAATACCTTAGCTATGAGTTTCGTGACTATCTAGCTGAGTGTGGGATTATATCCCAACTCACTCCTCCTGGAACACCACAGTGGAATGGTGTGTTCGAAAGGAGGAATCGTACCCTATTATGTTGGATCGAGAAGCGTCGCTAGAGGGGGGGGTGAATAGCGATCATAAATCTTTTTGACGTTTCGTTCGAGTAGATAATTAAATGAGTAAGAGCAGCAGAAAATAAAGAGACAAGTTTATTTTTACTTGGTTCACAACCCAGCGGTTGCTACTCCAAGGCCCTATCGGTCCTAGACCGCGTACGGAGGGCAAAGCACTATAACGTCTCCTCCTTGTTAGAGGTAGAAGACAACAATCACAAAACCGAAAGTACGAGGATGTGGCAACAAGCCTACCTCACCTCGTTACGATTAAAACAAAGAATACAATAAAAACAATTACTTGCTACTACTGCCGACGAAGGAGATTTGAACTTGTCGTCGCATCGACGTTATGACGGCGTTGGAGCGTTGGCGTTGTAGGAGCACTTGAAAATAAACTTGATGTAATATGAAGTTGGAATCCTTCCCTCCTTTTATAGATTTTGGCCTCTGAATATGTCTCCTCTTTTTTTGAAACAGATCACAAAGTTGTATAATTTTTATCGCGAAGTGGTCACGTCAAACCTTATCCATTTTGACCTAGCGCAAAGGATGATTCATCGCCATCAGTTTAATGATGACTCCCATCAGTCGACTGATGAGCATCGATCGGCCTTGATGTCCAATGATCATTGCCCACTTCCTGCGATGCTTGGAAAATGATAAATCACGGCTTTCTAACCGTCCAATCTCGACATAGACTTTCCATAGGAAGTCTTAGTTGGATCGCCGCCTACGGTCATCCCCGTAAATAGGACACGACTTTACAATCTCTCACTCACACGAGCTTTCCTCGATACTTACCTTGTATCTCTCGCTTCCGGCCTTCCACTCGATTCCTTCGGCTCCCTCCGAAGTCACTCGAGTGTCGCCCGACCACCGCGGCTTCCTCTGGGTGTCGCTAGCCTACAGCTCCAGCTTTAGTACTTTTCTGCACACTCGATTTAGCTCGTGAGATAACGATGTAAACTTAACTTTGTGTCTTTGCCATAATCAAAACACAGGTTCGATTATCTAGTGCCCCTGTACCAACATATTAGATATGATACGATCTATGATGAGTCACACAAATCTTCCTATATCCTTTTAGGGATATGCTCTAGACACAGCAGCCTTCACCCATAATCGTGTACCATCCAAGGCTATGATAAAGACACTATATACGATATGGATAGGGAGAAATCCCAAGATATCTTTCATGAGGATTTGGGGTTGTGAGGCTTACGTTCGACGTCAAGTCTCAGACAAATTGGGACCCAAATCCGATAAGTGCTATTTTGTTGGATATCCTAAGGAGACTAAGGGATATTACTTCTACATTCCCAGTCAGCATAAAGTGTTTGTGGCAAAGACTGGAGTTTTTCTAGAAAGGGATTTTGTTTCTAGAAAAACTAGTGGGAGTACGTTCGATCTTGAAGAAATTCAAGATAAGGACCATAACACTGAGGCCTTGATGGAGGTTAAACAGGAACCACAAAGTGTTGTGAATAATGAGATTGTTGCACAAAGAGTTGTGGAACAACCACCTGTTCAAGTAGACCTACCTCTTCGCAGGTCTGATAGGGTACGTCGTCAGCCTGAGAGATACTCATTTCTCTTATCTGACCATGATGACGTTATGCTCATTGAGAATGAGCCTACCTTCTATCAGGAAGTTGTGATGAGCCCAGACTCTGGAAATGGCTAGAGGCCATGAGATCCGAGATGGAATCCATGTACACCAACCAAGTATGAACTTTGGTTGATCCACCTGAAGGGGTCAAACCCATTGGGTGTAAGTGGGTCTTTAAGAGAAAGACTGACATGGATGGACTTATACATACCTATAAGGGACGATTGGTGGCTAAAGGTTTCAAGCAAATTCATGGTATTGACTATGATGAAACCTTTTCTCCAGTGGCGATGTTTAAGTCCATTCGGATCATACTTGCTATTGCAATATACCACGATTATGAGATCTGGCAAATGGATGTCAAAATTGCATTTCTGAATGGAAACTTACTCGAGGATGTGTACATGACACACCCTGAGGGTTTTGTAGATCCACAATATACTGGGAAAGTATGCAAGCTGCAAAGGTCCATTTATGGGCAAAAGCAAGCTTCTCGGAGCTGGAATCTTTGATTCGATGATGCGATCAAACAGTTTGGTTTCATCAAGAATGAAGATGAAGCCTGTGTCTACAAGAGGGTTAATGGGAACACAGTTGTCTTCCTTTTATTGTATGTGGATGACAAACTACTCATTGGGAATGACATCCCTTCGCTACAGTCTGTGAAGACTTGGCTGGGGACGTGCTTCTCAATGAAGGACTTAGGTGAAGCAGCCTGTATTCTAGGCATCAAGATCTATAAAGATAGATCTAAGAGATTACTTGGCCTAAGTCAGAGTACATATATTGACACGGTATTACTACGGTTTTCCATGCAGAATTCCAAGAAGGGACTTCTGTCGATGTCACATGGTGTGAGTCTTTCGAAGACTCAAAGTCCCTCTTCTAGAGAGGAGAGAGACCGCATGGATAAGATCCCTTACGCATCTGCTATAGGATCTATCATGTATGTCATGCTGTGTACTCATCCTGATATCTCGTATGCTTTGAGCAGACGAGTAGATACCAGTCAGATCCAAGTGAGCGTCACTGGATAGCAGTCAAGAATATTCTTAAGTACTTGAGAAGGACTAAAGAATATTTCTTGATATTTGGAGGCGATGAGGAGCTAGCTGTAAAGGGTTACAGTGATGCCAGCTTCCAAAATGACCAGGATGAATATAGATCATAGTCAGGGTTCATGTTTTGCTTGAATGGTGGCGCTGTGAGCTGGAAGAGTTCGAAGCAAGACACAGTTGCTGATTCTACAATAGAGGCCGAGTATATTGCTACATCAGAGGCAGCAAAGGAGGCAGTTTGGATCCGCAAGTTCATTACTGAGCTTGGGGTGGTTCCTAGCATAGCAGATCGTATAGAGCTCTATTGTGAAAACAATGGAGAGATTGCACAGGCTAAGGAACCTCGCTCACACGAGCGGACCAAAAACATACTACGACGCTTCCATCTCATTCGAGAGATTATCGATAGAGGAGATGTGAAGATTTACAGAGTACCCACAGAGGCTAACATCGCAGATCCCTTGACCAAGGCTTTGGCACAGAAAAAGCATGATGGTCCCACTAGGCCATTGGGTATTAGATACTACAGTGATTGACACTAGTGCTAGTGGGAGATTGTTAGTGAAAGCCCTAGAGCCAATCATGTGATGATTCTTGTATGAACTTTATTGTATCATATTCCTATTTATAAAGGCATGGTTATTATATTTACTTGTATTGGTGCCAAATAAACTAAGTATAATAATGTCCTTGAGTAGAAGGTTCTTATCTATATGAATCGATTGGTTGAATCGATAATGAGATGATATAGAGAATACTACTCTTAGTCATTCCTAGTCAAGTATTAACATTCAGGGACAATGTTAATGCGTAGAGACTAACATGTAGGTCAACTCGATGACTTGATCTCACAAGTCATGGATATGAGATATCAAGTTGACACTGTAAGGAATTCTTTATGCCAAATGGCATATGCGCAACGGAAAAATTAGGATCCCTTCCAAGTGATCCATGCGAAAGCAAACTCGTATAAAATAAATTTCTCTAAACCAAGCCTATCTTATAGGAGAGGATTACCTTTGTTGCGTGCCCTTGTTAATCCCGCTTCTTCCTTTTGTTTGTTGGATCTTTAGCACGTTCAAGTGTCCGTGCCTCTATATGTATCCACACGAGCAAGCTCTTGTCTCACAAAAGAAAACTAGAGGAGCTCTCCTTTACTTCTTGCTAGAGAAGTCCCTAAAGGAGAGGAAGCTAGGGAAAAAGAGAAGGGAAGAAGAAGACTACTCTTCTTGCTACACTCACAAAAGCCACACAACAATAAGCTCTCAAGCTCTCTCCAAGCCTCAAGCTCCCAACAACCACACCTACAATTGCTTTGGCCGGCCACTCCATGGGGTCTTTTATAGGGTTGGAAAAACCCTTTCACCTCCACACATTCAATGCAATCCATTGCATTGGGACATTTGTTTGGCCGGCCACTTAAGGAGACAAAACCATTTTGTTTCCTTCCACCTTATCTAGCTTAGGTGGATGCTTAGGTGGCATGCTTATGTGGCATGCTTATGTGGCATTCTTATGCGGCATTCATGCATGTTGAATTAATCTTATTAATTCAATTAAGCTTATGTTATCATATTGAATTAATCTTATTAATTCAATTAAGCTTATGTTATCATATTGAATTAATCTTATTAATTCAATTAAGCTTATGTTATCATATTGAATTAATCTTATTAAATCAATGAGGTAACATATTGAATTAATCTCATTAAATCAATTAGCTAAAATTCTCATTAAGCTTAAAGTCCAAAAACCATTTTGTACTTAAGCTTATTCCCAAATTATTCTAGTCAAACTAGAATACTCTAATTCCTCTAATCATCATGCTCTTTGTGTGTGACCCTATAGGCTCTCATAACGTTGGCAGTGGACCTAAACTCTTTTAGATACACAAGCAATGAGCGGCATCTAGCAATACATCATTGCTACCCAAGTTATGAGATAAGTCAAGATCCGACTAACCTTTCCGTGACTACTATAATATATGACCGTGTCCTTCTATCCTTGATATCAGATTGATCAATGAGGCATAGACCGTGTCATCCTCGATCAATCTATGTGTTTCTTGATCCCTGAGTAAACTAACTCAAACAAATGAGCTCAATATCTCATATTGACTCATTGGAGCATGGCCATGCGTTTTAGTAGTTCTACTCAATCAAGGGGCCCACCGATATCACTCTCGTCATATGAGAGGATAGATCTCATCTACATCACTCACATCCCTCCGCATAATTTGTTATATACCCAGTCGCTTTATGGTCCACCCACGGGTGTGACGTTTCGATACCAAAGTACATAACTCCTTATGTAGGGAACCGTAGTGACTTCGGTCCGAGGACTATTCATACCAATAGTCACATGAGAAAGTTTATGACACTCATATAACGATCCATGAAACTTTCTCATGGGGTCATTCAAAGATATATTCTCTAATATATACCCATGTGTCAACTTGATATCATATATCCATGACTTGTGAGATCAAGTCATCAATTGACCTACATGCTAGTCTTTATGTATTAATATTGCCTTTGCATATTAATACTTGACTAGGAACATTTAGAAAGTGTTCTCTACAGCCTCTCATAATCAATTCTGCCAATTGATGTGCTGTAGATAAGAACCTACTTTTCTAGGGCATTACTATATTTAATTTAGCTGGCACAAGCAAGACTTAAATATAATAACCAATCCTTTGCCTTTATAGAATATGATACAAAATGTTCCCTATTCAACCATCACATGATTGGTTCTTAGGGCTATAACTAACAGACACATGGGTATGCATTGGAAAATGTATACTGAATGACCCGCCATGAGAAAGTATCATGGATCGTTATATGAGTGTCATATACTTTCTCATGTGACTATTAGTTCATGGACCTGAAGTCACCATGGTTCCCTACATAAGGAGTTGCATACTTTGGCTTCGTCAAACGTCACCCATAAATGGGTAGACTATAAAGGTGATTACTGGGTATGTAACAAATTATGCGGAGGGATGTGAGTGATGTATATGGGATCTATCCCTCCTATATGACGGGAGAGACATCGTTATTCTTGATAGAGTGAGACCACGAAGTGCATGACCATGCCCAAATGAGTCAATATGAGATATTGAGCTCATTTGATTAGAGTGAGTGTACTTAGAGTTCAAGATATAGATTGTACCGAGGATGACACGGTCTATGTCTCAATTGGTTAATCTAAATGTCAAGGATAGAGGGACATTGTCACATATTGTGAGAGTCACAATTAGTAGTCACAAAGGTGATGTTGGAGCTCAACATTCTTGTAACTTGGGTAGCAATGATGTGTTGATAGATACCGCTCATTGCTTATGTTCCTAAATCGGTTTAGGGACATTGCCAACGTTACAAGAACCTATAGGGTCACACACAAAGGGCAATTAGATGGAGATTAGGTTCATATGATGAACCATGAGGATTAGGTTCATGGGATGAACCCAATTGGATTAAGATTAATCCAAATTAGACTAATTGAGTTAGACTCAAGTTGATTTAAGTGTTGAATGAGTCTAATTTAAATTTGATTCATTGAGTCAATTTAAATTAATGAATAGAGATTCATTAAATCAAATTGACTTGAGTCAAGTGGTTAGATTTGATCAACCATGGGAGATAAGAGGTCAAGTTTGACTTGACTTGAGAGGGAAGATGAATGGTCAATTTTGACTTGACCAATTGCCATGTCATGATGACTTGGCATGGGGGCCGACCAATGATGATGTTCAACATCATCATGGACTTATCATGTGGTGCCACCTCGTGAGGGAGACCAAGAGCCATTGGCTCTTGGAATTACATGCATACATGTAACCGCTCATCTAAGAGTGGCCGACCACTTTAGCATTAGTGTGAAGTTATTTGGATTAACTTCATCTTCTTCCTTGCTCTTCTCTCAAGTTTTCTCTCCCAATCCTCTATCTTGGCCGAACCATCCAAGGGGTTCTAGCACACTCTAGGTTGTGTTTTCTCCACCATTTGTCCGTGTGGATACCAATAGAGGAGTGTACACTTGACACTCTTGAGTTCCGGCAAAGCTTTTGGACGAGCGAGATAAGCGAAGGCGTCGCTACGAGGGTAACGTTCTATCTTGTAGATCTAAGATAGATCTAGGATCTTTAAACACATACATGTTTTATTTTATATATCTTCGCACGGATCCGTGGCCGGGCTTCTGAGGTTTCCGCAACGCAAAAAGCAGCTTTTACGGCTCGGTTAGACCCAACAGATGAACCTTATGAGCTCCTTAAGGGGACATCATCATCCTTATATATAGGACATGGTTTCCTCCTATAATTAACGGCACACCATATAAGTAATATCATTTCCCAACTTACCGAGCCTATCGATTTACTCTATAAATCTCGCCCATTGGTAAATCAAAGAAATGAATACTAAGTATATGTGCCCGTTATTATATCGGGATTAAGAGCATGTACACCATAATATCCGAGGTCCGATTCGATTATGTAGTCAGCAATAAATCGAATCACC
This sequence comes from Wurfbainia villosa, assembly GCA_025175895.1. Lineage (NCBI taxonomy): Eukaryota > Viridiplantae > Streptophyta > Magnoliopsida > Zingiberales > Zingiberaceae > Wurfbainia > Wurfbainia villosa. The sequence continues at coordinate 18,772,346 of CM046008.1, read as the reverse complement.
TCTAAGTCGGTCCTACTCAACACACACAAAGTGTACTAGTGTAATTCTATGGTCAAGACAAATCAATACCAAATCACACTACAACCATACCAATGATTTGTCCAAAGCCATCTAGGTTGTGAGCCTTTACTTATACTTTACAAGGAACCGATAACATGATCTCCCATGTGACACTACACACCATGTTATCTACAATGTAATGTATTAGACAATATGCATAACCATAAATATGCAAACAATGATCATGTGATTCTTATTTCAAAAATAAAGATGTTCATACAAAAGATAAACTTTTCAATATACATCCTAACTTTTTTTTGGAGTGGTTTTAGCACACATCTCATTGCATTTCATACTTGTTTCATGCATATTTCCTTTAGTTTGCATCTATTTTCTATTTTCTAGTTTGGAGATCTGTGTTTTCTATTTTTACACGTAGGACAGCATTTTGGAGGCAAAATGGCGCTATAAAAGGAGCTCGAGAAGAGTAAGCGTGCTCTAGCCGTGTTCCCAAGACACAGGCATGCTTTGGACGAGAAGGATAGCATCGAAATAGAGTTCCAGAGGAAGACACAACTGACCGTGTGAAATTCAAACAGTCATGCCTGTTCCCCACTCCAGATTCAGAGTTGATTTCTATTGATGTAGTGAGCATCACTCCTTAGTTTTGATGTATGAACCACAGTTAAATGTTAGGATTCACTTGTGATCTAATATCAGTGTTAAGTGTACATGCTTAACAGGAAGTCCTAGTAGGTCGTGTTGACCGGATCCTAGACACGTATCTTGACAGATCAGAAGGACCGAACACCAGGCATGAAGTCCAGATGGGTCGCGTGGATCGGACATTTGGCATGAAGACCAGTTGGGTCAGGAGACCGGACAATCAGCAAAAAGTCCAGCTGGGTCAAGCAGACCGGACAGCTGGTGGAAGCCCTAGTGGGTTAGATCAGATGTCAAGAGTGGTAAGTCCGGTAGGTATGCCTCGAGTGAAGAGGTGAGGCCAAGTCCTCTATAGGGGGACAAAGCTAGGCGTCGATCTGACGAAAGGTCCACGTGGGATTTAGTAGTCGAGATCGAGCAATATTACTACTGCTATCACATTTCATATTATATATTTGTGCTAATCCTATTTTGCAGGGATCAGTCGACTGGATGGATTCAAGTCGACTGAAGTCCAGTCAACTGGATATGTATCAGTCGACTGGATACCTATTTGGCAGGATCAGCTTATGATCGATCGGAGATCGTGTGACGCAGAAGGAAAGGGTTTCAATCAACTGAAGGGTTTGAGTCAACTGAAGAGGCAAATTTCCCGATGCGGAGCCGAGTGACGTGGAGTTGACTAGAGAGGTTTCAGTCGACTGGAAGGCCACGAATTCCATATCGACGGGCTGATGTGGAGTCAACTAGAAGGCATTCCAGTCGATTGGAAAGGGTTTATAAAATATGTGCTTGACTAGATCCGAGTAGAACATCCAATCTATGCTGAAGTGCTGTCAAAATTTTCCCACGATCACAAAAGCTTTAAATCTTAAAAAGGGCTCTTTTCCGACACCTCGTGCCTGCATTCGATTCTGCATTTGTGTCGGTATAAAGCACTCAATAATTTCTTTTCTTTTTATTCGCTTGTGTACTTGAATTCAAGAGAGGGTAGTGTCTTATCCTTCTCTAATCTTTGTAAAAAGTGAACCCCTTCGAAGTCGAGAGTTCTCAAATCGGAGGATATTATAGTGATTGTCCATCGAGGTAGCTCTCGGGAGTGCTACGGGCCTTAGAGTAGCAACCCAGTTAAGGTTGTGAACCAAGTAAACTACCTCTGTATAAACTGCATTTAATTTCCGCACGCGTACTCTTATTTGACAATATAAAATTAGTTTCAAAAATAAATAAAAAAATTAAACACAGAGATTCACCAACCTCTCTCGGTTTACTCGATCCTACAATTGATATCAGAGCAGGGGCGCTACGAATTGGTGAAACCACCATCATGAGCTTTAGATTTATTTTTATTGCTTTAGATTAATTTTTATTGCTTTAGATTAATTTTTACTGCATTAAAATTATTTTTTGCATATTAAATTAATTAAAATCATTTTTTACATATTTAAATTAATTAAAATCATTTTCTACATATTAAATTAATTAAAATCATTTTTTGCATATTTAAATTAATTAAAATTATTTTTTACATATTTAAATTAATTAAAATTATTTTCTACATATTTAAATTAATTAAAATCATTTTCTACATATTAGATTAATTAAAATGATTTTTTGCAGATTTTAGATTATTTAAAATCATTTTTTGCATATTTAGATTAATTAAAATCATTTTCTGCATTTTAGATTAATTAGAATTATGTTTCTGTATAGTTAGATTAATTTAATTAATTTTTTGCATATTTAAATATTAGATTTAGTTTTTCTTGCCTTAGAAAATATTAGATTTAATTCTTGCCTTAGAAAACATTAGATTTAAGTTTTCTTGTCCTACAAAATATTTAATTTAATTTTCTGAATTTAGAGATTATTTCATTAATAATGTCACACTTAGAGGGATACAACATTGTTCGCCCTCCTCTCTTTAATAGAGAGGACTTTTCCTACTGGAAAAGGCGAATGAAGTGCTATTTGAAGACCGACCTAGAGGTCTGGTTCTCAATTAGGAAAGGGTTCACAACTCCAGTAGATAACTCAAGTGAGTTGTTAGAACAGGAGAAATGGACCGCGAATATTAGAAAGAGAGCTCAAGTCGATTACAAGACACTTAACATCTTGCAAAGCTGACTTACCAAAGAAAAACTCAATAGGGTAGGTCCATTCGAAAATTCTAAGGAATTATGGAAAAAATTAATTGAACTCCATGAGGGTACAAATGACACTAGGATAGCCAAACGGGACATGTTATTAAATAAATTATTTAATTTTAAAATAAACAAAAATGAAAATGCTAGTCAACTTCATACTAGGATTAAAGATATATTAAATGGATTACATTTAATAGGACACTAAATAGAGAATAGGGACATAATTAGGTATACGCTTAAGGCATTCCCGAGAAATGCCTTATGGACATCGATTGTCAATGCCTATAAGGTTTCTAGGGATCTTTCCACAATTAGATTAGATGAACTATTCTGTGAACTTGAACTACACAAACAAGCTAACTCGGGTTAAACCAAGAATGGTATAGCTTTGATGGCAGGTTCGACTAAAAAGGAAAGAAAAATGAAGAGTGAGTCCGAAGACGAGTCGGAGTTGGAAACAAATGAAGAAGAGAAGATCGTAAATATGGTTCGGAAGATGTTCAACCGGAGGAAGAGATTTACGAAGAAAGATGCCAAAAAGGTGGTCGACAACAAGCCAATACCCCGATCGAAAGTGACGTGCTACGAATGCAACAGAAAGGGACACTACAAGTCGGAGTGTGCAAACTTAAAAAAGGAAGAAAAGCCAAAAAAGGAAAAGAAGAAGAAGGCGCTTAAGGCAACATGGGATGAGTCGTCATCGAAAGAGTCGAACGCGGAAGAGACGAAGAGAAGTTTTGTCGCATTTATGGCCGAATCGAGATCTAGAGCAGAGTCAAGTTCCGAGTATGAGTCTGATTCCGAGTCGGAAAGAAGCTACAGATCCGTATCCATTTCCGAAGGTTCAAATGAGGTAACTTCTCCCTTAGAAGATAAGTTGTATAATATTATTGCATGCTTAGGTAAGAAACTAGCCAAGTCCGAGAATCGAGTCGACTCGCTACTTAAGGAAGTTCAAGTACTTAAGGAGCAAGTCAACTCGAAGACTTCGACTTGCCAAATTAAGGATAGAGACTCAACTCAAGTTGCAAAGCTTGAGGAAGAGAACTCAGTCCTAAAAAGGCAAGCAGAAGATCTAACCGGTTCTTTGGAAAGGTTCACTTTGGGTTCCAAGTATCTCAACATGATGCTTGGATCTCAGCGAGCCGTGTACAACAGATCCGGACTCGGATACAAGGCTAAATTCACCTATAAATCATACATGTCATTACTTAGCCAAAACACTAAGAATCGAGTCCAAGCATGGGTTCCTAAGTCTAGCTTAGTCAACCAAGTTGGACCAAATCAATTTTGGGTTCCCAAGAGTCAAGTTCACTTAGTGAACAAAACTCAAACTAGCTACCATTTAGGAGGAGCTAAGACCTTGCTTGTTTCCTTGTTTAGTTAAACACTTGCATGTTTTAGTTTACTTTACTTGGTTAATTTAGAATGGACTAGATAGGAAACAAAGTAGTTTAAACTTGAACAACCTAGTACTAAGACAAGTGAACTGATAGTAAGTTAGGGAATCTCTTCGAAGTGCATGTCTAGGAAGTGGTCGTTGCTCCGATAACCAAGAAGGCCATGTGCCTCGCCACGACCTGGTGCTCTAAGTCGAGTGGAACTGACCGAAGCTAACTCACTAAGTTTTTAACTAGTTAGACCAAGGCTTAGTCTAAAGTGAATCAAGTACTTGATTCCTTTATTGACTTTGTTTAGGAAGTGGTCGTTGCTCCGATAACCAAGAAGGTCATGTGCCTCGCTACAACCTGGAAGTCAATACTAGAAAAACCTACTTGACTAGTTCAAATCAAACTTGAATCTAACACAAGTTTAAAAACTTTGAAATTGCTCATTAAATTTAATTAAAATAAAAGAAATCTTCATCTCACAAAACTCATAGGAATAAGTGTATTGAAAACCTAGCTTGGGTGAGATGATTTAGATCTTAATTAAGCTTAATAAGTTTAACTTAACTAAACCTAATATACTTAAATCAAGATTAATTAATTTATCTTAACAACCTACATTAATTAAACTTAACTTAATTCAACTCAACTTAATGTACTATACTTAAACTAAACAAACATACCTAACTAAACAAATTCACTTAACAAACCTTAATTTATTAAAATCAACCCAACTTAATATACTCAATTAAAATTAATTTAAAAAATTTACAACCTTAATAAATTTAAGATAATTCATCTTATTCAAGGTATGAATTATCTTTTTTTTTTAATTCATGTAGGATTCCAGAATGGACCAATTGATTCGGGATAGTGGCTGCTCCAAACATATGACTGGAGATAGTCAAAAGTTCTCGGAATTAAGCTACAAGAACCTAGGAGCAATCGCCTTTGGAAACAACGACAAACTTAAGGTAATTGGATCAGGTAACATTGAATTAGAGTCTAATTTTCTTATACAAAAAGTTCTGCTCGTAGATAATTTTAGATTTAACTTGCTTGGTATAAATCAGTTATGTGATGCTGGTTATGTAGTGAAATTTTTATCTAATGAATGTTTGATTAACAATATTGAAAATTCAAAAACATTACTTAAGGGAGTTAGGAATAAAAATATATATTCAATAAATTTAGAAAGATCCTCAATTAAGTGTCATATGACACAGCAAGAGGAGAGTTGGTTGTGGCATAGGTGACTTGCTCACACTGACTTTAGGAATATAACAAAGTTAAGTGAAACTAATCTAGTTAGAGGATTTCCCAAACTTAAAAATATTGAAAATAAAGTTCGTAATGCTTGCCAAAAAGGAAAACAAACCAAGTCTCAACATAAATTAACTGATCAAGGTCGAACAAGTTCAATACTCGAGTTAATCCACTTAGATTTATTTGATTCACAAGGAGTAAAATCACTAAGTGGTAATTTATATTGTTTAGTAATAATAGACGATTACTCTAGGTTTACATGGGTAAAATTTCTAAAACATAAAGATGAAACATTTGAAGTATTTAAAAATTTTAGTAAACAAATAGAAAATGAAAAAGATCGTAAGATAAAAAGAATACGAAGTGATAACGGAGGAGAATTTAAAAATGAAAAATTTACAATAATGTGTTCAGAAAATGGATATCATCATGAGTATTCATGCCCTAGAACACCTCAACAAAACGGAATAGTAGAAAGAAAAAATAGAACTCTACAAGAAGCTGCTAGGTCAATAATAAATGAATATAATCTACCTAGTTATTTATGGGCCGAAGCAATAAACACTGCATGTTATGTATAAAATAGAGTAATAATTAATAATATACATAATAAAACTTCTTATGAAATTTTTAATAATAAAATACCTTCAATAAAATATTTAAAGGTATTTGGATGTAAAGTATTTATTTTAAATACGAAAGACCATCTCAGAAAATTCTCTTCAAAAATCGATGAAGGGATATTTTTAGGGTATTCGAACACCAGTAGAGCCTATAGGATTTATAATAAGAAAACCCTAAAAATTGAAGAAACAACTAATGTAAAATTTGATGAGGAATAAATCACTAATAATCAACCAAATACATTAAAAGATAATCAAAATGAGCTAAATAAAATTACACATGATGAAGAAGACCAAATTAACCCTAATCAATGTGAAGAAAACTTAAAGACATTTAGAATTAATCCTAATCATCCGCTCGAACAAGTATTAGGAAATCCAACTTTAGGAGTTCAAACTAGATCAACTCTAAGGAACTTAAGTCAAATCGCATTAATATCAAAAATAGAACCAAAGTCAATAGATGAGGTCTTACCAAATACTGATTGGGTAATAGCCATGCAAGAAGAACTAGCACAATTCGATAGAAATGAAGTGTGGGACTTAGTACCTCCACCATCAAATAAATCAATAATAGATACTAAATGGGTGTTTAGAAATAAATTAAACGACCAAGGAGAAATCATTAGGAATAAAGCTAGATTAGTAGCTAAGGGGTTTAGTCAGGTAGAAGGGCTAGACTATGATGAAACTTAAGCCCCAGTAGCTAGACTTGAGTCAATTAGAATGTTGCTAGCATATGCGGCACATAAAGGGTTAAAATTATACCAAATAGATGTAAAATCCACATTTTTAAACGGAGTAATAAAAGAAGTGTACGTAGGTCAACCTCCCGGTTTTGAAAGCTTAGAATATCCTAATCATGTATATAGATTAAAAAAAGGCGTTATATGGATTAAAACAAGCTCATAGAGCCTGGTATGAGAGACTATCTTCATACTTAAGCTCTAAAGGGTTCAGACAATGTCACGCCCCGACAGCATGCCGAGCCGAAAATCAAACGGACAACATCTCCCCTGTACGTGGCAACATTTCGGGTTAATACAAGGCTCGTAGGCCCACAATAACAACAATATATACATATATGAAAACAACTACACAAAATACAGCGGAAACATGATACAATAACATCCCAACCTACACACATGCATATCGGTATGACTAACACCAGAACATAAAGAAAACCTCGTCAAAACCCGCACCAACATGTGCGTACATCACATAATACATATCATCACGAAAACTCCGAATACATAACAAGACATACGGAAAATACAACACAAACACGGAAGCCTCAAAGGTGAGATGAGACGATGTCAGCCGGCGGTGCTCCAAGTCGTCACGAAGAAAAACCCAGGGTCCATTGGGGTGGTGAGTAAAACTCAGCAGGTAATAGAAAACATGTATATATGTAATATCACATGTATTTCAATGACATAATCTAGATGTACAACAGGTATATCAGCATAGTATATAACTACAAGCATATATCGTCTAACCAAATGAACAACATAAAATGCAGATATACCTAAAGTCTGCTATGCTACTCTGATCCAACCTGAACATATATCCAACATATATATATATATATATAACAAGAAGAGTAGATCAACTCACAATATACTCTAGCTACAGGTCAAGGTATCTAATGGTCTGTCCAACCCATACCAGTATGCGACACAATCGTATAACAAATGCAAGAAACATGCATGAATATGATGTACACCCAAATGCAGCAAGCATAGTACAATCAAATGCAACATCACAATAATCATATATATATATACCGCATATATATATATATATATATATATATATATATATATATATATATATATATATATATATATATATATATATATATTAATCTCAACCATCCATATATATATATATATATACATTCATATATGTATATATATATATGGTAATATGCAAAGCGCCATCATATATGACAATGCAGCATGCATGGTCATGCCTGCTCACCGCTACTCGCTACCACGACCTCAGTGTGGCCTAGGTGGCACGACATGACAACTATCCCAACTCACACCAACCACTGCTATAGAGTGGCCAAGTGGGCAGTATGATCAAATAGCATATGAGCGTAAAGAGCTCGCTACACAACGGGTGTCCCTGCTGCTGGCCACTCCGACTAACACTACCAATGAGTGGTCGAGTACCATGCACCCAGGACAACTGCACGCAACTCCAACTACCACCGTCTATAGTGGTAGAGTGTGGCACAACAGATGCTCTGCCCTCACACCAGTTACTCCTCGGGGAGTGCTCTGGGAGGCAAGATGACTGATGACTCTCTCAACCCCAAGGGAGACTACGTCGTCAGAATGCATGCAAATGACATGAGAATGTTGTCACACGAACAACCATCTACCACAGACTCTCTGTTCCACAAAGAGTCGTACCCATCTGATCAATACACTCTCTATCCTATAGAAAGTCATACTCAACTGATCGATGGACTCTTTATTCTGTAGAGAGTCGTACTCGACTGATCATAACTCTCTCTCCAATAGAGAGTCGTGCTCCACTAATCGACGCACTCTCTATCCGATAGAGTCGTACTCGACTAATCATATCAAGCTGGGACCACCGGTCCACAACGACACACAAATCACCCTTCACTTAACCATTACTCAACTCAAGGTTGGTAACAGTATGCAACATACAGGTATTGGAAATAAATCCTACATTTAGGGCATTACCTACCCACATATGACCTTTTTGCCAATTTATAAATTGGGTCATCACCTGTACTAACATTTACATCCTACTAAACATCTAGGTCAATTTACATCACATCTATAACTCCTAAATCATGATAGGGTATATGTGATATAAACAATTGAGCATAAATACATCCAACGATAAGTTCAAGCATACGATAATAAGAGCAGGGTCAAGATAATATGAACATATAACATGCTCATATCTATGTCTAAATCTGAATGCAATTACATCTACCGGACCAGGTAAGAAATTATCCACCTATCAGTGGCTCGTGCTAGCAGTCCATACGTACAAGCATTTGTCACCAACCAAAGTCCTGCAAGAAAGAGCAAGGAACATAACTAAGTTCTTCATAAGTCCAACAGTGATATCAAATCCCTATTGATTAAGTTATCCACTCAAATGATCTATCTGTTTCCCTAAACTACATCTCCCGCCAAAGAACTACCTTTTCCATTAACTAAAATCAACCACCATATCAGTTAACAAACAACATTGATATACATCCATAAACATTCAAGTTGGGACTTACCAACCTAGCTTCCTTCACATCTTCTTGTTCTAATTCAAGGTATCGGATTAAAGTCCAAACATCCAAATTGAAAACAACCTCATAATCTTATTTGTTCATCCTATAGAACTATGTCAACTTAATCAACATACAAAAACCTTACCTCCTAACTCATGCCGCTTCTACCAGCTCATTTACAACCCCTTTTTTTTACAGAGCATCATAAATCCTTCCATACATCAACTCATTCCCTAGAATCAATTACTCATCAATTAATAAGAACAACAAATGAAGGAAACTCACCTCTCAACCACAAGGCACCATCAGGATTGATCCACGCCAATATAGGAGAAGATCAACAACACCCACTGCCCACCATACACTCAATCATAACTGTGCACAGAGTTAAATCAAGCTCAACCATTACCCAATAAAGGAGACACTACCAAATAACTTACCTCATGAACACAGCCATCACCAGCTCCCGACGACAGTCACAAGATACCCAACTCACCTTCATAGCCAAGTAAACCCCATCATAGCACACCATCCGGCTTACTCAACAGAAATTGAAACTTCACCGGCACTAGTAAATCCCTTGACAGCAACCTTCCCTTCTCCTCTGCTCACCGACTCCGGATCACTGCCCAAACACCCAAAATTCCCCACAAAGATCACATATAGAAATTGGCAAATGAACAGCACAGGTTAGTTCAAGCTTACCCGATATTGGAACCTCCCCCTCGACATTTCTCTTCCCCAACTGCCCAATTTGTTGGAAAGCTCCACTTTTGTCCTGAACGCCCAACCGCAGTGATGCCGTGGATGAGCTGTTCGCGTGAGAAAACACGTTGAGATGGAAAGGATCGACTGAACCAAACAAGAATCGTGCCCTTACCTTGCTCCGGCGACAACCGTGAAAGCCTACGATCGAAGTGCTGCCGACGCCACCTCCCCGCCCTAGCAACTCCACCTATGCAAATCTCCTCCTATCCCCTATTCCTCGGAGCAAATCCATGCTCCATACCACTTGCTCCGGAAACAATCAGGAAGAACAACCCCTTGATCGAAGCGTCACCTACCCGAAATTCCCGACCATGCGCCCGCCCATCGCCACCACATCTGTGGGCACCGTAAGGGTGGTCGGCTGTTGCTTGCAGAGGGGAGCCAGCCATGGTCGGCCTTCGCTTGCGGAGGGAAAGTAGGCGGTTGTGGTCGACCTTCACTTGCCGAGAAGAGGAGGGAGCGACGGGAGGTAGAGAAATCGCGAGAAAAGGAATCGCGACTGGAAAATAAAGGATGCGATGGAGAAATGCTCGGGAGAAGGAAAAGCCGAAGAAAATTAACGCTTGGCATTGATAACTGAGAAGCGGGTCGAGTAAGAAAATATCGGGTCGGATTTAGGGAAAAATAATCGGGTCCGGCACTGATCAATCCATTGACCTTAGAGTTTTACCATTAAACTTAAGTCAATTGAACCCTATTAAGCCCCTCATAACCAGATGACCCAAACAGGTTTTCCCAAAGCCTGTTTAATCTTTCCCCATAATAGCCATAGAAATTTTCATTTAAATCTAGGAAAATTTCTAAAAATACTTTGAAAATTTCATAGAGTATTTTTCCTAATTACCCAACATTTTTTTTCGGTATTTTACATTCTCCCCCACTAATAAAAATTTGGTCCCCAAATTTTGTACTAACCTGCAAAATTACTTCACGTAAGTTTCCGAAAGGACCACATACATTCCTCAAGTGAACAGATGAGACTATCGAGCTAAGATAGTATCTTCCAGCTCCCACATAGCCTCCTCATCGGTATGATGTTGTCATCCAACCTTTACGAGTCAGATGATTTTCGTCCCACTACTGTCGCTCCTTGCGACCCAGGCTCCACCCTGGAATCACCTCGTAAGTCGCATTAGACTGAGGTAGAATTTGGAACCTCTTTCAGAGCATGATCAACATGCGACATGTATTTCCTCAGTATAAAAACAGGAAATACGTTGTGAGCACCCGCAAGTGTCGGAGGTAAAGCCAACCGATAAGCTACACCTCCATTATCCATAACACAAGATCTGAATAGATCCTCCAACATCTAAATGATACACTCAGGTTGTTCATCTGTCTGTGGATCAAACGTTGCACTAAGCCGAAGCTCTATGCCCATAGTCTAGTGCAGACTCTGCCAAAATCGCGAGGTAAACCGCGAATCTCTATCTGATATGGTACTTAAAAGTACCCCATGTAATCTGATAATCTTTCGGTAATACAACGTTGCCAGATGGTCCAATGAGTACGACCCATGAATGGGAAGGAAATGAGCTGATTTGGTCAGTCGATCCACAATCACCCAAATCGCATCACGTCCTTTACGGGTTCTAGGCAATTCTGTAACGCAATCAATCGTGATATGCTCCCACTTCCATTCCGGAATCGGAATTTTCTAGAGCAATCTAGCGAGTTTCTGATGTTCAACCTTCACCTACTGACATACTAAACATCGAGCAGCAAAATCTGCTATAACTCTCTTTATACCATTCCACTAGTATAAACGTTTCAATTCTCGGTACATCTGAGTACCACCAAGGTATATAGCCCATCTCGAATGATGTGCTTTTTGTAGCCACTCTTCCTTAAATATTGCAACTCCGAGAACCCACTATCCTTATCAGAGACGGAGAAAATTATCTTCTCAAAAGAGAAGTCCATCTGTCGTCCAAAAATTCCACTACACCACGCATTCTGTAAGTGCATGGGAGACTATAGCGATCAACTCTCGCAAATTACAACTATTCGCATTCTAGCAACTTTATACTAGCTACCCAGTAGTTAGTTAAAATCCCATGAGCATTCCTGCTCCATATATCCATAAATCCAGACAATAACTACTAAAGTCATGTCATGTATATGACATACTATCTCGTAGTTTCTTAACTGACGTAGGCATAAGATATGCCTTATTCAATTGCATCGGAATTGTTCCGATCCCTGAAACGATGCATCTGCGTACAACATCCTTTTATCCACTCCGGAAGGATTAACTAACACTCATGTAAAAGTTATTCGCCGTCTAGGTCTTGTAAACTGGTTTCACCAGCTTTCGACTAAATGATTTCCAACATCACCTTTGTCAAACAAATCTGTGATATAGTAATGCTAAGACATTCTATCCACATCTACAGTACTAACCAAACCATACAAGGCAAACCACCATATACGGTGGTCGAGTGCGCAACTCCAACTACCACAATCAACAGTGACCAGGTTACGCAACTCCAACAACCACAAACTGATCCAATCGTGTCCAGGATACACGATTCTCAAATCCAGTGGTGACTAAATCATTAAATACGTCTAATATCTTAATCACAACTCATAACAATTCATACAAAGTATGAAAGTGTCATCTTTACACACCTGCATCCCCTTTACTCTAAGCTGATGATATATCTATCATCACAACGACAATGATAATTATATGACATCATGTCACTACGATATCAATACTCCAGTCGTAAACCAACCCTAGAGTATACACAGGTGTCCTTAGCTGATCTAAATAGATTATTTATCCACAACGAAAGATATTCAGTTACAACTACTATATTCATCATCGATAATCGATGCATAATCTCAAAGGTTCATCTCTCTTTCAACAAAGAGTTTCGGATCTTCTCAAGGAGGAATACTGGGATAGATAAATATCCCTTCCAACTTCTCCTATAATCACAACTTATGTTCTTCCAATTTCTATAGTGTTTATCAACAATGATACCAACAAAATTATCACTTATATGAAGTATTCAATATCGACACTATCCTCGAAATCACTCCAATCGCCTACTCCACTTGCTTATGCAACGGCAAGCCTAGGAGTTCATCTAAAACTACATCCGACTACTCTCGGATTATACGCACATCTGAGAGACATAATCATATTATAATCTCAACTACTTGACCATCCGTAAGGATATGTCTACAGTAAAGATATGTCTATCCAAGTCTAAGGACCTCCCTTGACTTCTTAATCGTTGGTCCACTTCTCACCTGACGGTAGAGATACCACCGACCCATAAGTTGATGTATAGCAACCCTTCTAATCCAAACTGAGTATGTTCTAGACAAAGATACCTATAAACTACAAGTATCTCTCAATATATTAATCTAGAGGGTAAAACTAGAGTAATACCCTGAACGATCAAATATCTGTTGATCCGATCCAAAAGGCTCCACACAGGTCTCGGCCTTTCTCTGAAGAGAACCAGATCAGATCCAATAGTTCGCCACAAAGCGGTCACATTTCTGTGATGAATGCCTCATGGATTTTTCCTAGATCATCTGATCCCATCCCTAAATCCTACGAGCTACAACTGTAGAATACCAAAATAGATACGACCATCGTCGTATACTCTCTCCTCTGTACAAATCAAATCACATCTGGAGGTAACTGTTGTTGTCTACTGAATCTTCTAAGATGTCTTCTACTGATGCTGCTTCTGTGCTGATCTCTGCTGAAGGGTAGTATCAAGGAACTCCAACCACGCCTGAGGTAGTAGGTTGCTGCTGATGAGATAACTCAATCTTCTGTGCTGATCTCTGCTATCGAGACAGTGCATCATCCTCCCAGAATACCATCGATAGTCTTCAACTGAGTCTTCAAAAATACACCTCAAATGTACTAGTTGCTCAAAATAGCAACAGATGAACTGATCCAACGGATACTTGACTTCACGTGTCTTCGTGATCTGCACGGCACGCACACAATTCCTTCGAAGTCTTTGTTCTAATTTTGCTGATATCCACGAGAACATCCTGATGATCTGCGGTTGGTCTTCTATAATCAGAAAATAGCTCAAAGTCTATGACTCTGATCTTGCTCCTTTTATCAACAGTCGGAGACTTCTGACTCTATTATGTTGACCTGCAACATTTTCTTACTGGTCTCCAACTCTTAAACCCTTGTACGGAGTCATTTCTAAACTCCTGTCTCAATCCAACGTCTTCCGGCAGGATCTGGTAGAAGATCCCGACATCCTAATCCAACTATAAGCCAATAACTTTGGGTGGCTTTAATCATCCATTCATCTTCTTGAGCTATTAGGTGGTCGTAACCTCTGCAAGTCTCACTACTCTGCACAGTACACTATTACTAATCGAGCACCCTTTCTTGAAACTCAAGAATTCCTTACAATGTGTCACTAAAAGTGATGCGGGGAAATACTCTCTTTCAACATCACTAAACCATGATCAAGGGATATTTTATTTCCCGAATGTCATTTTCTGCATTTTCCACCAAATACCGGCTTGATCCCGATAATGGTATGCCAACAACTCTACTTCCTCTGTATAACATAAGTCAAGTACTCAAAAGTACTTTCAAAGTTATACAACCCAGTACGAACAACTCAGGGATAAAATCCCTATGAAACACCGTAACCTAGCCTTCCGTTATCTGCATCACAATAGTCTACAAGTCTGTTCATTATCCAGAGGTAATGATCTGACTAGCACAGTTAGTGGAAATCTCTAAGACTATAGTCTCTGATTTCCATAATAAATGTGACGACTTGGCCCCTGTTTTTCGACTCGGTATCAGTCGGCTCTCAGAGTTAAATCACCTCCTCGACAGAGGTTCAAGACTCACAGACTCAACAGATCGTTCCCGTGGTCAACTCATACCACGGTTACGAATAATAACCAACACACTACAGGTTATTCCCTGGTATAAGCATCTAAATGCATAGCCAACATAACCGGGAGTATAAACCCTAAAGGTCACTCCGGTTGGTTGCCTCGGTGGACGACCCCTACTACAAATCTGCACAGGTGTCATAACTCTATTGTATACACCTACTGAATAAGTTTAGATAAATATCTACTAAACCATAAGTTATCAGGAATTCTTACCTCGTGCTGCTTGGAGCTCAGGCCACTGTCCATCTCATCTCAGAAAACCAAAACTGAACAAATCGACTCCCGAGAATCCAAGACTCGACACAAAATAACATTGTATGATATCGTAGAACCTAGGGCTTTGATACCACTAAAGTTGTCACTCCCCGAGAGCATGCCGTGCCGAAAATCAAACGGACAACATCTCCCCTGTACGTGGCAACATTTCGGGTTAATACAAGGCTCGTAGGCCCACAATAACAACAATATATACATATATGAAAACAACTACACAAAACACAGTGAAAACATGATACAATAACATCCCAACCTACACACATGCATACCGGTATGACTAACACCAGAACATAAAGAAAACCTCATCAAAACCCGCACCAACATGTGCGTACATCACATAATACATAACATCACGAAAACTCTGAATACATAACAAGACATATGGAAAATCCAACACAAACATGGAAGCCTCAGAGGTGAGATGAAACGATGTCAGCCGGCGGTGCTCCAAGCCGTCACGAAGACTTCTACCTATTACCTGGGCGACAGAAAAACCCAGGGTCCGTTGGGGTGGTGAGTAAAACTCAGCAGGTAATAGAAAACATGTATATATGTAATATCACATGTATTTCAACGACATAATCTAGATGTACAATAGGTATATCAGCATAGTATATAACTACAAGCATATACCGTCTAACCAAATGAACAACATAAAATGCAGACATACTTGAAGTCTGCTACGCTACTCTGATCCAACCGGAACATATATCCAACATATATATATATAACAGGAATAGTAGATCAACTCACAATATACTCTAGCTATAGGTCAAGGTATCTAATGGTCTGTCCAACCCATACCAGTATCCGACACAATCGTATAACAAATGCAAGAAACATGCATGAATATGATGTACACCCAAATGCAGCAAGCATAGTACAATCAAATGCAACATCACAATAATCATATATATATAGACCGCATCTATATATATATTAATCTCAACAATCCATATATATATATATATATATATACATGCATATAGGTATATATATATGGTAATATGCAAAGCGCCATCATATACGGCAATGCAGCATGCATGGTCATGTCTGCTCACCCCTACTCGCTACCACGACCCCAGTGTGGCCTAGGTGGCACGACATGACAACTGTCCCAACTCACACCAACCACTGCTATAGAGTGGCCGAGTGGGCAGTATGATCAAGTAGCATATGAGCGTAAAGAGCTTGCTACACAACGGGGATCCCTGCTGCTGGCCACTCCGACTAACACTACCAATGAGTGGTTGAGTACCATGCACCCAGGACAACTACACGCAACTCCAACTACCACCATCTATAGTGGTAGAGTGCGGCACAACAGATGCTCTACCCTCACACCAGTTACTCCTCGGGGAGTGCTCTGGGAGGTAAGATGACTGACGACTCTCTCAACCCCAAGGGAGACTACGTCATCAGAATGCATGCAAATAACATGAAATGCTGTCACACGTACAACCATCTACCATAGACTCTCTGTTCCACAAAGAGTCGTACCCATCTGATCAATACACTCTCTATTCTATAGAGAGTACTACTCAACTGATCGACGGACTCTCTATGTTGTAGAGAGTCGTACTCGACTGATCATAACTCTCTCTCCAATAGAGAGTCATGCTCCACTAATCGACACACTCTCTATCCGATAGAGTCGTACTCGACTAATCATATCAAATTGGGACCACCGGTCCACAGCGACACACAAATCACCCTTCACTTAACCATTACTCAACTCATGGTTGGTAACAGTATGCAACATACGGGTATTGGAAATAAATCCTACATTTAGGGCATTACCTACCCACAGATAACCTTTTTGCTAATTTATAAATTGGGTCATCACTTGTACTAACATTTACACACTACTAAACATCTAGGTCAATTTACATCACATCTATAACTCCTAAATCATGATAGGGTATATGTGATATCAACAATTGAGCATAAATACATCCAACGATAAGTTCAAGCATACGATAATAAGAGCAGGGTCAAGATAATATGAACATATAACATGCTCATATCTATGTCTAAATCTGAATGCAATAACATCTACCGGACCAGGTAGAAAATTACCCACCTATTAGTGGCTCTTGCTAGCATTCCATGTTAGTAATATATGAGAGATGTCCTAAGGCAATCGCCTTATGTATGAACCATTTATATGATAAATGAAGATTCACTATTTGAGTATACATGTTTCATGTATTTGATTGGATCTTAAACTCATTTACTGAATGTCACGATGTGATTCACGGCATGAGAGAATTTGTGATTGGATCACAACTAGTGAGTATCTCTACATGTGTAATTGTGATGTATCGGAATTATCCTAGTCGATGAATTGATGGATTTGGACACCATCAGTGCAAAGACTATACGAGGTATACTCCTTGGTGTATCAAGCGGTGATTCTCCTTTGGTGGAGACATAGTGATGTCGGAGTTAATCGTGGATGCTAGTTATGGTAACTAGTTCATTGGAGTGACGGTAGTAAGACTTCATATAGTTCTCTGCATATATAGATATGTCAATGAAGTTCTTCTTGTGGCTTAAGTGCGATGTTCCTTTGACTTGCGGTATTCAAGTCATCTTGATCATGGAGACTTATGCTTTGACATCTTAAGCAAGCATCTCTAAGGAGATGTGGACCCAGGATGATTGGGTATAAGTCGAAGTGATCGAAGGTGTTTGAATAGCCTATAAAGGATTCACCACTCCTTGCGAGGAGATGTATACCCATGGCCTCTCATCGGATTGTTACTAAAGTCTTTGGCCAAAGCATTACATGTTTAGAGTAAAGGTACTCTCTTGATACATGTGGAGTAACTAGAATCCGTGGGACGAGAAATGATACTTGGGCTGGATGCGACGAGTCACTTAGTGGGACCGACACTATAGACCATGTCCCTGAACCAAGTGGGTATAAGATGAGTGAAGGGAATGGGGCACGATTCATTCGAGCATCAAGGGTTTCGTAAATAGTTCGATCAACCGTTGATCTTTTCGGTTAATTGGGGATCATGATGTACTACTAGGTGCCACTCATGATCATTCTATAATTAATGGTTAATTATAGACGGCCAACATAAACCGAGAACCTATTTGGTCACACGCACAACGAGTGTAATCCAAAGGATTTAAAACGAGCTTGAGAATGGGATTCTCAGACCGAGAGAAACTATGTTTGGTTGGACCAAACATAAAGCGAGCATGAAATTGTTTCAGTCGCAATGGAAGCATGGATGGGCCGTGTCTTATGAAGACATAATGGATGAACCAAAATGGTTTGGTTCTAATCCAATGGATGAGAATAAACCAAAGGGTTTGGTTTATTTTAAACGAATGAACCAAAAGTTGGTTCGGTTCGTTTTAACTTAAAATAAACCATCATGGTTTGGTTTATTTTAACTTATCCTAATGGAGCGGGTTAACGGGCTTTATGGATATGATCCATTAACCATTAAGAGAATTAGTTCTCTATAAAAGAGGGCTTAAGGGATTATTAAACCCTAACTAATCCAAACCCTAGCCCCCTTGAGTTGTCGCCCACCTCCACCTTGGAGTTAATTGGCGCCAACCCTAAAGCTGCCGCCGCCCAGCTTGTGTGCAGCCGTCCAAGTCTTTGCTGTAACGCCCGTAAAATTCCTAGCAATTTTACAAGAATTTTTGACTTGATGATAATGGGCTTTATGTAGGCCTTCTTCCAAAACAAAAGAAAATAAGCCAAAAATAGATACAAGACCTAGGAATTGAACTCCAGACCTCTAGAGATAGCCAAGCCCTATAGATGTACCCACTAACCATAAGCCCAATAGGATTGTATGATTAAGGAAGGGGGGGGGACTATAGATAAATGGGACTAAGGGTAAATGAAGAGGCATAGAAAAGAAAAGAGGAACTTCTCTTCCTCCTCCCTTTATAAAGAAGAGGGAAGATTGAAATTGTTTACTTCCTCTCTTCTTCTTCCTCTCTTCTCACCGAAATCCTAAAGCTTTTCCTCTACATTCCCTCTTTTGGCCGAATCCTATCCAAGCTAGAGAAGGCTAAGTGTTGATCTTCTTTAGGTTATCTTCCCCACCCCAAGAAAAGCGAAGGATGGGTATCCTCACCGCATTCGAGTAGCTTCGGTTGACGTTTTATAAAAGAAATCTATATTGTTATATTCGGCCAAGATATGATCTAGGGTTTCCATGAAGTTGTATGCCATGCTTATGTAATTAGATGATGATGTTAGGGCTTAAAACGGATTAGGTCAAAAGTTAACCCTAGGAAACCCTATGAACCATTCCAACATGGGTTTTGTTGGTGTTTTATTGAAGTTATATCTTGTTTTTGCTTGCAAGTGATGATGTTAGCATGTTATAGGGATTAGGATAAAGATCTAACTCTAGAGGCCTCCATGACCCATTCGCCAAGTCATGAACTAGGGTCTCAAGGAAGCTCTATGCTATGTTTATGCTATGTTTTATAACTAGATGATGATTTTAGGGCTTAAAGTGGGTTAGAACAAAAGCTAACCCTAATGAACACTATAGTTCTATTCGCCAAACCCTACTTTTAGGGTTTCAATGAAGTTCCATGCCATATTATGGGAACTAGATGATGATTTTAGGGCTTAAAGTGGGTTAGAACAAAAGCTAACCCTAATGAACACTATAGTTCTATTCGCCAAACCCCACTATAGGGTTTCAATGAAGTTTCATACTATGTTTTGTAACTATATGATGAGGTTAAGTTTTAAAAGGATTAGGTCAAAAGTTAAACCTAAAGGCCCTACATGGACCATTCTCGCCACCTTGGTTCTTAGGTTACAATGAAGTTCATACCATGAATTTTATGGAATTTGTATGCATATGTATGTTACTTGAATTAGGTTAAAGGTCTAAACCCTAAAAGCCTATAAGGGTCATTCGCCACCTTTGACCTCTTTAGGGTACAATGAAGTTCATACCATGAATTGTATGCTATGTTATGTTAATGAAATCAGTTATGTTGTTATGAAATAAAGTATGTCATGCTATGTTGATGAAATAAGTTATGTTGTTATGAAATGAAGCATGCCATGCTATGTTAATGAAATGAGTTATGTTGTTATGAAATGAAGTATGCCATGCTATGTTAATGAAATAAGTTATGTTGTTATGAAATAAAGTATGCCATGCTATGTTAATGAAATAGGATATGTTGTTATGAAATGAAGTATGCCATGCTATGTAAATGAAATGAAGCCTGATGTGTATGAAATGAATTATGCCATGTTATGAAAATGAAATGAAGCATGATGTGTATGAAATGAAGTATGCTACGCTATGTAAATGAAATGAAGCATGATGTGTTATGAAACGAAGTATGCTATGCTATGTTAATAAGACATGTAGTAAAGTAAGCATATAAGTATTTTACCTTCTGAATGGTTTGTACCAAGACCTTAACAAGGTCCAAGAAGGGATGGGCTCCTAAGATGCCCTAGGTCGATGGAATAAGACTCGGGCCTAGGACGGGCTTCTATGTATGATTGCCCCTAGGTCGATGGAATAAGATTCGGGCCTAGTACGGGATGGGCTCCAAGATGCCTTAGGTCGATGGAGTAAGACTCGGCCCAGGATGGGCTTCACGCTATGACGATTGCCCCTAGGTCGATGGAATAAGACTCGGCCTAGAAACCTATTAGGTTCGAGACTTGCTACCTCGGGCCTATTTAGGATGCGCTATGATAATGAAGAAGTGGTACAATGCGGGCCCAAATATGTTGAGATTTATATTCACGTACCTAGCATATATGTTTTCAAAGGCATCTTGCATATGTATGTCATGATTGTTAAGTTACATGTTATGTTAAATAATATGCCATGATTGTTAAGTTACATGTTATGTTAAATAATATGCCATGATTGTTAAGTTACATGTTATGTTAAATAATATGCCATGATTGTTAAGTTACATGTTATGTTAAATGATATGCCATGATTGTTAAGTTACATGTTATGTTAAACGATATGCCAAGAATGTTAAGTTATATGTCCTGAAAGTTATGCTTCATGATATGTTATGAATGTTTACATGCTTACGTTAGCATGAAAGTTATGCTTTATGATATGTTATGAATGTTTACATGCTTACGTTAGATACGTTATGGAAGTTATGCTTTATGATATGCTATGAATGTTTACATGTTTACGTTAGATACATTACCAGTTATGTTTGATGATACGGTGATCCATGCTATATTTCACTTACGCATTTATGCTACATGTTAAGTTGATGACACCAAGTATGTTACATGTTATATTGCTTCTATGTTGTGAATGCCGCATGATTAATGATAATGTATGGTTTTAGTGAGTAGGACAGATCTTACTAAGCCTATGTGCTTATAGTTTATCTTTCCTCGTGCATCGCAGATAAGGGTAAGGGATGGATAAACTAAAGGGAGCAGCAGGAGGGGCCAATGTGTGTGGTAGTGGCATGGTGGAGAAGATCCGTTAGGTCTAAATATGTTTACCTATGATGAAGATGTCTATTCATGTCCTCACTTATGTCTCCTTATGATGATGATGTTATGAATTTACTAAGCACTAAGTATCCGCATATATGATGCATGCTCTATGTTAAGAAGAAGAAGTAAAGAAGAAGTAAGAAGAAGTATCTATCCACGCTATGAAGCATACTCTATGCTAAGAAGAAGAAGTATGTATATATATATGTATATATGTGTTAATGCATGTTTATGTTTAAAAGAAAAACAAAAAAAAGTATTAAGAAGTATGTCTAAAGTCTTCCGCTGTGAGAATTAAGAAGTATGTATAAAGTCTTCCGCTGTATGTAATGTATGAACTGTCATCACGCTACGCCTCCTGACATTTAGGGTCCCAAGGGCGGCGTGACAGTTGGTATCAGAGCGGATCCGCTTTCCACTACACACACATCAAGCTCCAAATCCGCCGCCCAAGTAAGAATTCTATGTCTACTCTAATTTAGCTTATTTTATTCATGTATGATATGAAATGCCTTTAGTTTATTTTGTTCAAGTATGATTGGATGATATGAAATGCCTTAAGATTAAAATGACTTTATGATAGCTTTAGTCTAAGTATGCGTAGGACAACGAACGGGAACTTATACTAGTTTTACCTTAATGTATGAAGATAAACATGTCCGAAGACGCAGAGTAGAACCGATGAGCTAGCACCCCGCATGACCTTACACACATAGTCACGTAACTCCAACGACAAGTTACAAAACAACAACAAGTAATAACTACCCTAATGAATCAGGAAACCATCGCTTCACCAACGCCCCCGATGGTTCGACAGAAGCTTACCCGATCCAAAGGGCGCAGACTAAAGCCGGAAAATTTCTTCTGCATCGGTGAACCATGGGATGCCCAAGCGGTTCAAGACGGTGGAAAGCATCGTGGAGTCACCTGGATCGCCCGAATGCGAGAAGATTAAGTGTGTATCATTCGCTCGCCGGAGATGCCTTGATGTGGTGGGAACAGGTTAAAACCAAGAGACAAGTAAATCAGATGAGATGGGCAGATTTCGAGTACGAATTCTTCGAAGAATTCTTCCACATGAGGGTGACCAACAAGCATTACGACGAGTTCACTAGTTTCCGACAAGGTGACCTATCGGTCAGCGAAGCCGTGAAGAGATTCAACCGACTCGCACGCCTGTGCCCAGAGTTGGTCAGCACGGAAAGAGAAAGGGTCAGACTCATGCTGAAGATGCTCCGACCAGAAATAGCTCTGAATGTGGCCGGCGGAGTTCATAGACCGCAGACCGCAGAGGAGCCGCTCAAGAGTGCCTTAACTAACTACCGAAGGCCGAACAATGTGATTTATCAAGAACCTAGATCCTTACCGCGGATTGATGACTGCTCGACCAACTAAAAGGTGCCGCCGTCTTCTCAAAGATTGACCTGAGGTCCGGCTATCATCAAGTAAAAGTAAAACCAGATGATATACCAAAGACGGCCTTCCGGACAAGGTATGGACATTACGAGTTCGTAGTTATGCCCTTCGGAGTAACGAATGCACCTGCCCTGTTCATGGATTTGATGAATCGGGTATTCTCGGCATTCCTCGATAAGTTTGTGATCGTCTTCATAGACGACATACTAATATATTCGAGAACCCCCGAGGAGCATGCGAAGAACACTGGTATATTGCAGATTCTTCTGGGAAAACTATTCGCAAAGTTCTCCAAATGCGAGTTCGCTTGAACAAGTATCGCTTTTGGGTCACGTAATATCCAAACACGGAGTGATGGTAGACCCAATAAAGATTGAAGCCGTGAGTAATGGAACCGACCAAAGAATGCCAAAATCGGCTTCCTTGGGCTGGCAAGTTACTAATGGAAGTTTGTAGAGAACTTCTCGAGATTGCCCTATGATCCTCACCGTAAAGGACAAGAAATATGAGTGGACGGACACTGCGAGGAGTTTCACAGAGTTGAAAAGGAGATACCGGCTCCAATTCTTGCTCTTCCGGACGAAGAACGGCCGACAGATGGTACAGTGGCGCTTCCAAGATGGGACTCTGAGTCAGACTTATGAATGGCAAGGTCATTGCCTACGCCTCTAGGCAACTCAAGGAACACGAAGGAATTATCCCACCCACGATTTAGAGCTAGCGGCCGTGGTCTTTGCTCTCTCAAAACATGGAGGCATTATCTCTATGGAGCCTGGGCAGATCTATACGGCACCGGAGTCCGAAATATTTCTTCAGGAAGGACAACATGAGCACATAGCGGATGGCTCGAGCTCGTCAAGGATTATGGCTGCGAGATTCTTTACCATCCGGGAAAGCTAACAAGGTGGTGATGCACAGCAGAAGTCCTGCGCCACCTTGATGTCCCTCTCGATGCTATCTCGACTTAGAAAAGAGATTACGCTACGGGTGGAAATCATTTCCGGACAGCTCTCAACCACGATGATAGCACCGCTGTTCGATGATATCGGAAAAAGCAAGCCCGTGACCCAAGCCTTCAGAGGATCAAGCAAGAGGTCCTAGAGGGAAAGGACGGGTTTCGGATCTCACGATAGTGGAGTACTTCACCTCGTGGATCGCTTGTGTATTCCCGACGATCGAGTACGGAAGGAGATACTTGAGGAAGCTCACGGGACTCCTTATGCGATGCATCCCGAACCACCAAGATGTACCAAGACCAAACGAAAGTTTTGGTGGTTTGGAATGAAAAGAGATGTGGCTCAAGATGTCAAGACTTGCCTCGACCGCCAAAGGGTTAAGGCAGAGCACCAAAGACTGAGGAACACTGCAATGATCCAGATTCCGAGAATGGAAATGGGAGGACATTTCTATGGATTTCATCTCGAGATTGCCCAAGACGACAAGCGGTTATGATGCTATATGGGTGATTGTAGATGATTGTGAAGTCCACTCATTTCTTAGCAAGATCAAGATGACCTATCTGACGAGCTGGCTCGATTATATGCTAGGAAATCATCCGACTCCATGGAATCCCTAAGACCATCATTTCGATAGAGATGGTCGCTTTATTTCCCATTTCGAGTGCGTTGAAGGCCTTAAGGCCCAGCAAAGCTTATTGTTCAAGATCGCTTCCATCCCAGACTGATGACACCAAAGGGTAAATCAATCGGAAGATATGTTAAGACGCTACTGGATTTCAAAGGTAGCCGTGTGTCGATACTTATGTTTGGTTAAACACAATAATAGCTACTAAGCTACTATTGGAATGGCACCTACGAGGCTCTATACGGGAGGAAATGTAGATCTCCCATATCTTTGACGAGAGGTGGTGAAAAGAAGAGGATGGGACTCGCAGTTTCATCGATGACACCACGAGCTATCTGGAACATCCGCCAGAGAATTGAAACTGCCCAAAGCCGACAAAAGAGCTATGCGGAGAAGAGGCGAGACCATTAGAATTCGAGGTTGGGGACCTAGTATTCTCAAAGTGGCTCCCATGAAGGAGTAATGAGGTTCGGAAAGAAGGGTAAACCGAGTCCACGTTCGTGGGACCGTGATCCGATATCGCAGAGGATTGGCAATGTAGCTTAAGCCTAGAGCCGCCTCAAGAGATGTCGGCTATTCACAACGTGTTCCATGTCTCTGTGCTCAAGAAATGCATTTCCAGTACAGACCAAGTGATCGAGCCACAAACAGTACAAGTTCAAGGGGACCTAAGTATTGAAAGTCGGCCTATCCAAATACTAGACCGAGAAATCAAGAGGCTAAGGAACAAAGAGGTGCCCTTAGTAAAGGTCTGTGGCGTAATCAATGCGAGGAGGCTACCTGGGAACGCGAGGAGGACATGAAGAAGAAGTACCCACAATTGTTCTAAGTTTCGAGGACGAAACTTTTTAAAGGTATGAAGGATTGTAACGCCCGTAAAATTCCTAGCAATTTTACAAGAATTTTTGACTTGATGATAATGGGCTTTATGTAGGCCTTCTTCCAAAACAAAAGAAAATAAGCCAAAAATGGATACAAGACCTAGGAATTGAACTCCAGGCCTCTAGAGATAGCCAAGCCCTATAGATGTACCCACTAACCATAAGCTCAATAGGATTGTATGATTAAGGAAGGGGGGGGGACTATAGATAAATGGGACTAAGGGTAAATGAAGAGGCATAGAAAAGAAAAGAGGAACTTCTCTTCCTCCTCCCTTTATAAAGAAGAGGGAAGATTGAAATTGTTTACTTCCTCTCTTCTTCTTCCTCTCTTCTCACCGAAATCCTAAAGCTTTTCCTCTACATTCCCTCTTTTGGCCGAATCCTATCCAAGCTAGAGAAGGCTAAGTGTTGATCTTCTTTAGGTTATCTTTGTTGGGAGTATGGGGAATACAATCAAAGTCCCACATGGAAAAGATCATGTGCTTATAAGAAAAAAGATATCTCCATTGGTATGAGGCCTTTTGGGTAAAGCCCAAAAATAAAACCATGAGGGCTTAGACCCAAAGTGGACAATATCATGCCATTGTGGAAATATGTGGAGCTTATAAGCACTAACAATTGGTATCAGAGCCGTAGTCCATGTCAAGCCATGAACCTCGAACGAAGGAAGTTGAGCTCCCACGTCCGGATCAAGAGAACCAGACATCAGGAAGGAAGTCTAGTTGGGTCGGGGGGACCGAACAACTGGCAGGAAGTCCGGGTGGGTTGAAGATCGGACATCAAGCAGAGAAAATCCTTCGAGGAGGGATAGGCTTGAGGGGGGGCCCAATGTGGTCCTTCGTTTGAGGGGGGGATTGTTGGGAGTATGGGGAATACAATCAAAGTCCCACATTGGTAAGACATGGAAAAGATCATGTGCTTATAAGAAAAAAGATATCTCCATTGGTATGAGGCCTTTTGGGTAAAGCCCAAAAATAAAACCATGAGGGCTTAGACCCAAAGTGGACAATATCATGCCATTGTGGAGATATGTGGAGCTTATAAGCACTAACAATCTTCCCCACCCCAAGCAAAGCGAAGGATGTAAGTATCCCTCACCTGCGTACGAGTAGCTTCGGTTGACGTTTTATAAAAGAAATCTATATTGTTATATTCGGCCAAGATATGATCTAGGGTTTCCATGAAGTTGTATGCCATGCTTATGTAATTAGATGATGATGTTAGGGCTTAAAACGGATTAGGTCAAAAGTTAACCCTAGGAAACCCTATGAACCATTCGGCCAACATGGGTTTTGTTGGTGTTTTATTGAAGTTATATCTTGTTTTTGCTTGCAAGTGATGATGTTAGCATGTTATAGGGATTAGGATAAAGATCTAACTCTAGAGGCCTCCATGACCCATTCGGCCAAGTCATGAACTAGGGTCTCAAGGAAGCTCTATGCTATGTTTATGCTATGTTTTATAACTAGATTATGATGTTAGGGTTTAAAGTGGGTTAGAACAAAAGCTAACCCTAATGAACACTATAGTTCTATTCGGCCAAACCCTACTTTTAGGGTTTCAATGAAGTTCCATGCCATATTATGGGAACTAGATGATGATTTTAGGGCTTAAAGTGGGTTAGAACAAAAGCTAACCCTAATGAACACTATAGTTCTATTCGGCCAAACCCCACTATAGGGTTTCAATGAAGTTTCATACTATGTTTTGTAACTATATGATGAGGTTAAGTTTTAAAAGGGGATTAGGTCAAAAGTTAAACCTAAAGGCCCTACATGGACCATTCGGCCACCTTTGGTTCTTAGGTTACAATGAAGTTCATACCATGAATTTTATGGAATTTGTATGCATATGTATGTTACTTGAATTAGGTTAAAGGTCTAAACCCTAAAAAGCCTATAAGGGCCATTCGGCCACCTTTGACCTCTTTAGGGTACAATGAAGTTCATACCATGAATTGTATGCTATGTTATGTTAATGAAATCAGTTATGTTGTTATGAAATAAAGTATGTCATGCTATGTTGATGAAATAAGTTATGTTGTTATGAAATGAAGCATGCCATGCTATGTTAATGAAATGAGTTATGTTGTTATGAAATGAAGTATGCCATGCTATGTTAATGAAATAAGTTATGTTGTTATGAAATAAAGTATGCCATGCTATGTTAATGAAATAGGATATGTTGTTATGAAATGAAGTATGCCATGCTATGTAAATGAAATGAAGCCTGATGTGTATGAAATGAATTATGCCATGTTATGAAAATGAAATGAAGCATGATGTGTATGAAATGAAGTATGCTACGCTATGTAAATGAAATGAAGCATGATGTGTTATGAAACGAAGTATGCTATGCTATGTTAATAAGACATGTAGTAAAGTAAGCATATAAGTATTTTACCTTCGCATGGCTTGTACCAAGACCTTAACAAGGTCCAAGAAGGATGGGCCCTAAGATGCCCTAGGTCGATGGAATAAGACTCGGCCTAGGACGGGCTTCTATGTATGATTGCCCCTAGGTCGATGGAATAAGATTCGGGCCTAGTACGGGATGGGCTCCAAGATGCCTTAGGTCGATGGAGTAAGACTCGGGCCTAGGATGGGCTTCTACGCTATGACGATTGCCCCTAGGTCGATGGACTAAGACTCGGGCCTAGAAACCTATTAGGTTCGAGACTTGCTACCTCGGGCCTATTTAGGGATGCGCGCTATGATAATGAAGAAGTGGTACAATGCCGGGCCCAAATATGTTGAGATTTATATTCACGTACCTAGCATATATGTTTTCAAAAGCATCTTGCATATGTATGTCATGATTGTTAAGTTACATGTTATGTTAAATAATATGCCATGATTGTTAAGTTACATGTTATGTTAAATAATATGCCATGATTGTTAAGTTACATGTTATGTTAAATAATATGCCATGATTGTTAAGTTACATGTTATGTTAAATGATATGCCATGATTGTTAAGTTACATGTTATGTTAAACGATATGCCAAGAATGTTAAGTTATATGTCCTGAAAGTTATGCTTCATGATATGTTATGAATGTTTACATGCTTACGTTAGCTACGCCATGAAAGTTATGCTTTATGATATGTTATGAATGTTTACATGCTTACGTTAGATACGTTATGAAAGTTATGCTTTATGATATGCTATGAATGTTTACATGTTTACGTTAGATACATTACAAGTTATGTTGATGATACGGTGATCCATGCTATATTTCACTTACGTTACTTATGCTACATGTTAAGTTGATGACACCAAGTATGTTACATGTTATATTGCTTCTATGTTGTGAATGCTGCATGATTAATGATAATGTATGGTTTTAGTGAGTAGGACAGGATCTTACTAAGCCTATGTGCTTATAGTTTATTTTTCCTCAGCATCGCAGAGATAAGGGTAAGGGATGGATAAACTAAAGGGAGCAGCAGGAGGGGCCAATGTGTGTGGTAGTGGCATGGTGGAGAAGATCCGTTAGGTCTAAACATGTTTACCTATGATGAAGATGTCTATTCATGTCCTCACTTATGTCTCCTTATGATGATGATGTTATGAATTTACTAAGCACTAAGTATCCGCATATATGATGCATGCTCTATGTTAAGAAGAAGAAGTAAAGAAGAAGTAAGAAGAAGTATCTATCCACGCTATGAAGCATACTCTATGCTAAGAAGAAGAAGTATGTATATATATATGTATATATGTGTTAATGCATGTTTATGTTTAAAAGAAAAACAAAAAAAAGTATTAATAAGTATGTCTAAAGTCTTCCGCTGTGAGAATTAAGAAGTATGTATAAAGTCTTCCGCTGTATGTAATGTATGAACGGTCGCGTCACGCGCCGCCTCTCCGGACATTTAGGGTCCCAGAAGGGCGGGTGTGACATTTGCCGGCGTCCAAGCTTCATCCGGAGAACCTCCGGCGACCCTCCGGCGATCTCCTTTGGGTTCGGTGATAAGGTGAGCTTCCATCTTTCCTTAGCCGGCCTCTATTCCTCCACCAAAAGCTGTCCAGTTTTTCTGGACAGCTTATTTCTTTGTTGTCAGAGCGTCGTTTGGATGACGGTTAGTGCTCCGACAGCGGCTAACTTACCGAGGATTTGATCTCCGGTAATCCTCTGAGGTGGGGGACGAAGGATTCGTCAAACGGTTGACGAATACCTCTCCGGAGAAGCGAGTTTTGAGAACTCATTTTAGGATCCGAATTTGGATTCGGATCGTGATCATCTCTCGATCACGTCGTCTTCAACACGAGGCTAGTAACCCGTACGAAGACGAAGCTCGTGACTTAGCGAAGTCATCCCGAGGAGCTCGGCGTGGATACGGATAGAGACGATTCTTACGAGGATCGTTCCGGTTGATGCCGTTCCCGCTACACGTCATACGAAAGGTATAACGTAGATAAATTTCTTTTATTGCAAATTTTAATTTACGGTTATGTCTACACTTGTTGTAATATGCATGCGTGTGTTGTGTGTGTTGTAATAAATAGGAGTATTTATTATTTTTATTGCTTCCGCTGTGTTCATGTTTACGAAACATGATCGAACACACACACGCCGCGGTGCCAGAAACCCAACAGTGGTATCAGAGCCCAGGTTGTGTTTCGACATAATCGTAAAATGGTTTTGCGATAGTCATAATGTATTTCTGGAAATTTTCTAAATTTTGGAAATTTAGAAGTATTTATGGAAATTTTTCAATTTTGGAAAGTCTAGAAGTATTTATGGAAATCTTCCACTTTTGGAAAGTTGGAAGTATTTATGGAAATTTATATTTTCCATAAATAAAATATTTGATTAGATTCTGGAAATTTGTTTCCTAATTTAATCATGATTTGATTTGGGAAATCAAATCTTAAAATATTTTATTTCCATAAGTAGTTTTAAAGATTTAGGAAATTGGTTTCCTAAATAGATTTTCCTTAATCAAATAATTCCATGAATAAAAATATGTGATTAGATTTGGAAATTTGTTTCCTAATTTAATTATGATTTGATTTGGAGAATCAAATCTTAAACATATTTTATTTCCATAAATAGTTATGACATATAAGGAAATTATATTCATGACATAATTGTATGCCATGTAATTGCATTAGATGCATAACATTATGTCATGCGTGTCGTGACATGTAGATGTATGCCATGTATGCCATGCCATGTAGATAATAGTTATTTGCATGCAAAGAGGATGAGACATAAAAACCCTTAATTAATATTAAAGCCTACACCTTCCATTAATATGGTTAGAACAGTTACATTTCTTGTTTGGAGTTATTGGACTCTCTCGAGCCGGCTCGAACACAGATATGTTCAAACCATGGAATAGTTTAATACTAATATGGTAAGAGTCGAGGTCAATCGTTAGCTTTGGTTGTTGGACTCTCTCCAAGCTGGGCTAATTGGTTGAATGCGCTCTAACCATATTAAAACTATGTCGATTAATGGGTTGGCTTTAACAGCATCGGCTTGTTGGACTCTCTCCAAGGTCGATGTAAAGGGAGGTGAAGTTGGGTGCTATGCATATGATGCATACTTGTTAATGTGTTAACAACCCGATGTATGTGTGAACATTCAATTAGTTGATAGCACATTGTGATAGTTGCATATACGGGATATGCAATCGGTATAGATGATACCTACCGTCGTAGTTATGAATGGCTTGTTGGACTCTCTCCAAGGTTGTTCATAACTATGATGGATATCAGCCCATTCGGAGATGGACCTACGATCTCCCGAAGTGATTTTGGGGTTTTTTTGAATTCGAAAAATGAATGGGATTTATAAATGTATATTGATGCATTTTAAAATCATTTTCTCATATATGCTCGTTTTGTATTTCTAAGATTGATCCTGATGTCTTTGAATTTGCGTTCCATTTTGGATTCGAATAAATTGACTGGGCCGAACTTCTTGGACTGGCTTAGAAACTTGAGAATTGTTCTCAAGGTTGAAAAGCTTGCAAATGTCCTCGAAGCGCCTCTTCCCACCCGTCCTAGTGACAATGCAACTCTGGACCAATTGTTGGCCTATCAGAAACATGTGAGTGATTCTGAACAAATGAGTTGCATCATGCTAGCCATGATGGAACCCAAGCTACGAAAACAGCATGAGCATATGGATGCTCATATCGTAGTCCTTCATCTTTATGAGTTGGTTGATGAGCAAGTGATATTTGAAAGGTTCGAAGTCTTCAAGCTCCTCTTCACCTATGAGATGTAAGAAGGTTCATCTATGGTACTGCTCAACATGCTGAAGACTGTGGAACCTTCTGAGAAGCATGAGCAGGGGACGGTGTTGCTAGTTGATTCCTCGAAGAAAGGTTCTAAGAGGGAGTCAAAGGAACAACAGAAGGGGAAGAAGAAAAAGGCTAAAAAGGCAGAACCAGCTTAAAAGGGCACTTGCCATCATTATGGCAAGGAGGGCCATTGGCGAAGAAATTGCAAGATTTATCTTGAGTCCGTGAAAAAGGATAAGGCATCGGATGCCCCATCTTCTTCAGAAATCTTCTTTATTGATTGTCATTCTATTTCCTTAGACACTTGGGTACTGGATACTGGGTGTGGCTCACATATATGTAATGACATACATGGGCTAAGGAATAGAAGAAGACTCATCAAGGGAGAGTCAAATTTTGGTGTTGGGAATGGAGCAAAGGTTGCTGCACTCGCCATCGGAACGTATTTGTTGAAACTCCCTGCAGGACTTGTCTTAGAACTGGACAATTGCTTTTATATTCCTTCGTTGATAAAGAACATCATTTCTATTTCTTGTTTAAATAGAAATGGTTTCCATTTGACATTTAGTAACAATTGTTGCTACATAACTTTGAATGGGGTTCTTTATGGGACTGGAACTTTAAGCAATGGTGTTTATACGTTGGACGTATCCAGTGACATTTGCAATATCGAAGCGAGCAACAAGCGTGCTCGAAAGGATAATCAAATAGACTCCTACATGTGGCATTGTCATCTTGGCCATGTAAGCAAGAAATGCATGTCCGAATTACACCGATGTGGAATTCTGGAATCGTTTGAATTGGATTCATACGATACATGCGAATCATGCTTAAAAGGCAAGATGACTAAGTTACCTTTACGGGAAAAGGTGAACGAGTGGGAGAGTTGCTAGGCTCTAATACATAGTGATGTATGGACCTATGTCAACTCAATCTTTAGGAGGCTATAGCTACTTCATTACCTTCACCGATGATCACTCACGGTTTGGGTATGTGTTCTTGATGAAACACAAGTCCAAGCCTTTGAAAGGTTCAAAGAATTCAGAAATGAAGTAGAGAAACAACATGACAAAAGTATTAAAATACTTCGATCGGATCGAGGTGGTGAATACTTAAGTCAAGAGTTTCTTGATTATCTAAGAGACAATGGCATATTATCTCAATGGACTCCGCCATATACACCACAGCATAATGGTGTATCGGAGAGGCGAATTAGGACCTTGTTGGACATGGTCAGTCAATGATGAATCATGCGACTCTTCCCAAGTCCTTTTGGGGCTATGCACTTGAACTTTGTTTACTTGTTAAACAGAATGTCTACCAAGGTAGTCTCAACTACTCCATATGAGATATGGAATAGTAAGAAACCTCATGTATCTTACTTGAAGATATGGGGTTGTCCTGCTTATGTGAAGCGGATAGTATCAGACAAATTGGATGCTAAGTCTGATAAATATCTATTTATTGGATACCCTAAGGAAACAAGGGGTTACCAATTCTATCATCCTGTGGAACAAAAGATGTTTGTTTCAAGGCATGCTGTGTTTCTAGAGAAAGAGTTTCTCTTGCAAGAAAACAGTGAGAGTGTCGTCGAGCTTGAGGAGGCTCGAGAGACTCAAATAGACATTGATGAGATACCTGGTGAAGCACAACAGCCGACAACTCATAGTGATGAGCAATCGGCTGGACCTATTGTAACACCACATCTTCGTAGATCTGGTAGAACACTAATATTCCTGAGAGATATGGATTTCTCGTAAGTGAATCGAACGACGTGTTACTCATTGATGATGAGGAGCCTACCAGTTATGAAGAAGTGCTGACAAGTTCAGAAAGGGATAAGTGGCTTGGTGCCATGAAGTTGGAAATGGATTCCATGTATGAAAACCAAGTTTGGAACTTGGTTGACCCACCTGAAGGCATAAAGCCTATAGGGTGCAAGTGGGTTTTCAAGAAGAAAACCGACATGGATGGTAATGTGATTACCTATAAGGCTAGATTGGTGGCGAAAGGATATCGTCAAAAATAAGGTGTTGATTATGACGAAACCTATTCGCCTGTAGCTATGCTTAAATCCATTCGGATGCTCCTGGCCATAGCGGCTCATTATGATTATGAGATATGGCAGATGGATGTGAAAACAGCTTTCCTTAATGGAAACCTGCTCGAGGACGTGTATATGATACAGCCTGAGGGTTTCACATCGGTTGATAAAACCAAGGTATGCAAATTGCGACGATCCATTTATGGATTGAAGCAAGCATCCAGGAGCTGGAATATCCATTTTGATGAGACAATCAAAAAGTTTGATTTCTCACAAAATCCAGACGAACCTTGTGTGTACAAGAAGGTTAGTGGGAGTGCAGTCGTATTCCTAGTATTGTATGTCGATGACATACTACTTATAGGGAACGATGTTTCAATCTTACAGTCAGTGAAGGTTTGGTTATCCAAGACATTCTCCATGAAAGACCTGGGATAAGCAACCTACATCCTCGGAATTAAGATCTATAGAGATAGATCGAAACGGTTGCTTGGTCTTTCGTAGTCTACATATATAGACCGAGTGCTAAAGAGGTTTAGCATGTCGGAATCCAAGAAAGGTTTTTTACCCATCAGGCATGGGGTACACCTTTCGAAGTCTATGTGTCCGCGCACAGAAGACGAGAGGATTTGCATGAGTAAGATTCCCTATGCATCCGCAATAGGATCTATCATGTATGCTATGTTATGTACAAGGCCCGATGTATCGTATGCTCTGAGTGTCACGAGCAGATACCAGTCTGATCCAGGAATGGATCATTGGGTGGCTGTTAAGACGATCCTTAAGTGCTTGAGAAGAACTAAGGATGCGTTCCTAATATATGGAGAAGGGTACATGGTGATACGTGGGTATACGGATGCCAGCTCCAGACAGACAAGGATGATTCCATGTCTCAGTCTGGGTATGTATTCACCTAAAATGGAGGCGCAATAAGTTGGAAAGGTTCCAAGCTTGACACTATAGCGGATTCTGCCACTAAGGCAGAATACGTTGCAGCTTTGGAAGCAGCAAAGGAAGCGGTTTGGATCAATAAGTTCATCTATGAACTTGATGTGGTCTCATCAATGATCCAAACATGTGCTTCACCGCTATCATCTTATCAGAGAGATCATCAGTAGGAACGAAATACAAATCGAGAAAATTCCCACTGAAAGGAACTTAGCAGATCCTTTGACTAAAGCATTACCTCAAAGTAAGTTTGAGGGTCATGTTAGAGCTTATGGTATTGGATACCGTAGCGATTGGCATTAGGCCAAGTGGGAGTCTGTTAGTAATATATGAGAGATGTCCTAAGGCAATAGCCTTATGTATGAACCATTTATATGATAAATGAAGATTCACTATTTGAGTATACATGTTTCATGTATTTGATTGGATCTTAAACTCATTTACTGAATGTCCACGATGTGATTCACAGCATGAGAGAATTTGTGATTGGATCACAACTAGTGAGTATCTCTACATGTGTAATTGTGATGTATCGGAATTATCCCTAGTCAATGAATTGATGGATCTGGACACCATCAATTCTGTGGAGACTAGCACGAGGTATACTCCTTGGTGTATCCAAGCAGCTGATTCTCACTGGCTGGAGACATAGTGATGTCCGGAGTTAATCGTGGATGCTAGTTATGGTAACTAGTTCATTGGAGTGACGAGTCGTAAGACTTCATATGGTTCTCTGCATATATAGATATGTCAATGAAGTTCTTACTGTGGCTTAAGTGCGATGTTCCTTTGACTTGCGGTATTCAAGTCATCTTGATCAGGGAGACTTATGCTTTGACATCTTAAGCAAACATCTCTAAGGAGATGTGGACCCGGGATGATTGGGTATAAGTCGAAGTGATCGAAGGTGTTTGAATAGCCTATAAAGGATTCACTACTCCTTGCGAGGAGATGTATACCCATGGCCTCTCGTCGGATTGTTACTAAAGTCTTTGGCCAAAGCATTACATGTTTAGAGTAAGGTACTCTTCGATACATGTGGAGTAACTAGAATCCGTAGGACGAGGAAATGATACTTGGGCTAGGTGTGGCGTAGTCGACCTAGTGAGGTGACACTATAGACCATGTCACGAACCAAGTGGTTATAAGATGAGTGAAGGGAATGGGGCACGTTTCATTCGATCTTCTGAAGGTTTTCATAAATAGTTCTGGATCAACCTTTGATCTTTTCGGTTAATTTGTGATAATGATGTAATTCTAGGTTTTACTCATGATCGTTCTATAATTAATGGTTAATTATAGACGGCCAACATAAACCGAGAACCTATTTGGTCACACGCACAACGAGTGTAATCCAAAGGATTTAAAACGAGCTTGAGAATGGGATTCTCAGACCGAGAGAAACTATGTTTGGTTGGAACAAACATAAAGCGAGCATGAAATTGTTTCAGTCGCAATGGAAGCGTGGATGGGCCGTGTCTTATGAAGACATAATGGATGGACCAAAATGGTTTGGTTCTAATCCAATGGATGAGAATAAACCAAAGGGTTTGGTTTATTTTAAACGAATGAACCAAAAGTTGGTTCGGTTCGTTTTAACTTAAAATAAACCATCATGGTTTGGTTTATTTTAACTTATCCTAATGGAGCGGGTTAACGGGCTTTATGGATATGATCCATTAACTATTAAGAGAATTAGTTCTCTATAAAAGAGGGCTTAAGGGATTGTTAAACCCTAACTAATCCAAACCCTAGCCCCCTTGAGTTGCCGCCCACCTCCACCTTGGAGTTAATTGGCGCCAACCCTAAAGCTGCCGCCGCCCAGCTTGTGTGCAGCCGTCCAAGTCTTTGCCGGCATCCAAGCTTCATCCGGAGAACCTCCGGCGACCCTCCGGCGATCTCCTTTGGGTTCGGTGATAAGGTGAGCTTCCATCTTTCCTTAGCTGGCCTCTATTCCTCCACCAAAAGCTGTCCAGTTTTTCTGGACAGCTTGTTTCTTTGTTGTCAGAGCGTCGTTTGGACGACGGTTAGTGCTCCGACAGCGGCTAACTTATCGGGGATTTGATCTCCGGTAATCCTCTGAGGTGGGGGACGAAGGATTCGTCAAACGGTTGACGAATACCTCTCCGGAGAAGCGAGTTTTGAGAACTCGTTTTAGGATCCGAATTTGGATTCGGATCGTGATCATCTCTCGATCACGTCGTCTTCAACACGAGGCTAGTAACCCGTACGAAGATGAAGCTCGTGACTTAGCGAAGTCATCCCGAGGAGCTCGGCGTGGATACGGATAGAGACGATTCTTACGAGGATCGTTCCGGTTGATGCCGTTCCCGCTACACGTCATACGAAAGGTATAACGTAGATAAATTTTCCTTTTATTGCAAATTTAAATTTACGGTTATGTCTACACTTGTTGTAATATGCATGCGTGTGTTGTGTGTGTTGTAATAAATAGGAGTATTTATTATTTTTATTGCTTCCGCTGTGTTCATGTTTACGAAACATGATCGAACACACACACGCCGCGGTGCCGGAAACCCAACATTCCATACGTACAAGCATTTGTCACCAACCAAAGTCCTGCAAGAAAGAGCAAGGAACATAACTAAGTTCTTCATAAGTCCAACGGTGATATCAAATCCCTATTGATTAAGTTATCCACTCAAATGATCTATCTGTTTCCCCAAACTACATCTCCTGCCAAAGAACTACCTTTTCCATTAACTAAAATCAACCACCATATCAGTTAACAAACAACATTGATATACATCCATAAACATTCAAGTTGGGACTTACCAACCTAGCTTCCTTCACATCTTCTTGTTCTAATTCAAGGTATCGGATTAAAGTCCAAACATCCAAATTGAAAACAACCTCATAATCTTATATGTTCATCCTATAGAACTATGTCAACTTAATCAACATACAAAAACCTTACCTCCTATCTCATTCCGCTTCCACCAGCTCATTTACAACCCCTTTTTTTACAGAGCATCATAAATCCTTCCACACATCAACTCATTCCCTAGAATCAATTACTCATCAATTAAGAAGAACAACAAATGAAGGAAACTCACCTCTCAACCATAAGGCACCAGCAGGATCGATCCACACCAATATAGGAGAAGATCAACAACACCCACTGCCCACCATACACTCAATCATAACTGTGCACAGAGTTAAATCAAGCTCAACCATTACCCAATAAAGGAGACACTACCAAATAACTTACCTCATGAACACATCCATCACCGGCTCCCGACGACAGTCACAAGATACCCAACTCACCTTCACAGCCAAGTAAACCCCATCATAGCACACCATTCGGCTTACTCAACAGAAATTGAAACTTCACCGACACTAGTAAATCCCTTGACATCAACCTTCCCTTCTCCTCTACTCACCGGCTGTGGATCACTGCCCAAACACCCAAAATTCCCCACAAAGATCATATATAGAAATTGGCAGATGAACAACACAGGTTAGTTCAAGATTACCTGGGATTGAAACCTCCCCCTCGACGGTTCTCTTCCCCAACTGCCCAATTCGTCGGAAAGCTCCACTTTTGGCCTGAACGCCCAACCGCAGTGATGCCGTGGATGACCTGTTCGCGTGAGAAAACACGCTGAGATGGAAAGGATCGACTGAACCAAACAAGAATCATGCCCTTACCTTGCTCCGGCGACAACCATGAAAGTCTATGATCGAAGTGCTGCTGACGCCACCTCCCCACCCTAGCAACTCCACCGATGCAAATCTCCTCCTATCCCCTGTTCCTCGGAGCAAATCCACGCTTCATACCACTTGCTCCGGCAACAATGGGAAGAATAACCCCCTGATCGAAGCGTCGCCTACCCGAACTTCCCGACCATGCGCCCGACATTCGCCGACACATCCATGGGCACCGTAAGGGTGGTCGGCCGTCGCTTGCAGAGGGGAGCCAGTCGTGGTCGGCCTTCGCTTGCGGAGGGAAAGGAGGCGGCTGTGGCCGACCTTCACTTGCCGAGAAGAGGAGGGAGCGACGGGAGGCAGAGAAATCATGAGAAAAGGAATCGCGGCTGGAAAATAGAGGACACGATGGAAAAATGCTCGGGAGAAGGAAAAGCCGAAGGAAATTAATGCTTGGCGTTGATAACTGAGAAGCGGGTCGGGTAAGAAAATACCGGGTCAGATTTAGGGAAAAACAATCAGGTCCGGCACTGATCTATCCATTGACCTTAGAGTTTTACCATTAAACTTAAGTCAATTGAACCCTATTAAGCCCCTCATAACCAGATGACCCAAAGAGGCTTTCCCAAAGCCTGTTTAATCTTTCCCCGTAATAGCCATAGAAATTTCCATTTAAATCTAGGAAAATTTCTAAAAATCCTTGGAAAATTTCATAGGGTATTTTTCCTAATTACCCAACTTTTTTTTTCCGGTATTTTACAGACAAGGTCAAATTGAGTCAATACTTTTCGTAAAAACCTTGAACAAAGATATTTTTATTGCTCAAATATACGTAGATGACATAGTCTTTGGATCAACAAATTCAAATATTTTAAAAAGAATTTATATAAACCTTATGGAACAAGAATTTGAAATGAGCTTAGTAGGTGAGTTAAACTTCTTCTTAGGTTTATAAATAAAACAAACAAGAGACGATAACTATATATATCAAAATAAGTATGCAAGAGAATTAATTAAAAATTTTGGTATGGAAAATGCAAAAGATATTAAAACACCTATGGCTACGAATGTTATATTAAATGAAGATAATGAAGGAAAGTTTGTAGATCTAAAGTAATAGAGTTCCATAGGTAGTTTACTATACTTAACTGTAAGTAAACTCGATATATTATTTGCAGTAAGTATGTGTGCTAGATATCAAACTTGTGCTAAGGAGTCACATTTAACACATGTTAAAAGAATACTAAGATAGATTAAAGGAACAATTAATGTAGGTATGTGGTACCCAAGATCTAGTAACTTTGAGTTAATATGATACTCTGACTCAGACTATGCAGAGTGTAAGCTAGATAGGAAAAGTACTAGTGGAGGATGTCAACTCTTAGGATCATGCTTAGTAAGATGGTTTAGTAGGAAGCAATATTGTGTTGCTCTTTCCACAACTGAAGAAGAATACATAGCATTAGAAGAATGTGTAGCACAACTATTATGGATGATGTACACACTTAAGGATTTCGAACTAGATTAATAAAAGGTAAAAACTTTAGTTGATATCATAAGTTCAATGAATTTAACTAAAAATCCAATTCATCACTCACGCACTAAACACATTGATGTCAAACATCATTTTGTAAGGGATCATGTGGCAAAAGGTAGTATTGAACTCAACTATATTGAGTCCACATCAAACCTTGCCGACATCTTCACTAAACCACTTCCGGAAGCCGAATTTAGTATGCTTAGAAGATAATTAGGTTTATGCTTGGTAGATTAGGAAATTTCCATGCTTAATATTAAGAATTATTTTGAAAAGTGATACGATATTATTTTTTTAAGGAAAATAAAAATTAATCTAGATTAGGTCAATCTAGATTTCATGATCCTATAGATTTTAGTTAGTCTTCACATCTCACAAACACCTAGGATTACCTATTTGTGTATTAAGCCATGAAGATGGGCACGAGATGTTAGGACTGTACGCCTGGTTCCATATGTATATCCAGTGCATTGACATGAATCAACACGGGGTTTACAAGAGCAAATAGATCACTTCGGTGACTAACTCTAATTCAAAGCTTGATGATTAATTCTATATCATTTGAGCTAGTAAAGAGTTGGACATTTACTTTAAGGACAATTTTTAGATGTGTATTTTCAAAATATAAATATAATATTTAGGAATTCATGCTTGGACTTAATCCCTATCTCTTTTGCATCAAATTGAGAGTTTTGAAAAGTTTAAAATATTTTTGAAGGTTGAAAATTTTTGAAATTTTTGAAAATAAGTTTTTATTCCGGAGGAGTTTTGAGAAGTTTAAATTTTTTTTTAGAAGTTTGAAAATTCTTTAAAAATTTTGAAAATAAGTTTATTTAGGAGGAGTTTTGAAAAGCTTTGAAAAATTTAAAAGTTTGAAAATTCTTTAAAAATTTTTGAAAATAAGTTTTTATTCAGGGGGAGTGTTAAAAAGTTTGATTTTTTTTTAAAAAAAAGTTTGAAATTTTTTAAAAAGTTATAAATATTGTTTGAAATTTATTAAAAAGCTTAAATTAAGAACTTGTTGGCATTTTAAATTTAATCTTTATTTTGATGTATGCCAAAGGGGAAGAAAGAGATATAAAGTTAGAGATTTACTTATTTAAAGAAAAGTGTAAAAATTAAAGAAAAAATTTATTTATTGAAAGAAAGATGCAAAAATTTGATAAGGCCTTATGCATCTCATACATGGTTTAATTAATGCATCTATTGTACATTTCAATATTTGGATATTGATATTTGATTCTCCTAACTTTAACTGGTGTATTGTCATACATCAAAAATGGGGAGATTATTGATGCAGTGAGAATCACTCCTTAGTTTTGATGTATGAACCACAGTTAAATGTTAGGATTCACTTGTGTTCTAATATCAGTGTTAAATGTGCAGGCATAACAGGAAGTCCTAGTAGGTCATGTTGATCATATACTAGGCACGTATCTTGATAGATCAGGAGGATCGGACACCATGCATGAAGTCTAGATGGGTCGCGTGGACTGGACATTTGGCATGAAGACCGATTGGGTTAGGAGATTGGACAATCGGATGTCAAGAGTGGTAAGTCCGGCAGATAGCCATCAGGTAAGCCTCGAGTGAAGAGGTGAGGTCGATTCCTTTGTAGGGGGACAAAGCTAGGCGTCGATCTGACGAAAGGACTGTATGGGATTTAGTAGTCGAGATCGAGCAGTATTACTACTGCTATCGCATTTCATATTATCTATTTGTGCTAATCCTGTTTTGTAGGGATCAGTTGACTAGATGGATTCAAGTCGACTGAAGTCCAGTCGACTTGATACCTATTTGGCAG
Organism: Wurfbainia villosa; assembly: GCA_025175895.1. Lineage (NCBI taxonomy): Eukaryota > Viridiplantae > Streptophyta > Magnoliopsida > Zingiberales > Zingiberaceae > Wurfbainia > Wurfbainia villosa. The sequence goes on along the minus strand of CM046008.1, from coordinate 18,730,387 downwards.
GATCAGATTGTGATCAATCGGAGATTGTGCGATGCAAAAGGAAAGGGTTTCAGTCGATTGAAGGGTTTGAGTCGACTGAAGAGGCAAACTTCGCGATGTGTAGTCGAGTGACGTGGAGTCAACTGGAGAGGTTTCATTCGACTGGAAGACCATGAATTCCATATCGATGGGCTAATGTTGAGTCGACTGGAAGGCATTCCAGTCGACTGAAAAGGGTTTATAAAATATATGCTCGACCAGATCCAAGTAGAACATCCAATCTACGCCAAAGTGCTGTCAAAATTTTCCCACGATCACAAAAGCTTCAAATCTTAAAAAGGGCTCTTTTCCAACACCTCGTGCCTGAATTCGATTCTACATTTGTGTTGGTATAAAGTACTCAATAATTTCTTTTCTTTTTATTCGCTTGTGTACTTGAATTCAAGAGAGGGTAGTGTGTTACCCTTCTCTAATCTTTGTAAAAAGTGAACCCCCTCTGAAGTCGAGAGTTCTCGAATCAGAGGGTATTATAGTGATTGTCCATTGAGGTAGCTCTCGGGAGAGCTACGGACCTTGGAGTAGCAACCCAGTTAGGGTTGTGAACCAAGTAAATTGCCTCTGTCTAAACTGAATTTAATTTCTGCTGCGTACTCTTATTTGACGATATAAAATTAGTTCCAAAAATAAATAAAAATATTAAACACCGAGATTCAGTCCCCTCTCTCGGTTTACTCGATCCTACAATTTCCATCCTTCCACACGCCCGACCGTGTGGATTCCAAATGACTGTGTAGTGTCACCACGACTTATGCAAATTAGGATTCACAGGAAATTAAGGAAAGCCAAGCTGCACCCCAATATAAGGAAAGACACGCCTAAACCTAGGGGGGGCTCACCGACTGGGACGGCAAGAAGGTGCCCTAAAAAGCATCGAAGGCTCGCAACGGGGAGAAAGGAAGTGGCTTGAAGACTCAAATCGACTCTCCAACACCTTGAATAGTGACCAAGGCACACATTGGATCCAACTGAGTGTACTATCTCTTTTCTTACAACTATTTGGATTGTAATGATGCATAAAAAGATGTCTTGTGTTTGTTCTTCTTTATTCATGGAGTAGGTACTTCGATTCTATGATTAGAGAGTAGCTTGTGTATGTTGGGCATGCTAGTTCAAATATTTATTCGATGCTTTTGAATATATTTGCAATTTATGTTGTTTAGATCAATGAAAGTTATGTTTTGATTCTATTTCTATTGCATGTGGTTGATACAAGGGTGGAAAGCCTTTGTATCAAAATCTAGGAGAACCAAGGAGGAACTTTATGGTCATCCTCCCTCCCATAACCGTAAGAAGTAGGCGGTAAAAGAGTAGGATATGAAATATGATCCACCTCTTCATAGGGACTAATAGGACATCCTAGAACCTCAAGAAACTATTCTAGCAGAAGACCCAAAGTAGAAGACAACAATTCTAGAAGGGTTGAGGAACCCCAGTGACAGGAGGTTCCCAAAGATATCAACCCCTTGAGCTCTAACGATTCGAAAGAGAAACTTGGCTAGGAATAAGTAGTTCCTAGTAGAAGCAAAAGTTCATCGGGATAACACACGATGATCCTCCTACAAGATCATAACTAGAGATCCTAGGAGCATTAAATTGATAGCATGTTCAATTATGCACAAGTGAAATCGAAATCCTGGAATCCTTTAAGAAAGTTTGAGCCCTCCTTCGCTTTTTCCAAGTGACATCGTATTTGAGCCAGGACCATCGTCAACCTCACATCTGACTCACAAGAGATTTACTCCGAACAAACCACATTCACTTGACAAACAGTACCAGAATCACAATCTCTGTGGGATCAATACATAAATTATTACTTTACGACAACTGTGCACTTGCAGTTGTTGAGCGCGAGTGCACACTTCAAATCCTCAGTGATCTCGGTCGGAGATTTGAAGTCGTGCTCGTGTGCATTAAGTTTTTATCATCATTGTTAGAGTTTGTAGATTCGATATCGGATCGAAAGTGAATTTTTTGGATCATACCTAGATTAGATTTTCATTCTAGTTTTACTTTATTGCAGTTTATATAGTTTTATATTTTTGTTATCTCTGTTCAGTTTAGATTTATTTCACTAGTCATATTTCATTTCTAATTTAAGTTAGCTTTAATTCAATTTTTAGGTTTTCTTTATTTGGTTCATTACTTTTAGTTTATTTGATTTCCTTTAAATAAGTACCATATACACTCCTGATTGCATAGCTTGGTTTATTGTATGCACAGATGCATATGATGGGAAAATTTGCTTCCAATCAACTTAGAAATAGACAACACCTATCATCAAAGGAGAGCTAACCAGAGAGATATGGAGGAACACGATGCCCCTTTGGCAACCATAGATAATCATCCTTTGCGGGATTATGCATCTCCTAGTGCTAGATGATATAGATCTGGTATAGCTGGACTGTCAATCCCAGCCAATAATTTTAAACTAAAGCTTTCACTCATACACATGGTCCAGCAGAGCCAATTAGGAGGAGCTGCAACTGAAGACCCTAACCGACACCTGGAAACGTTCTTAGAAATCTACTCAATCTTGAAAATCAATGGAGTACCCACAAATGCGATCCGTTTGAGCCTCTTCCCATTCTCACTGCGGGATAAGGCGAAGACGTGGCTACACTCCTTGCCCTCCAGAAGTATCACCACATGGGAGCAGTGTTAGCTGCAGTTTATGAATAAGTTGTTTCCATCGAGTAAGACAGCTCACATGCACCACCTAATCACTAGCTTCTGCCAGAAGGAAGGAGAGTCCCTATTCGAGGTCTAGGATCGCTACAAAGGGTTACTTCATCAATGTCCCCACCATGGTCTCGAGAGGTGATTGGTGATCCACATATTCTATAATGGGATCATGTATGCCATGAAGGTTTTCTTGGATTCTACTATAGGAAGCGCTTTGATGAACAAGACTATCGAGGAAGCAGAAGAATTGATTGAGGAGGTGACCCAAAACCACCATCAATGGGCTTTTGAACGTAGTCACCTAGTGTTAGTGCATATAAGATCCACATATCTCCACAATGGTATGATATTGTCCACTTTGGGCCCAAGCCCTCATGGTTTTATTTTTGGGCTTTACCCAAAAGGCCTCATACCAATGGAGATATCTTTTTTCTTATAAGCACATGATCTTTTCCATGTCTTACCAATGTGGGACTTTGATTGTATTCCCTATACTCCCAACAATCCCCCCCTCAAACGAAGGACCACATTGGGCCCCCCCTCAAGCCTATCCCTCCTCGAAGGATTTTCTCTGCTTGATGTCCGATCTTCAACCCACCAGGACTTCCTGCCAGTTGTTCGGTCCCCCCGACCCAACTAGACTTCCTTCCTAATGTCTGGTTCTCTTGATCCGGACGTGGGAGCTCAACTTCCTTCGTTCGAGGTTCATGGCTTGACATGGACCATGGCTCTGATACCAATTGTTAGTGCATATAAGATCCACATATCTCCACAATGGTATGATATTGTCCACTTTGGGCCCAAGCCCTCATGGTTTTGTTTTTGGGCTTTACCCAAAAGGCCTCAGACCAATGGAGATATCTTTTTTCTTATAAGCACATGATCTTTTCCATGTCTTACCAATGTGGGACTTTGATTGTATTCCCCATACTCCCAACACCTACCACCTACAGTCGGAAGATATGTCGTTAACTCCATCGATCATCTAGTGTCGAGGATTGACACACTGAGTAGACGATTTGACTCCCTAACCCCTTCTTCTTTATGTGTGGTAAATTCCTTTAGTGATGGAGTAACAACATACCAGGAGGATTACTGGGGAAGGCAAAGCAATTCTGAAGAACAAGTTGAGCATGTCGATGCGGTGGGCGACTATAATCCAAGACCAAACAATCCGTATTCGAGAACATTCAATCCCAGATTAAGGAACCACCCGAACCTTTCATATAAGAATAATTTGAGAAATCTCCAACAGTTGGGTGTGTACGGACAGTAGGGTGTTGGGCAGTAACAACCATTAAAATCCCAACTTGAGCAGATGATGGAGAACCTCGTTCAAACACAACAAAAGGTGAACACTAAATTCCATCACTGATATTCGCATACATAATTTATACTGGAAGAGTTAAAATCATCTATGAATGACCTTGCTAGCCGAAAAAAGATGCTAGAGATTTAGATAGCACAGATTGCTAGCCAATCTACTAGAACACCGAGCTGACTACCAGAAAAATTTGAAGATAATCCAATGGAGCAATGTAAAGCAGTGACGTTATAGAGTGGGAGGATTATGAAGGAATTACCGAGAAAATTAGTTGCCGAGCAAGAACAAAGCTCATAGGTAAAAGAAACTCATGATGAGACCATGAGGGGAGGAGTCAAAAAAATGGAGCATGAACCTTCCACAAGGACTCAACTACCCATGATAGTACCATTTCCACAGCGGCTAACCAACGCAAAGAGAGATGATGAGTTTGGAAAATCCATAAACATGTTGAAATCAATCTCAGTGGAAGTACCGATACTCGAAGCTTTGCACCCAATGCCCCAATTTGCAAAGTTTATGAAAGATATTTTGACACATCGTAGAAAGATCGAGTGGTCAGAGACAGTGGCCCTTGCAGAGGAATCTAGAGTTTATCTCCAGAATGGAACCACTTAGAAACTAAAAGATCTGGGGAGTTTCTATATTCCGTATCATATAGGAACGACCATGATTAGTAAGGCATTTTGTGACTTAGGAGCCAGTGTGAGCTTGATGTCATACACATTATGCAAGAAATTAGGAAATTTAAAGTTGACAACTATGACGTTACAGCTTGTTGACCACTCGTACTGATACCCATTGGGGATTCTGGAAGATGTTCCTATCAGGGTGGGGAATTTTATAGATTTTATAGTCTTGGAAATGGAAGAAGACCCGAAAATCCCAATAATTCTTGGACGACCATTTTTAGCCACAGCAGGAATGATCATCGACGTAAAGAATCATAAGCTGACTCTGACAGTGGGAGACAATAGATTGGAATTCAAGCTTGCTAGCGCAATGGGTCTGGAACCCGTAAAAATTCTGACAAAGATAAGTGGAAGTTTACATAACCACCAGAGCTGAGCTAAAGCATAGGAGTATGGTCGAGCTAAAGACCTTAAATAAGCATTTCTTGGGAGGCAACACAAGTTTAACTTTATTGGTTTTTACATTCATGCATGCTAGTTTAGACTTTAGATTTGGTCCATTATTGAAATTATGAGTGTTTAGTTGCATATAGAATTTTTTCCTAGGAAGAAGAGAGATTTTTTTTAAAACCCCAGAAGGAAGCATGGGTGGTTGTGTGAATTTCACATGACTGTGCCCAATGGGCAAAAGAGCACATGACAAGGCATGTGGAAAGTCTCAGACCGTGGCACTCTAGAAGAAATCCAGAGTCGCACACAACTGATCGTGTGAATCTCACATGGTCGTGCCAAATTTTGGACTTTTTCTAAGTGCTCAAGTCAGAGCCTAACACGGTCGTCCATGTGGATTCCACACGGTCGTGTCACACCCCTTTAAAAGGGGCGTGAGTCGTGTGGTTGCCCCAAATCAACCGTGTGACTCAAATCCCTTTCCCTATGTCTTGCTTTCCCTCATCTCCAACCTCCAAACAACCATCTCCAACCTTCAAGAAGCATTCAAGAGGTGACAATGAAAAGGACAAAGCACACCGCAACAAGGGTTGCCTCTTCAAGGACAAGGTCGAAGAGAAGAAACACCCAACAAGAACCAGAGGAAGGTAATACTCCTCTAGGCATAATTTTTCGAGATGATGCACGTAGGAATAGATTTAACATGCTTTCTTCTCGCAAGATACTGCTACCTGCTATTTAAATGTGCCTTTCTTAGAAACCCTAGGACTATTTGGGGATATGAAAAGCTTGTTTTCAAAAGTACGTTGGGAGGAGATTATGGGAGTGAAATGCCTAACTTACCCTAGGGTAGTCTTAGAATTCTTAAGTTCGGTAGATGCAGAGATCTTATCGGGAAAAGGATAGTGAAGAGGGCAAGATCACTTTTAGATTATTTAACATTGAACATGATTGGACCCTAAACCAATGGAACCTCTATTTTGGACTACCTAGTGGGGGAGAAAGGAAAACCCGTAATGAATTCAATGCGGGATTATTTTGGTTGAATTTAACAGGGGAAAATGCATATGACCCATCTAGAGCCAAAGCCTCCTGACTCCAAAACCCTATTTTTAGATAATTCATCAGGTCATGGCAAGTACTATTTTTGGTAGGGGAGAGAGTGATGGAGTAATGAGGTTGAGCGAACTTCTTTGCCTATGGGACATGTTGCAAGAGAGAAATACTATTGATGTAGGGTCCTATTTCATTAGGCATCTAGTTAAGGTAGGTAAAGCACCGAAGGGGGACATTATCTTAGGGGGTTTGTTGACCCACATATGAGATTCGATGGGGTATGATTGTGAGGGATTGGATAGAGTAGAGGGGAGACCTAGCATCGACCTGGGGGTGTGCATGGCAATGAAGATAATAGTGAGAGAGGGTAATTTTTTTTATTTTGTAAGGAAGAACTTGCCTCGATACCTATCGTACCACCATCACTAACCATGCCAATTGGCAGTTGAATAGGCCAATGGAGTCCCCACCACACGAGGGACCCTCTACCCATGCACCCCCTTCACCACCTTCACATCACTCACCCTCGGGCCCATCCATGTATAGGATCCCTCGTAGTCCATGCCCTGATCCTACACCTGCACCACATACCTTTATTTCTTTTGAGCAAGATACAGGATCGTTTGCTTACGACTTTTCAGAGTTCCAATTGTGCCTCGATGACATCTTCACGGAGCAACAAACACAGGGGAAGCAATGGGAAGAGCACAGTGCCTATATGCAGATTGAGTTTCAGGGTCTACGAGACCATTTCTAGCAGGCCGAGGAGTTCTACGACAAAGCCCAACACTATTTTCAAGAGGAGGCCGCCTACCGTCAAGAGGTTCGATAGTTTATGCGAGATGCACGTTCACAGTGGGCAAGGGAGGAAGAGCACAAAGCAACTGCCGCATCCACCAGTTCCCAGATGGACTACATATACATGTGGCACAACAGCTAAGTATACTATTCTCCCATGAGCCCGACATGCTGAGACTGCCAGACTTCCCGTCGAGGGCACCATGCTAGAGGTATAACTACTATTTTAGTCTAGGGGAGACCTACATTTTGCTTTGTTCTTCTGCTAGCTTTAGTGTTTTTTAACATCTAAGTTTAGTCTTTATTTGTTCTGCTCATTTATTTGCTCATGCATATAGTATTTAGGTTCCTTTCAACACTTAGTTGTTGGTCACTATAAGCTGCCTCAGTGATATTTTAAAAAATCTCTATGATATGTTTCCATACTAGAGATAGTTTACCTTCATTTATCCCTTGGTACTTTATTTTTAGATGCTTTGATGGATGTTCTAGATTTTCACTTGTTAGCTTTTATTCTCACCTACACTCATCGAACATTCTAAAAGGGAGAATCTTGTACAAACATAGTATGATTCATATCGATAGTCTAGCACTTTGGAATCCATAGAGGACTCTAAAATTAGCATTTTAGTTACTGGAGATGCTCGGATTGTGTAAGCCCATTCGGAAAAATCTATATTCTAGTGAGGATAATGAAAAAAAAGAAAAGAAAAAAAATATATAAAATAAAAAGAGAGAAAAGAATGAGAGTAAAAAAATAGTTGTCATGGGTGGAAATGGTTAGGTGCCCCTTTGAAACCGAGTTAGGTTACTGGTGAAACACCTACCAATTAATCTCAATACCGAGCACGCCTTTGAGACTTTATACTAATTTTAGGGAATGACCCTTGTTTAGGGAAGGTAAGTGCCTAAAAGCTGGAGACCTTAGTAAAGCTATAAGATGACGACTTAACTCAACATGGAATGTGTATCCCTTAGAAAATTCTCTCGGCACATGCACGAAAAGATAACCTAGTGAACTTTTAGTACATATCTATTTGCTTTGATTGAAAGTACCACTTGATAATTTTAGTTAACATGCTAAGTGTGGGAGCAATACTTTTCGAAATCCATGACACTGAGGTTTGCTTGAAGCTAAGCAATAATCTAAGTCTAGGGGATCTTGATGTGTGCAAATCATATAGGATTTTTTGGAGTGGTTTTAGCACACATCTCATTGCATTTCATATTTATTTCATGCATATTTCTGTTAGTTTGCACCTATTTTCTATTTTCTAGTTCGAAGATATGTTTTTTCTATTTTTACGCGTAGGACAGTGTTTTGGAAGCAAAATGGCGCTACAAAAGGAGTTCAAGAAGGGAAAGCGTGCTTTGGATGTGTTCCCAAGATACTGGAACTCTTTGGACAACAAGGATAGCATTAAAATAGAATTCCATAGGAAGACACGCGCGGCAGTGTGAAATTCACACGGTCATGCCTATTCCCGACGCCAGATACAAAGTTGATTTCTAGCCTTCCACAGGGCTGACCGTGTGGATTCCACACAGTCGTGTGGTGTTAGTTCGACTTATACAAATCAAGATTCGTGGGCAATTAAGGAAAGCCAGGGTGCACCCCTATATAAGGAAAGACACGCCTAATCCTAAGGGGGGGTTGACGGCTAGAACGACAAGATGGTGCCCTAAGAAGCATCGGAGGCTCCCAATCGGGAGGAAGGAAGCAGCTCGAAGACTCAAATCGACGCTCCAACACCTTGAAGAGAGACCAAGGCACACATTGGATCCAACTAAGCATACTATCTCTTTTCTTACAAATATTTGGATTGTAATGATGCATAAAAAGATGTCTTGTGTTTGTTCTTCTTTATTCATGGAGTAGGTACTTCGATTCTAGGATTAGGGAGTAGCTTGTGTATGTTGGACATTCTAGTTCAAATATTTATTCAATGCTTTTGAATATATTTGCAATTTATGTTGTTTAGATCAATGAAAGTTATGTATTGATTATATTTCTATTGCATGTGGTCGATACAAGGGTAGAAATCCTTTGTATCGAAATCTAGGAGAACCAAGGAGGAACCTTACGGTCATCCTCCCTCCCATAACCGTAGGAAGTAGGCTGTGAAAGAGTAGGATATGAAATATGATCCACCTCTTCATATGAACTAATAGGATGACATCCTAGAACCCCAAGAATCTATTCTAGCTGAAGGTCCAAAGTAGGAGACATCAACTCTAGAAGGGTTGAGGGACCCCAGTGACAGGGGGCTCCTAAATATATCAACCCCTTGAGCTCTAACGATTAGAAAGGGAAACTTGGCTTGGAATAGATAGTTCTCGGTAGAAGCAAAAGTTCATCGAGATAACACATGATGAACCTTCCGCAAGATCATAACTAGAGATCCTATGAGCATTAAATTGATAGCATGTTCAACAATGCACAAGTGAAATCGAAATCCTGGAATCCTTTAAGAAACTTTGAACCCCCTTCGCTTTTTCCAATTGACACTGTATTGAGCCAGGACCATCGTCAACCTCACATCTAACTCGCAAGAGATTTACTCTAAAGAAACCACATTCATGTTGATGCAGTGAGCATCACTCCTTAGTTTTGATGTATGAACCATAGTTAAATGTTAGGATTCACTTATGATCTTATATCAGTGTTAAGTGTGCAGGCTTAACAGGAAGTCCTAGTAGGCCGTGTTGATCGGATACTAGGCACGTATCTTGATAGATTAGGATGACCGAACACCAGGCATGAAGTCCAAATGGGTTGTGTAGACTGGACATTTGGCATAAAGATCGGTTGGGTCAGGAGACCGGACAATCGGCAAAAAGTCCAGTTGGGTCATGCAGACCAGACATCTAGTGGAAGCCCTGGTGGGTCAGATCGGATGTCAAGAGTGGTAAGTCTGGCAGGTAGCTGGCAGGTAAGCCTCGAGTGAAGAGGTGAGGTCGAGTCCTATGTAGGGGGACAAAGCTAGGCGTCGATCAGACAAAAAGTCCTCGTGGGACTTAGTAGTCGATATCGAGCAGTATTACTTCTGCTATCACACTTCATGTCATCTTTTTGTGTAATTCCTGTTTTGCAGGGATCAGTCGACTGGATGGATTCAAGTCGACTGAAGTTCAGTCGATTGGATACCTTTTTGGCCAGATCAACTGTGATCAATCATAGATCATGCGACTCAGAAGGAAAGGATTTTAGTTGACTGAAGGGATTGAGTCGATTGAAGAGGTAAATTTCCCGATGTGGAGTCGGGTGACATGAAGTCGATTGGAGAGGTTTTAGTTGACGGGAAGACCACGAATTTCATATCGACGGGCTGATGTGGAGTCGACTTGAAGGCAATCCAGTCAACTAGAAAAGGTTTATAAAGTATGTGCTCGACTGGATCCGAGTAGAACATTCAATCTACGTCGAAGTGCTGCCGAAATACTTGTTCGTTCACAAAACTCTCATTCCACAACAAGGCGATCTTCCGACACTCTGCGACTACCTCTATAATTCTTAAGTGTCGGTATAAAGTCTTGTATTTCTTTTTAACATATTATTTCACTTGTGTACTTAACTTTAAGAGTGGGTAGTCTGTTACCCAACTCTATTATTTGTATAAAGCGAAACCCTCCGAAGTTGAGAGTTCTCAAGTCGGAGGGTAATTAGTGATTGCCTATCGAGGTAGCTCAAGGAAGAGCCACGGGCCTTGGAGTAGCAACCCAGTTTGGGTTGTGAACCAAGTAACATAAATTGTCTCATTTTCATTTCCGCTGCATACTCAAAATATTCTAAATTGTTTTAAAATTAAAATAATTTTTTTAAACCTCCGAGATTCACCCCCTCTCTCGGAAAAACATGATCCTACAATCCACTGAACAAATGGTACTTGAATCACAGTCTCTGTGGGATCGATACATAAATTATTACATGACAACAACCATGCACTTGTGCCCGTTGAGTGTGAGTGTGCACTTCAAATCCTTGGTGATCTCGGCCGAAGATTTGAGGTTGTGCTCGCGTGTATCATAACCTAATGATCTCTCTACAGTATACCTCTACCAAGCAATCCAATGAGTCCGTCCTACAAATAGGAAGGAAATGAGAGGATTTGGTTAACCGATCCACGATCATCCAAATCACATCATGTCCTTTGCAAGTCCTATGTAATCCCATAAAAAAATCCATGGTAATGTGCTCCCACTTCCATTATGATATAAGAATTTCTTGAAGTAATCCAACATGCCTCTGATGCTCAAACTTCACCTGCTGACATACTAGGCATTGAGTAACCAAATTCGCAATATCCTTCTTCATGTCGTTCCACCAGTAAGTGTTGGGAGATCGATTGGCCGGCTAGAGGGGGGTGAATAGCCCTCTTACGATGTATGTTGGATTTTGCTCGTCTACAAAATGTTAGCGCAAGCGGAATATGCAAATACAAATAAAACAAGGACAAGCAAACAAAACAAGCAATACAAACATGGAGATGTAACGTGGTTCACGGCTACGCCGCTAATCTACGGTCCGATTCGTCCACGGTGAATCACTCCGCCAAATCCACTAGATCTCTCCTTTGCACAAAGCTAGGTGGAGGTAACCTCTTTTACACAAAGATCACTCTTCTACAATGGAATGAAGATTAGAGCAAGTAGAAGAGTGGGAAATCGTTTAGGGCGCTTTGGGAGTAGTTGGGCGTTCAAGCATTAACCCCCCAAAGCCCCATCCCCTTCCTTTTTATAGAGGAAGAGGGTTTCTTCCCATTGACACAGAGCGATCGATGGCACCCATCACCGATCGGTCCCGTAGTCCGCTCAATAACGGCTGCTTTCCACGTTGGATTCCATCCAACGGTATTGGCATCAGTTGACTAATGGCACCCATCAGTCGACTAATGTCAATCAGTCGAGTCCTCAACGAGGTCGACTCCATTCGCGTGCCGTGCGGTGTCATCCGATCATTGTCGTCCCTTGGCGGTCGACCGATCAACCATCATCGATCGCCCATGCCGGCAATCGGTGATCAACTTGATTCACCGGTGACTTAAACCGATCGATCGACCCATCGACTCGAGCGATCCAAGCGCCATGACATGGCGATCGTGGTGTCGGGAAAACTCATCCGACACTTGGCCAAATGGCCAAGTTTCACCTAAGAGCTACCCTTCCCGGGTTACAATCGCTCACTCTCATCCCTCAGAGTCCCTCGCCTTCGAAGTTCTCTTCGTTCGCGGCCACGTCCCTCGGCAGCATCAGGCGCACGGCTCTGCAATGCTCCTTCGCGTCTCTTGCCTCGAAGTCTACTTCCTCTGGCTTCACTCCAAGCTCCTCGTCCGGCGGTCCCTCGGATGCTCCAAGCGCACGGCTTTCGCAAAGCTATCCTTCACCGACTCAAGGCACGAGTCATGAGATGTGAAACTCGCCACGGCTCCATGTGCGAATTACTAAGTCCTGCACGACTTCAACGCACATATCAAATCAACATATCAAACTAACTTAAACCCTTTGCCACACCATCAAAACCATATTACGGCAAGAGATTGCCCTAACAATCTCCCCCTTTTTTATGAGTGGCAATCCGTTTAAGTTAGGTAAAAACATTTGATATAAATTTTAAAGGAAAGAAAGCATGTAAACATAAACATGATATAGCAACATGCAACTCCCCCTTAATCCATAAAACTCCCCCTTAATTTCTCCCCCTATCATAATTGACTTAAACATAATCATTTCTCCCCCTTTGACACCATCAAAAAGATTATCACTAAGTTAAAAACACATGGCATCAAGTCTAATAGAAAGAAAATACCACAAGTTGATTTAAAATCGGAATTCAGCCTTTACTGGTCTGATATTCAGGTCATCGATCGTAGTTGGACTACTGACCATTGTACTGTTTCGGATTTTTGATTTGAATTTTTAAATGCATTAAAAATTCCAGAAAATTTGAAAAATCATGAAATTTGGGGAACACATTTCTTTTAAGTATATCTATCAGTGAAAAATATGTTTTCATGAAAAATCATTATATTTCCACGTATTTGCCAAAAATCCAAAAGCTTTAAAAACTACTAGGTTTTTTATCATAAGAGTATCCATTTTAACTCCTAGTCTTGCATCCAATTGTTTCAAAACATGAATACATGTATTTTAAAGTAAGAAATTATTTTGAAAACATATGAAATATCCAACCATGATCTTTGGGCAATATGTCTATGAATTAAACATAAGCCTTCCCCATGATTGGTCTATTATTGCTATTTTGATACTTTAAATGACCATCTAAATGCCATAGGCATTAGTGGACATTTGTATCATCCTAACATCTCACTCATGCTAAGTTTTCAATCAAGGTAGCCTATGGTGAGTGTGAAATGCATCCTAGGGGGTATTTGTGCATACTTAACCAATATATTTATGCAATTCTATCAAGGTTAAGTATCAACCTAATAATCCTCATGATCATAAAGGCATATATGAATGAATTCTACATTATGATCATGAAACTCATGTATTCATCAAATAATAGTCATGCATTAGGTATTATATGATGATAATAAACAAAGTATCACCTAAAGCATGATTCAACCCTATTTCCATGATTATGTGCCAAATATCAATAGCATAAATCATGATTGCTAACATACATAGCAATTACATTAATCATCATGATATAATCATTATTATCTATTTATGGGCATGTTATCATCACCCAACACTATTTAAAAATGTTGTCCCGCCATCCTAAGTCAACCAAAATATGATATAGGTCAATTGCATATGGTTGACTACCCTAGAGTTATCCTAACCCTTAAGGATGGATTTTGGAACCCAAAATAAGTTCTTTCCTATTGGGTTCACTAAGTATTCCTTGGGGATCCATTTCCTAGCTATTACTTTCTTCTTATCTTGTCCCCTAGCTATTAGGCATTTGTAGGCCTTTTCATTTTTCTTTTCCTTGTAGCCTAGGCCCTTTTTGTTGAAGCTAGCTCTTTGGCTCCCAATAATCATATTTAATGTGTTGGAGCCAATTGTGAATTTTTCTAGGGCTTTGGTTAAATAGTCTACCTTTTCCCTTAGGGCCCTATTTTCATTTATACATGCATCACTAACATCTAATGGCACATAAAGATCATGTGAGCATGCATCATTTAAGCTAGAAGAAATATTATCATTTAAGCATGCATTTTCTAGCTTATTTTCCAATGCCTTAATTTGATTAAGCATGCTTTTATTTTTCTTTTTCATTCCAAATAAGTCCTTAGTTAAACTAGAAATTATGGAAACTATTTTCTTAGGAGAGGCATTCATTACCATAGTTTCCATGTCCTCTTCTTCGGATGATGAGGATGTAGAAGCTCCCCCTTCATTTGAGCTCTCCCCACTTGAGCTTGATTCTTCATTTTCGGTGGAGGAGGAGCAATCTGAGTCATGAAGAGCCATTAGTGCTAGGTTGGAATAGACATGCTCTTCTTCTTCGAATGAGGATGAAGAAGCAAGGTCATCCCATGTCTTTGCTTTGAGTGTCATGGCCTTCCCTTTTCCTTTTGCCTTCTTTTCTTCTTCCTTTCTCTTGCTCCCCTTCTTCTTCCTCTTTTCTTCTTTCTTTTTCTTCTCTTCCTTGCTCTTGTTTAGGAGGGGACAATTATCCCTTATGTGTCCCTCTCCTTGGCAATTGTAGCATATGACCTTCCCCCTTGGTCTTCTATTCCTATCATTAGATTTATTAAAATGAAAACCCTTTAAAGCACGTCTTACCCTCCTTACCATATATGCTTCTTCGGTGCTATCCATGGAGGAGGATGAGGATGCTTCATCATCGGAGGAGGAGGGGATTTCCATCTTCTTCTTCCCCTTGTTCGCTATCAAAGCTACTCCTCTTAAGAGTTGAATTCTAGGCTCTTCTTGTATTCCTTCAAGCCTAGTTTCGTGGAGCTCCATTGTTGAGAAAAATTCCTCCAAGGTACTTACTTCCAAGTTCTTGGAGATGTAAAACGAATCCACCATGGAGCTCCTCCATCTTGAGGACCGGGGAAAGGCATCTATGGCCTTCATTACCATATCCCGATTGGAGAGCTTTTCTCCTACACTTGTTACCCCAATTAATATTTCTTTAAATCTAGAATGTAGGGAAGTTACCTTTTCTCCCTTTTCTAATTTGATGTTTGAGAGTTGGGAGCGGAGGAGGTTTCTCCTAGCTAGCTTGGCCTCGGATGTGCCTTCATGGAGTTCTACAAGCTTGTCCCACATCTCTTTGGCGCTAGCACATTATCCGATCCGGTTGATCTCTTGTTGAGGGAGCACATTGAGAAGATGATGTTTTGCCTTTGAGTTTGCAAGGTGCTCCTCTCTTTGCTTCTTAGTCCAACGTGATTTTTCAATTGGTTCACCCCTTTCATCCCTAGGCAACTCGAAACCATTTTCCATTATAAGCATAATATCAAAATCGGTCTCGAAAAATACCTCCATTCTCTTTTTCCACCAAGAGAATTCGTCGTCGAACTTCGGTGGGTAGATGTTTGAGCCGGCCATTTTTGATGTAGAGCTTGTTGCGGCGGTTAGTCCGATGACAAGCTAACCTTGCTCTGATACCACTTGTTGGGAGATCGATTGGCCGGCTAGAGGGGGGTGAATAGCCCTCTTACGATGTATGTTGGATTTTGCTAATCTACAAAACGTTAGCGCAAGCGGAATATGCAAATACAAATAAAACAAGGACAAGCAAACAAAACAAGCAATACAAGCACGGAGATGTAACGTGGTTCATGGCTACGCCGCTAATCCACGGTCCGATTCGTCCACGGTGAATCACTCCGCCAAATCCACTAGATCTCTCCTTTGCACAAAGCTAGGTGGAGGTAACCTCTTTTACACAAAGATCACTCTTCTACAATGGAATGAAGATTAGAGCAAGTAGAAGAGTGGGAAATCGTTTAGGGCGCTTTGGGAGTAGTTGGACGTTCAAGCATTAACCCCCCAAAGCCCCATCCCCTAACTTTTTATAGAGGAAGAGGGTTTCTTCCCATTGACACAGGAGTAGTCGACTGATGGCACCCATCAGTCGACTGGTCCTGTAGCCGTTGCCCAATAATGGCTGCTTTCCATGTTGGATTCCATCCAACGGTATTGGCATCAGTCGACTGATGGCACCCATCAGTCGACTGATGTCAATCAGTCGAGTCCATTCTGTGCCCGTGCGGTGCCATCGATCATGCGTCCCTTGGCGGTCAGTGATCAACCATCCGATCGCCCATGCGTGATCGGCGATCAACTTGATTCAGAGACTTAAACCCGGTCGATCGACCCATCGACTCGGCGATCGGCCATGACATGGCGATCGGCCGTGTCAGGAAAACTCATCCGACACTTGGCCAAATGGCCAAGTTTCACCTAAGAGCTACCCCTTCCCGGGTTACAATCGCTCACTCTCATCCCTCGGAGTCCCTCGCCTTCGAAGTTCTCTTCGTTCGCGGCTACGTCCCTCGGCAGCATCAGGCGCACGACTCTGCAATGCTCCTTCGCATCTCTTGCCTCGAAGTCTACTTCCTCCGGCTTCACTCAAAGCTCCTCGTCCGACGGTCCCTCGGATGCTCCAAGCGCACGGCTTTCGCAAAGCTATCCTTCACCGACTCAAGGTACGAGTCATGAGATGTGAAACTCGCCACGGCTCCATGTGCGAATTACTAAGTCCTGCATGACTTCAACGCACATATCAAATCAACATATCAAACTAACTTAAACCCTTTGCCACACCATCAAAACCATATTACGACAAGAGATTGCCCTAACAGTAAGAATGCTTCAAATCTCGATATATTTGGGTACCACCCAGATGTATTGCAAATCTCAAATGATGTGCCTCTCGAAGCAACTCTTCTTTAATCGGATGCGTGTCTGGAACACACAATCTTCCTCAAAATTGGAGAATTCCTTTCTCATCACATGAAAATTCTATCTAACAACTTGAGTCTAGTGTACTGCATAAAAACTGAAGATGTTGATCTCTAACTTGTGCTTCCTTAATCTTCTCAACAATGGTTGATTGAGCAACCATAGAAACTAATATCCCCCATGGTGTTTGGCCTCATTCAAACAATCCTAACTCTGAGATCTGTCGAACCAAATCAGTAATTTCTATTCGATGACTGGCCAAAATCCCACGAGACTTCTTGCTCAGTGCATCAGCTACTACATTAACTTTTCCCGAGTGATAATTGACGGTGCAATCATAATCCTTTGGATATTTCATCCACCGTCTCTGTCTAAGATTCAGTTCTTTTTGGGTGAAAAGATATTTCAAGCTCTTATGGTATATGAAGATTGTTAGGAATATTGGAACGACTAGAGGGGGGTGAATAGCGTAGATGAAATTCGATCGCGTTTGTGTCTACAATTTCGTTAGTGCGCAGCAGAAATAGAAATAATAAAAGCAATAACGAAATAGACAATAAGCTAACACAATGATATAACGTGGTTCGGAACCGCACGGTTCCTACTCCACGGATCGAGCTCTAAAGAGCCCTAGTGATGCACACGCACTCACTAATGATAAACACTCCTTCTCGACACAAGTCGGAGGCGGAGAAACCCCTTACAATAGATCTTACAACAGTAAGAACGAAATACAAGCAATATACAATGTAAATATGAAATACAAGTAAAGAAAAGACTTTACAACACTTGTTTTGATTGCTTGAATGCTTGGTTGCTT
Organism: Wurfbainia villosa; assembly: GCA_025175895.1. Taxonomy (NCBI): domain Eukaryota; kingdom Viridiplantae; phylum Streptophyta; class Magnoliopsida; order Zingiberales; family Zingiberaceae; genus Wurfbainia; species Wurfbainia villosa. The sequence continues at coordinate 18,712,698 of CM046008.1, read as the reverse complement.
GCTTGCACTTGGAGACCTGATTTGCACCAACAAATCGCCCCAATAGCCCTCAAGAACCGATTGCTTTTTCTTCCATCATGAGCTCCATATACAGACCGGAAAAGTCTATCGATCGTGATCGGGACCATCAGTCGACTGATGCCACTGTTGTCGTGAGACAACGGCTAGTTCCACGTTGGATAAGTCCAACGAAACTACCATCAGTCGACTGATTGTGACCATCAGTCGATTGATGGAGTCCTCACTCGACCAGTCGAGTCTCGACTCCATTCTGTGGCCGAATTCTCGAGCACCAGTCGACTGATCACATGATCACGATCGCTGAGCCATCGATCGGCCGCTAACCTATGGCAATGATCGCTAGGCCATAACCCGCAGTCAAACCCTAGTTGACTCGGTCCAGTCGACTGCCACATGGCACCAGTCGACTGGCACACCTCAAACATGAGGTTTTAACTCAAGTGTGGTTCCCCCATACTTGCTAGACCACCCTTAGCCTAGACCTAAGCCTTCTAGCCACCTCCATCAGCCTCACGCCTCTCAGATCCCTCCAAGTCATCCATGACTTGTTCATCCATCGCGCTAGCCTTCAGGTGCTTCCATCGGCTATGTCATGCTAACGGTGTCTACACCGCCAAGGCACATTGGACTTACGCCGCCAAGACTCCGCTTGGACTTTACGCCGCCAACCATTGGACTTATGCTGCCAAGACTACCGCTTGGACTTTACGCCGCCAATATCAATCCCCTTGGACTTCAAATGCCAACCCATGTTGGACTTTCCATGCCAAGACCCATGCTTGGACTTTACATGCCAAGACCCATGCTTGGACTTTCCTTGCCAACACATGTTGGACTTTCCATTTGCCAAGTACTCAGGACTTGGACTTTCCCAAATGTCAAGTGTCCAACTTGGACTTTCCATGACAATTATATTGTCATATGTTTTTGTCGAAACATCAAAACACATCAAAACATCACTCGAGCCAAACTCGAGCTCTGGTCAATTGTGACCTGGGCCGATTGCACCAACAAAGATCTCAAAGGTAATTCCATATAAATAATGCCTCCATATTTTTAGAGCAAAAATGATGGTTGCTAACTCTAAATCGTGAATAGGATAATCCCTTTCGTGATCCTTCAGTTGACGAGAGGCATATGATACCACGCAGTCAAATTGCATTAGAATTGCCCCCAATCCCTAAAAGGATGCATTTGTGTACAATACCATCCCATCCACACCGGAAGGAATAACTAACACTGGTGCAGAAATTAGCCGTTGTTTAGCCTCCTAAAAACTAGTTTCACAAGCTTCTAATAAGGTGAATTTCATCCCCTTCTTGGTCAGGCGAGTAAGTGGTGTAGAAATACTAGAGAATCCCTTCATAAATCTACGATAATACCCAACCAAACTAAGGAAACTATGAACTTCCTGAACTATCTTCGGCTATTCCCAACTAGTAAATGCTTCGATTTTTTGGGGGTCTACTGAAATACCTTTGTTAGATACCACATGTCCAAGAAAACCAACTGAGGCTAGCCAGAAAGTACATTTGTTAAACTTTGTATATAGGAACTCTCGTTGTAATGTCTCTGTTGGTGCAATAGGCCCCAAGTCAATGTTGACCAGACTCGAGTAGGGTTTTGATGTTTGACAATGGGTTTAATCATTGTTTGACAATATGGTTTGACCATATGTTGACCATATGACAAGTGGATGTTTGAGATATCAAAAGTCATATGAGGGAGATTGTTGGAGCAATCAAACCTCAAGTCAAGGTTGACTAGACTCGAGAGAGACTCGAGGAGAAGTCCAAGAATGGTCTTGGCATGGAAAGTCCAAGCATGGTCTTGGCATGGAAGTCCAAGTTTGGTCTTGGCATAGAAGTCTAAGTTTGGATACTTGGCATGGAAAGTCCAAGAATGGTCTTGGCATGGAATGTCCAAGCATGGTCTTGGCATGGAATTCCAAGTTTGGATACTTTGGCATGGAAGTCCAAGCATGGTCTTGGCATTGAAGTCCAAGTTTGGATCCTGCATTGGAAAGTCAAAGTTTAAAGTCTCTGCCACGTAAGTCCAAGTGTGTAGGCTTGGTAATCGAAAAGTCCAAGGGTGAGGTTTTTGGCAGCGTAAAGTCCAAGCATGTAGTCTTGGCGGCATAAGTCTAAATGAGTCTTGGTAAAGGAGACCTGTTAGCATGACATAGCCGATGGATGCACCTGAAGACTAATGCAAAAGGTGGAATCGTGGAGAACTCAGATGAACCCTGAGGGTGTGAGACTGATGGAAGTGGCTAGAAGGCTTAGGTTTAGGCTAAGGGTGGTCGATCAAGTATGAGGGGATCATACTTGGGTTAAACCGCATGTTTGAGGTTTACCAATTGACTCGAGTTATGGACTAGTCGACTGACCAAGTGCATGACACTTTAGAGCCAAGTTTGACTCGAGACCAGTCGATTGGTCTTGTAGTTGACTGAAGCTCAACTGCTATATGTGGCTCTAGAAGTCTACTATTTGGGTTTAGCAGTCGACTGCCCACTAGGAGTCGACTGCTAGGGTTGAGCAGTCGACTAGAATTAAGTGGCCAGGGCATGGAATATTTTGCAGTCGACTGGTGCCTATGGAAGTTGACTGCTAGGTCAGGGCAGTCGACTGTTAGATTTAATTTGACATGGATTAAGTCATTGTGAGACAACAGTACTATGACTAGTCGACTGCTAGGTAAGAGCAGTTGATTGAATGGCAAAAAAGCAACTTGATGCTTTCTTTATAAGGAGCTGTGATAGGGAGGAGATGCAAGCCATTTCTTAGAGCTTTTAGAGAGGAATTTCTACTGCATTCTAGGTCTTCAAAGATTTTCAAAGCAACCAAAAGATCAAGCAATCAAAAGTGCACTTCTAAAGTGTTTTGGTTTTGTACTCTTTTATTTGCTTTATATTTGGTTATATTTCATTTTATAAACTTGTTGTACAAGGTTTCTCTACCTCCAGATTGTTTCCAAGAAGGAGAAGTTGATAGTGGTGTGTTCATCACTTGAGTTCAACTAGAGCTCGGTCGTGGAGTAGGAACCGTAGCTTCCGAACCATGTAAAATACTTTATCTTGTGCTTGTGTTTGGTTTTGTGTTGTGTATTTGTATTCCGTTGCCTACTACCACTTGTAGACAATCATAAATGCGAATGAACGACGAATCAAAGAAATCACTATTCACCCCCTCTAGCGCGCACAAATCGATCCCTGCAGTCTCTAATAGCATATGAAGATGTTCTTTATGCTCCTCATTAGATCGTGAATATATAAAAATATCATCTATGAATAAAATAATAAACTGATCTAGATCCTCCAAGAATACCCGGTTCATCAAGTCCTTGAATGCGGCCGGGGCATTTGTGAGTCCAAATGGCATCACCAAAAACTCGTAATGTCCATACTGAGTATGAAATATTATCTTCTGAACATCCTCATCTCTTACTCTAAGCTGGTGATAACCTGAGCATAAGTCAATCTTAGAGTACACGCATGTGTTGTTGAGAGTATTGAGAATATAAGTAAAGTCTCATATTGGTAAGACATGGAAAAGATCATGTGCTTATAAGATGCAAAGATATCTCCATTGGTGTGAGACCTTTTGGGTAAAGCCCAAAAATAAAACCATGAGGGCTTAGGACCAAAGTGGATAATATCATATCATTGTGGAATTATGTGAATTTTATAGGTACCAACAATTGGTATCAAAGCCATGGTCCATGTCAAGACATGCACCTCGAATGAAGGAAGTGGGGCTCTCATGTCCGGATCTAGAGAACCAGCACTAGGCGTGAAGTTCAGTTGGGTATGGAGGATCGGACAACTGGCAAGAAGTCTAATTGGATCACGAGGATCAGACAGTTGGCAGGAAGTCCTAATGGGTTGAGGATCAGACATCAAGCAGAAGAAGTCCTTTGAGGAAAGATAGGCTTGAGGGGTGGGGGCCAATGTGATCCTTCATTTGAGGGGGAGATTGTTGGGAGTATTGAGAATACAATCAAAGTCTCATATTGGTAAGACATGAAAAATATCATGTGCTTATAAGATGCAAAGATATCTCCATTGGTGTGAGACCTTTTGGGTAAAACCCAAAAATAAAACCATGAGGGCTTAGGTCCAAAGTGGACAATTGCCATTATGGAGATATATGAATCTTATAGGTACCAACATGTGTCTTTGAGTTGATCAAATAGATCCTCTATCCTTAGTAATGAATATTTGTTCTTAACAGTTACCACATTCAATTGTCTGTAGTCAATGCATAATCTCAGCGATCCATCTTTCTTTTTAATAAAAAGTATTGGAGCTCTCCAAGGAGAAATACTGGGAGGAATAAATCTCCTATCTAACAACTCCTGAAGTTGTACTTTAATTTCTTTCAACCCGTTTGGTGCCATCCGGTATGGGGTCTTCGATACTAGAGTTGTTTTCGGAATCACATCTATCGCGAATTCCACTTGACTAAGAGGTGGCAAGCCAGGAAGTTCATCTGGAAACACATATGGATATTCACAGACTATACGCACACCTGAGAGGTGTGATATTCCCTAGCTCTCAGGCTTTACCAATGATAGTAAATAGCCTTGACATCCATGTAGGAACGGTTGGTGTCACTAGAGGGGGGTGAATTCGTTCGTGTTCATTTGATTGCTTGTCTACAATTGTTGTTAGCGTAGTGGAATAAAAATACAAATACAAATGATAACAACAATACAATCATAACACAAGCGATATAATGTGGTTCAGAACCTAGGGTTCCTACTCCACGATCGAGCTCATGTGAGCTCTAGTGATGCACACCACCACTAATTAATCTCTCCTTCTCGGAAAACACTCTGGAGGTGGAGAAACCTCTTACAAAGTGATTACAACAGTAATATATGAAATACAACAAGTATGCTAAGCTTATTGATTGCTTTGGATTGCTCTTGAAGGTCTAGAATCAACATCACTTTCCCTTTAAATCACCCCAAAAACTGCTATAGAACCATGGCCAAAATCCTCTAATAGATGCTCCTTTTATAACCTGAAGATGGCTGATTTCTAGCCTAGCAGTTGACTACCAAAAGGCACCAGTCGACTGTTCATAGTGTCATTGTCTCACAACGGCTTAATCCACGCTGAAAAAAACTCCAATGGATATCACAACAGTCGACTTCCCTTACCAACAGTCAACTGCTGTCCCATCAGTCGACTAGCCAATCGACTACCAAAGCTTATGTTCTCATGTCCACTTAAATCAGCCGACTACCAAACCCTAGCAGTTAACAGCTAGCAGTCGACTGTCAGAGCCACAGATTAGCAATTGAGCCTCAGTCGACTGGTCATAATCCCAGTCAACTGATCCAAGTTTACGAGGCTGTCAAGTGTCAAGCACTCGACTAATTGACTGATCCATAACCCCAGTCGACTGATAAACCTCAACCATGAGGCTTAACTTAAGTATGATCCCCTCATACTTGATAGACTACCCTTAGCCTAGACCTAAACTTTCTAGTCACCTTTATCAATCTCACACCTATCGGATCCCTCTAAGTCATCCATGACTTGTTCATCCATACGCTAGTCTTCAGGTGCTTCCATCGACTATTGTCATGCTAATCGGGCCTACTTTGCTAAGATAAATTTGGACTTATGCCTCCATGACACACGCTTGGACTTTACGTCGCCAATATCACACCCTTGGACTTCCCAATTTCCAAGTATCTATACTTGGACTTTCATAGCCAAAGTTCACTTGGACTTTACGCTGCTAAGATTACACACTTGGACTTATGCTGCCAAGATTATACCTTTGGACTTCCTTGTCAAGTATCCATGACTTGGACTTTACCATTACCAAGTACACATGACTTGGACTTTCTATTGCCAAGTGCACATGACTTGGATTTTACCTGCCAAGTACATATGACTTGGACTTTACCATCCAAGTACACATGACTTGGACTTCTCAAATGCCAAGATCATTCTTGGACATCCTATGACAATTACATTGTCAAACATTTTGTCGAACATCAAAATACTACTCATGTCAAACTCAAATCTGGTCAATCGTGACCTAGGCCGATTGCACCAACAATCTCCCCCTTTTTGATGTTTGAAAAAACCTTTGAGTTAGGCTACCTAACTCAAGCCATCAATTCTCTCCCTTTTTGACATACATCAAAAAGTCTCCTCCAAGGGTATCAATGTCTCATATACCAATGAGATATTATATTTTTCCCCTTGGTCCAAAAATATTTAGGATGCTTTCACTATTTCTAGTGATAAATCACATATCACTAAATGAGAGGCAATTCTCACTATTCTCCAACTCTCCCCCTTTGAGGAAAAACTCATCCATCATTCCTTGGTGGATAACCACCCCCTAAAAGCTTGCTCCCCCTTGACCATTGAACTAACAATGTCCTTGGAGTGACCCTAAGCCAATAAGAACTCTAGACAATCAAAATTAAGGGTAAAGATTCAACATTGAACTTTCACCTCCCTTAAAATTTGATTTTCACATGACAAGGCAAACAAAGCATGTCAATTTTACAATACCAAGGTATAAAAATACCTAAGGCTTAAACCTAATTTCCATTTCCTAGGATTAAATCCAAATTTGCCATAATGGATCAATCTCCCAAGTGTGCCAAAAACCCAAAATGACACTCCATGACCTCTAAACCTAATTGTGCCAATTTTGATTGACTTTTCAAACTTCTTGAATTTTATTGGCACATCCTAAAATCCTTTAGGATTAAGTCTCAATTTCATTTCCAAAGTATCACATAACTTTGAAAATGCCCTAAAGTGCCAACTTTGCTATGGTTAGGTTAACTACCCTACCAATTTAAGTTGACATAACCTAACCCATCTAGTATGAAGGAATCATGCTCCTAGGAACCCAATACCTATTGGAGCTCCTTGGCTTAACTAGGTACTCGCTAGGGATATCCTCCCTTAGAACCTTTCTAATGACTCTCTTAGGCTTGGAAGCCTTGGTCATTTGGGTCTTGTCAAGGTCAACTCTGTCCCCTTGTCACCTTCCTAGTGACTTTCCTAGACTTCTTCGAAGCCTTAGTCTGTTGACACCTACCATGGTTAGCCTTAGGGATGACTTCCCTAGTAACCTTTGTCTTCCTAGATGTATGGGTGGTTCCATAGTCAAATGGAACGCTAAGGTAGGTTGGCATAACCTCCTTAGACTTAGGCTTGTGACCCAAGCCTTTCCTATCCTTGAAAGACTCTTGCCTCCTACATCGTAATTTTTTATCATTAGACTCATTAATTGAATTTGTCATTCTTCTAAGGCTCTTCTTCAATTTCTCAAGCCTTGACCTCAAGGCTTGATTTTCTACCTCTAATGCCTCAAATTTTAAATTTTAAATTGTTCTTTGGCCATTGTTCTTCCTTTTAGGCATTTGCCTACCCTTCTTAGGGTTAATGCCTAAATGGTTCTCTATCTTCCTAATAGCTTCCTTAGGTAGAATTGTTCTTGAGTTATTGATTCTAGATTTGTCCTTAGATAAATTAACATGCTTGACACCTAAGCAATAATGTTTGTTATTTCTAGCATGCTTTTCATGAGTAATAGCAAGGAAATTTCTAGCATGCTTCCTATCATTACATAAAGTAGGAGCGTTATTTAAATTTACCTTAGGGTTTGCTTTAGAAGCCCCCTTACATGTGATGCTCCTTTGCCCTTGGTTTGCTTCCTTCCCCTAGGGCATTGAGTCTTATAGTGGCCCCTTTGATTGCACTTGAAGCACACAATGTGCTCTTTGCTCTTAATTGTGTTGAGTTACACAAACATAACAAATTGTTGTGGCTCCGACCTCCTTGGTCTTTGGCACCACTTGTGCCGCCTTCTTGACCAGCTTTGGACACTAACTCTTGTAATGTCCATTTCACCTACACTCAAAACACACAATATTATTTATATTTATATTTATTGTGCTTGAGTTACCTAGGACAAAATTTTGACTTTGTTCTTCATCTCTCCCGGATGTTAAAGCTTCTTCTTGCTCTTCCTCCTGCGTGGAGGGTCTCTCCTCCCCCTCAATTCTAGAGGTTGAGGTTTCTCCAACCTCTTCGACTTCTTCTTCAGATGTTGAGAATCCCTCATCTTCCGATTCTTCACGCTCTTGAGAGGATGATGAACTTGCTTCTTCAGTCTAATTATCATCTCCACTTTGGACCATTGAGCATCCTTGTTCCTTGGCCTCCTCTATTTCTTGAGTCGGTGAAGGATTCTCATGGTACTTTGCCAATTCACTCTAAAGCTCCTTGACATCCTTATAGTCACCTAATTTGGACAAAGACATCATTAGGTATTAAATCTATTAGAATTTTGATTACCTTAAGATTTGTCTTGAATCCCTTGAGTTGTTCCTTGGTCCATTTCTCAACCTTGAGGATTCCACCCTTCTTAGGTATTAAATCAATTAGCATAGTAAGTAGCTAACCAATCCATACTGAGGACGATGTCGAATTCTTCCATTTTCAATACCTGAAGGTCCACCGTAAGAGTATGGTCGTCGAAATCTAATAAACAACCCTTAATTTCTTGTTGGATAGTCAACAAATATTGGGATTCTCCCAATCTTACCTAGAAATATTCTAGATACAAATAAATGTGAACTACCAGTATCAATCAAAGTATCAGCATAAATAGAATAAACTGAAACCATACCCCATATGACCGATCTATTAGTCCGCTGTGCCTCCTCTCTAGTAATCGCATAAACACATCCAATCTCTGACTCAATAGGTTGTGTCCCTAAATGCAATATAGTTGACCTCCATTCTGATTGAATTTGACTCTGTGGTACTGATATCGCTTGCTGGGTCCACTAAGGAGGTACTGATAACTACCATTTTGTCGAGTTATTTTGGTCCTTAATATCACTGTTTTAATCCTCTCATGTGTTTAATTGTTGATTATTTGCATGTTTTATGAGATTGATATATTCTTGGACCTTATTGTTAATTCTCCTAAATTCTAGACTTATATGTAAATTTTATCTTTGTTTGTAGAAGAACGAGATGAGCCAATGGATTAGACTCGAGTTTGATCAAATATGATCTCATCTAAGGGCATAAGATACATTTTAAGCTGGAAGAATCTGAGCCCTTCATCATGATCGAAGGGAAATCAATCAAGGGATCAAATCTGAGCATTATCCACCATCCGATGAAAGTAGCTGATTCTGAGCCATCTATCCATATTTGGAGAGATCCAGTCCGTACATTTAGATCTGGACATCTTGATCGTTCATCCGGACCATTTGATCGTTATTATCCCTTTTGATTGATCAGATTCGACCATTCAGAGTTGGAGTGATCAGAGCTGTTGGATGCACAACTAGCTTAATGGATTAATCAAAGAAATTAAACCCTAGCTCTAATGGATGGCTGAGATTGAAGGGTGCTGCAATTGGACAGCTGCAAAAAATCACTTAATGCCATCGCACGACAGAAAAAAATCAGTCGGCATTTTCCTCTCCTCTTCTCGCTCACGCCTGATGCCTCCTCCCACGCTTCCTCCGCCGCGCTCAACCACCTTCCCTCACCGGTCGCCGGAGAGGGAAGGGGATTCCCTTCCAATCTCCGGTGACCGGTGCCACTCCAGGCATCTCCTCCCATTTCATCAGCCATCTCCTCCGCAGCTCCGCTCCATCTTCATGCGACACCGATGCATAGCCACACCTCCGACCAGCAGACCAGCAGCTATTCGGCAGCTTCCACAGATCTCTGACCAGCAGCAATTCCATATTTCTGGCAGCTCTTCCAGCTCCAATTTCAGAATCCTACAGCAAGTTTTCCAATGTTGATGTGTTTGATTGTTTCTTCATTTAGTTTGTGTTGAATGGTTGTAATCAAAATTCCTTCCATGTTTAGATTTGCACTTAATTAGTTTAATTTGTTTCATGCTTACAAAGTGTTCGGTGAAATGTCTCTTAGAGTAATTAGGTTGCAGTTGGTTAGTTTAGATTTAATTTCATGTTATGTTTTACTCTTATGTTATTCTGCATATTTAAATTCATGCACTTTCTTATTTGAATACTTAGTTTAGGTTTCTTTTAATTTCAACGCACTCATAGTTTAGTTAGATTATAGTTTAATTTCCTTGCATTGTCTTTCGTTTGGTAGGATTAGCCTTTTAAAACCCAAAACCCCCAATCTTCAATAGAAAACCCAAGGAATAATTAGAAATCATAAGTTTACTATTCTGTCGATTACACTGATTGGGAAATGATCCGGGTCATCTACTATGCTATATTAGTGTAGTTAGGGGGTTCGACAATTAATTTGAAACGGTACCACGACAAATAACCATTTATCAAATTTTGGCGCAGTTGTCGGGGAGTGTAATGATGTTTGGTAGACTTAGGATTGTTTGTCCATTTAAAAAAAAAAATTCAAAAATCAAAATTTTTGTTTAGGGTTGTATTATTTTATTTCTTGTATATCCATGTATTTGGTCATATCTATTTCCTGTGTCTTTTGATATTGTTTGTTAGTATTGCAGGAAAGAACAGGAAATTTCTTTAAACATGAATCCTTATTATCAGTGATTTGGAGACTTCAATCAGGCTTATTATTCAGACCAAAATGAGCAGCAGAGTATTTTTCCTATTGAGCCTCAGAGCTACTCACGAGAATATCAGAACATATATGATCCAACTCTTAGTTCTTATAGTTATGATTAGGGAGATCCTTCAACGCAATATTATCAGCCCCAACGAATTTCAGAGCAGCATGAGTACTTCCAACCTCAACAACAGAATAGGTATGAATCATTTTCAAATACCTATAATTATGGTTGGATGGATCATTCAGGGTTCAAGTATGGAAGAACACAACAGAACATTCCTCAACCTCAATTCAACAATATAGGGTGGACTGATCATTAGAGCTTTGATAATGGAAATGAGCAACAACAGCATGATCAACCTTTTCCAGCTTAGCAGAGTCCAATATATCAAGACTACAATGAAGAAACCCTTGTTCCCAGTAAAGAAAATACACTAGAAAAGTTCTTGCAGATAGCAATATTATAGCAGCAAATGAGGAATAGTCATCAACAGCAACAAGAAAAGCTACAAAATTTACAAATCCAGCTAGATTAAATTACATCATCTATTAGTCAAATACAAGGACAAGATTTCTTTCAGCCCCCGTCAAAGACCATTTCTATGGATATCGACGCGCTTAGGGAGATGTATTGTAGAGTGAGTGATGAGCATGTCTATGATTTAGCTGCTCCACAGGACTCCTATGAATCTTTGTGCTGTGATGTTATTGTAGATACTGATGGATGTGAATTTGTAGATGAAGTTGCTGTTGTAGCAGATGAAGTGGATGATGATACTAGTGACTTGGATTTATTTTGTGATGCTATTTATGCCACTGATACTGAGATATCTACAGTGGAAGCAGGGTCATAAAAATTAGTTGAGGATGATGTTAGTGAGTTGTCAGCTACTCCTATTTGTAGTTTTATTACAGATGATGTTGCAGATGAGACAGTGCCTACAAAATTTTTATGTTTAGCTGTGCAACCACTCGATAAACTTGACGGAGGAGTGATGGATAGCTAGGTTTTTCCCTCAGACTGGACACTCATATTTGAGCTGAAGACTCCAAGAATTTTGCTGATGAACGCCCTAACAACATATGCAATAATCTAGCCTCAAGGTTGGACACTTTTTCTGAATCGCCTCCAACCACCAGAGATTATATATGATGCGGCGATTATATTGGAGGGAGCGACATGGACCCATTTTGATTATATCATGAAAGCGCTCACCCCCATTCAGTCCATTCCACTCTCGGTATGGATGCTTACACTGAAACTTCTTCAACCACCGGGATGAGATTTCTTTCGGAGTACTCCACTACCTGAGTGGCTCCTTCTGCTAAATCTTTTTCAACCGCCAAGACCTCAGGGGAGTTTGCTCTATCTCACCTCTTTTCTTTTCCTTTGTATATATGTTTCTTTTACTTCATTTGTTTTTGTTTTAGTTGTTAAGTTTTGGTTGTTGAGTTTTTGTTTTGTCAGTTTTTCAAATAAATTTCCTATGCATTCCTTTATATCATTTTAGAAGTCGTGAAAGCTAGTTAAATTTGATTGTCGAATTTTGGGATTTATTGACTTGAATAGATTATTTGATTACATGTGGTTACTACTTGGTGATGGATTCTATGTTGATAGATTGAGATGTTTTTTTTTCATTCCTAGTGAGGATTGTGCCTATTTTTATTGCTTGTGTGTGGTGCACTTGTGGTCATTGTAACTCTAGAACTTGCTTTGATTCTTTCGAAGCCACACAACCATAGGTTTGCATGATTACTATGAAGGCAATATCACTTGTTTCCCTTTACTTCTTTGGTTGTCACATGCTATTCGAATAATTTTCTTATCACACGTCAACATTTTCATCATGTCATTTTTCTTCCATTTCTATTTTTGGATGTGGAATATTGAATGTTACATGATGAGTACTTTGCCCGGGACAGACAAAAGTTTAAGTGGGGGGGAGAGAGTGGCTTAGGAGAATTTAGTGGAAGCATAGGCGAGTTGTTCTTGATCACCATGAGCTAGCCATGCTCTTTATCTTTTTAGCTGAGCTTGATGTTGGAGCATAGGGAAGTGCACTACATGTTGAAAAAAAAAGTGAAAAAAAAGAAAGTTTGAAAAAAAAGCTGAAAAAAACAGTTGAAAAAAAAATAAATTGGGTGCCCATGAAAAAAAAATAAATATTGTGAAAATTTTGACATGCGGTGCCATTCATTTTTTTTATGTGTGATAATATTTTTGTTAACGACATCCCTTGTTGTAGTTATTGAGAGATTTATTATATATCATGAGTAGATTTGTATTGAAGAATGCGATAAGGGTTGTTCACATGTTTATTGGGTTGGAAAAAAAAAATTTAGGGCAATGCTTTCTTGTACTCATCTATGTAGCATTCCAGTATTTTCATATCTTCTTCTTTCATTTCTTTAGCTATTTCATTTTTTATCTTTCTTTTCTTTCACAGATCTTGTCATTTTCTTGTATTCATGTTTCCCTTATATTCTTAATAAGCCTTCAATAATTGTGCATTCTTATGTGTATATAGTGGTGAAGATAGAAGAAAAGCAAACATATGGTAGTTCATAAACCATAAGTAGCTTGAGTGAACTCCACTATTACATACTTATGAGAGCGAGAGAAACCACCACTTACCTTGTGAGGCTTAATCATTCTTAGTCTATTCATGATGGATTGAAGTCACCATGTTTGTTAACCTGTGTAAGATTTGAGTCTATAATTGCTTGAGTCTTTGAGATTTGACAATCCTAGGTAACTTTCTTTCATGATCTTCTTTGTATGTTTGGGAATTGCGAGGGAAATATACTTTCAGGTTACTTTTAGTTTTCTTTACTTGCTCGGGACGTGCAAGAATAAGTGTGGGAGAATTGATAACTATCATTTTGTCAAGTTATTTTGGTCCTTAATATCACTGTTTTAATCCTCTCATGTGTTTAATTGTTGATTATTTGCATGTTTTATGAGTTGGATATATTCTTGGACCATATTGTTAATTCTCCTAAATTCTGGACTTATATACAAATTTTATCTTTGTTTGTAGAAGATCGAGATGAGCCAATGGACTAGACTCAAGTTTGATTAAATATGGCCTCAACTAAGGGCATAAGGGACATTTTAAGCTGGAAGAATCTGACCTCTTCATCGTGATCGAAGGCAAATCAATCAAGGGATCAAATCTGAGCATTATCCACCGTCCGATGAAAGTAGCTGATTATGAGCCATCTATCTAGATTTGGAGAGATCCAGTCCGTACATTTAGATCTGGACATCTTGATCGTCCATCTAGACCATTTGATCGTGATTATCCCTTCTGATTGATCAGATCCGGTCATCCAGCTAGCTTAATGGATTAATCAAAGTAATTAAACACTAGCTCTAATGGGCGGTTGAGATTGAAGGGTGCTGCGATTGGACGGCTGTAGAAAATCACTTAATGCCATCGCGCGACAGAAACAAATCAGCCGGTATTTTCCTCTCCTCTTCTCGCTTGCGCCCGACGCCTCCTCCGACGGTTCCTCCGCCGCGCTCAGCCACCTTCCCTCGCCGGTCGCCGGAGAGGGAAGGGGATTTCCTTCCAATCTCCGATGACCGGTGCCACTCTAGCCATCTCCGCCCATTTCATCAGCCATCTCCTCCGCAGCTCCGCCCCATCTTCACGCGACGCCGACACACAGCCACACCTCTGCCAGCATCTCACAGCTCAACCTCCGATCGGAGGTGTCATCCACAGCGTCGGCAGTCCACTTCCTACCTCCAACCAGCAGACCAACAGCTTTTCGGCAGCTTCCATAGATCTCCCACCAGCAGCAATTCCATATTTCCGGCAGCTCTTCCAGCTCCAATTTCAGAATCCTACAGCAAGTTTTCCAATGTCGATGTGTTTGATTGTTTCTTCGTTTAGTTAGAATGGTTGTAATCAAAATTTCTTCCAGGTTTAGATTTGCACTTAATTAGTTTAATTTGTTTCATGCTTACAAAGTGTTCGGTGAAATGTCTCTTAGAGTAATTAGGTTGCAGTTGGTTAGTTTAGATTTAATTTCATGTTATGTTTTACTCTTATGTTATTCTGCATATTTAAATTCATGCACTTTCTTATTTGAATACTTAGTTTAGGTTTCTTTTAATTTCAACGCACTCGTAGTTTAGTAAGATTAGAGCTTAATTTCCTTGCATTGTCTTTCGTTTGGTAGGATTAGCCTTTTAAAACCCAAAACCCCCAATCTTCAATAGAAAACCCAAGGAATAATTAGAAATCATAAGTTTACTATTCTGTCGATTACACTCGTTGGAAAACGATCCGGGCCATTCACTATGCTATATTAGTGTAGTTAGGGGGTTCAGTAATTAATTTGAAATGGTATCACGACAAATAACTATTTATCATGTACCAAATACGTCGATGGGCTTGCCTATGGATACTGCTATACTGGAAACACCGAGTAATACGCCACCAGAGTGATAGGATACTGAATAGTTGCTAGCATCTTTGTACACTCACTCTCCTGTATATGGTATAACTGTGCCTAAAGAGGTAACGACTGCTTCTGACTAAACCTCTGCATCCTTTGTGATGTCTTCTGCTGACGATACTGAGTAGACCTCTTTCCCTAGTTGGGGATATCTAAGAACTCCAACTATGCTTTCAGTGTACACTCTCGGCTAGTATGTTCTAGATGCTTGCAATAATAGCAAACAGACTAATCCAGGGGACACTCTGAAATTTTATGACTTTCATATCCGTAATGGAAATACTTAATTATATCCTTGTTTCTTCAATTTTTTTGAGATCCACCAGAATTTCCAGAAGTTAGTCGCTTGCCTTTTGTGGTCTAGAAGATTGTGCTTAAATTTCGATCTTGCCTCTTTTGAGTATCATTTGATGGATTTTGTTTCCATTGTTTACCTTATGATGTCTATTTCTTGATCTCCTTCTCCCATGCGACTTGCTCATAAGTCATCTCAATATAAATAGCCCGATCCAGAGCCTCTCTATAAGTACTAATAGAATATCTCAACATCCTAATCCGAATGTATGCATCAAGACCCTGAGTGAATTGGATCATCCGATCTCTATCTTGAGCCACCAAATGAGGGCAGAACTCTATGAGTCTAGTAAATTTCACATTATACTCCATAACGGATCAATTGCCTTACTTGAGACTCAAGAATTCCTGACGACGAGCCATAAAAATGATGTGGAAAAATATTGTCTCTCAAAAGCATCTTGGAAGGCTGACCTTGAAATCTCCCGCTCTCCGAATATCATTTTATGCATCTTTCACCAGGTGACGACTTGATCTCGAAGGTGATATGCAGCTAAGCCTACCTTTTCCCCATCTGAACAACTCATGTACTCAAAAGTGCCTTCTAGGTTATCCAACTAGGCATGGGCAATCCACGAATCAGATTCCCCATGAAATAGAGTAATTTGATCTTTGACTAACGCGACAACACAAGTATATGAGCTTTATCCATAACCAAGCTAGAATCCACGGGTATCGACATAATCGATGGTATATCTATGTTCTGATATTCCAGACCTCCCATAAAGGAGTGACGAGTCTGACCTTGACTATCAGGCTCACCCGCAACAGTCTCAGATCCTACAAACTTGATAAGTCATTTTGGCGGACGACCCTTACCACGAGTTTGAATAGGGGCCATAACACTGCCCGTTAATACTTGCAAGAACAATTAATAAAAATATCTAACTGAAAGGTATAATGCATTAAGAAATCTTACTTCCTACTACTCGGAGATGTTGTCGCTGCCAGTCCCAACTCACAAAACAAAAATCGAAAAACCAAATCACGATACCCAAATCACAAAAGAAAATCAATATGTGGACTTCACTACCTGGGCTCTGATACTAATAAAATTATCATGCCCTGAAGGTTTACCATTGGTGTAGGGGCACCAGATAATTGAACCTAGGTTTTGATTATGGAAAAGGTTCAAAGTTAAGCTCTTATTGTTATCTCATGTGTTGTGTTAAGTGTGCAAAAAGTGTTTAAGTTAAGCCCAAGGTCGAGCGACACCCAGAGAATCTCGGGATGAGAAATCGTGGTGGTCAGGCGACACTAGGAGAACCTCGTGGAGTTGAGGAATCTCAGTGGAGACCGGAAGCTAAGCGACAAGTCAGAGGTAAGCACTAAGTGAAGAGTAATGGTGAGGCCGTGTCCTCCGTACGGGGACAAACTTAGACGATGATCCGACTAAGACTTCCAAGAGAAGGTCTAGGTCGAGATCGGACAATAAGTAACCATCGTATTGTCCATTACTTATTAGTTTTGTGCTAACTCTTTACTGCAGGAGAGGGACCAGTCCAACAGTCAACTAATCCTAGCATCAGTTGATTGATGAGGGTAATCAGTTGACTGATATTCAAACTGGTCAGCTCAAAGAAAGTCAAGATAAGCTCCACTAAAATTGGGGAGATGAGGAGCTTTGACCCAGATATGGATCTCAACGAGATAGGATTGGGAGGGCTATAAAAGAAGGGGATTTTCACCCTTTTGGATAATCATTTTTTACTCTCAAAGTGCTCCCACAAAGCCGCTTCTTCAACGACAACTCTACGTTGCCGTAAATGCTGACGACATGTCGAGATTTCAAGACTATTTCAGCGGTAGTTTCTTTATAGTTGTCTTACTTTACTTCAAGCTTTCTACTTCTTTGTATTAGAGCTTTCTACTATTCGAGCTTTTCGTTGTAAAGAGGAGAGGTAGGCTTGTTGCCTCTTCTTCCATCTTCTTTCTTGTAATCGTCGTCTCCTACCTCCAACGAGGAGGAGGCTTTTAGTGGATTACCCCTTCGTACGCGGTCTAGGATTACGGGGCCTTGGAGTAGCAACCTTTTGGGTGTGAACCAAGTAAAAAAAATTGTGTTCATTTTCATTTATTGTCTTTTACTTTCCACTACAATACTCGTGCTTTCATACGATAAAACGAAAAGATTTTCGATCGCTATTTACCCCCCTCTAGCGATTCTCTTGATCCAACAATTGGTATTAGAGCAGAGGTACTCAGATTCGGTGCAACCACCGATCTAGCAAAGTTTTGTTTTAATCTTTTTGTATTTTTTTTGTTTCGAAGTTTAATTCGAGTTTTTCTCTTTATCCCACACTACTAATCCAAGACGAAGTCTTGGAAATTTTTCGTGTCTTTTACTTTTTTGTGTGCAAGATTATTAAATGGCCCATCTTGAGGGGTTTAACACCACCCAACCTCCATTTTACAACGAAGACGACTTTCGTTACTGGAAGGGTCGGATGGAGTGCTACCTTAAGACTCAAGTAGAGATGTGGATAGTCATTCAGACTAGCTTCACGCTACCTACCAACAAAGACAGTGAGTTCCTGGACTGCGACAAGTGGACGAACGCCATGAAGCGACAAGTGGAGGCTTATGTGAAAGAGACACAGATCCTTCAATGCGAGCTCTCTAAAGAAGAACTCAACCGTGTTGCCCCATTCATCAGCGTGAAGGATCTATGGAACAAGCTCATCGAGCTACACAAAGGAATGACCGACATGAAGGTTTGTAAATGTGATCTTTTATTAAATAAGTTATTTAATTTAAAAATGTAGGACCATGAAACGGTGACTCAACTTCATGCAAGGATCCAGGATATCATGAATGATCTTCACTCAATCGAGCAAAAGGTTGAGAATCAGGATGTAATAAGGTATGCCTTGAATGCTTTTCCTAGGACCACTTTGTGGGCATCCATGGTTGATGCCTACAAAGTGTCTAGAGATCTATCTAAGATTAGGCTAGATGAGTTTTTTCCAGAATTCGAATAGCATGAACAAACTAACTCAGCTCGGGTCGAGAGATGTGTTGCTTTGATTGCAGGTCAGAGAAGAAAGGGGAAGAGAAAGCCACCTCCCGATGAAGAAGAGTTCGAATCCGAGGGTGAATTTGAGTCAGAATCAGAGGAAGAAATAGAGGTCGAACTAGTCAACCTAGTTCAGAGAATGATCAAAAAAGGAAGGAAGCAATAGAAGAACAAGAAAGCCCCACAGAACTACACGTGCTATGAGTGCAACAAGAAGGGGCACTTTAAGTAAGACTGCCTAAAAATGAAGCCAAGACAAAAGCAACTGAAGAAGGCATTTCAAGCGACTTGGGACGACGAAGAAGAAAACCAAGGCGACGACTTAGAATTCATGGCAAGACTGGTAGAGTCCAAGTTCAAGTCCGAAGCTAACGATGAATACGAATCTAACTCCGACTTCGACTCTGAGGATGATTTCGAGTCAAGACTCAAAGCCGGCTCAAAGGAGAAGATATAAGTAAGACGTTCTTTAATTGGTAATCTATATCATGCAATTAAATTATTAGATAAGAAGTTAGCTAAGTCCGAGTCTAGGGTCGAGTCTTTGCTTAAGGAGGTTAAACTCCTCAAGCATGAGACCACCCTAACCTCTTCAATGAGTCAAGTTCAAGATGGAAACTCAACTCAAGTCAAACAACTTGAGGAAGAGAATTCTCTCTTGAAAGGGCAAGTTCAAGATATCTAGGCTAGGTTGGAAAGGCTCACATTGGAATCTAAGAGTCTTAACTGACTCCTTGGAACTCAAAGAGCTGTGTACAACAAAGTCAAACTCGAGTTTAGGACAATTACTACGAACAAGTCTTACATGTCAATTGTCAATTGTAGTAATCAAAGAGTCTAGGTATTGGTCCCAAAAATCTTGTTGAATTCACGATTAGATACAACCAAGTATTGGATTCCTAATGATCAAGTCCACTATGTGGATAGACCGCATCGGTTCAATGGTCTAGGGGGAGCTAGTACTAAAATTGTATATCGATTTCTTAGGATAACATTATATGCTTAGTTCTTCTTTTAATTTTCAGAATGGATAGATAGGATCAATAGTTAGTCAACCTTGATAACATAGTATCGGGACGCAGTGAGATGATAGTACGTTAGGGAAATGAGGTCTTGTGTATCCGAGTTAGATAAGGCATATCTAGCTTGGTGCACTCGGCTAAGTTGAACTAGCTGAAGCTACCTCGTTGTATCCTAAACTAGTTACACCAGGAAGTGACCCTAAGTGAATATTTTCTTGAAATTGGCTTTGTCTAAGGAAGTGGTCGTTGTTCCGATCAAAGAAGGCCCCCGTGCCTCGCCACGACCTGGAAGTTATTTTCTCGAAAAGTTTACTTAACGATCTAAAGGTTAAATCTGAATCTAACCTAAGGTTGATTAATTTTCAAATCACTAAAGTTTAACTAAGTAAAAATTGGAATCATCTCACAAAAAACATATAAGGTGAACATGCTTTGAGACACATAGAACGAGTGAGATGATAAGGACAATTAAAAGATTAGAATAACATATTCTCGAAATGTTTTCAAAATCTATAAAAATATTTACTTTAATGTTTATTCTTTAAATATATAGAGTTACTCAATTTGTTGGCCAATACTAAACATATAATCCTTAGGGCCAAGTTTAGACCCCTTAAACTTCTAGGTCTCTTGTATTTGACTAAGGGGGAGATGTTAGTTATATATGAGAGGTGTCCTAAGGCAATCATATTATGTTTGTACAATTTATTGGATAAATGAAGATTCACTATTTGAGTATACATGTTTTCATGTATTTGATTGGATCTTAAACTCATTTACTGAATGTCCGCAATACGATTCACAACATGAGAGAATTTGTGATTGGATAACTGTTGGTGCAATCGGCCCAGGTCACGATTGACCAGGACTCGAGCTTGGCTCGAGAGATGTTTTGATGTTAGACAAAAACATATGATAATATAATTGTCAAGGTAAAGTCCAAGCATGGGTCTTGGCATGGAAAGTCCAAGCATGGGTCTTGGCATGGAAAGTCCAACATGGGTTGGCAAGGGAAAGTCCAAGCTTGAGTCTTGGCATTTGAGAAGTCCAAGGGTTTTTGATATTGGCGGTGTAAAGTCCAAGTGGAGTCTTGGCAACGTAAGTCCAATGTGCCTTGGCGGTGTAGACACCGTTAGCATGACATAGCCGATGGAAGCACCTGAAGGCTAGCCCGATGGATGAACAAGTCATGGATGACTTGGAGGGATTCGAGAGGCGTCAGGCTGATGGAGGTGGCTAGAAGGCTTAGGTCTAGGCTAAGGGTGGTCTAGCAAGTATGGAGGCACCATACTTGGCTAAAACCTCATGTTAATTGCCCTAGCGGTCATTGCCGCCATAGATGATCGGTCGGCCGATTGATGACGGCGATCGTGATCGACTGATCTTGTGATCAGTCGACTGATGCTCGGATTTTAAGGCACAGAATGGAGTCTCACTCGACCGCTGGGATGAGCAGTCGAGTGATGCTTCATTAGTCGACTGATGTGTATTATCAGTCGACTGATGTCCTAGCCATTGGATTTTTCCAGCGTGGATTACACCGTTGTCTCACAGCAACAGTGTGATCAGTCGACTGATGGTCCCGAGCAGTCGACTGATCGACATTTTTCAGCACAGGTTAAAGCTATAAAAGGAGCTCGTGATGGAGAAAAATACATCCGGTTTTTTGAGAGCTTTAGGGGCGATTTGTTGCTGCAAATCAGGTCTCCAAGTGTTAATCAAACAACCAAGTATTCAAGCAATCAAAAGCAAGTGTTGTAAAGTTTTTCTTTACTTATCTTTCATATTAATTATTGTAATTGCTTGTTTTTATTTCTTACTATTGTAAGATCGCTTGTAAGGGGTTTCTCCGCCTCCGACTTGTGTCGAGAAGGAGTGTTTATTATAATGGTGTGTGATTGACATCGTTAGGGTTCGTACCAACCCAATCCGTGGAGTAGGAACCGTTCAGTTTCGAACCACGTTAAATATTTGTGTTTGCATGTTGTATATTTCGTTATCATTATTAGTTTTCTATTTCCGCTGCGCTAACGAAATTGTAGAGACAAATGCAACGAATTGCATTATCGAACGAGCGCGATGCTATTCACCCCCTCTAGCGGCCTCAAATATCCAACAATTGGTCTCAGAGCCCGGGGCTCTTCTACGGATTAACAACCCGGAGTCAAGACGCTAGAGGAACAAGATGGAATCCCAAGACAAGCTTGGATGGGACATCAACACTCCACCGCCATATGATCGAGAAGACTTTTCAGTGTGGAGAACAAGAATGGAGACATTCTTGATGATGGATATAGATGATTGGTTCATCCTCGTAGAAGGTTTTGAACCTCCTCGGGATAGGAATGGACAAGTCCTCAAGTTGAAGAAATGGACTCAAGAGCAACGACAAAAATTCAAAACCGAAGCCAAGGTAACAAAACTGTTAGAAGATTCGATACCTAATGATGTTTTGTCTAGGCTAGGTGAATATCTTGATGCCAAGGAGCTATGGGACAAATTAGCCAAGTTCAATGAGAAGCCCCACTTGGCACAAGTAGAAGAAGATAAGGAAGAGGATGAAGAGAGTTCATCATCCTCAAGAGCAAGTGAGGAATCGGAAGTTGAAGAGAAATCAACTTCCGGATCAGTGGAAGAGAAGGTGGAAGAAGTAGAAGACACCTCCACCTCTAGGATTGAGGGGGAGGAAAGAATTTCCATTCCGGAGCAACAAGAGAAAGCTTCGACATCTAGTCAAGATGAAGAAGCTCCAATTCCGGCACCTACCACCACCATAGGTAACTCAAGTATGTCAATTGTAAATAAAAATCATATAATATGCTTTGAGTGTAGGGAATCCGGACATTACAAGAGTAAGTGTCTGAAAAGAGTTAAGAAGTCTCCTCCGGCACCAAAAGTCAATAAAAAAGTCAAGGATGCCGGTGTCCCCACCAAGAAGAGCAAGGAGCACGTGGTGTGCTTCAAATGCTGACAATCGGGACACTATAGGAGCCAATGTCCTAGAAGAAAGGAGGGAGCTTCACAAGTAGGGGGAGTCTATAAGACTAACCCTAAGGTATGTTTTCATAATGCTCATTCTTTAAATTCTAAGCAAAAGCATGCTAGAATTAATTCAAATAATTTTGCTATTACTCATGAATCAAAGCATGCTAGAAATGATAACTCTAGGTCTACTTCAAAGAAGGAGAAATTTGTGACTAATGTCCCTAGAAATGTCATTCCTAAGAAAACAATCAAGAAAATCGAAAACCATTTAGGTATCAATCCCAATAAGGGTAGACATATGTCTAAAGTGAATGGTAATGCCCAAAAACCTAATCAAAAATCATTTGGACAATTAGAGTTAGAAAATCAAGCCTTGAGGTCAAGGCTTGAGAAATTGGAAAAAACCCTTGCAGATATGCAAAATCAATTTAAAGGGTCAAAGTATCAAACTCTAGGATCTAGAAGTCAACAAAAAGTGTGTAAGAGGCAAGAATCATCTATGAGATAAGGTTTGGGTCACAACCCTGTGTCTAAGAAAGTAATGCCTACTTATCACAATGTTCCATTTGACTATGGAACTAAACCTAGAACTAAGAAAACCAAGGTCTTTAGGGAAATTATTCCTAAGGCCAACCATAGTGTGTGCTTAGTGGCTAGGGTTTCTAAGAAACCTAAGGAAGCTATTAAGAAGTTTATTAGAGAGGCAATCCCTAAGACCAACCATGGCAAGACCATAATGACCAAGGCTAATAAGCCTAGAAGGGTCATTAGGAAGGTATCTAGGGAGGTTATCCCTAAGGAATACCTAATTTATTCAATGAGCTCAAATAGATTTTGGGTTCCAAAGAGCGTGATTAATTCACGTTAAATGAGTTAGAATGTGTCAATTTTGATTGGATGGGTAGTTAACTCAACTATAGCAAAGTTGACATTTCTAGGTTATTTTCAAGGTTATGGATACCTTGGAAATAAGTTTGATATTCTATCCTAAAAGATTTTAGGATGTGCCAATATATTTTTGAAATCATGAAAAATCAATAAAATTGGCACAATCTAGATTTAGAGGTCATAGTGTGTCATTTTGATCTTTGACACACTTTAGGAATTAATGTATCAAGAAAAGTATTTTTTTTTTAAGGTGTAGAAGTTACATCAAGAGTGATGCTCAAGTGTCACACACCTTGATGTCTTGCACTTACCATGTTTCATGTGTTTCACCATGTGGTTGCTTGGAAGGAATGTCTAGGGTGGATTGCATCTCACAAAATAAGTCTTTTACCTTGATTGTGTATTTCAACACTTAGAAAGGGTGAGATGTTAGGATTTTGAAACCATTGGATGTTAATGTTTGCTAAAATGAAATAAAATATCAAAATACATTAACAAATACATGAATATAAGCATAACATCAATATGTTCGATATACAAGATTAAACATGAGAAAATGAAATAAGTTAGATAAAGAAATCGAGATTTTCTGAATTTCAGAACTGGAAATCAGATATCAGTCGACTGATACAGTTATCAGTCGACTGATCATACTGTAGCACGATATCGTGAGTCAAGCAGTCGAGTGCTGCTTCCAGGACTCGACTGTTTGTATATCAGTCGACTGATAGGATACATCAGTCGACTGATGGTACTGTTCATCGAGGCAGAGGATCATCAGTCGAGTGCTCGCTGAACAGTCGAGTGGTGATCGCATCAGTCGACTGATGTTACTGTAGCTCGATACAGAATGTTCAGCAGTCGAGTGCTGAGCCCAGCAGTCGACTGCCGGTTCAGTAAACCGCTGATAAGCCGCAATCAGTCGACTGATGTTGCACATCAGTCGACTGGCGTCGCGATTTTATAACGCCGAACCGCTAGGGTTCGGCGTCTTCACGCAACGACCTCTTGCTTCTTCCTTCTCTACGGTCGCCGCTTCCTTCTCCGACGAGCCTTTCCGACCGCGCCGGCCATCTAAGCCCTAGGTTTGACAGCCAAACTCTTCCACTCACATTTTTTACTCATCTCACAACCCTAATCCACTCATTTCTAGCGATTTTTCCCTCTTCGATTAGGGTTCCGGCGATCCACTGCTCCGGCGAATTCTCCGGCGATCTTTTCGGTGATATCTGAGTGTTCTCTCATCATCATCCTAAATGGAGCCAAAGTATAACTTTCTTACTCATCTAAAACCCTAATTTTTCCATTATAATTTATTATGATCTAATCGTACATTGGTGCCTTTGCATTTCATGTCATTGCATTACATTCATATAGGCGATCCCGTAGAAATGACCCACCCGAGGTTGAATCACGGTTGTACCAAACCATGTTGGTTAGGTACATTGATAGGGATTTCTTTACATGTTATTGTAGTGATGTTATGGAAATATTTTCATATTATCATCTCATGAAAATAGTATAATGCACACATGCCATCAATGATGATTTCCTTAAGGAGTTCTATCAGAACTTAAAGAAGGTAGACGATGGCCCTACCTACACTACCCGCATTGCAAAACACGACTTAGAGTTCACTCCTGCGATATTGCAGGAGTTTCTTGAGTGTAAGCCATCGACTGATACCTTCATTTTCTACCCTACCTTCGACGCCCCTTTACCTGAGCCCTTTGATCACATCTCTTTGGATTCCATGCACGAGCATGTCTTTCACCATCCTCGCCCACCAGCTCAAAACCTATTTCCTATTACTGAGCTGTCTGCACCTGACAATGTACTCTACAAAGTCATTGTTGAGTGTTTTCTTCCGATTGTGACTCGGGGTCTTGCCAAGATTCGACCTCCCCATCTCTTTCTCTTGTATGCCATGCATTATAGACTAGACATAAACATTGCATTGAACATGTTTCATTGGATTGTACATTTCATATCCCCTGTGCAGGGGAAAGTGCATATGCCTTTTGGCCACATCATCACTGCATGGTTAGAGTCTGTAGGCATAAACATTAACAGGGGATCGTTGAGGGCGCTATCTGAGGTGTACGATTGCATATCAGTTCGTAACTTCTCATTGGCGAAGCTGCGGATGGGACGTGGGCAGATGGAGTTGGCACCTCGACCTCCGCCCAGGGCACATGGGGAGTTGCCTCTGGTGCCTAGAGAGGCTGCAGAGGACTATGAGGATCTAGACGTTGCTGATGAGGAGGACCATATGCCAGCAGATGCATCAGTAGCGGGTCCATCAGATCGGTTTGGACAGCTGGAGGCCAGATTCCAGGACTACCAGCAGACGATCGACTCTCGGCTGTCAGAGCTCTTAGTAGGGCAATCCTCCATAGGCAAGCATCTCAGTCGGATGGAGGAGCGCTACATTCAGATTGCGGAGTCCCTGAGTCGCATCGAGCAGCGTCAGCTCGATATGTATGAGATGATGCGGGCCTGGACTTTAAGCCAGCAGCCTCCTCCACCTCCACCTTCCGCAGATGATTAGATCTAGAGGATGTTAGGATTTTTGTTTTTGGTGAGATTGAGCGTCTCAAATCTCCATTTTGGATGTAAAAACTGGAGCTTTCTTAAATTGAATGAAATTTCTGGTTATGAAAATCATTTGTGTTTGATTATATGTTTGTATTAATGTATTGGTTTATGGAAAATTGCCACATCATGACATGAAATTTCATCTTATCATATAACATGTCATGCCATTGTTTAGGATTATTTTAGATGTCATGTTTGTTTTAGATTATATCATATGTCATGACATCATGATTATTGGTCATGCGTTATTATTGTTATAATTTATGCCATGATCATTCATGCATTTATTTTGATTAGAATTGATTTAAGGAAAAATGACATGACTTGGAGTCCCATTTATAAGGGAATCAAGTAGGGTTGCCTAGAAAATGCATGAGGCCATAATAATCCTAATCCCGCATCTCACATTTAAATTGACATGTATGTGTGTGTATACACCTTAGATAACATGTGAGATGTTAGGATAATAAGTTAGGTTCAAGGTGCATAGATAGTGCATCTAGATGAACTTAACTTATTTCAATCATCACTAAGAATTATGAGGAAAGCTAATATACAAGTTATGTATATTTAGCCAATAAATCATGGTTCAAAATAGGTTTTCAAAAAATATTTTAAAATAACTTTAGAAAACCTTGGTGAAGTCTATCTTTTGATATCCACCATCATTGTAGAAGTTGATACAAAGTAGATCAAAAACTTTAAAGTTTTAACAGTTTTTGAACTTTGTACCAATCTCCTATTTTAATGGTTAAAATATTTTTCTAAAATTTTTCACCGATTGTATGTGTGATAAGTAATATACATATCAAATTTCGTGATTTTTTTATTTACGTAGAATTACTTATGAATTTCCAAAAGTCGAGTCTGATATTTATTAGTCGATCTACCGATCGTGATGGGCAGCGCTTAGACTTGACTGGCAGTGTAGTATCACTCTACTGTTGCTTCGTGCCAGTCGACTGATGGGCACATCAGTCGACTGGTAGTTGACAGAGTCAAATGTCAATGCTGATTTCGGGAAAACTAGGGGTGTTTAGCCCGATTTCAGCTACGGTTAAGGTCCCTAATCACTTCTAACTCTAGGATATGCTTTGGGAAGCATTATAAAGGGTGAAAATCCATTGGATATGGATTTGGAGAGGTGTTTAGGATTTGTATCAAATTTAAGGTGTTGGAAAGTCAATGTTGAATTTCTAACCTTATCTTTTGATGGTTTAGAGTTCCTATTGGCTTAGGGATTTCCCAAAGACATTGTTGGTGCAATGGTTAAGGGGGAGCGAGCCTTTAGGGGGAGGTATCCATCATGGTATGATGGTTATGGGAAGGAAAAATGAGATTTTCACATACCCAATTTGAAAATTGGGGGAAAGTATAGGATTGCCTCTCTTGAGTGATATGAGACTTATCACTAAGAAGATGGTAGGCATCCTAGATATCTTTGGACCAAGGGAGAGATTGTAAGATCTCATTGGGACATGAGACATTGACCTCCTTGGAGGGATAACCTTTTTGATGTATGCCAAAAAGGGGGAGAACATTAAATTACCAATTTGGGATAATTGGTAAGGAGTCTTTGAGTTAGATGGTCTAATCTAACTCAAATGGTTTATTTTGTTTGGTTTTTGTCAAACATCAAAAAGGGGGAGATTGTTGGTGCAATCCGCCCAGGTCACGATTGACCAGGACTCGAGCTTGGCTCGAGAGATGTTTTGATGTTAGACAAAAATATATGACAATATAATTGTCAAGGTAAAGTCCAAGAATGGGTCTTGGCATGGAAAGTCCAAGCATGGGTCTTGGCATGGAAAGTCCAACATGGGTTGGCAAGGGAAAGTCCAAGCTTGAGTCTTGGCATTTGAGAAGTCCAAGGGTTTTTGATATTGGCGGTGTAAAGTCCAAGCGGAGTCTTGGCAGCGTAAGTCTAATGTGCCATGGCGGTGTAGACACCGTTAGCATGACATAGCCGATGGAAGCACCTGAAGGCTAGCGCGATGGATGAACAAGTCATGGATGACTTGGAGGGATCCGAGAGGCGTAAGGCTGATGGAGGTGGCTAGAAGGCTTAGGTCTAGGCTAAGGGTGGTCTAGCAAGTATGGAGGCACCATACTTGGCTAAAACCTCATGTTTGAGGTGTGCCAGTCGACTGATGTCATGTGGCAGTCGACTGGCGTAGTCAACTAGGGTTTGACTGCGGGAATTGCCCTAGCAGTCGACTGCCATAGATGATTAGTCGACTGATCTTGTGATCAGTCGACTGATGCTCCGATTTTAGGGCACAGAATGGAGTCTCACTCGACTACTGGGATGAGCAGTCGAGTGATGCTTCATCAGTCGACTGATGTGTATTATCTGTCGACTGATATCCTAGCCGTTGGATTTTTCCAGCGTGGATTACACCGTTGTCTCACAAGAACAGTGTGATCAGTCGACTGATGGTACCGAGCAGTCGAATGATCGACATTTTCCATCACAGGTTAAAGCTATAAAAGGAGCTCGTGATGGAGAAAAATGCATCTAGTTTTTTTAGAGCTTTAGGGGCGATTTATTGCTGCAAATCAGGTCTCCAAGTGCTAATCAAATAACCATGCATTCAAGCAATCAAAAGTAAGTGTTGTAAAATTTTTCTTTACTTGTCTTTCATATTAATTGTTGTAATTGCTTGTTTTTGTTTCTTACTGTTGTAAGATCGCTTGTAAGGGGTTTCTCAGCCTCCGACTTGTGTCGAGAAGGAGTGTTTATTATAGTGGTGTGTGATTGGCATCGCTAGGGTTTGTACGAACCCAATCCGTGGAGTAGGAACCGTTCAGTTCCGAACCACGTTAAATATTTGTGTTTGCGTGTTGTATATTTCGTTATCATTATTAGTTTTCTATTTCCGCTGCCCTAACGAAATTGTAGAGACAAATGCAACGAATTCCATTATCGAACGAGCGCGACGCTATTCACCCCCCCTCTAGCGGCCTCAAATATCCAACAATAACAACTAGTGAGTATCTTTACATGTGTAATTGTGATGTATTAGAATTATCCCTAGTCAATGAATTGATGTATTCGGACACCATCAATTCTGTTGAGACTAGCACAAGTTATACTCTTTGGTTTATCCAAGCAGCTGTTTCTCACTGGCTGGAGACATTGAGATGTCCAGAGTTAACCATAAATGCTAGTTATGGTAACTAGTTCATTGGAGTGACTAGTTGTAAGACTTCATATGGTTCTCCGCATATATGGATATGTCAATAAAGTTCTTACTGTAGCTTAAGTGTGATGTTCCTTCGACTTGCAGTATTCAAGTCATCTTGGTCATGAATACTTATGCTTTGACATCTTAAGCAAGCATCTCTGAGGAGATGTGGACCCGGGATGATTGGGTATAAGTCGAAGTGGTCGAAGGTGTTTGAATAGCCTACAGAGGATTCACCACTCTTTACGAGGAGATGTATACCCTATGGCCTCTCGTAGGATTGTTACTAAAGTCTTTGGCCAAAACATTACATGTTTGGAGTATGGTACTCTTGGATACATGTGTAATAACTAGAATCCGGAGGATGAGAAAGTAATACTTGGGCTAGGTGTGACATGGTCAACCTAGTGGGGACTGACACAATGGACCATGTCCTGAACCAAGTGGGGTATAAGATGAGTGAAGGGAATAGGGCATGACTCATTGTAGCTGCTAAAAGGTTTCAGAAGTTGTTCTGGGGTAAACCGTTGATTTTCTGGTTAATTGGGATTCATAATGTACTACTAGGTGTCACTCATGATCGTTCTATAATAAATGGTTAATTATAGACGACCAACATAAAATCGAGAACCTATTTGGTCACATGCACTATGAGTGTTATCCGAAGGATTTAAAATGAGCTTGAGAATTGGATTCTCATATCGAGAGAGACTTGATTTGGTTTGACCAAACAAAGAGCGAGTATGAAATTGTTTCAGTCACATCGGAAGCATGGATGGGCCGAGTCTTATGAAGACATGATGGATGAACCAAATCGTTTGGTTCTAATCCAATGGTGGAAAATAAACCAAAGTAATTTGTTTTTTTTAAATGAATGAACCAAAATTGGTTCAGTTCATTTTAACTTAAAATAGACCAACACGGTATAGTTTTTTTTAACTTAAGTTAATGGAGCGGGTTAACGGGTTTTGGTTGTGAACCAATAACCCTTTGAGAAAAGGTTTTTGAGAAAAGGCTTTAGAGAAAAGGTCTTGAGAAAGTCTCTTAATGGGTAAGAGATAACCCGTGTTGGATTTTTGGTTTTTGAACCCCTTTCCTTTCCTCTCCCTCACTTTTCTTGTACGTCGCCCATTGGTTGTTGTTGCCGCCCAAACTCAGCCACCATCCACTTTCAGCCGTCGGCTAGCCACCAAGCCGCCAACCATCCACCGGCTAGTAGTCCATCCGTCGGCCACCTCCAGCAGTCGACCACAAGGCTATCGATGACCACTAGTTTGGCTGACCATCTCCTTCACCAATCTGCCCTCTTGGATAGCTTGTGTCCTTTGCAATGAGAGCATCGTTTAGCCGGCATTTGGAACTCCGATAGCGACCACCTTGCCGAGGATTGGATCTCCAACAATCCCTTTGCTGGAGGATCAAAGTTTCGCCAATTGGCGTGGATATGGATAGAGGCTTGTAGCTTGTTGAAGCTATCCCGACTATACTCGGTGTGGATACAGATAGAGGTGAAACTTACGATGGTCGCTAAGGTTGATGTCATTTCCGCTTCACATAATCCGTCAGGTATACCTAGTATAAGTTTCCTTTTATTGCAAAATTTGAAATCGCGATTAGGTCTACACTTGTTGTATTCTTGCATGCGTGTGGTATGTGTGTTGTAATAAATCAGTTTATTACTTATTTTTGCTTCCGATGTGTGCATATTTACGAAACATGTTCGAACACATACCCACGTCGGTGCCGGAGAAACCCAACAATGATATCAAAGCCCGGCTGAGTTTTAACATAATCATAAAATTATTTTGCGATAGTCATAATTGTATTTTTGGAAATTTTCTACTTTTGGAAAGTTTAGAAATAATTATGGAAATTTTAATTATTAAAGAAATTCAAATTGGAAATTTTCTAATGTGATTAGGAAATTACAATTTAGGAAATTTGTTTCCTAAATTAAATTTGAATTTCCTTAATTAATATTTTCCATAAATAAAATATGTGATTAGATTTGAAAATTTGTTTCCTAATTTAATCAAGATTTGATTTGAGAAATCAAATCTCAAACATATTTTATTTCCAAAATTAGTTATGACAAATAAGGAAACTTTTTGTATATGCCATAATTGTATGCCATGTAATTGCATTAGATGCATATCATAATGCCATACATGTCATGATATATAGATGTATGTCATGTGTATCATGCCATGTAGATAATAGTTATTTGCAAGGAAAGATGATGGGATCTTAAAACCCTTACACAATATTAAGGCCTATACCTTTCATTAATATGGTTAGAATCGGAGTTCTGCTTCTTGTTTGGGTTGTTAGACTCTCTTCAAGGCCGGCTCGAACCTGAACATGTTCAAACCATTGAAATAGTTTATTACTAATATAGTAAGAGTCAAAGGTCAATCGTTAGTTTGGGTTGTTAGACTCTCTCCAAGCCTGGCTAATTGGTTGAATGCGCTCTAACCATATTAAAACTATTTCGCGATTAATGGGTCGGCTTTAACTTGGAGCATCGGTTTGTTGGACTCTCTCCAAGGTCGATGTGAAGGGAGGTGAAGTTGGGTGCTATGCATATGATACATACTTGTTAATGTGTTAACAACCCAATGTATGTGTGAACATTCAATTAGTTGATAACACATTGTGATAGTTACATATACGTGATATGTAATTGGTATACTTGATACCTACCATCATAGCTATGAATGACTTGTTGGACTCTCTCCAAGGTTGTTCTTATCTATGTTGGATATCAACCCATTCGGAGATGGACCTACGATCTCCCGAATTGATTTTGAGAGTTTTGATTTTCGAATTCGAAAAATGAATGGGATTTATAAATGTATGTTGTTGCATTTAAATCATCTTTCTCATATATGCTCGATTTGTATTTCTAGGTTAATCGCTTAACCATGATGTCTTTGAATTTGCGATCAATTTTGGATTCGAATAAATTGACTGGGCTGAACTTCTTGGACTGGCTTAGAAACTTGAGAATTGTTCTCAAGGCGGAAAAGCTTGTCTATATCCTTGAAGAGCCTCTTCCCACCTGTCCTAAAGATGATGCGACTCCGGACCAATTGTTGGCCTATCAGAAACATGTGAATGATTCTGAACTGGCGAGTTGCATCATGCTAGCTGTGATGCTACCCGAGCTTCAGAAGCAGCATGAGCATATTGATGCGAATACTATAGTCTTTTATCTTCAAGAGTTGTTTGATGAGCAAGCAAGATCCGAAAGGTTTGATGTCTCCAAGCTCCTCTTCACCTCTAAGATGCAAGAAGGTTCATCTGTAGTGCAATTTGTGCTAAAGATGAATGAGTACATCAAGCGATTAGTGACACTCGGTTTTGTGATGAATCATGAATTAAGTATTGACTTAATTCTACATTGTTTGCCCAAGAGTTTCTCACAGTTTGTGATGAACTACTAGATGAACAAAATTGAAACCACAATTCTTGAGCTCCTCAACATGATGAAGATTGTGGAGCCTTCTGTAAAGCATGAGGAGAAGACAATGTTGTTAGTTGATTCCTCAAAGAAATGTTCTAAGAGGAAGTCAAAGGAACAATGCAAGGATAAGAAGAAAAAGGCTAAGAAGATGGAACTAGCTCAAAAGGGCACTTGCCATCACTGTGGCATGGAAGGCCATTGGCGAAGAAACTGCAAGATTTATCTTGAGTCCGTGAAGAAGAAGAAGGTATATAATGCCCCATCCTCTTTAGGTATCTTTGTTATTGATTGTCATTCTATTTTCTTAGACACTTGAGAATTGGATAATGGGTGTGGCTCACATATGTGTAATGACATACAGGGGCTAAGGAATAGAAGAAGACACGTTAAGGGAGAATCAAATTTTTGAGTTGGCAATGGAGCAAAGGTTGCTGTGGTCGCCATCGGACATATTTGTTGAAGCTCCCTACAGGACTTGTCTTAGAACTGGACTATTGCTATATGTACCTTCATTAATAAAGAACATTATTTCTATTTTCTTCTTAAATAGAAATGGTTACCATTTAACTTTTAGTAACAATTGTTGTTACATAACTTTGAATGGTGTTCTTTATGGGACTGGAACTTTATGCAATGGAATATATACGTTAGACATATCCGATGACATTTTCAATATCGAAGCGAGCAACAAGCATGCATGAAAAGATAATCAATTAGTCTCCTACATGTGGCATCATCGTCTTGGCCATGTAAGCAAGAAATGCATGTTCGAATTACACCGATGTGGAATTCTAGAATCGTTTGAATCTGATTTATTCGATACATGCAAATCATGCTTAAAAGGCAAGATGATTAAGTTACCTTTTACTGGAAAAGGTGAATCGGTGGGAGAGTTGCTTGGTCTAATACATATTGATGAATGTGGACCTATGTTAACTCATGCTCTAGGAGGCTATAGCTGTTAGGGCAATCAACCCATGTGATATGGTTTTGATGTGTGTGGCAAAGGGTTTAAGTTAAGATGATTGGATTTGATATGTGCGTTGGAGTCTTGCAGGACATAGTAATTCGCACATGGAGCTTAGGCAAGTGTCACCACTCACAACCTCGTGCTTGAGTCGAAGAAGGAGCATTACAGAGCCGTGCGCTTGATGCTGCCGAGAGACCGTTGGATGAGATGACTTGAAGCGAAGCCAAGGAAGCAGACTTCGAGGGCAAGAGACGCGAAGGAGCATTGCAGAATCGTGCGCTTGATGCTGCCGAGGGACGTGGCCACGAACGAAGAGAGCTTCAGTGAGAGACTTCAAGTGAGATGAGAGAATGAGTGAATTGTAAGTAGCTCATTAGGTGAACTTGGCCGAATGGCTGAGTGTCGAAGGCTCGACCGCAAGGGTTGAGGTTTACCCAACTGTTGAAAGCTCAAACAAATGTTAAGTTTGAGTTTTACTCGACACTAGTTGACTGTCATGTCATGGCAGTTGACTTCTCCAAGTCGATCAACAATTGACTAGTGTGGCTGATGAGTCAAGTCGACATCAGTCGACTGATAGCACTGTGCACGGGCACAGAAGCTAGTTGAGATCGTGGGTCACTCGACTGGAAGTCCACATCAGTCAACTGATGATATCATCAGTCGACTTATCATATGACTATTGGAAAATCGGTCGCAGATCCCGCGAATCTGGCCTGGTCAGAAGCCATTGGAGTTGACATCAGTCATCACCATCAGTCGACTGATAGTGTCCAACGGAAAGAATTGCTTCCTCTCAATAAAAAGAGAGGGTGGGAGCTTTTAGATGGGTAATGCTCATGCTATTAACATCCTACTAGTGCCCCACAAAGCTTAAACTCCTTCTTCTAGTTTTCTTTCACATCTATTGTAAAAGAAGGAGTGTTCTTGAGTTGTAAAGGTTTACCACCACCTTGCTTGGGCTAAAGGGAGAGACCAATAGTGGATTGGTTTTGGGGTGGTTCACCGAAGACGAATCGGACCGTGGATTAGCGGCGAGGTCGTGAACCACGTTATATCTTGTTTGTTAGCATTGTCTATTTTGTTTCTTGTTTAATTGCTTGTTTAGTATTGTTTCTGCTGCGTTAACGATAATTGTAGACAAGCGATGCACGATGAATGAACGAATTCCACCATACGACGATTGAGGGCTATTCACCCCCCTCTAGCCGACCACCATCATTCCTACAAGTGGTATCAGAGTCAAGAAAGCTTGTCGAGGGCTAACTGCTACAACAAGCACAATTAAGGATGGGCGGCTCCAACATTCACCCACTGAAATTTGAAGGAGAATTCTCTTGGTGGAAGAAGAGAATGGAGGTATTTTTCGAAACCGATTTCGAAATTCTATTAATAATGGAAAATGGTTTCGAGATACATAGGAGTGAAGATGGGGAGCAAATAGAGAAGACAAGATGGACAAAGAGACAAAGAGATGAGTACTTGGCAAATTCGAAGGCCAAGCATCACTTGTACAACATACTCCCTCAACAAGAGATCAACCGGATTGGAGAGTCTGCAAGCGCTAAAGAGATGTGGGAGAAGCTACTAGAGCTTCATGAAGGTACCTCGGAGGCCAAGATTGCAAGGAGAGACCTCCTTCGCTCCCAACTATCAAATATCAAACTTGAAAAGGGAGAAAAGGTAACCTCATTACATTCTAGGTTTAAAGATATTTTAATTGGGCTAACAAGTGTAGGAGAAAAACTTTCGAACCGGGATATGGTCATGAAAGCAATCGATGCTTTTTCCTGGTCATCGAAATGGAGGTCAATGGTGGACTCCTTCTACATGTCAAAGAACCTAGAAGTGAGCACCTTGGAGGAGTTCTTCTCAACCATGGAGCTCCATGAAACAAGGCTTGAAGGAGTAATGGAAGAGTCAAGTATCAAGCCATCAAGAGGAGTGGCATTAGTAGCCAACAAAGGGAAGAAGAAGAAGATAGAGACTTCCTCCTCCTCCGATGAAGCATCCTCATCATCCTCCATGAATATCAATGAAGATGCTTATATGGTAAGGAAGGTAAGGCGTGCTTTAAGAAAATTAAAGTTTAACAAATCTTATGATAAGAGAAGGCACAAGAGGAAGATAATATGCTATAATTGCCAACAAGAGGGACATATAAGAGATGATTGTCCCCTCTTGAACAAGAGCAAAGAAGAGAGGAGGAAGAAAGAGGAAAAGAAGAAGGGGAGCAAGAAGAAGAAGGAAGAAGAGAAGAAGGCCAAAGAAAGAGGGAAGGCCAAAGCACTCAAGGCAAGGACTTGAGATGATCCTTCCTCCTCATCATCATCATCGGAGGAAGAAAATGCTTCTGTCACAAATTTGGCACTAATGGCATTTGATGACCTAGACACCTCCTCCTCCGAACAAGAAGAAAGAAGCATAAGTGAGGAGAGCTCTAGTGAAGGGGGAGCTTCATCATTATCCTCCTCATCCGAAGAAGAAGACATGGAGACTATGATAACGAATCTCTCACCCAAGAAAATAGTTTCCATGATTTCTAGCCTTACTAAGGATTTATTTAGAGCTAAGAAAAAGAAAAAATGCATGTTTGATCAAATTAAGGATCTAGAAAATAAATTAGAACAAGCATGTTTAAATGTTAATGATGATGATGCATGCTCACACGATAACTATATGTCTCTCAATGTAAATGACGCATGCATTGAAGAAAATAGGGTCATAAGGGAAATGGTAGACCATTTGACTAAGGCCCTAGAAAATTCACAATTGGCTCCAACACCCTTAACATGATTATTGGGAGCCAAAGGGCAAGCTTCAATAGGAAAGGCCTAGAATATAAGGGAAAGACTAATGAAAAGACCTATAAATGTTTAATTGCTAGGGGTTAAAGCAAAAATAATACACTTTCTAGAAAATGGATTCCTAAGGAATATTTAGTGAACCCCATAGGAAACAACTTGTATTGGGTTCCTAAATCCATCCTTAAGGGTTAGGAAAACCCTAGGATAGTCAACCATAAGGACTTGACTTATATCATACTATTTGGTTGACTTAGGATGGCGGGACTTAATTTTTGAGATAGTGTTGGGTGATGATAATGTGCCCATAAATTGATAATAATGCTTAAATCATGATAGTTAATGTAATTGTTATATATGTTTGCAATCATGATTTATGATCTTGACATTCAATATATAATCATGGGCAATAGGGTTTAAATCATGCTTTAGGTGATACTTGACTTATTATCATGATTTTATACCAAATGCATGTTTAAAAATTGATTGATACATGTGTTTCATGATCATAATGAGAAATCAATGCATATATATTTTTATGATCATGAGGTATGATAGAGTGATACTTAGCCTTAAGTAGAAATGCATGAATTTGAAGGTTAAGTACATAAATACCTTTAGGAACATCTCACATTCACCATAAGGATAACTTTGATTGAAAATATAGTATGGGTGAGATGATAGGATGATACAAATAGTCAACTAATGCCTATGGCATCTAGATGGTCATTTTAAGTATCAAAATAGCAATAATAGACCAATCATGGGGAAGACTTATGTTTAATTCATAGACATATTGCCCAAAGATCATAGTTGGATATTTCATATGTTTTCAAAACCATTTCTTACTTTAAAATCTGTGCTTTCACATTTTGAAACAATTTAAAGCAAAACTAGGTGCTAAAATTGATACAAACTTGATCAAAACACTAGTTGTTTTTGAAGCTTTTGGATTTTTGACAAATCATTGAAAATATAAGTAATTTTTATGAAAACTCATTTTTCACTGATAAAGGACTTTAAAATAAATGTGTTTTCAAAATTTCATGATTTTTTGAATTTTTTGAAATTTATAGTGCATTTCTGAATTTCATCCAGAAAAATCAGAAAACCTGTATTTTGCGTGCCAGTCGACTGATGTACTATGCACGAGCATAGTAACCTAATTTTATCAATTTTTGTTTGATTTTTGGTATTGTTTTCCTCCTTAGAGTTGATACCTTGGGTTATAACATTTGGATAAATGTTTTTGATGGTGTTAAAGGGGGAGAAATAGGGAAGTTTAAGTTAATCATGCTAATAGGGAAGTTTAGCAAGTCTTAAGGGAAAGTTGCATGTTTAAGGGGGAGTTGTTATACTCATGTTTTTACTTACATGATTTCCTTGCTTATGTTTATTGTTATTTGTTTACCTAACTTAAATGGATTGTCACACATCAAAAAGGGGGAGATTGTTAGGACAATTAACCTATGTGATTGGTTTTTATGTGTGTTGCAAAGGGTTTAAGTTAGGATGATTGGATTTGATATGTGCGTTGGAGTCTTGCAGGACTTAGTAATTCGCACATGGAGCTTAGGCAAGTGTCACCACTCACAAACTCATGCTTGAGTCAGAGAAGGAGCTTTGCAGAGTCGTGCGCTTGATGCATCCGAGGGACCGCCGGACGAGATGACTTGAAGCGAACCCAAGGAAGCAGACTTCGAGGGAAAGAGACGCGAAGGAGCATTGCAGAGCCGTTGGAAAAATGATCATATGTCGACTGATCATATGACTATTGGAAAAATGACCACGGATCCCGTGAATCTGGCCTGGTCAGAAACCGTTGGAGTCGACATTAGTCGACTGATGTCACCATCAGTCGACTGATAGTGTCCAACAGGAAGAATTGCTTCCTCTCTATAAAAAGAGAGGGTGGGGGCTTTTAGATGGGCAATGCTCATGCTCTTAACATCCTACTAGTGCCCCACAAAGCTTAAACTCCTTCTAGTTTTCTTTCACATCTATTGTAAAAGAAGGAGTGTTCTTGAGTTGTAAAGGTTTACCTCCACCTTGCTTGGGCTAAAGGGAGAGACCAATAGTGGATTGGTTTTGGGGTGATTCACCGGAGACGAATCGGACCGTGGATTAGCGACGAGGCCGTGAACCATGTTATATCTTGTTTGTTAGCATTGTCTATTTTGTTTCTTATTTAATTTCTTGTTTAGTATTGTTTTCGTTGTGCTAACGACAAATGTAGACAAGCGACACACGACGAACGAACAAATTCTACCATACGACGATTGAGGGCTATTCACCCCCCTCTAGCCGGCCACCATCGTTCCTACAATAGCTACTTTATTACCTTTATCGATGATCACTCATGATTTGGGTATGTGTTCTTAATGAAACACAAGTCTAAAGCCTTTGAAAAGTTCAAAGAATTCAGAAATGAAGTAGAGAAATAACTTGGAAAAAGTATTAAAATTCTTCGATTTGATTGAGGTGGTGGATACTTGAGTCAAAATTTCTGGATTATCTATGGGACAATGGTATATTGTCTCAATGGACTCCACCATATACATCGCAGCTTAATGTTGTATATGAGAGGCGAAACCAAACCTTGTTGGACATGGTTAGGTCGATGATGAATCATGCGAATCTTCCCATGTCCTTTTTGAGCTATGCACTTCAGAAAACTGTT
This sequence comes from Wurfbainia villosa, assembly GCA_025175895.1. Classification (NCBI taxonomy): domain Eukaryota; kingdom Viridiplantae; phylum Streptophyta; class Magnoliopsida; order Zingiberales; family Zingiberaceae; genus Wurfbainia; species Wurfbainia villosa. Next base: position 18,673,648 of record CM046008.1, on the reverse strand, counting down.
TACTTGCTAAACAGAGTCCCGACCAAGGTAGTCTCTACTACTCCATATGAGATATGGAATAGTAAGAAACCTCATTTATCTTATTTGAAGATATGTGATTGTCCTACTTATGTGAAGCGAACTGTATCAGGCAAACTAGATGCTAAGTCTGATAAATGTCTATTTATTGGATACCCTAAGGAAAGGAGGGGTTACTAATTCTATCATCCCGTGGAACAAAAGGTATTTGTTTCAAGGCATGCTATGTTTCTAGAGAAAGTGTTTCTCTTGCAAGAAAATAGGAGCATTGTTGAAACTTCGAGTGGAGGTTCAAGAGACTCAAATAGTATATCGAGAGATACTCAATACACCTCAATGAAGCAACTCAGCAGTGATGAGATATCGACTGAACCTATTGTGACACCACATCTTCGTAGATCTGGTAGGGCACGCAACATTCCTGAGAGATATGAATTTCTCATAAGTGAATCGAATGACATGTTACTCATTGACGATGAGGAGCCTACCAATTTTGAAGAAGTTCTGAAAAGTTCAGAAAGGAACAAATGGATTGAAGCCATAAGTCGGAAACAGATTCCATGTATGAAAATCAAGTTAGGAACTTGGTGGACCCATATGAACGCATTAAGCCTATAGGGTGCAAGTGGGTTTTCAAGAAGAAAACCAACATGGATGGTAATGTGATTACCTTTAAGGCTAGATTAGTGGCGAAAGGTTATTGTCAAAAGTAAGGTGTTGATTATGATGAGACCTATTCACCGGTAGTTATGCTTAAATCCATTCGGATACTCCTAGCCATAGCGGCTCATTATGATTATGAGATATGACAGATGAATGTGAAAATGACTTTCCTTAATGGAAACTTACTCGAGGACGTGTATATGATATAACCCGAGGGTTTCACATTGATTGATAAAACCAAGGTATGCAAGCTTTGACGGCCCATATATGGACTAAAGCAAGCATCCAGGAGCTGGAATATCCGTTTTGATGAGACAATCAAAAGATTTGATTTCTCACAAAATCCAGACGAACCCTCTGTGTACAAGAAGGTTAGTGAGAGTGCAGTCGTGTTCCTAGTGTTGTATGTCGATGACATATTACTTATAGGAAATGATATATCTGTCTTACAGTCAGTTAAAATTTGGTTTATCCAAAACATTCTAGATGAAATACTTGGAAGAAATGACCTATATCCTCAGGATTAAGATCTATAGAGATAGATCGAAACAGTTGCTTGGTCTTTCGTAGTCTACATACATAGACGGAGTGCTAAAGAGGTTTAGCATGTCAGAATCTAAGAAAGGTTTCCTTCCCATCAGGCATGGGATACACCTTTCGAAGTCTTTGTGTCCACACACAAAAGACGAGAGGATTTGCATGAATAAGATCCCCTATGCATCCGCAATAGGATCTATCATATATGTTATGTTATGTACAAGGCCCGATATATCGTATGCTCTGAGTGTCATAAGCAGATACCAGAATGATCTAGGAATGGATCATTGGGCGACTATTAAGATAATCCTTAAGTACTTAAGAAGAACTAAGGATGTATTTCTAATATATGGAGAAGGTAATATGGTAATACGCGGGTATACGGATGCCAGCTTTCAGACAGACAAGGATGATTCTAGGTCTCAGTCTGGGTACATATTCACCTTAAACGGAGGTTCAATAAGTTGGAAAGGTTCTAAGCAAGATACTATAGCGGATTCTGCCACTAAGGGAGAATACTTTATAGCTTTGGAAGCAGCAAAGAAAGCAGTTTGGATCAAGAAGTTCATCTCTGAACTTGGTGTGGTCTCATCAATGATCCAAACATGTGCTTCGCCGCTATCATCTGATCAGAGAGATCATCAGTAGGAAGGAAATATAAATCAAGAAGATTCCCACTAAAAGGAACTTAGCGGATCGTTTAACTAAGGCCTTACCTCAAAGTAAGTTTGAGGGTCATGTTAGAGCTTATGGTATTGGATACCATGGCGATTGACATTAAGCCAAGTGGGAGTTTGTTAGTTATATATGAGAGGTGTCCTAAGGCAATTGCCTTATGGTTGTACCATTTATTAAATAAATGAAGATTCACTATTTGAGTATTCATGTTTTCATGTATTTGATTGGATCTTAAACTCATTTACTAAATGTCCGCAATACGATTCACAGCATGAGAGAATTTGTGATTGGATCACAACTAGTGAGTATCTCTACATGTGTAATTATGATATATTGGAATTATCACTAGTTGATGAATTGATGTATTCGGACACCAATTTTGTTGAGACTAGCACGAGTTATACTCTTTGGTTTATCCAAGCAACTGTTTCTCACTAGCTAGAGACATTGGGATATCTGAAGTTAACCGTGGATGCTAGTTATGGTAACTAGTTCATTGGAGTGACTAGATGTAAGACTTCATATGGTTCTCTGCATATATGGATATGTCAATGATGTTCTTATTGCAGCTTAAGTGCGATGTTCCTTCGACTTGTGGTATTCAAGTCATCTTGGTCATGAAGACTTATGCTTTGACATCTTAAGAAAGCATCTCTGAGGAGATGTGGACCTGGGATGATTGGGTATAAGTCAAAGTGGGCGAAGGTGTTTGAATAGCCTACAGAGGATTCACCACTCTTTGCGAGGAGATGTATACCCTATGGCCTCTTGTCGGATTGTTACTAAAGTCGTTGGCCAAAGCATTACATGTTTGGAGTATGGTACTCTTGGATACATGTGCAGTAACTAGAATCCGGAGGACGTGGAAGTAATACTTGGGCTAGGTGTGACATGGTCAGTCTAGTGGAGACTGACACAATGGACCATGTCCTGAACCAAGTGGGGTATAAGATGAGTGAAGGGAATGGGGCACGACTCACTTTAGCTACTGAAAGGTTTCAGAAGTTGTTCTGGGGTCAACCGTTGATTTTCTGGTTAATTGGGGATCATGATGTACTACTAGGTGACACTCATGATAGTTCTATAATTAATAGTTAATTATAGACAACCAACATAAATTAGGAACCTATTTGGTCACACACACTACGAGTGTTATCCGAAGGATTTAAAATGAGCTTGAGAATAGGATTTTCATATCGAGAGAGACTTAGTTTGGTTGGACCAAACAAAGAGCGAGTATGAAATTGTTTCAGTCGCATCGGAAGCATGGATGGGCCGAGTCTTATGAAGACATGATGGATGAACCAAATCGTTTTGGTTCTAATCCAATGGTGGAAAATAAATCAAAGTGGTTTGGTTTGTTTTAAATGAATGAACAAAAATTGGTTCGGTTCATTTTAACTTAAAATAGATCAACACGATTTGCTTTATTTTAACTTAAGTTAATGGAGCGGGTTAACGGGTTTTTGTTGTGAACCAATAACCCTTTGAGAAAAGGTTTTTGAGAAAAGGCTTTAGAGAAAAGGTCTTGAGAAAAAGTCTTGAGAAAAAGTCTCTTAATGGTTAAGAGATACGTTCTCTATAAATAACGGGGTTGAGACATAACCCATGTTGGATTTTAGGTTTTTGAAACCCTAGCCTTTCCTTTCCTCTCCCTCCCTTTGCTTATGCCCGTCAAGCTCGACCCGACGACCACCAAGCAACTAACGGCGGTCTAACCATCGGCCACCTCGGTACGACCACAAGGTGCCGCCAGGCCACTAGTTTGGCTGACCATCTCCTCCACCAAGCTGCCCTCTTGGACAGCTTGTGTCCTTTGCGACGAGAGTGTCATTTAGCCGACATTTGGAACTCCGACAGCAACCACCTTGCCAAGGATTGGATCTCCAACAATCCTCTTTAGTGGAGGATCAAAGTTTCATTAATTGGTTGACGAAAATCACTTTCGAGAAGCGAGTTTACGAAACTCGTTTTTGGATTTGAATTGGATTCGAATTGTCATCGTCTCTTAGATCACAACGTCTTCGAAACGAGACTAGTATCTCGTGTGAAGACGGGGCTCGTAGCTTGTTGAAGCTATCCCGACGATACTCGACGTGGATACGGATAGAGGCGAAACTTACGCAGGTCGCTAAGGTTGATGTCATTTCCGCTTCACATAATCCGTCAGGTATACCTAGTATAAGTTTCATTTTATTGCAAAATTTAAAATGATGATTATGCCTACACTTGTTGTATCCTTGCATGCATGTGTGTGTTGTAATAAATCAGTTTATTACTTGTTTTTGCTTCCGCTGTGAGCATGTTTACGAAACGTGTTCGAACACACACCAATGTCGGTGTCGGGGAAACCCAATAGGAGATACCGATCTTAAGGGTTAAAATACAACTTTTTAAACTCTTCAACCTATTTTTGAAATCATACTTACTTTTATAAAGTTTAAGTGATTTGAAAACAAAGATTATGTTTATACTAGTTTTCAAGACTTTACTTTACCGAAACTTGTTGTTGCAGTGACACCAGATAATCGAACCTAGGTTTTGATTATAGAAAAAGGCTCAAAGTTAAGCTCTTATTGTTATCTCATGAGCTGAGTTAAGTGTGCAGGAAATGGTTAAGCTAAGCCGAAAGTTAGCGACACCCAGAGAATCTCGAGTCGAGAAACCACGGTGGTCGAGCGACACCAGGAGAACTTCGTTAGAATCGAAGAACCTAAGTGGAAGACCGGAAGCTAAGCGATAGGTCTGAAAGGACTTGAGATAAGCACGAGTGCGAAGAGAGATGGTAAGGTCATGTCCTCCGTACAGGGACAACCGTATGTGGGGATCCGACTAATACTTCTAATGGAAGGTCTAGGTCGAGATCGGACGGTAAGGAACCGTCATATTTACTATCTCTTATTTGTATTATGCTAACTTTGTGTTGAAATTGAATAACCTAGCTGGCAGTCGACTGCTGGCTATTGACAGTCGACTGATGAAGGTAATCAGTCGACTACTATTTAAACTGTCCAGCTCGAAGAAAGTCAAGATAAGCTCCACTTATCTTGGGGGGATGAGGCTCTTTGACTCTTATATGGTTCTCAATGGTTTAGAGCTTGAAGGGCTATAAAAGAAGGGGGGGTTTCACCCTTTAGGTCATCTCAATTGCTCTCCAAGTGCTCCCACAACTCCGCATCATCAACGACTACTCTACACCATCGAAACGTTGCCGCAACTCTGACGACACGTCGTCAATTCAAGTCTTGATCTTCGTCAGTATATTTTAAAGTTGTCATTTCAATCTTTATAGTTTGTATTCGATCTTTTATCCTTGAATTTTCGTTGTAAAGAGGAGAGGTGGGATTGTGCCTCCACCTCTATCTTTCTTCTTATTGTAACTGTTGTCTCCTACCTGTTGCAACGTTAGTGGCCGGCTAGAGGGGGGGTGAATAGCCCTCTTCGTTGTATGATGGAATTGCTTGTCTACAAAGAATATTAGCGCAATGAAAATAAAACTAAACAAGCAATTAAGATAAGCAAAAAACAAAATCAATGCTAACAAATGATATAATGTGGTTCACGGCCTCGCCGCTAATCCACGGTCCGATTCGTCTCCGGTGAATCACTGCGAAACCAATCAACTATTGGTCTCTCCCTTTAGCCAAAGCAAGGTGGAGGTAAACCTTTACACCAATGAGAACACTCCTTCTTTTACAATAGATATGAAAGAAAACTAGGAGGAGTTTAAGCTTTGTGGGGCACTTGGATGATCACTTATAGCATAAGCGTTAGCCTTCAAAAAGCCCACACCCTCTCTTTTTATAGAGAGGGCTGATTTCTTCCCATTGGCTGCCATCAGTCGACTGCCTCCATTACAATAGCCTCTGAACACGTCAGATCCCGACCGTTGTAGTACAACGGGAACCTTAGCAGTCGACTGATGCCTCCGTAGCTGACTGATCAGTCGGCTACGAGAGGTTCTGTGCCCACGACTGCCTTCATCAGTCGACTTTTGTCCTTGGCAGTCGACTGATGGTCTGGCAGTTGAATGTTGAGCCAGAAACCCACTAGTCGAACCCTATTCGACTTGGAGCAGTCGACTGTCATGACATGACAGTCGACTGATGCCAGGTAAACCTCAAACTTTACCTCCGTTTGAGCATCCGACGGTCAGGTAAACCTCAACCCTTGGGGTCGAGCCTTCGACACTCAGCCATTCGACCAAGTTCACCTAATGAGCTACTTACATTTCACTCATTCTCTCATCTCACTCGAAGTCCCTCACCGAAGCTCTCTTCGTTCGCGGCCACGTCCCTCGGCAGCATCAAGTGCACGACTTTGCAATGCTCCTTCGCATCTCTTGCCCTCGAAGTCTGCTTCCTTGGCTTCGCTTCTAGTCATCTTGTCTGGCGGTCCCTCGGATGCATCAAGCACATTGCTCTGCAATGCTCCTTTGTCGACTCAAGCATGAGGTTGTGAGTTGGTGACACTTGCCAAAGCTCCATGTGCGAATTATTAAGTCTTGCAAGACTCCAACACACATATCAAATCCAATCATCCTAACTTAAACCCTTTGCCACACACATCAAAACCATATCACATGGGTTGATTGCCCTAACAATCTCCCCCTTTTTGATGTGTGGTAATCCGTTTAAGTTAGTTAAACAAATAACAATAAACATAAGCAAGGAAAGCATGTAAGAAAAAACATGAGTATAACAACTCCCCCTTAAACATGCAACTCCCCCTTAAGGCATGCTAAATTTTTCCTCTTAGCATTATTAACTTAAACTTCCCTATTTCTCCCCCTTTGACACCATTAAAAACATTATCCAAATGTTAAAATCCAAGTTATCAACTCTAAGGAGGAAAAAAATACCAAAAACTAAACAAAACCTGATAAAATCAGATTACTGTCCTCGTGCATAGTACATCAGTAGATTGGTTCAGACTACCAGTCGGCTGGCATAAACATTTCAACCATTTCTGATTTTCGGACTGAAATTCAGAAATGCACCAGAAATTCCAGAAAATTTAAAAATCGTGAAATTTTGAAAACACATTTCTTTTAAAGTCCTTTATCAGTGAAAAAAGAGCTTTCATGAAAATTACTTATATTTTCAATGATTTTCTGAAAAACTAAAAGCTTCAAAAATAACTAGTGTTTTTATCAAGTTTGTATCAATTTTAACACTTAGTTTTGCTTTAAATTGTTTCAAAACATGAAAGCACAGATTTTAAAGTAAGAAATAGTTTTAAAAACATTAGAAATATCCAATCATGGTTTTTGGGCAATATGTCTTTCCCCATGATTGATCTATTATTGCTATTTTGATACTTAAAATGACCATCTAAATGTCATAGGCATTAGTGGACCATTTGTATCATCCTATCATCTCACCCATACTATGTTTTCAATCAAAGTTAGCCTTATGGTGAGTGTGAAATGTTCCTAAAGGTATTTATATACTTAACCTTGAAATTCATGCAATTCTACACGAGGCTATGTATCACACTAACATACCACATGATCATAAAGACATATATGCATTGATTTCACATTATGATCATGAAACACATGTATCAATCAATTTGTAATCATGCATTAGGTATTAAATCATGATAAAAAGTCAAATATCACCTAAAGCATGGTTTAAACTATTTATGGGTGCATTATCATCACCCAACACTATTTCAAAAATTTTGTCCCGATCATCCTAAGTCAACCAAATAATATGATATAAGTAGAATTCTTTTGGTTGACTAAGCTAGGGTTTTCCTAACCCTTAAGGATGGATTTAGGAACCCAATACAAGTTCTTTCCTATAGGGTTCACTAAATATTCCTTAGGGATCCATTTTCTAGCAATTGTCTTATTTTTGCTTTGACCCCTAGCAATCAAACATTTATAGGCCTTTTCATTTGTCTTTCCCTTATAACCTAGGCCTTTCTTATTAAAGCTAGCCCTTTGGCTCCCTATAATCATATTAAGGGTGTTGGAGCCAATTGTGAATTTTTCTAGAGCCTTAGTCAAATATTCTACCTTTTCCTTTAAAGCCCTATTTTCTTCAATGCATGCATCATTAACATCAAATGACATATAGTTATCATGTGAGCATGCATCATCATGACTAGAAGAAATATTATCATTAATATTTAAGCATGCTTGTTATAATTTATTTTCTAAGACCTTAATTTGATCTAGCATGCTCTTATTTTTCTTTTTGGCCCTAAACAAATCCCTAGTTAAGCTAGAAATCATGGAAACAATTTTCTTAGGTGAGAGATTCGTTACCGTGGTTTCCATGTCTTCTTCCTCGGATTCCGATGAGGATGAGGATGAAACTCCCCCTTCACTAGAGCTCTCCTCACTTGAGCTTGATTTTTCACATTCGGAGGAGGAGATAGAGTCTAGATCATCAAACGCCATCAATGCAAGGTTTGTGACAAAAGTGTTTTCTTCCTCCGATGATGATGATGATGAGGAAGGATCATCCCAAGTCCTTGCTTTGAGTGCTTTGGCCTTCTTCTCTTTGCTTCCCTTCTTCTTTTCCTCTTTCTTACTCCTCTCTTCTTTGCTCTTGTTCAAGAGATGACAATCATCTCTTATATGTCCCTCTTGTTGGCAATTATAGCATATGATCTTCCTCTTGTGCCTTCTCCTATCATAAGATTTGTTAAATTTTAAATTTCTTAAAGCACGCCTTACTTTCCTTACCATATAAGCATCTTCATGGAGGATGATGAGGATGCTTCATCGGAGGAGGAAGGAGTCTCTATCTTCTTCTTCTTCCCTTTGTTGTCTACTAGTGCCACTCCCCTAGATGGCTTGATGCTTGGTTCTTCACTAATTCCTTCAAGCCTTGTCTTGTGGAGCTCCATGGTTGAGAAGAATTCTTCCAAGGTGCTAACTTCTAAATTTTTGGAGATGTAGAAGGAGTCCACCATTGAGCTCCACTTCAAGCACCGGGGAAAGGCATACATAGCCTTCATTATCATGTCCCAGTTTGATAGCTTTTCTCCTTCACTCATTAGTCCAATTAAAATTTCTTTAAAATGAGAGTGTAATGAGGTTACCTTTTCTCCCTTTTTAAGTTTGATATTTGTTAGTTGGGAGCGAAGAAGGTCTCTCCTTGCAAGCTTGGCCTCAGAAGTGCCTTCATAAAGTTCTATGAGTTTCTCCCACATTTGCTTGGCGCTTGCACATTCCCTTGTCCGATTTACTTCTTGTTGGAGGAGTACGTTGTAGAGGTGGTGCTTTGCCTTTGAGTTCGCCAAGTACTCTTCCCTTTGTCTCTTTGTCCAGCTTGTGTTCTCTATTTGCTCCCCATTTTCATCGCTAGGTATCTTGAAACCATTTTCCATTATTAATAGATTTTCAAAGTCGGTTTCGAAGAATACCTCCATGCATTTCTCCCACCACACAAATTCTCACTCGAACTTCGGTGGGTGAATGTTAGAGCCGGCCATCCTTGATGTAGTGCTTGTTGCGGAGGTTAGTCCTCGACAAGCTTCCTTGGCTCTGATACCACTTGTTGGAACGTTCGTGGCCGGCTAGAGGGGGGTGAATAGCCCTCTTCATTGTTTGATGGAATTGCTTGTCTAAAAAAGAATATTAGTGCAATAGAAACAAAACTAAACAAACAATTAAGATAAGCAAAAAACAAAATCAATGCTAACAAATGATATAATGTGGTTCACGGCCACGCCGCTAATCCATGGTCCGATTCGTCTCCGGTGAATCACTCCGAAACCAATCCACTATTGGTCTCTCCCTTTAGCCAAAGCAAGGTGGAGGTAAACCTTTACACCAATGAGAACACTCCTTCTTTTACAATAGATATGAAAGAAAACTAGGAGAAGGAGTTTAAGCTTTGTGGGACACTTGGATGATCACTTAGAGCATAAACATTAGTTATCCAAAAGCCCACACCCTCTCTTTTAGAGGGGATTTCTGCCATCAGGCAATGATCATTGCGTTACAATGACCTCTGAACACGTCAGATCCTGACCATTGTAGTCCAATGGGAACCTTAGCAGTCGACTGATGTATCCATCAGTCGACTGATGCCTCCGTAGCCGACTGATCAGTCGGCTACGGGAGGTTCTGTGCCCGTGACTGCCTTCATCAGTCGACTACCATCCTTGGCAGTCGACTGATGGTCTGCAGTCGACTGCCATTCCATGGTAGTCGACTGCTAGGCCAGAAACCCACCAGTCGAACCTCGTTCAACTTGGAGCAGTCGACTGCCATGACATGGTAGTCGACTGATGCTAGGTAAACCTCAAACTTTACCTCCGTTTGAGCGTCCAGCGGTCGGGTAAACCTCAACCCTTGCGGTCGAGCCTCCGACACTTAGCCATTCAACCAAGTTCACCTAATGACCTACTTACATTTCACTCATTCTCTCATCTCACTTGAAGTCCCTCGCCGAAGCTCTCTTCGTTCACGGCCACGTCCCTCGATAGCATCAAGCGCATGACTCTGCAATACTCCTTCTTGTCTCTTGCCCTCGAAGTCTTCTTCCTTGGCTTCACTTCAAGTCATCTCATCCGGCGGTCCCTCGGATGCATCAAGCGCACGACTCTACAATGCTCCTTCCCCGATTCAAGCACGAGGTTGTGAGTTGGTGACACTTGCCAAAGCTTCATGTGCGAATTAATAAGTCCTGCAATACTCCAACGCATATATCAAATCCAATCATCCTAACTTAAACCCTTTGCTACACAAATCAAAACCAATCACATGGGTTGATTACCCCTAACACTACCTCCAACGAGGAGGAGATCTTTAGTGCATTGCCCTTCGTACACAGTCTTGGATCGCAGGGCCTTGGAGTAGCAACCGTTAGGTTGTAAACCAAGTAAAAAAATAAATTGTGTCCTTTACTTTTTGCATCTTAATTTCCACTATGTCACTTGAGTTTCAACGAAATGAAAAGAAAATTGTACACTCTCTATTCACCCCCCCTCCCCCTCTAGCTTGCTTTCGATCCAACAAAACTAGCTATCTTACACTCTCTCATGAAAAGGAAAGCTAGTTTAACATTGTTGGTGCAGAGGGATAGAAAGAACTCAAATTAATCCTACACCTTAGTTACTTCTAGGTTGTTATATAAATTAATGAAGCGACACATGCTTGGACCTTTGTACTTATTTCTTCTATTTATAAGAAAATTTCTTCTAAAATACACCCCTATCTTATAAATAACCCCTTGGTTTTTCGATATATGGCAATAGGGGGAGAAAAGGGAAAAGTTAAGGGGGAGTAAAATTTTAAACAAAAACTTTTTTTCTAAAGTTAACTTTAAGTGTCTTTTTCAAAACTCACCTAGGGTTAAGGGGGAGGTAGCCTTGAGGGGGAGGTTTTGAAAAAGTACTTAATCATGTTTACTACTTGTGTGCTACATGTTTATTACCTTTTTACTTCATGCTTAATTATGCTTAATTTTACCTTAACTTTGAATCGTACTACTCGTGTGCTACATGTTTATTACCTTTTTACTTCATGCTTAATTATGCTTAATTTTACCTTAACTTTGAATCGGTTTGCTATAGATCAAAAAGGAGGAGATTTTTGGTGCAGGGGCACTAGATAATCGAACCTAGGTTTTGATTATGACAAAGGTTCAAAGTTACGATCTTATTGTTATCTCATGTGTTGGGTTAAGTGTGCAAGAAGTGTTTAAGCTAAGCCCAAGGTTGAGCGACACCCGGAGAATCTCGGGACGAGAAACCATGGTGGTCGGGCGACACCAGGAGAACCTCGTGGAGTCGAGGAATCTCAGTGGAGACCGAAAGCTAAGTGACAAGTCAAAGGTAAGCACTAAGTGAAGAGTAATGGTGAGGTCGTGTCCTATGTGCGGGGTCGAACTTAGGCAGCGATCTGACTAAGACTTTCAGGGGAAGATCTAGGTCGAGATCGGACATTAAGTAGCCATCGTATTGTCCATTATGTTGGGATCTCTTTATGCAAAATAGCATATGCGCAACGGAAAAATTAGGATCCCTTCCAAGTGATCCTTGCGAAAGAAAAACTCGTACAAAAATAAATTTCTCAAAAGAAAGCCTATCTTATAGGAGAATTCTACCTTTGTTGCGTGCCCTTTGCAATCTCGCTTTTCCTTGGATGTGTTGGATCTTTTAGCACGTTCAAATGTCCGTGCCTCTATATGTATCCACACGAGCAAGCTCTTGTCTCACAAAAGAAAACTAGAAGATCTCTCCTTTACTTCTTGCTAGAGAAGTCCCTAAAGGAGAGGAAGGTAGGGAAGAAGAGAAAGGAAGAAGAAGACTACTCTTCTTGCTAGCTTATACTCACAAAACCACACAACAAAAGCCTCTCCCACCAAGCTCTCACCAAGCCTTAAGCTCCAACTCAACTCATTTGGCCGGCCACCCCATGGGGTGTTTTATAGGATTTGAAAAACCTTTCATCTCCTATCACATTCAATGCAATCAATGACATTGAAAGATAATTAAACAAGGAGTTATCCTCCTTGTTTTGGCCGGCCACATGTGGAGGAAATCTAAGGGTCAAAACCCTTTGTCTCCTTCCAACTCATCAAGCTTAGGTGGCATGCTTATGTGGCATGCTTATGTGGCATTCATGGATGTTGAATTAATCTTATTAATTCAATAAGCTTATGTTATCATATTGAATTAATCTCATTAAATCAATAAGGTAACATATTGAATTAATCTTATTAAATCAATTAAGCTTAGCATATTGAATTAATCTCATTAAATCAATAAGCTAAAATTCTCATTAAGCTTAAAGTCCAAAAACCATTTTGTACTTAAGCTTATTCCTAAATTATTCTAGTCAAACTAGAATGCACTAATTCTTCTAATCATCATGCTCTTTGTGTGTGACCCTATAGGCTCTCATAACGTTGGCAGTGGATCTAAACTCTTTTAGAAACACAAGCAATGAGCGGCATCTAGCAATACATCATTGCTACCTAAGTTACGAGATAAGTCAAGATCCGACTAACCTTTCCGTGACTACTATAATGTATGACCGTGTCCTTTTATCCTTGATATCAGATTGACCAATGAGGCATAGACCGTGTCATCCTCGATCAATCTATGTGTTTCTTGATCCCTGAGTAAACTAACTCAAACAAATGAGCTCAATATCTCATATTGACTCATTCGAGCATGGCCATGTGTTTTAGTAGTTCTACTCAATCAAGGGGCCCATAGATATCACTCTCGTCATATGGGAGGGATAGATCCCATCTACATCACTCACATCCCTCCGCATAATTTGTTATATACCCAGTAATCGCCTTTATGGTCCACCCTATTACGGGTGACGTTTGACGATACCAAAGTACATAACTCCTTATGTAGGGAACCGTAGTGACTTTAGGTTTGAGGACTATTCATACCAATAGTCACATGAGAAAGTTTATGACACTCATATGACGATCCATGAAACTTTCTCATGGCGGGTCAGTTCAGTATATATTCTCTAATATATACCCATGTGTCAACTTGATATCATATAGCCATGACTTGTGAGATCAAGTCATCAATTGACCTACATGCTAGTCTTTATGTATTAATATTGCCCTTGCATATTAATACTTGACTAGGAACATTTAGGAAAGTGTTCTCTACAGCCTCTCATAATCAATTCTGCCAATTGATGTGCTGTAGATAAGAACCTACTTTTCTAGGGCATTATTATATATTTAATTTAGCTGGCACAAGCAAGACGTAAATATATAATAACCAATCCTTTGCCTTTATAGAATATGATACAAAATGTTCCCTATTCAACCATCACATGTTTGGTTCTAGGGCTATAACTAACAATCTCCCACTAGCACTAGTACCAATCACTATGATATCTAATACCTAGTGACCTAGTGTGACCATCATGCTTCCTCTGTGCCAAAGACTTGGTCAATGGATCTGCGATGTTAGCTTCTGTCGGTACTCTGCATATCCTCACATCTCCTCTATCGATGATCTCTCGAATGAGATGGAAGCGCCCTTGATATGTGTGTTTGGTCGATGTGATCGAGGTTCCTTAGCACGTGCAATAGCCCCATTGTTGTCACAATAGAGTCTATTGGATGCAATGCTAGGAACTACCCCAAGTTCAGCGATGAACTTGCGGGAGCCGAACAACCTCCTTTCTGCATCGAGACGACAATATACTCGCTGTTGTAGAATCAAAGAATCGTGTCCTGCTTCGAACTTTTCCAGCTCACAGCTCCACCATTCAGGCAAAACACGTACCCCGATTGCGATCTATAGTCATCCTTGTCTGTTTGGAAGCTTGCATCACTGTAACCCTTTACAGTTAGCTCCTCATTGCCTCCAAATATCAGGAAATATTCTTTCGTTCTTCGTAAGTATTTAAGAATATTTTTGACTGCTATCCAGTGACTTTCACCTGGATCCGACTGGTATCTACTCGTCATGCTCAAAGCATACGAGACGTCAGGACGAGTACAAAGCATGGCGTACATGATAGACCCTATAGCAGATGCATAAGGGATCTTATCCATGCGATCTCTCTCCTCCTTAGAAGAGGGACATTGAGTCTTCGAAAGACTCACACCATGTGATAAAGGCAGAAATCCTTTCTTGGAATTTTGCATAGCAAAATGATCTAGCACTTTATCAATGTATGTACTCTGACTTAGGCCAAGTAATCTTTTAGATCTATCTCTATAGATCTTGATGCCTAAAATATAGGCAGCTTCACCTAAGTCTTTCATCGAGAAACAATTCCCTAACCACATCTTCACAGACTGGAGTGAGGGAATATCATTTCCGATGAGAAGTATGTCATCTACATACAAGACAAGAAATACAACTGTGCTCCCACTATTTCTCTTGTAGACACAAGGTTCATCTTCATTCTTGATGAAACCAAACTCCTTGATTGCATCATCGAATCGAAGATTCCAAATGAGAGGCTTGCTTTAGTCCATAAATGGACCTTTGCAGTTTGCATACCTTTCCAGGATGCTTTGGATCTTCAAAACCCTCAGGCTGTGTCATGTACACATCCTCGAGTAGCTTTCCATTCAGAAAAGCGGTTTTGACATCCATCTGCCAGATCTCATAATTGTGGTAGGCTGCAATAGCAAGTATGATCCGAATGGATTTAAGCATCGTAACTGGTGAAAAGGTTTCATCATAGTCAATACCATGAATTTGTTTGAATCCTTTAGCCACCAATCTACCTTTATAGGTATGCTTATTACCATCCATGTCAGTCTTTACTTTAAAGACCCACTTACACCCAATAGGTTTTACCCCTTCAGGTGGATCAACCAAAGTCCATACTTGGTTAGTGTACATGGATTCCATTTCGGATCTCATGGCCTCTAGCCATTTCTCGGAATCTGGGCTCATCATAGCTTCTTGATAGGATGTAGGCTCGTCAAGATCGACAAGCAATACTTCACCGTTTTCAATCAAGAGAAAAGAATATCTCTCGGGTTGACGACGGATCCTATCAGATCTACGAAGAGGTTGGTCTACTTGAACAGGTGTTTGCTCCACAACTCTTTGGGCAACAATTTCCTCATCCACAACACTTTGTGGTGCCTGTTCATTTTCCATCGAAGCCTTAGTGTTATCTTCAACCTAAATTTCTTCAAGATGAATTTTACTCCCACTAGTTTTTCTAGAAATAAATTCTCTTTCTAGAAAGACAGCATTTCTGGCAACAAACACCTTGCCATGTGTGGGATTGTAAAATTAATATCCCTTAGTTTCCTTGGGATATCCTACAAAATAACACTTATCTGATTTGGGTCCTAGTTTATCTGAGACTTGACGTCTAACATAAGCTTCACAACCCCAAATCTTTATAAAAGACATTTTGGGACTCTTCCCAGTCCATAACGTGTATGGTGTCTTTTCTACGGCTTTTGATGGGACGCGATTAAGTGTGAAAGCGGCTGTCTCTAGAGCTAAACCCCAAAAGGAAGTAGGTAGATCAGTCTGGCTCATCATTGATCGTACCATATCTAATAGAGTACGATTTCTCCTTTCAGATACACCATTCCATTGTGGTGTTCCAGGTGGAGTGAGTTGGGATATTATCCCACACTCAGCCAGGTGATCACGAAATTCTTGACTTAGGTATTCACCACCTCGATCTGATCGAAGTAGCTTAATACGCTTACCAAGTTGGTTTTGTACTTCATTCTTGAATTCTTTGAACTTTTCAAAGGATTCTGACTTATGTCTCATCAAATATAAGTAGCCAAATCTACTCATATCATCAGTGAAAGTAATAAAGTATTTATAGCTTCCTCTGGCTTCGACATTGAAAGGGCCACATACATCAGTATGTATGAGTCCTAACAAGTCTGTCGCTCTCTTGCCATGTCCACTAAATGGAGTTTTAGTCATCTTTCCTAAAAGACAAGATTCGCATATCTCATATGATTCAAAATCAAATGAGTCCAATAATCCATCTTTATGGAGTTGGGATATGCATTTTTCATTTATGTGACCTAGGCGACAGTGCCAGAGATATGTTTGGTTCAAATTATTCGATTTGAACCATTTGGTATTTACGTTATAAATTGGGTTTTCTAAATCTAGAACATAGAGACCATTCATAAGTGGTGCATTACAATAGAACATTTCATTTAAATAAATGGAACAACATTTGTCCTTTATTATAAAAGAGAAGTTTTTCTTGTCTAAACAAGATACAGAGATTATGTTCTTTGTTAATGCAAGTACATAAAAGCACTCCTCTAGTTCTAAGATAAGCCCAGTGGGCAAAGACAAAGAATATGTTCCTACAGCTACAGCAGCAACTTTTGCGCCATTGCCTACTCGTAGGTCCACTTCGCCTTTTGCCATTAGTCTACTATTTCTCAGTCCCTGCACATTAGTACAAATGTGAGATGCACATCCGGTATCTAATACCCATGTAGAAGAAATAGATAGATTAACTTCTATAACGTGTATACCTGAGGCAGAAGTCCCACTTCTTTTATTCTTTACTTCCTCAAGGTAGACTTTGCAGTTCCAAAGGTCCGCCTCACCGCAATGGAAGCATCCCTTCCTTAGGTATTTTACCTTTACCCTTTGAAGTGGATGAATTGGCCTTGCCTTTGGCTTGGTCTTACCCTTGCCTTTAAAGGCTTACCTTTTCCCTTCTTGACCATTAGTACATTAACTTTCTTTTTGAGATTTGGTTCGTGATTCTTAACATGATGAGAATCTCAGCAAAGGTTTATCAATTTCATTCATGTTATAATTCATGACGAATTGATTATATGCTTAGAACTTGATTGCAGGATAACATCGGTTGCCAATTCTTGGCTCAATGGAAAACCTAGTCTTTCAAGGTTCTCAACGTACCCAATCATTTTAAGTACGTGAGTTCCTACAGGTGTTCCTTCTTGCATCTTGCATGCAAAAAGAGCCTTAGACACTTCAAAAACGCTCGTGCCTAGCTTGTCCTTGATATAGTTGTTTTAAATGTTCAACCATATCATAGGCATCCATGATCTCATGTTGCTTCTGAAGCTCAGAGTTCATGGTGGCAAGCATAAGACATGACACATCTAATGCGTCATCTTGATGCTTCTTATAAGCATCCTTTTCAGCACGAGTGGCAGGTGTTTCAGGGATAGACTGCTCTAGGACATACAGTTTATGTTCTTGCTTGAGGATAATCCTCAAGTTCCTATACCAGTCTAGAAAGTTAGCTCCATTGAGCTTGTCTTTCTCAAGGACAGATCGCAAGTTGAGGGGGTGTGTCGTGTTAGATGTCATGGTGATCTACAACATTAAAATGCAAAATTAAGTATCATACCTAAGTCATTTAATTAGGCCTTTAATTAAATGAGGCTCCCACTAAATTCTCATAGCTTTGATATGAGCTAATTATTGATGTAGGCAAACACATTTTGCTTACATCATTAGCTTCTATTTAGCTATAAATTTATATGGGATAAAGATCCACATCATAATTCGTCTTGAGTTAGCTTTGGCTAATCACCCAAGACGTAGTATGATTAGGTAGGCAATCTTTTGCCAATTACATCTGATGTAACTCTTTAATAGCTTTGGTTAAGTTTAGATTAGTTTAGTGCTTATTCCTAAACCAGCTTCGGTGTGGCGAGGCCTGAGGCCTTCTTTGATATCGGAGCAACGACCACTTCTAAGACAAAGCTGATGTTCGGAAATCACACAAAACTAATTTTTAAAACTTATGTTCAAAGCTAATATATGCCTCTTCTTTCTTAATTAAGTCTTAACCAAGTTTGATAGTGGGACATCACGATTGTCCACTCGCACTCTTCCAAGATAAAATGCATTGCTTTGCTTTGGCAAACCCAATAACAAATGATCGAGGAAGTAGTGAGTACCAAACTTTGGTAGGCATATCGTTTGGACTTATTAAGAGATAAACTTAAACATGCATCACATACATATTAGCATACATCACATATAAGCTAAATTAACATGCATCACATACATATTAGCATACTAAGCGTGTCATGGTTATGGCCCTTATTCTACAATCTTCTCAAGCCAATGAGAAGATTGATTGGTCAACCTAGGGATAGCATCTTCTCCCAAGTGCTTCCTTTTGGTTGTCGTGTGTTGTTGACTTCCTCCTTGTAACATCATCTTCGAATGGACCCTCCATCTTTATTTTGTATATTACAAAAGGAGAAATACTCGAGTTACATTCGAGTCTAAAACTAATTTTACAATAAGATTTTTAGGAGAAAGGCACGACTCGCAGGCCGTATTAAGAATTACAACACACATTCACAAACTTTTTGGGACTAGGCCATAACCATGCACCATGTCATTTTTAACTTTTAAAAGACATCGGATATTTTATTATGTTTGAAAAATTGCTAATGCAATTATCAACTCATAATAAAATTTATCCTACTTCTATATCATATATAAAATAGAGAAAAACTATTTTTTTTATACGATCTTTCACAAGTGGCTCTAATACCACTGTTGGGATCTCTTTATGCAAAATAGCATATGTGCAATGGAAAAATTAGGATCCATTCCAAGTGATCCTTGCGAAAGAAAAACTCGTACAAAAATAAATTTCTCAAAAGAAAGCCTATCTTATAGGAGAATTCTACCTTTGTTGCGTGCCCTTTGCAATCCCGCTTTTCCTTGGATGTGTTGGATCTTTTAGCACGTTCAAATGTCCGTGCCTCTATATGTATCCACACGAGCAAGCTCTTGTCTCACAAAAGAAAACTAGAAGATCTCTCCTTTACTTCTTGCTAGAGAAGTCCCTAAAGGAGAGGAAGGTAGGGAAGAAGAGAAAGGAAGAAGAAGACTACTCTTCTTGCTAGCTTATACTCACAAAACCACACAACAAAAGCCTCTCCCACCAAGCTCTCACCAAGCCTTAAGCTCCAACTCAACTCATTTGGCCGGCCACCCCATGGGGTGTTTTATAGGATTTGAAAAACCTTTCATCTCCTATCACATTCAATGCAATCAATGGCATTGAAAGATAATTAAACAAGGAGTTATCCTCCTTGTTTTGGCCACATGTGGAGGAAATCCAAGGGTCAAAACCCTTTGTCTCCTTCCAACTCATCAAGCTTAGGTGGCATGCTTATGTGGCATGCTTAGGTGGCATTCATGGATGTTGAATTAATCTTATTAATTCAATAAGCTTATGTTATCATATTGAATTAATCTCATTAAATCAATAAGGTAACATATTGAATTAATCTTATTAAATCAATTAAGCTTAGCATATTGAATTAATCTCATTAAATCAATAAGCTAAAATTCTCATTAAGCTTAAAGTCCAAAAACCATTTTGTACTTAAGCTTATTCCCAAATTATTCTAGTCAAACTAGAATGCACTAATTCTTCTAATCATCATGCTCTTTGTGTGTGACCCTATAGGCTCTCATAACGTTGGCAGTGGATCTAAACTCTTTTAGATACATAAGCAATGAGCGGTATCTAGCAATACATCATTGCTACCCAAGTTACGAGATAAGTCAAGATCCGACTAACCTTTCCGTGACTACTATAATGTATGACCGTGTCCTTCTATCCTTGATATCAGATTGACCAATGAGGCATAGACCGTGTCATCCTCGATCAATCTATGTGTTTCTTGATCCCTGAGTAAACTAACTCAAACAAATGAGCTCAATATCTCATATTGACTCATTCGAGCATGACCATGCGTTTTAGTAGTTCTACTCAATCAAGGGGCCCACAGATATCACTCCCGTCATATGGGAGGGATAGATCCCATCTACATCACTCACATCCCTCCACATAATTTGTTATATACCCAGTAATCGCCTTTATGGTCCACCCTGTTACGGGTGACGTTTGACGATACCAAAGTACATAACTCCTTATGTAGGGAACCGTAGTGACTTCAGGTTTGAGGACTATTCATACCAATAGTCACATGAGAAAGTTTATGACACTCATATGACGATCCATGAAACTTTCTCATGGCGGGTCAGTTCAGTATATATTCTCTAATATATACCCATGTGTCAACTTGATATCATATATCCATGACTTGTGAGATCAAGTCATCAATTGACCTACATGCTAGTCTTTATGTATTAATATTGCCCTTGCATATTAATACTTGACTAGGAACATTTAGGAAAGTGTTCTCTACAGGCTCTCATAATCAATTCTGCCAATTGATGTGCTGTAGATAAAAACCTACTTTTCTAGGGCATTATTATATATTTTAATTTAGCTGGCACAAGCAAGACGTAAATATATAATAACCAATCCTTTGCCTTTATAGAATATGATACAAAATGTTCCCTATTCAACCATCACATGTTTGGTTCTAGGGCTATAACTAACACATTACTTGTTAGTTTTGTGCTAACTCTTTGCTGCAAGAGAGTGACCAATCCAATAGTCAACTGATCCTAGCATCAGTCGACTGATGAGGGTAATCAGTGGACTGATATTCAAACTGGTCAGCTCTAAGAAAGTCAAGATAAGCTCCACCAAAATTGGGGGGATGAAAAGATTTGACCCAGATCTGGATCTCAACGAGCTAAGGTTTGGAGGGCAATAAAAGAAGGGGGTTTTCACCCTTTTGGATCATCATTTCTTGCTCTCAAAGTGCTCCCACAACGTTGCTTCTTCAATGACAACTCTACGCCGCCGTAACGCCGATGACACGCTGAGATTCCAAGCCTATTTCGTCGGTAGTTTCTTTATAGTTGTCTTACATTACTTCGAGTTTTCTACTTCTTTGTATTAGAGCTTTCTACTATTCGAGCTTTTCGTTGTAAAGAGGAGAGGTAGGCTTATTGCTTCTTCCTCCATCTTCTTTCTTGTAATCGTCGTCTCCTACCTCCAACGAGGAGGAGAATTTTAATGGATTGCCCCTTCGTACGCGGTCTAGGATCGCGGGGCATTGGAGTAACAATCTTTTGGTTGTGAACCAAGTAAAAAGAAATTATGTTCATTTTCATTTATTGTCTTTTACTTTTTGCTGCAATACTTTTGTTTTCATACGACAAAATGAAAAGATTTCCGATCTCTATTCACCCCCTCTAGCGATTCTCTTGATCCAACATTTAAATGTCCATTTTCATGGACAATACCCCACTAGTGACAATATAAGATATAACAGCTACCCAAGGCCCATCCATCTCCCGACAAATCCAAACACATATATATGTATAGAAACAACGAAAAACTATCAAAATATATGGATATCGACATAGTGCATACCGGTATGACTTTATCTAAATTAATAGACAATCACTACGAAAATGACAACAAAATGTAAACATACTCAAAAGACAACAATAAAGTTGACAAATTCAACAAGGAATAATAACCAACAGAAAATCTCTCTTTTTGCTGTGAGAAGTGGCTGATTGGTAGATCTCTGAGCATCATGGATCATATCCACTATCTGACACTTGGGAAGGAAGAAAAATACTAGAAAATGGTAGTGAGTACAAACACTCAGTGGTTTTGAGAAAGATAGTGCATGAATTTAGTCCACATACAGATAGAGGTAAAAGAATATACAGTCTCACAGGTAATATCAATTATACAATAGTATGAACATAATCAATACATATACCAACCTGATCCATCAAATGTAGTCATCAGCACAAAATACATGAACTTGCAAGGCACTACTCATAGCAACAGGAGCAATAGAGGCCAACATATATCGTACAATAACATGTATGAAAATGTCACACCGAATGCATCATCCATATCTCAAACTTATGAATTCAATCACAAGCATAAATGAAATATAGAACAACAAAAAAAAACAACAAGCACCACATGTAATATGCATGGTAACTGACTGCACACAACTCTAGCCACTGCTCCAACTGAGCAACCGAGCAGGCACAATAAGACCATTACACACAACTCCAGCTACCGCTGCTCAAAAGTGGTCAAGCGGACAATAAATGAGTAGATACTAGCTACATATAGTGGTCACTACATGCATGCAACTCTAGCTACCACTATCCACGACTGGTCAAGTGCGGCACGACATGACAAGACTGCATGTAACTCCAGCTACCACTACCCCGAGGGGCCGAGTGGATAGTAAAGATTGACGACTCTCTCAATCATAAGGGAGACCTAGTCAGCAATATGTATGCAATGCAATGATGCACAATTGGTACAACAATACTAATTATAGCATGGATAACAAAAGAGATTGTATTGACATCAACAAGATCATCTCTAAGGTCAAGTAGATAAGTATCAAGTTCAAGCACAATAAGAGTGGAGTCAAGGTAATGATACTAACATCATAACAAAGTTCATGCACTAAGATCAATGATATATGGAAACAAAGGTGGAACTACCCATCTGGTAAGTAGCTCGTATGAATCTTCACGTCCACGAACCTGCCTCGAATCAATATCTTGCACATTACCAAAGTTCTACTATACCTTTTGTGATGGAATAAAATTCTAATGGATTCTTATATCCGTTAATCTACCCCTCATCAATCGATACCCTTTCCACTAGATTAACTTAATCTCTCCAGTTTTATCGATTTCTAGGCAATAATTTTAGTCAATTACCCAAGTATTGTTTATAATTTCTACGGATGACACCACTACAACAATAATTTTTGAAATCAACTTCTTATTTTATAGCTATACAACATATATATTGAAATCAGAATCTCATTCAAATACTGATTATTCTAATGACATATCTATATCAAAATACTTAAATCTTCTCTTACCTCACACCATTCTAATCGACCTCAGCCGACATCTTGATACAAAAGAATTTTGATCTACTCAAATCGATAGAACTATGGTTAAATCAAATCTCAACTCTAATGTATCCTAAGCACTTGCACCTGCAAGCATAATCTTCCACTGCTCTATCCATCTCCGAACCTTTAATCAAAGGCGAAACAAGACAAAATGATACTAATACCGATAATTGGATGCTTGAGCAACACACAATAATTAGTATGATGATCTGAGCTCTCAACTCCTTCGACAACCATGTTATAGATGTTCTTCCCTAATGTGGCTATAGTATTGTCAGGACCTTAGCAATCACCGTTCCAAGAAGGTTGTACTTCAGAGTGGAAGTCATTGGATAGATTCAAGAACGTCAGCTTCTCCCCTTGTTGGATATGAGGTCAACTCTTGAAACAGTACTGATCCAACTTAGAGATCACCACATAGAAGGAATACAAAAAACAAAGATCGATTCACAAATTACTTGAGACGACGCCAAACTAAATCAAAGATGCCATGGTGAAAAAATTAGTTGAAATAAGAGAAGAAGAAGGATTGGAATATGGAAAGATAACCACATAGGGCGACACCACCATGGAAATCGCCGATGTGGGTGTTCATAGAATGTAGAAGATGACAACGAGTGTGAAATGAGGGATCGATTAAAAGAAATGGGTCAGGATTATGTTTATAAAGGCCGGTTGAATTGGTTTAGCTAATGTATGGTTAACTTAAATCAAGCTCTTAATCAATTAAGCTAATCACACCCTAATTAATCATTATATCTCACACCTGGTCATTCAAGAACTTGATCAGAGTATTCTAGCAACTTCCCAGGATGAGTCCTATAATCTCTCGAGCCGTGGGATTCCCCATCGAGTGCCTGCTCGCCCGTGTCGCTTGAGTCACCAAAGATTTTCCCGAGTGACTTCTCCCGAGTGAATGTCGCAACACTACCTTGTCATCTCTCTCGAGTGGCTCCTCCCGAGTCGTAGCCAACCTCTCGAGTCAGGAAACCCGAGCGCCCAACCTCCCAAACCACCCAAGCACAGCTTCCCACATCGCTCAAGCATAGCCTCCCATGTCACCCGAGCACTCTCACACGACAGAGTCAGAGACTCTCCCGGATGCTGAGCGGCTCTTCTCGAGTGTCGAGCAGCTCCTTGCAGGTGACTCTTCCCAACTCTTCCCATGCTGCTATTGCCAAGGCACATGTATATGACCCTTCTAGAATGCCTACCTGGGGTCTACGTGGTGATTCCCATGGAATATTTTTTCCTCATCAATATATGGAATATGTCAGAGAAGAGGAAGGTCTATACAGTGGTTGTCCTCTAACAACCTATCAAAGAACACAACTAATGGAATGTCTGGACAGAATGGTGAGAGTTGGAGTATAAGAATAGATTGGGTACTCCTTCTCTGGGACTTCTTCTTCTTGGGGCTCGTTGGTTCTTCTTATTTTCTTTTCTTGAGAAAGGGGGGCGGATTCTTTCTATTCTTCTTCTCTAAGAATTCTTACGATGACATACGAGAAAACTCTCCTTCTCTTCATCTTCTACATTATTTTTATTGCACTTAATATATTTTCTTTCATCAAATGCCCTGTCTAACTTAAGCATCAAAGGGTCATAATTGAAATCCCAGCAGTGCCTTTTGATGCATGTTAATTTTGACTGGATTTACTATTGCGACCATGAAGAACTCACCCTTCTCTAATGCTTCTGTTGGTGCCATTTGTGGAAACCTTTGAACAAGATGTTGAGATACACCACAAGGAGTTCCCTCAAGGGGTTTCTTAATCTGAGGTGGCCCCATTACCAAGACACGAGGTCAATTGGTTGCGATTGTAAAGAAGGCAATAGATGATGCATTGTGCGAGAAGGTAGGAGGCCCAGACCTCTCTAGGCCCACTCTGTGGAGCTAGGCTCAAGATTTTAATAGCCTCCTAGGCCTTTCCTAGTTGACTGTCAACCGAGAAGATCCAATCTCCTTCCACGAGTTTAACAAGAGATAGTCAGAATGGCCACTTCGATCTTCATGTTTACACCATCATCCCTCAACACATTCTCTGATCTCCTACGGAAGCCTCATGGCACCCAAACTCAAATGACTAGATATGTTCACATTCTCTAGCAAGCACAACACCGAATAATAGCCTGCAACCATCGTCAGATACTCCTCTTGCTCTGTGAGATATGTTGGTGCAGGGGCACCAGATAATCGAACCGAGGTTTTGATAATGGAAAAGTTTCAAAGTTAAGTTATTTTGATATGCTATGTTGAGTGTGCAGGTAATGTGTTAAAATTTGCTGAGGTCAAAGACACCAGGAGAATCTCGATGGGACGAGAAACCTTGGTGGTCGGTTGATCAAGTCAAAAAATGCTAAGAGAATCTTGGGAAGTTGAGAAATATTGGTGGTTGAGTGACCAGAAGCTAAGAGACAGGTCAAAAGGGCCAAAAGGTAAAGGAAGGAAAGCTCCGAGTGTGGAGCGATGGTGAGGTCGCGTCCTCAGTATGGGGACAACATTAGGCGATGATTCGACTAAGGCTTCTAGAGGAAGGCCGAAGTCAAGATTAGACGGTCTATGACTATCACACAGTATATCATTATACATTTCTTGTGCTAACTATGCGATGCAGATAACTACTCAAGACATCAGTCAACTGAAGGAAACATCAATTGACTAGATCACCATCAGTCGACTGGTTCAGTCGATTGGAAATAAGAGAAATCGACTGGTGAGTGCATTCAAGAGCCAAGTCACCACATCGAGATAAGATTTTTGGATAAGTAGGATCCATATCTAGATCTAGATTTGGATCTAGATGATATGGATCATTTCAAGTCTTAAGAAGGTCTATAAAAGAAGGCTTAATTGCAAACCCTAACTAATGCTTTCCAATGCTCAAGCTCTCACAAGTTCTCAAGCAACCAATTTCCACGCACCTTCTAAAACCCAACGAAGCTCCATCCTTTATTTATTTATTGTCGGTAATCTTTAGTTGTTGTTTTTTTTCATTTGTACTTAACTTGTATTGGGACTGGTAAGGTTGTTACCATCCCTTTTCATTTGTAATCGCTTTGTCTCTTACCTCCAACATGGAAGAGACTCTATTAGTGATTTCCCTTCGAAAGCAATCAAGGATCACAAGGCCTTGGACTAGCAGCCGGTAAGTTGTGAAGCAAGTAAAATTTCTCTGTGTGTTTTTGTTTTTACTTATTCCACTGTGCTTTTCTTTCGTTTTATGAGGATTACTAAACAAGAAAAGAAAAAATTTTAAAATGCTTTCGTTCTTTAATGGAGATGACTTTCGCTACTGGAAGGGTCGGATGGAGTGTTTTTTAAAAACACAAGTCGATATGTGGATCGTCATCTAGATCGGCTTTTCTCTACCTACCAATGATCAAGGTGGACTACTAGATTATGACAAGTGGACCAACTCGATGAAGAGACAAATTGAAGCTGACATAAAAGCAACTCAGATTTTGTAGTGTGGCTTGCCCAAAGAGGAACTCAATCGTATCAGCCCCTTAATCAGTGCCAAGGACCTTTGGGACAAACTCACCGAACTACACGAAGGGACATCCGATGCCAAGGTATGTAAGCACGACCTACTCCTTAATAAATTATTTAATCTAAAGATGCAGGACAATGAGACGACAACCCAACTCTATGCTCAGATCAAAGATATCATGAACGACCTCCACTCCATAAAACAAAAGGTAGAAAACTGAGACGTCATAAGGTACACACTTAAGACATTCCCTAGGACTACTTTTTGGGTATCCATGGTTGATGCTTACAAAATCTCTAGCGATTTATCAAAAGTTATATTAGATGAACTTTTTCTGAATTTGAATTGCATGAACAGTCTAACTTGGCCCCGTTCGAAAAAAAGTATAGCTTTGATTGCAGGACAAAAGAAATGAAAGAGCAAACCCCTGCCCAAGAGTCCGAATCTGAGTCAGAATTGGAGGGAGATATGGAGACCGAACTAGTCAACCTAGTTCGAAAAATTATCAGAAAGAAAGAAAGTCTACGAAGCAATCAAAGGATAAGAAAATTGAGAAAAACACAAGACCTCCCCAAAGCTACAAGTATTATGAGTGCAACAAGAAGGGGCACTTCAAGTTATACTGCCCGAATCTGAAGCCAAAATAAAAACAATTCAAGGAGGCATTCAAAGAAACTTGGGAAGAGTTATCGGACGAGGAAGGAGACATTCAAGTAGACAACTATGCTTTTATGGCAAATCAATTCAAATCCGAGTCTGAATCCGAGCCTGATACAAATTTCAAGTCCGAAGCCGAACCCGAATCCAATGATGAGTTTGAGTCAAGACTCAAAGCCACCTCAAAGGAGATGATCAAGGTAAGTCATTCATTAATCGACAATTTATATGATGCTATAAAACTTTTTAATAAAAAGTAAACTAAGTCTGAGTATAAGGTCAAGTCTTTACTTAAGGAGGTTAAACTCCTTAAGCATAAGGCTAGCCTAACCTCTTCAACTAGTTAAGTTCTAAAGGGAAACTCAACTCAAGTCAAAAACTTTGAGGAAGAGAATTCTCTCTTGAAAGGGCAAGTTCAAGAGCTTAGGACATCATTGGAAAGGTTCACATTGTTGGTACAATCGACCCAGGTCACGACTGACCGGACTCGAGTTTGACTTGATGTTTGACATTGATGTTTGACAAGGGAGTTGACCATTGTTTGACAATGGGTTGACTATATGGTTGACATGGGATTGACCATATGATGGAGAAGTCCAAGTCTTGTGTACTTGGCATGGAAAGTCCAAGTGGGATACTTAGCAATGGGAAAGTCCAAGTCATGGGTACTTGGCATGGAAAGTCCAAGCATGGGTCTTGGCAAGGGAAAGTCTAAGCTTGAGTCTTGGCAATTGGAAAGTCCAACATGGGTTGGCATGGAAAGTCCAAGCATGGATCTTGGTAAGGGAAAGTCCAAGTCTTGTGTACTTGGCATGGAAAGTCCAAGTGGGACACTTGACAATGGGAAAGTCCAAGTCATGGGTACTTGGGATGGAAAATCCAAGCATGGGCCTTGGCAAGGGAAAGTCCAAGCTTGAGTCTTGGCAATTGGAAAGTCCAACATGGATTGGCATGGAAAGTCCAAGCATGGGTCTTGGCAAGGGAAAGTCCAAGCTTGAGTCTTGGCAAATGGAAAGTCCAACATGGGTTGGCAAGGAAAGTCCAAGAGTTGATATTGGCGGTGTAAAGTCCAAGGATCGAGTCTTGGTAGCATAATTCTAATGATTGACAGTGTAAAGTCCAAGCGGTAGTCTTAGCAGTGTAAGCCCAATGTGCCTTGGTGGTGTAGACTAGCTTAACATGACAATAGCCGATGGAAGAACCTGAAGGCTAGCATATGGATGAACAAGTCATGGATGACTTGGAGGGACCTGATAGGTGTGAGGTTGACGGAGGTGGCTAGAAGGCTTAGGTCTAGGATATGTTGGGATGTATACTGAAAAGTCTATCTTTTGTATGAACATCTTTATTTTTGAAATAAGAATCACATGATCATTATTTGCATATTTATGGTTATGCATATCGTCTAATACATTACATTGTAGATAACATGGTGTGTAGTATCACATGGGAGATCATGTTATCAGTTCCTTGTAAAGTATGAGTAAAGACTCACAACCAAGATAGTTTTGGACAAACCATTGGTATAGTTGTAGTTTGATTTGGTATTGATTTGTCTTGATCATAGAATTACACTAGTACACTTTGTGTGTATTGAGAAGGACCGACTTAGAGGTAATTCGATTTATTACTGACCACATAATCGAATCAGACCTCAGATATTATGTTGTACATGCTCTTAATCCCGATATAATAACGAACACATATACTTAGTATTCATTTCTTTGATTTACCAATGGGCGAGATTTATATAGTAAATCGATAGACTCGGTAAGTTGGGAAATGATATTATTTATATGGTGTGTCATTGATTATAGGAGGAAACCGTGTCCTATATATTAGGATGATGATGTCCCCTTGAAAAGCTCATAAGGTTCATCATGTAAACCCTGTAAGTGGACTTGGTCCGGCATGATGATAAGGTTGAGTGGTACTACTCATGGAGTTAGATGTTGATTTATTAATTGTCAGTAAATTAATTAATTGATGGACATTCGAGATCTTAAACACGGAGAGATAAATGTACAAATAATATATGGAGCCCATATTAACTTATGGGGGTTGGTGAGGTAGATCAATGATAATCCTCTAGTGAAATGGATTATCATTAATGGATCGGACTTTATGTGGGCTTGATCCATTGGGTGGCCAAGATCCAACTCCTCCTCCTGGTCTCTATTGTAGCCTATTAAAACCTCATGGAGCCTAGATCCAATGATGGAAAACAAAACTCTAGATCCAATGGTAGAGATTAAATCTCTAGATCCGGCGGTTGAGATTAAATCTCTAGATCTGACGGTTGAGATTAAATCCCTAGAATCGATGGTGGAGATTAAAACAAGGCTTAAGCCTAGATCCTATGGTAGAAAATAAAACTCTAGATCCGACGGTGGAGATTAGATCTCTAGATCCGAGGGTTGAGATTAAATCTCTAGATCCGACGGTTGAGATAAAATCCCTAGATCCGACAGTGGAGATTAAAAGGAGGCTTAAGCCTAACTCTATAAAAGGAGGCCAAGGCTTGGGCGTGGACTATACTTGAGAGATTAGGGTTTTGGAGCTTGGCTTGAGAGGAGAGGTGGGCGGCAACAACCCTAGGGTTCCCTCTTCCTTGTGGGCAGCGACAACAACATTAGAGTTTTGGTGATCCTCTTGGCCAGCAGCAACACAACCACCATCTCCCTCTCTAGATAGGTGGCAACTCCTCCCATTCTCTCTCTCTCTCTCTCTAGGTTGGCCAGCGGCAACCTTTCTTCAAGGTTGGTTGGCGCCCCACATCTCCTCCTTGGCCAGCGGCAACATCAAGTCCATTGACTTGGTGGCCGGTCCTAGATAGGAGAAGAGTTTCATTTCTATACTTCTTCTTGTTCAGAACGAACAAGGAAAGGAAGATCATGATCTTGGAGGCTTCATCTCTTAGAGGATCGTTGCACACACAACGTCCAAGAGGAGGATAGAACATACGATAGAAGACCTTGAGCTAAACTAGAGGTATAAATCTTGTTTTGCTTTCCTTTTATTTTTTTGTATGTTGTATGTTTTTATTATGTGGATAATTTACTTGGACCCCGAATACGAACACAAAAACTGGCGATCCGTACATCGTCTATTCCATGGCTATTCGAAGAATAAAAGTAGGTTGCTTGAACAACAAGTTTGTTCAAGTGACCACTCTAATCGAATAGCACGACGATGAAACGATAGCTTGGGTAATCCCTATTTGTCAAAGATTTTTTTTGTAATCCGGGGATGAAGACAGGATCGCCATGAACAAGCGACCGAGTTTAAGTGGGAAGCGAAGTTTCCTACCTTCAAGTGGTATCAGAGACACGGTTTTCGATTTTGTGTATTTACGATTCGGTTAATTTTATGCACTTTTCATATATTATATGTGTCGGATAATAGTAGGATGTGCATAGGTTAACTTTTTGGTTGCAGGCATAGCATCCAACTTTTATGGCCATATGTGTGTATGTGATTGTATGTGTGTAATTGTATAATTTTTGAATCCTCGGGGTTGACGAGCCTAGTATTTAATTTTTGTAATTAAGTACGACACTGTTTAGCCACTCTTTTATTTTAGTTTACTTTCGATCTAGATTTCATGTACACTCCTTCGTGGAGTATAGGATCGATGGATGTAAATTAAAATAGTTATTCTCGGCTCGGATCTTCGGATGGCTTGTACATGGCGTAGGGAGGAGTGGACGAGATGGTGATACGACGGTAGGCATATTGGAGACAAAAGCCATAATAGTTGGAAAATATTTTTTTTTATATTTATTGTTTCTTGTTTGATATGCATGTCGTAGGCTAGGAAAATTCCTCAATTTTAAATTACTTAGTGGGAGAGGGATATTTTTATAAATTCCCATAGTCTCCATTACGATTTGACATGTGATGCAAACAAACTTGCGCATCGGCTCTGAGTGCCTTCCTCCCCATCAGATGAGTTTGTTTGCGGATCACAGAGTCGAATATGGTTATAGGAAATTATTAAGGAGCGTGTGTACTTCCCCATCGGAGGACACATAACCCGAGATAATTACCTTGGTACCGAGTAATGGTGAACACTTAGATACAAATAGGAGTATCCTCCCCATCGGAGTCACTGCTTTTATTTATAGGGCCGAAGAGGAACAAACTATTAATTTTATTTGTCAAAAAGTTAGGTTGATAAGATAATAAAATTAATGGGTAAAACCTCCTCTTACAAATGTAGAATTCGTATATGTCCACACGATCGTGGCATACGATATTCTCGGTATTTTGAGGAGTTGGTTGATTTTGAAATTTTATTGTTTGAGGAATCAATAAATTTTTGAAATATAATGTTTTGCTCTATGTGATTCTTAGGTTTTTCAAAAATGACTTTCAATCCGCTTGTTGTGATACTGAAATAAAATAAACTTTTTGGAACCAATTATGTTGATTGGAAGAGGAATCTTGACATTGTCTTGACTGCTGAGGAATACAAATATGTACTCCTCGAAGAGTGCCCTCCTAAGCCTGCGGATGATTCTGGGGAAAAGGAGAAGGAGAGTTATAATAAGTGGATTAAGGTTGATGAGATGGTGCGATGTTACATTTTGGAATCTATGTCAAATGTACTGCAACATCAGCATCAAGCCATGCCCACTGCTTATGACATGATGCTCAATCTCAAAGAGCTTTTCGGACACCAGAATCGGGCTACGAGGCAGGAAACCATGAGGAACTTGATGACGACCACCATGATCGAGGGAACACCCATGAGGGATAATGTTCTCAAGATGATGGCTCATTTAATTGAGCTTGAAGTCCTCGAAGCTGAGATCGATGGGGAAACCCAGGTCAATATCATTCTCCAGTCTCTACCTAGGAGTTTTGAGCAGTTTCGCCTGAACTACAACATGAATAAGAGGTTGTATTCATTGGCGGAGCTTCTAACAGAACTCCAGGCGACAGAGGGGCTATTTCGTCAGAGTGCTCAGGCGCAGGCCATAGTTGCCCGAAAGGTTTCTACTTCTAAGCCGAAAGGCAAGAAATAGAAAAAACAAGCCAGGGCAAAGGTGGCAGGAGGATCTCGGGGAGGAGTGAAGAAGCCGAAAGGCAAGTGCTTCACTTACAAGCAGACTGGACAATGAAGAAGGACTGCCCCAACTGGAAGCAGAACAAAGGTATATCTTTTGGTCTAGTCGTTGAAACATGTTTAGCGGTGTTATCTACCAGCACCTGGTGTGTAGATACAGGAGCCACTGATCATGTCTGCAATACTTTGTAGGGGTTCCAGGAAACCAGACGACTGGCTGAAGGGGAGATTACCATCTACTTGGGTGATTCTACGAAGGTAGCAGCTATTGCAGTGGGAGATGTTTATTTGTCTTTTGTGAGGAATAAAGTTTTGGTTCTTAAGAATTGCCTTTATGTACCTTTATTTAGAAAGAATTTGATTTCGGTTTCTAAATTGTTTATGGATGGATATTCTATTTCTTTTAATGACAGAGTTGTTATAAAAAGGAATAAGGAGATTATCTGTTTTGGTGCATTGATAGGAAATTTATAACCACTTGAACCAAAAGCTCCCACGATGCAAATAGAAGTGAATAACTCATCTTCTAATTCCAATAAGAGAAAAGAACCTTCGAAGATGAACCAAACATATATTTGGCATCTAAGGCTAGGTCATATTAACCTAAGCAGAATTCAAAGGTTGATAGCTGATGGACCTCTGGGTTCATTAGTGGTGGAAGATTTCCCAACCTGCGAATCTTGCTTGGAGGGTAAAATGACCAAGAGGCCTTTTAAGGCCAAGGGGTATAGAGCCAAAGACGTGTTGGAATTGGTTCATTCTGATTTGTGTGGTCCTATGCCTATCTAGACTAGAGGTAGTTTTGAATATTTCGTCTCCTTTATAGATGATTATTCGAGATATGGATACATTTACTTGATACGCCGCAAGTCTGAATGCTTTGACAAGTTCAAAGAATTCAAGACTGATGTGGAGAAAAGTCAAGATAAGAGTATCAAGACACTACAATCTGATCGTTGTGGTAAGTACCTCTTGAGAGAATTTAGGAATTACTTATCAGAGGCTAGGATTCAATCTCAATTGTCTGCACTTGGCACACCCCAGCAGAATGGTGTAGCAAAGTGAAGGAATATGACTCTTATGGAGATGGTTAGATTGATGACGAGTTATTCTGAGTTGCCAGATTAGTTCTAGGGATATGCTCTAGATACGACAGTGTACATTCTAAACTCGGTACCATCTAAATCAGTGCCTTCTACTCCCATAGAATTGTGGACTGGGCCAAAGCCTAGTCTAAGACATATTCAGATTTGGCGGAGTCCAGCACATGTGCTAAAGGCAGATGCTGGTAAATTGGAACCTCGTACAGAAGTACGCATGTTCGTTGGCTATCCTAGAGGAACGAAAGGTGGTTTGTTTTATAGTCATAGAGATTAGAGGGTGATCGTTAGCACGAATGCCAGATTTCTAGAGGAAGACTATGTGATGAACCACAAGCTCATGAGTAAGATTGTTCTGGAGGAATTGAAAGGGGAAGACACTACTTCAGTACCACCGGTACAAGAGGATATACCACAAGTCACTACACCACGTGTCACAGAGGATACATAGGTGATACCTCGTCATAGTGGGAGGGTTGTTAGACAGCCTGATAGATTCATGTTCTTGGGAGAATCTTTTGATTTGGTCCCTGGCAAATATGAACCTGATCCTTGGACATATGACGAGACAATCCAAGATAAAGATGCGGTATCTTAGTAAAGTGCGATGAATACTGAGATTGAATCTATGGATTCAAATCAGGTCTTGGAGCTAGTAGAACTACCTAATGGTGTAAAAATCATTGGATGCAAGTGGATCTACAAAAGAAAGAGAGGAATAGACGGAAAGGTCGAGACCTTCAAAGCAAGGCTTGTTGCAAAGGGGTATACTCAGAAAGAGGGCATCGATTATGAGGAGACTTTTTCGCCGGTAGCCATGCTTAAGTCTATCAGGATTCTCTTATGTATTGCTGCTCATATGGATTATGAGGTGTGGCAGATGGATGTCAAGATAGCTTTCCTTAATGGAAGTCTTGAGGAAAACATCTATATGAAGCAACCAGAGGGATTCATTGTAAAGGGAAAAGAGCAACTTGTGTGTAAGCTTAATCGGTCCATTTATGGATTGAAGCAAGCTTCGAGGTCTTGGAACATCCTCTTTGATGAGGTAATCCAGTCTTATAGATTTATTCAAAGTCTGGATGAGTTTTGTGTATACAAGAGATGTGACGAAAACGTAGTGGTATTTCTTATACTATACCTAGATGACATTTTGTTAATTGGCAACAATGTCAAGGTGTTATCGGACGTAAGGGTATGGTTGTCCAAACAGTTTGATATGAAAGACTTGGGAGAAGTGGGACACATCCTTGGGATCAAAGTTATAAGAGATCGCAAGAAAAGGATGTCGTGCTTATCTCAAGCTTCATACATAGACACCATTATGGATCGTTTTAGCATGCAAAACTCCAAGAAAGATTTTCTACCTTTCAGGCATGGAGTTCCTTTATCTAAGGAGATGTGTCCTAGAACATCAAAAGAGATAGAGGAGATGAAGGCGGTTCCTTATGCTTCGATAGTAGGAAACCTCATGTATGCCATGCTATGTACGAGACCGGATATCTGCTTTGCCATGGGCATGGTCAGCAGATATCAAAGTAATCCAGGACAGGGATATTGGACTGCGGTAAAACATATATTGAAGTACCTGAGAATGACTAGGGATTATATGCTAGTTTACCAGACAGACCAATTACTCCCTGTGGGTTACACAGATTCCGACTTCCAATCAGATAGGGATAACAGTAAGTCTACCTCAGGTTTTGTGTTTACTTTAGGAGGTGGAGCCATTGTATGGAGGAGTGTCAAGCAGAAATGCGTGGCAGACTCTACCATGGAAGTTGAGTATGTGGCAGCCTCTGAGGCGGCCAAAGAAGCTGTGTGGCTCAGGAATTTCTTGATGGACTTGGATGTGATTCCTGGTTTGCCCAGAACTATCACAATTTATTGTGATAATAGTGGTGTAGTTGCAAACTCGAAGGAACCACGAGCCCATAAGGCAAGTAAACACATAGAGCGTAAGTACCACCTGATACGAGAAATCGTAAAATGAGGAGAAGTTGCTGTGGCCAAGATTGCATTAGAGGATAACGTAAAAGATCCTTTCACTAAGGCCCTTCCAGCAAAAGCTTTTGATAGACATGTGGAGGGAATGAAAATCAGATGTATGGCAGGATGAGGATAACATAGTCTTTTAGTATAAGTTGGAGATTTTTGGGATGTATACCGAAAAGTCTATCTTTTGTATGAACATCTTTATTTTTGAAATAAGAATCACATGATCATTGTTTGCATATTTATGGTTATTAATATTGTCTAATACATTACATTGTAGATAACATGGTGTGTAGTGTCACATGGGAGATCATGTTATCAGTTCCTTATAAAGTATGAGTAAAGGCTCACAACCAAGATGGTTTTAGACAAACCATTGGTATGGTTGTAGTGTGATTTGGTATTGGTTTGTCTTGACCATAGAATTACACTAGTACACTTTGTGTGTATTGAGCAGTACCGACTTAGAGGTGATTCGATTTATTGCTGACTACATAATCGAATCGAACCTCAGATATTATGTTTTACATGCTCTTAATCCGGATATAATAATGAGCACATATACTTAGTATTCATTTCATTGATTTACCAATGGGCGAGATTTATAGAGTAAATCGATAGGCTCGGTAAGTTGGGAAATGATATTATTTATATGGTGTGCCATTGATTATAGGAGGAAACCGTGTCATATATATTAGGATGATGATGTCCCCTTGAGGAGCTCATAAGGTTCATCATGTAAACCCTGCAGGTGGACTTGGTCCGACATGATGATAAGGTTGAGTGGTACTACTCATGGAGTTAGATGTTGATTAATTAATTGTCAGTAAATTAATTAATTGATGGACATTCGAGATCTTAAATACGGGGAGATAAATGTACAAATAATATATGGAGCCCATATTAACTTATGGGGGTTGGTGAGGTAGATCAATGATAATCCTCTATTGGAATGAATTATCATTAATGGATCGGACTTTATGTGGGCTTGATCCATTGGGTGGCCAAGATCCAACTCCTCCTCATGGTCCCTATTGTAGCCTATTAAAACCCTCATGAAGCCTAGATCTGATGGTGGAAAATAAAACTCTAGATCCGACGGTGGAGATTAAATCTCTGGATCCGACGGTTGAGATTAAATCTCTAGATCCGACGGTTGAGATGAAATCCCTAGATCCGACGGTGGAGATTAAAAGGAGGCTTAAGCCTAACACTATAAAAGGAGGCCAAGGCTTGGGCGTGGAATATACTTGAGAGATTAGGGTTTTGGAGCTTGGCTTGAGAGGAGAGGTGGGCAGCGGCAACCCTAGGGTTCCGTCTTCCTTATGGGCGGCGACAACAACATTAGGGTTTTGGTGATCCTCTTGGCCGGCGGCAACGCAACCACCATCTCCCTCTCTAGATAGGTGGCAACTCCTCCCATTCTCTCTCTCTCTCTAGGTTGACCAGCGGCAATCTTTCTTCAAGGTTGGTCGGCGCCGCACATCTCCTCCTTGGCCGGCGGCAACATCAAGTCCATTGACTTTGTGGCCGGTCCTAGATAGGAGAAGAGTTTCATTTCTATACTTCCTCTTGTTCTGAGCGAGCAAGGAAAGGAAGATCGTGATCTAGGAGGCTTCATCTCTTGGAGGATCATTGCCCACACAACATCCAAGAGGAGGATAGGACATACGATAGAAGACCTCGAGGTAAACAAGAGGTTTACATTTTGTTTTGTTTTCCTTTTGTTTCTTTGTATGTTGTATGTTTTTATTATGTGGCTAATTTACTTGGACCCCGAATATGAACACAAAAACCGGCGATCCGTACATCGTCTATTCCGTGGATATTTGAAGAATAGAGGTAGGTTGCTTGAACAACAAGTTTGTTCAAGTGACCACTCTAATCGAATGGCACGATGATGAAACGGTAGCTTGGGTAATCCCTATTTGTCAAGGATTATTTTTTTTTAATCCGGAGACAAAGACGGGAACGCCATGAACAAGTGACCGAGTTGAAGTGGGAAGCAAAGTTTCCTACCTTCAGGCTAAGGGTGGTCTAGCAATTATGAGGGCATCATACTTGGGGTTACACCTCAAGTTTGAGGTTATCAGTCGACTGAGGCTTTGGACCAGTCGATTGGTCAAGTGTTTTGACACTTGGCAGCCGAGTTAACTCTTGGCAGTCAAACTAATCAGAGTCGACTGGTGTTCAACTACAGAAAGTAGCCTGGCAGTTGACTGCTAGCATTGGGCAGTCGACTGATGGCTTGAGTAGTCGACTACCATGGATGACTGTCTATTGATGGTTGGCCTTGCGGGAAAAGAATCCTCAATAGCCGACTAGTCAGTCGGCTATGACCCCTACCATTCGACTATTGGGTAATGGTAGTCGACTGCCAATGTATCCATTTGAACTTATCCAACATGGATTGAGTTGTTGTGAGACAACGACTACAGGAGCAGTCGACTGATGGTCGCGATCAGTCGACTGCTAGGCGAAATCTAGCCCGAATGTAGGTTATAAAAGCAGCTCGTGGAAGAGGTTTTTGCCATAGTTCTTTGAGGCGATTTGGAGGGAATTTGCTGCTGCAATCCAGACCTTCAAGGCTCTTCTCAAGTAACCAAAAGCAAGCACTCAAGTTCACATTGTGTAATGTTTTCTTTACTTGTCTTTGTGTAGTTTACTTGTATTATCTTGTATTTGATTCTTATTGTTGTAAAAGGTTTCCTCCACCTCCGGATTGTTCCGAGAAGGAGTGTTTTGATTATTAGTGGTGATTTGCATCACTAGGGTTCATTCGAGCCCAACCCGTGGAGTAGGAACCTTGAGGTTCCGAACCACGTTATATTTGTCTGTATTTGTGTTATTATTTTTGTCATATTTAGTTCATGCTTTATATATATTCCACTATGCATACTAACAAAGTGTAGAGACTAACGCAATCAAAATCCATTGACGTACGACACACTATTCACCCCCCTCTAGCGACGTCCAATTCCCAACACACATTGGGCTCCAAGGGTCTTGACCTAATCCTTGGAACTCAAAGAGTCGTGTACAACAAGATTGGACTCGGGTTCGAATCAACAAATAGATCATTTATTTCACTAGTAAATCGTGATTGTAAATGAATCCAAGCATGGGTCCCTAAGTCGAGTCTAAAATCACAGCTAGGTTTAACCAAGTATTGGGTTCCCAAGGATCAAATCCACTATGTGGATAGACCGTATCGATACAATGATCCAAGGGGAGCTAATACTAAACTTGTTTGCTTAATTACTTGATTAATTTAGTCTTGCATGCTTAGTTTAATTTAATTTCTTAACTTAGAATGGACTAGATAGGAAACAAAGTAAGTTAAACTTGAACAACCTTTTGTAGGTACCGATATGGTCATGCTAGAGGGGAGGGGGTGAATAGTGATTCATCGATTTCGTCGTTTGTTCACGTGGTCATCTATAACAATGTTAGTATACAATGGAATACAAATAGAAATGCACAACAAAAACAAAATCACATACAAACATAATGATATAACATGGTATGGAACCTAGAGTTCCTACTCCACGGGTCGAGCTCAAGTGAGCTCTAGTGATTCACACCATCACTATCAAATCTCTCCTTCTCGGTGACACACCAAAGGTGGAAAACCTCTTATAAGTCTCTTACAACAATAAGAACAAAATACAGCAAGCAAATACAACAATTATAAAAGCAAATGAAAAACAAATGAACACACTTTACAAGTTAGGGCTTTTGAATGCTTGCTTGTTGGTTGCTTGGGGAGAGCTTGAAGGACCTTGAAATGCACTAGCACTTCGCCTCAAATTGCCCCTAGAACCACTGTTTCCAATCCTTCTCATCGAGCTCCATTTATGTCTCTGCCTGGGCTAGATTTTCACCTAGCAGTCAATTGCCCATACCTAGCAGTCATTTGCCCGTGTAGCTGTTATCTCACAATGGACTTATCCACATTAGATTAGGGCACACCAGTCGACTGAACTAACCTATCAGTTAACTACCCATAGCTATCAGTCGACTGACCTTACATAGTAGTCGACTACGTATCTTTCTGTACTCATGTCTATAAATTCAGTCGATTGCCAAGCATGATCCGCTCAAACCGATCATTGCCCATACATGACGATTGGCTTCGATTGAACATAGCGTAGTCGAGCCTCCTGACTCATCGACTACCATGGGCCATAAGCCACATCGACTGATCCGAGTCAACTAGGCTTCCGAGTGTCAAACACTTGGCCAATCGACTGGTCCATAACCTCAGTCGACTACTAAACCTCAAACATGAGGTTTAACCCAAGTATGATCCCCTTATACTTGATAAGCACCGATAGCCTAGACTAAGCCTTTAGCCCACTTCCATCCGCCTCATGCCTCTTAGATCCCATTAGTCCGTGACTCTACATCCTTGCGCTAGCCTTCAAGTGCCTCCATCGACTATGTCATGCTAATAGGATTTCTTGCCAAGGTACATTTGAACTTATGCTACCAAGACTCCATGCTTGGACTTTACTCTATCAAACATTGGACTTATGCTTCCAAGACTACATGCTTGGACTTTACGCTGCCAATATCATACCCTTGGACTTCCAAATTGCCAAGCATCCATACTTGGACTTTCACCGCCAAAGTTCGCTTGGACTTTATGCCGCCAAGACTATACTCTTGGACTTATGCTGCCAAGACTTCTTGGACTTATGCTTCAAAGACTATACCTTTGTACTTCCCATGCCAAGTACCCATGACTTATACTTTACGATTGTCAAATACCCATGACTTGGACTTTACCGGTGCCAAGACCCATGCTTGGACTTTTCATGCCAAGACCCATGACTTGTACTTTCCATGCCAAGTATTCAAACGTAGACTTATCTCGAGTCCTACTCGAGCTAGGTCAACCTTGACCTGAGGTCTTCAACAATCTCCCAATAAAGCTATCTCCTCATATGATCAAACTCATGTCAACCATATGATCAATTCATTGTCAAACAATGGTCAAACCATTGTCAAAAATCAAAACACTACTTGAGTCCCACTCGAGTCTAGTCAATCATGACTTGGGATGATTGCACCAACACCTTGTACTAAGACAAAGTGAACTGATAGTAAGTTAGGGAATCTTCTTGAAGTGCATGTCTAAGTTGGATGTATCCTACCTGGTGTACTAAGTTGAGTGGAACTAATGGATGCTAACTCACTTAGTCTTTAACTAGTTAGACTAAAGTTTAGTCTAAAGCAAGCTCGATATTTAATTTCTTAATCAACTTTGTCTAAGGAATTGGTCCACGTAATATCCAAGAAGGTCATATGCCTCGTCACTACCTGGAAGTTGATTTTGGAAATATTTATTGGACTAGCCCAAGCTAAACTTGAATCTAACACAAGTTTAGATACTTTTAATTTTCATAAAATTTAAAAGAAAAAATGAACCCTCATCTCACTGAACCCATAAGGATAATATATTTTGTCTGTACTAAGACACATACAATGGGTGAGATGATAAGGATAATCAAATTCAAAATATTTTTGAAATATTTTCAAAATCTATAAAAATATTTATTTTCATGATTATTGTGTGCAGTTATATTTAACTTTTGAAAATTTATAGTTGACCAATACTAGGCGTCTAAATCCTTAGGTCAACTTTAAAACCATCTCGACACTTAGGTAAGTCTTTATTGTGGTTAACAAGAATGTCCTATAGGTATGTCAGATTTAGGGGGAGATACCAATTAAGAAATTAATAGTTATAGGAATTTTTTTAATATCTAGATTATTTTTGGAATAAAGTTTTCAAAAATTACTTTACATGAATTACAATAGACTCTTTCACAAAAGTAAAGTAAATATTGTTGCTGCATAATCTAGAAACCTTAGGTCATAATCAAAAGGGAGAGAAAGATACCTCTAACTACCTCTAGATTAACCTACAACCCTTAGAACCTTGAGTTTAAATTAAACATCTAAAAGGGGGTTTGATATTTTTTTAAGGACAATTTATTAGATTGTTTACTTTAAAAATATTATTTTAAAGGACACATGCTTGGATTCATACTTTAAGTGATAATTCGTGCTCTTTGAACTTGAAAATATTTTTGAACTTAAAGTTTTTTTTTTAAAAATTAATCTTGAAAACTCTCTTCATTACATAATTTTTGATATATGGCAATGGGGGAAAGAGAAAAGTTAAGAGGTTAAACTATTATTTTTAAATGATTTTTTAATGATTTTCCAAAACTCACCAAGTGTTGAGGGGGAGGTATTATTAAGGGGGGAGTTTTTGAAAAATGATTGATTAATGCTTCATATTTCCTTAACTTTGAATTGTATTGCCATAGATAAAAAAGAAGGAGATTGTTGGTGCAAGAGCACTAGATAATCGAACCTAGGTTTTGATAATGGAAAAGATTCAAAGTTAAGTTATTTTGTTACCTCATATGCTATGTTGAGTGTGCAGGTAATTTGTTAAACTTTGTTGAAGGATCGTGGCCCGGCTAGAAGGGGTGGGGGTTGAAAAGACTTTTGTATGCTTGATGGAAATCGTTCGTTCTTGCGAGCTTGTCTACGATAATCGTCAATATGCACAGCAGAAATAATAGATACAAATACGAAATACAAATACAACACACAAGAAAACAACGATATACATGGTTTGGAACCTTAGTATTCCTACTCCACGGGGTGAGCTCGACGAGCTCGAGTGATGAACACACCATTACTAAAACTCCTTCTCGACAACAAGTCGGAGGTGGAGAAACCTTGTACAAGCAATTACAAGGTAATATAAAAGTACAAGCAAAATACCAAGACAATATGAAATACAAGTAAAGAAAACTTTACAACACTTTGCTTTGATCACTTGCTTGTTGCTTACTTTGGTTTGCTCTTGAAGGTCTGGAATACAGCAGCAATTCTCCTCCAAAATCGCCCCAAAAATCGCTGTGGAAATCCTCCCCAAGCTTCTCCTTTTATGCTTATCTTGGGTTGATTCCACGCGTCAACCTGTGTCGATTGGCTAGCAATCAGCAGTATCGCGACCAACACTAGCGATCATTGCTCCTCCACGCGATCCAGCGACCAAAGCGCGATCATTGCCCAAAGTTGTGATCGGCCAAGCACATGCTAGCGATCGAATGCGATCGGCGCCACGCAGTCGACTGAGACATATCACTAGTCGACTATTGTCGGGTAAAACCTCAAACACAAGTTGTTTGAGCATCCGACCATCGAGTAAAATCTCAAACAACATGTTTTAGCATCCAACACTTGACCTCAGTTACTTGGCCAAGTTCACCTCATCCATGAGGTTTAACCCATGACTCCCTTAGCCTAGACCTAAGCCTTCTAGCCACCTCTACTAGCTTCATGCCTATCGGATCCCTCTAAGTCGTCCATGACTTATTCATCCATGTGCAGATCCCTCTAAGTCATCCATGACTTGTTCAACCATATGCTAGCCTCCAGGTGCTTCCTTCAGCTATTGTCATGCTCTCGGTGTCTACACTGCCAAGGAACATATGAATTTACTCTCCCAAGACTACTACTTGGCCTTACGCCGCCAAACCACCCCTTGGACTTTCCAAATGCCAAGTATTCATAACTTGGACTTTCACCGCCAAGGCATTATACTTGGACTTCCCATTGCCAATGACAACCCATGTTAGACTTAACCGCCAAGGTTACACACTTGGACTTACATGGTCAAGGCTACACACTTGGTCTTTCCATGACAATCACATGTCATATGTTTTGTCTAACATTAAAATACTGTTCGAGTCAAAATCGAGTCTGGTCAATCGTGACCTGGGCTGATTGCACCAACAAACTTTACTAAGGTCAAAGGCACTAGGGTAGGTACCAAAACCTTTCAAGGATACTCAACCACTAGTAATGCATATAGAGTGTATAACAATGAAACCCTAAAAATAGAAGAAACAATTAACGTAGTATTTGATGAAGAAAGCAAAACCCCAAAACCCAAAGTAGAATTTGTTAATGAACAAATTGAAAATGATGTTAGACCTGAACCTAACCATCAAAATGAGTCTAGTATAAATCCTAACCCAAATCAATCTAGGTTACAGGCAAATCATCCTATTGATCAAGTAATAGGTGATACTAATCTAGGGGTTCGAACTAGAGCATCCTATAGAAACCTAAGACAAATTTCACTCATCTTAAAAATCGAACCCTAAACAATTGAACAAGCTCTTCTTGACCCCGATTGGATTATAGCCATGCAAGAAGAGTTAGCTCAATTTACTAGGAGTCAAGTTTGGGAATTAGTACCCCTACCTAAGGAAAAACAATAATTGGAACAAGGTGGGTTTTTCGAAACAAACTTGATGATAAAGGAGATGTTGTTAGGAATAAGGCTAGGTTAGTCACCATGACATGGCAATTGGTCAAGTCAAAATTGACCATTCATCTTCCCTCTCAAGTCAAGTCAAACTTGACCTCTTATCTCCCATGGTTGATCAAATCTAACCGCTTGATTCAAGTCAATTTGATTTAATGAATCTCTATTCATTAATTTAAATTGACTCAATGAATCAAATCTAAATTAGACTCATTCAACACTTGAATCAAATTGAGTCTAACTCAATTAGTCTAATTTGGATTACTCTTAATCCAATTTGGTTCATCCCATGAACCTAATCCTCATGGTTCATCATATGAACCTAATCTTCATCTAATTTCCCTTTGTGTGTGACCCTATAGGTTCTTGTAACGTTGGAAATGCTCCTAAACTGATTTAGGAACATAAGCAATGAGC
This sequence comes from Wurfbainia villosa, assembly GCA_025175895.1. Classification (NCBI taxonomy): domain Eukaryota; kingdom Viridiplantae; phylum Streptophyta; class Magnoliopsida; order Zingiberales; family Zingiberaceae; genus Wurfbainia; species Wurfbainia villosa. The sequence continues at coordinate 18,629,405 of CM046008.1, read as the reverse complement.
GGTATCTAGCAACCCATCATTGCTACCTGAGTTACAAGAATGTTGAGATCCAACATCACCTTTGTGACTACTAATTGTGACTCTCACAATATGTGACAATGTTACTCTATCCTTGACATCTAGATTGACCAATTGAGGCATAGACCGTGTCATACTCGGTACAATCTATATCTTGAACTCCAAGTAGACTCACTCTAATCAAATGAGCTCAATATCTCATATTGACTCATTTGGGCATGGCCATGCACTTCGTGGTCTCACTCTATCAACAATAACGATGTCACTCCTGTCATATAGGAGGGATAGATCTCATCTACATCACTCAAATCCCTCCGCATAATTTGTTACATACCCAGTAATCGCCTTTATAGTCCACCCATTTACGGGTGACGTTTGACGAAGCCAAAGTATGCAACTCCTTATGTAGGGAACCATGGTGACTTCAGGTCTAAGGACTAATAGTCATACTAATAGTCACATGAGAAAGTATATGACACTCATATAACGATCCATGATACTTTCTCATGGAGGGTCATTCAGTATACATTCTCCAATGCATACCCATGTGTCAACTTGATATCTCATATCCATGTCTTGTGAGATCAAGTCATCGTGTTGACCTACATGCTAGTCTCTACGCATTAACATTGTCCTTGAATGTTAATACTTGACTATGAATGATTAAGAGTAGTGTTCTCTATATCATCTCATTATCGATTCAACTAATCGATTGATATAGATAAGAACCTTCTACTCAAGGACGTTATTATACTTAGTTATTTGGCACCAATATAAGTAAATATAATAACCATGCCTTTATAAATAGGAATATGATACAATAAAGTCCATACAACAATTATCACATGATTGGCTCTAGGGCTTTCACTAACAATCTCCCACTAGCACTAGTGTCAATCACCGTAGTATCTAATACCCAATGACCTAGTGTGACCATAATGCTTTTTTTGTGCCAAAGGCTTGGTCAAGGGATCTGCGATGTTAGCCTCTTGGGTACTCTACAAATCTTCACATCTCCTCTATCGATAATCTCTCGAATGAGATGGAAGCGCCGTAGTATGTGTTTATTCTGCTGGTGTGAGCGAGGTTCCTTAGCCTGTGCAATAGCTCCATTGTTGTCACAAAGAGCTCTATAGGATCTGCTATGCTAGGAACCACCCCAAGCTCAGTAATGAACTTGCGGATCCAAACTGCCTCCTTTGTTGCCTTTGATGCAGTGATATACTTGGCTTCTGTTGTAGAATCAGCAACTGTGTCCTGCTTCGAACTCTTCTAGCTCACAGCGCCACCATTAGAGAAAAACACGAACTCTGACTGTGATCTATAATCATCCTAGTCAGTTTGGAAGCTTGCATCGCTGTAACCCTTTACAGTTAGCTCCTCATCGCCTCCAAATATAAAGAAATATTCTTTAGTCCTTCTCAAGTACTTAAGAATATTCTTGACTGCTATCCAATGACGCTCACCTGGATTTGACTGGTATCTACTCGTCATGCTCAAAGCATACGAGACATCAGGACGAGTACACAGCATGACGTACATGATAGATCCTATAGCAGATGCCTAAGGGATCTTATCCATGCGGTCTCTCTCCTCTCTAGAAGAGGGACTTTGAGTCTTCAAAAGACTCACACCATGTGACATTGGCAAAAGTCCCTTCTTGGAATTCTGCATGGCAAACCGTAGTAATACCGTGTCAATATATGTACTATGACTTAGGCTAAGCAATCTCTTAGATCTATCTCTATAGATCTTGATGCCTAGAATACAGGCTGCTTCACCTAAGTCCTTCATTGAGAAGCATGTCCCCAGCCAAGTCTTCACAGACTGTAGTGAAGGGATGTCATTCCCAATGAGTAGTATGTCATCCACATACAATACAAGGAAGACAACTGTGTTCCCATTAACCCTCTTGTAGACATAGGGTTCATCTTCATTCTTGATGGAACCAAACTGTTTGATCGCATCATCGAATCGAAGATTCCAGCTCCGAGAAGTATGCTTTAGCCCATAAATGGACCTTCGCAGCTTGCATACTTTCCCAGTATGCTGTGGATCTACAAAACCCTCAGGTTGTGTCATGTACACATCCTTGAACAAGTTTCCATTCAGAAATGCGATTTTGACATCCATCTGCCAGATCTCATAATCGTGGTATGCTGCAATAGCAAGCATGATCCGAATGGACTTAAATATCGCCAATGGAGAAAAGGTTTCACCATAGTCAATACCATGAATTTGCTTGAAACCTTTAGCCACCAATCGGCCCTTATAGGTATGCGTAAGTCCATCCATGTCAGTCTTTCTCTTAAAGACCCACTTACACCCAATGGGTTTGACTCCTTCAGGTGGATCAACCAAAGTCCATACTTGGTTGGTGTACATGGATTCCATCTCGGATCTCATGGCCTCTAGCCATTTCTCAGAATCTGGGCTCATCACAGCTTCCTGATAGGAGGTAGGCTCATTCTCAATGAGCATAACGTCATCATGGTCAGACAAGAGAAATGAGTATCTCTAAGGCTGACGATGTACCCTATCAGACCTGCGAAGAGGTAGGTCTACCTGAACAGGTAGTTGTTCCACAACTCTTTGTGCAACAATCTCATCACCCACAACACTTTGTGGTTCCTGTTCAACCTCAATCAAGGTCTCAGTGCTATGGTCATTATCTTGAATTTCTTCAAGATCGAACATACTCCCACTAGTTTTTCTAGAAACAAAATCTCTTTTTAGAAAAACCCCAGTCTTTGCCACAAACACTTTGTGCTGACTGGGAATGTAGAAGTAATATCCCTTCGTCTACTTGGGATATCCAACAAAATAGCACTTATCAGATTTGGGTCCCAGTTTGTCTGAGACTTGACGTCGAACGTAAGCCTCACAACCCCAAATCCTCATGAAAGACATCTTGGGATTTCTCCCTGTCCATATCGTATATGGTGTCTTTATCACAGCCTTGGATGGTACACGGTTAAGTGTAAAGGTTGCTGTGTCTAGAGCACATCCCCAAAAGGATATAGGAAGATCTGTGTGACTCATCATAGATTGTACCATATCTAATAGGGTACGATTCTGAAGGTAGGAAACTTCGCTTCCCACTTCAATCGATCGCTTGTTCATGGCGATCCCATCAATGCCCCCGGATTAAAAAAAAATTAATCCTAGACAAAAGGGATCACCCAAGCAACCGTTTCATCGTCGTGCTATTCAATTAGAGTAGTCATTTGAACAAACTTGTTGTTCAAGCAACCAACCTCTATTCTACGAATAGCCGCGGAATAGACGATGTACGGATCGCCGACTTTTGTGTTTATGTTCGGGGTCCAAGTTATATTAGCCACATACATAAAGTAAACAACCACATACAACATGCATATAATTGAAAAACAATTATAGACATAATAAAAAAGAACACTAATCAAAATAAACAAGATTATACCTCTTGTTATACCTCTTGATCTTCTATTGTATGTCCTTCCGCCTTTTGGATGTCGTGTGGGCGACGATCTTCCAAAAGTCGAAGCCTCCTAGATCACCAATCTTCCTTTCCTTGTTCACTCCGAACAAAGGAAGATCATAAAACAAAACTCTTCTTCCTTTCTAGAACCCGCCACCAAGTCAATAGACTCAATGTTGCCGCCGGCCAAGGAAGAGAACATGGAGTATGGGAACCGGCCAAAGGAGAATCAATGAGAGCATAGGCACCGACCAACACTTTGAGAAGAGAAAATAAACCAACCCTTCTCCTGGTAGCCGCCCAAAACCCTAACCCTAGCTCTCCTAATTGCCGACCAAAGAAGAGGGGAAGAAGGATAGGTTGAGCACCGGCCAAAACAAAGGGAAGAAGTATAGATTGCCAGCAACACCTTAGGAAGAAGAAGAAAGTATCTTCTCCTCTTGTTGCCGCCCACCCCAACACCTAAATCCTAGCCGCCCAAACACAATCCTGTCTCTAATGGGATTGCTTGCCACCCAAGGGAAGCAAACCCTAATCCCCTCCATCAAGTTGCTGCCCACCCCCTTAAGGCTTATTTATAGGTTAAGGGATAAGCCTTGTTTTAATCTCCACCATTGGTTCTAGGGATTTAATATTAATCGTCGAATCTAGAGATTTAATCTCTACCTTTGGATATAGAGTTTTGTTTTCATCCATTAGATCTAGGCTTCATGAGGTATTAATAGGCTACAATAGGGACCATGAGGAGGAGTTGGATCTTGGCAACCCAATGGATCAAGCCCACATAAAGTCCGATCCATTAATGATAATCTAATCCACTAAAGGATTATCATTGATCTACCTCACCAACCCCCATAAATTAATATGGGCTCCATATATTATATGTACATTTTCTCCCCATGTTTAAGATCTCGAATGTCTGTCGATTAATTAATTTACTAACAATTAATTAATCAACATCTAACTCCATGAGTAGTACCACTCAACCTTTTCATCATGCCGAACCAAGTCCACCTGCAGGGTTTACATGATGAACCTTATGAGCTCCTCAAGGGGACATCATCATCCTAATATATAGGACACGGTTTCCTCCTATACTCAACGACACACCATATAAATAATATCATTTCCTAACTTACCGAGCCTATCGATTTAATCTATAAATCTCACCCTTTGGTAAATCAAAGAAATGAATACTAAGTATATGTGCCTGTTATTATATCGTGATTAAGAGTATGTACAATATAATATCTGAGGTCCAATTCGATTATGTAGTCAGTAATAAATCGTATCACCTCTAAGTCGGTCCTGCTCAATACACATAAAGTGTACTAGTGTGATTTTATGGTCAAGACAAACCAATACCAAATCACACTACAACCATACCAATGGTTTGTCCAAAGCTATCTCGGTTGTGAGCCTATACTTATACTTTACAAGGAGCCGATAACATGACCTCCCGTGTGACACCACACACCATGTTATCTACAATGTAATGTATTAGACAATATGCATAACCATAAAAATATGCATACAATGATCATGTGATTCTTATTTCAAAATAAAGATGTTCATACAAAAGATAGACTTTTCAGTATACATTCCAACAATCTCTCACTTGTACTAAAAGATTGTGCTGTCCTCAAACTACAACATCTGCTCCCCATTCCCTCCACATGCCTATCAAAAGCTCTTGTCGGAAGGGCCTTAGTGAAAGGATCTGCCAGGTTATCCTCCGATGCAATCTTGGCCATAGCAACTTCTCCTCTCTTTACGATTTCTTGTATCAGGTGGTACTTGCACTCTATGTGTTTACTTGCCTTATGGGCTCGTGGTTCCTTCGAGTTTGCAACTGCACCACTATTATCACAATAAATTGTGATAGTTCTAGGCAAACCAGGAATCACATCCAAGACCATCAGGAAGTTCCTGAGCCATGCAACTTCTTTGGCCGCCTTAGAAGCTGTCACATACTCAGCTTCCATGGTGGAGTCCGCCACACATTTCTGCTTGACACTCCTCCATACAATGGCTCCACCTCCCAAAGTAAACACAAAACCTGAGGTAGACTTACTCTTATCCCTATCTAATTGGAAGTCGGAATCTGTGTAACCCACAGGGAGTAATTGGTCTGCTTTGTAAACTAGCATATATCCCTAGTCCTTCTCAGGTACTTCAATATATGCTTTACCGTAGTCCAATGTCCCTGCCCTGGATTACTCTGATATCTACTGACCATGCTCATGACAAAGCAGATATCTGGTCTCATACATAGCATCGCATACATGAGGCTTCCTACCACCGAAGCATAAGGAACCGCCTTCATCTCCTCTATCTCCTCAGATGTTCTAGGACATATCTCCTTAGATAAAGGAACTCCATGCCTAAAAGGTAGAAAACCTTTCTTGGAGTTTTGCATGCTAAAACGATCCATAATTGTGTCTATGTATGAAGCTTGGGATAAGCACAACATCCTTTTCCTGCGATCCCTTATAACCTTGATCCCAAGAATGTGTCCCACTTCTCCCAAGTCCTTCATATCAAACTGTTTGGACAACCATACCCTTACGTCCGATAACACCTTGACATTGTTGCCAATTAACAAAATGTCATCTACATATAGTACAAGAAATACCACTACGTTTCTGTCACATCTCTTGTATACACAAGACTCATCCGAACTTTAAATAAATCCATAAGACTGGATTACCTTATCAAATCGGATGTTCCAAGACCTCGAAGCTTGCTTCAATCCATAAATGGACCGATTAAGCTTACATACAAGATGCTCTTTGCCCTTCGCAATGAATCCCTCTGGTTGCTTCATATAGATGTTTTCCTCAAGACTTACATTAAGGAAAGCTGTCTTGACATCCATATGCCAAACCTCATAATCCATATGAGCTGCTATGCATAAGAGAATCCGGATAGACTTAAGCATGGCTACCGGCAAAAAGGTCTCCTCATAATCGATACCCTCTTTCTGAGTATACCCCTTCGCAACAAGCCTCGCTTTGTAGGTCTCAACCTTCCCATCTATTTCACTCTTTCTTTTGTAGATCCACTTGCATCTAATGGTTTTTACACCATCGGGTGGTTCCACTAGCTCCCAGACCTGATTTGAATCCACAGATTCAATCTCAATTTTCATTGCACTTTGCCAAGATACTGCATCTTTATCTTGGATTGCCTCGTCATATGTCCAAGGATCAGGTTCATGTTCGCCAAGGACCAAATCAAAAGATTCTCCCAAGAACATGAATCTATTAGGCTATCTCACAACCCTCCCACTACGACGAGGTATCACCTGTGTATCCTCTGTGACACATGGTGCAGTGACTTGTGGTATATCCCTCTCAGTACTGTGGTACAAGAAGTGACTTCCTTTCAATTCTCTCCAACAATCTTACTCATGGGCTTGTGGTTCATCACATAGTCTTCCTCTAGAAATCTGCGCTCATGCTAACGATCACCCTCCGATCTCTAGGACTATAAAACAAACCACCTTCGCTCCTCTAGGATAGCCAAAACATGCAAGCTGCATTTACGAGGTTCCAACTTACCAAAGATCTACCTTTCAAAGACATGTGCCGACTCCCCATATCCGAATATGTCTTAGACTAGGCTTTCGCCACCCACAATTCTCGGGAGTAGAAGGCACTATTTAGATGGAACCAAGTTCGTAATGTACACCGTCAGATTCTAGAGCATATCCCTAACGAATCTGCAACTCGTAATAACTCATCATCGATCTAACCATCTCCATAAGAGTCCTATTCCTTCGCCCTGCTACACCATTCTCGCTGGTGTGCCAAAGTGCATAATTGGGATCAATCCCAGCCTCTGATAAGTAATTCCTAAACTCTCTCAAGAGGTACTCACCACCACGATTAGATCGTAGTGTCTTGATACTTTTACCTTGACGTTTCTCCACATCAGCCTTGAATTTTTTGAACTTGTCAAAGCATTCAGACTTGCGGCGCATCAAGTAAATGTATCTATATCTCGAATAATCGTCTATAAAAGAGACGAAATACTCAAAATCACCTCTAGCCTGGATAGACATAGGACCACACAAATCCGAATGAACCAATTCTAACACATCTTTGGCTCTATACCCCTTGGCATTAAAAGGCCTCTTGGTCATTTTACCCACCAAGCAAGATTCGCAGGTTGGGAAATCTTCCACCACTAATGAACCCAGAGGTCAATTAGCTATCAACCTTTGAATTCTGCTTAGGTTATTATGACCAAGCCTAAGATGCCAAAGATATGTTTGGTTCATCTTCGAGGGTTCTTTTCTCTTATTGGAATTAGAAGATGAGTTATTAACTTCAATTTGCATTGTGAGAGCTTTTGGTTCTAGTGTGTACACATATCCTATCAATGTACCCGAACAGATAATGTCCCTATTCCTTTTTATAACAACTCTGTCATTAAAAGAAATAGAATATCCATTCATAAACAATTTAGAAATCGAAATTAAATTCTTTCTAAATAAAGGTATATAAAGGCAATTCTTAAGAACCAAAACTTTATTTTTTTTAAAAGATAAATAAACGTCTCTCCCACTGCAACAACCGCCACTTTCGTGGCATTGCCTAAGTAAACGGTAATCTCCCCTTTAGCTAGTCATTGAGTTTCCTGGAACCCCTGCAATGTATTATAGACATGATCAGTGGTTCCCGTATCTACACACCAGGTGCCGGTAGATAACACCGCTTAACCATGTTTCAACGACTAGACCAAATGATATACCTTTGTTCTGCTTCCGATTGGGACAATCCTTCTTCCAATGTCCATCCTGCTTGCAAGTGAAGTACTTTCCTTTCGGCTTCTTCACTCCTCCCTGAGATCCTCCCATCAGCTTTGCTCCACCTTGTTTCTTCTTCTTCTTGCCTTTCGGGTTAGAAGTAGAAACCTTTTGAGCAACCATGGCCTGAGCCTAAGCAAGCCATTCTGTCGACTGGAGAATGATATCGACCTGGGTTTACCCATCGATCTTAGCTCTAGGGACTTCCAGTTCATTCGCATGCTTAGGATGACACTCTTCGAAGAGTATATACTTGTACTCCTCAGCAGTTGAGACAATATCAAGATTCCTTTTTCCAATCAACATAATTATGTACAGTAAGTTTATTTTTCTTTAGTATCACAACAAGTGGACTGAAAGTCATTTTTGAAAAACCAAAGAATCACATAGATCAAAACTTTATATTTCAAAAAATTATTGATTTCCCAAACAATAAAATTTTAAAATCAACAAACACCTCAAAACACAGAGAATATCATATGCCACGATCGTATGGACGTATACGAATTCTACATTTGTAAGAGGAGGTTTTACCCATTAATTTTACTATCTTGTCAACCTAAATTTTTGACAAATAAAATTAATAGTTGGTTTCTCTTCAGCCCTACAAATAAAAGCAGTGACTCCGATGGGGAGGATACTCCTATTTGCATCTAAGTGTTCACCATTACTTGAAACCAAGGAAATTATCTCGGGTTATGTGCCTCCCGATGGGGAAGTACACATGCTCCTAAATAATTTCCTATAACCATATCCGACCCTGTGATCCAAAAACAAACTCATCCGATGGGGAAGAAGGCACTCAGAGCTGACGCGTAAGTTTGCTTGCATCACATGTCAAATCGTAATGGAGGCGGTGGGAATTTATAAAAATATCCCTCTCCCACTTAGTAATTTGAAATTGAGGAATTTTCTAGCCTACGACATGCATATCAAACAATAAGCAATAAATATGAAAAATAAAAATTTTCCAACTATTATGGCTTTTGTCTTCAATATGTCTCCCGTCGTATCGCCATCTCGTCCGCTCCTCCTACGCCATGTACGAGCCATCTGGAGATCCGAGTCGAGAAAAAATATTTTAATTTACATCCATCGATCCTATACTCCACAAGGGAGTGTACAAGAAATCTAGATCGAAAGTAAACTAAAATAGAAAGAGTGGATAAACAATGCCGTATCTAATTTACAAAAATTAAATACTAGCCTCGTCAACCCAATAAAATATACAATTACACACATACAATCACATACACACATATGGCCATAATAGTTGGATCCTATGCCTGCAACCAAAGAGTTAACCTATGCATATCCTCCTATTATCCGGCATATATAATATATGAAAAGTGTATAAAAGTAACCGAATCCTAAACACACAAAACTGGAAACCATGGCTCTGATACCACTTGAAGGTAGGAAACTTCGCTTCCCACTTCAATTGGTCGCTTGTTCATGGCGATCCCATCAACGTCCCCGGATTAAAAAAAAATTAATCCTAGACAAAAGGGATCACCCAAGCAACCGTTTCATCATCGTGTTATTCAATTAGAGTAGTCATTTGAACAAACTTGTTGTTCAAGCAACCAACCTCTATTCTACGAATAGCTGCGGAATAGACGATGTACGGATCGCCAGCTTTTGTGTTTATGTTCGGGGTCCAAGTTATATTAGCCACATACATAAAGTAAACAACCACATACAACATGCATATAATTGAAAAACAATTATAGACATAATACAAAAGAACACTAATCAAAATAAACAAGATTATACCTCTTGTTATACTTCTTGATCTTCTATTGTATGTCCTTCCTCCATTTGGACGTCGTGTGGGCGACGATCTTCAAAAAGTCGAAGCCTCCTAGATCACCAATCTTCCTTTCCTTGTTCACTCCGAACAAAGGAAGATCATAAAACAAAACTCTTCTTCCTTTCTAGAACCGGCCACCAAGTCAATAGATTCGATGTTGTCGCCGGCCAAGGAAGAGAAGATGGAGTATGGGAACCGGCCAAAGGAGAATCAATGAGAGCATGGGCGCCGACCAACACTTGGAGAAGAGAAAAGAAACTAACCCTTCTCCTTGTAGTCGCCCAAAACCCTAACCCTAGCTCTCCTAATTGCCGGCCAAAGAAGAGGGGAAGAAGGATAGGTTGAGCACCGGCCGAAACAAAGGGAAGAAGGATAGGTTGCCAACAACACCTTAGGAAGAAGAAGAAAGGATCTTCTCCTCTTGTTGCCGCCCACCCCAACACCTAAACCCTAGCCGCCCAAACACAATCCTGTCTCTAATGTGATTGCTTGCCGGCCAAGGGAAGCAAACCCTAATCCCCTCCATCAAGTTGCCGCCCACCCCCTTAAGGCTTATTTATAGGTTTAGGGATAAGCCTTGTTTTAATCTCCACCATTGGTTCTAGGGATTTAATCTCAACCGTCGGATCTAGAGATTTAATCTCAACCATCGAATCTAGAGATTTAATCTCTACCTTTGGATCTAGAGTTTTGTTTTCATCCATTAGATCTAGGCTTCATGAGGTATTAATAGGATACAATAGGGTCCATGAGGAGGAGTTGGATCTTGGCCACCCAAGGGATCAAGCCCACATAAATTCCGATCAATTAATGATAATCCAATCCACTAAAGGATTATCATTGATCTACCTCACCAACCCCCATAAGTTAATATGGGCTCCATATATTATATGTACATTTTCTCCCCGTGTTTAAGATCTAGAATGTTCGTCGATTAATTAATTTACTGACCATTAATTAATCAACATCTAACTCCATGAGTAGTACCACTCAACCTTTTCATCATGCCGGACCAAGTCCACTTGCAAAGTTTACATGATGAACCTTATGAGCTCCTCAAGGGGACATCATCATTCTAATATATAGGACACAGTTTCCTCCTATAATCAACGACACACCATATAAATAATATCATTTCCCAACTTACTGAGCCTATCGATTTAATCTATAAATCTCGCCCATTGGTAAATCAAAGAAATAAATACTAAGTATATGTGCCCGTTATTATATCGGGATTAAGAGTATGTACAATATAATATCTGAGGTCCGATTCGATTATGTAGTCAGCAATGAATCGAATCACCTCTAAGTCGGTCCTGCTCAATACACACAAAGTGTACTAGTGTGATTTTATGGTCAAGACAAATCGATACCAAATCACACTACAACCATACCAATGGTTTGTCCAAAGCCATCTCAGTTGTGAGCCTATACTTATACTTTACAAGGAGCCAATAACATGATCTTCCATGTGACACCACACACCATGTTATCTACAATGTAATGTATTAGACAATATGCATAACCATAAAAATATGCAAACAATGATCATGTGTTTCAAAATAAAGATGTTCATACAAAAGATAGACTTTTCAGTATACATCCTAACAGATTCCTCTTTTCAGACACACCATTCCACTGTGGTGTTCCAGGAGGAGTGAGTTGGAATAGAATCTCACACTCTGCTAGATAGTCACGAAACTCATGGCTAAGGTATTCATCACCGCGATCTGATCGAAGTATCTTAATACTCTTGCCAAGCTGGTTTTGTACTTCATTCTTGAATTCTTTGAACTTTTCAAAGGATTCTGATTTATGTGTCATCAGATACACATAACCATATCTACTGAAGTCATTAGTAAATGTAATGAAGTACCTGTAACCACCTCTAGCACCAACATTGAAAGGACCGCATATATCACTATGTATAAGTCCTAACAAGTTTGTTGCTCTGTCGCTATGTCCACTAAAGGGAGTCTTGGTCATTTTGCCTAAAAGGAAAGACTCACATGTCTCTGTTGGTGCAATCGGCCCAAGTTGACTCGAGTTTGACTCGAGCAGTACCTTGATAGTATTTTGATGATAGACAAAACTCATGACATGGGATTGTCATGAGAAAGTCCAACATGGGGTAGGCATGGAAAATCCAAGCATGGAGCTTGGTGTGGAAGTCCAAGGGGGAAGTCTTGGCATGGGAAAGTCCAAAGCATTGCGAAGTCGTGCGCTTGGTGCTTGGCATGGAAAATCTAAAGCATTGCAAAGCCATTCGCTTGGTGCTTGGTGAGAAATGCATTGCGAAGCCGTGCGCTTGGTGCATTTGGGAAGTCTTGAGAACTTGGCAAGTTCACTAGGTTCGGGTCCTTGAGTCAGTGAAGGATGGCATTGCGAAGCCGTGCGCTTGGTGCATCCGAGGGACCGCCGGACGGGGAGCGAATGGAGTGAGCCCAAAGGGAAGCATACTTCTAGGGCATGAGACGCGAAGGATGGCGTTGCGAAGCCGTACGCTTGGCGCATTCGAGGGACGTAGGCCGAGGGAAGAGGGCTTTGATGGGGAACTCCATGAGGGATATTGTGGACTTGGCCAAGTGGCTAAGACTGAGTGTCGGAGGCTCAAACTTGATGTTTGAGGGTTTACCCGACGGTCGGATGCTCAAACAACTTGGTGTTTGAGGTTTTTCCCGACATCAGTCGACTAGCATAGGTGTCGGTTCGACTGATCCAAGTCGACTAGGGTTCGACTGGTGTAAGGCTAGGGTTTTGTGCTTGGCAGTCAACTGCCATGGACTGGCAGTCGACTGATGTCGATAGTAGTCGACTGCCGAGGGATGGTAGTCGACTGATGGGAGTGTCGCGAGCATAGAACGCTCCGTAGCCGACTGGGCAGTCGACTACTAGGTCACCAGTCGACTGATGGGCATCATCAGTCGACTGGTAGGTGATCCGTTGGAACTTGTCTGATGTGGATCTGGCCGTTGTGAGACAACGGCTATAGGGGCAGTCGACTGGGGCCTTTTGGCAGTCGACTGCTAGGCGCGAAAATAGCTCGATGCAGGTTATAAAAGGAGCTCGAGATGGAGGTTTTTGCAATGGTTTTTGTGGAGCTATTGGAGGGGAATTGCTGCTGCATTCCAGTCCTTCAAGATCCAATCAAAGCAAGCAACAAACAAGTGATCAAAAGCAATCGGTGAAAAGTGTATCTTTTGTAATTTATTTGTATTCTTGTTTGTATTTGTATATTATTGTTGTAATTGCTTGTGAGAGGTTTCTCCACCTCCGACGTGTAGTCGAGAAGGAGTTTAGTTAGTGCCGTGCGCATAACTAGAGCTCGGTGAGCTCGCCCGTGGAGTAGGAACCATTTGGTTCCGAACCACGTATATCTTGTGTTGTGTGATTGTGTATTATTGTTAGTTTCATTATTATTGTTATTCCGCTGCACTAACAACAATCGTAGACAAGCAACGCAACGAGAACGAGCAAATTCCGCCACCAAACGATTGAGGGCTATTCACCCCCCTCTAGCCGGCCTTTTCGATCTCCAACAAGTGGTATCAGAGCCGAGGTCGCTCTTCAAGGATTAACCGCCGTGAGAGCACTACAAAATGGCCGGCTTCATCCATCCACCGAAATTCGATGAAGATTTTGCTTGGTGGAGGAAACGGATGGAGGTATATCTCGAAATCAATTTTGATTATATGATTATTCTAGAAAATGGTTTTGAGATGCCTAGGGACAAATACAACAAGCAAATTGAAAAGTCAAGGTGGACCCAAGACCAAATTAAGGACTTCAAGACAAATCTCGAGGTAATAAAATTATTTAGTAATTTGTTACCTAACAAAATTTGGTCTAGTTTGGGTGACTATAGGGATGCAAAGGAATTATGGGAGAAGATAATGAAATTTCAAGAAAACTCCCAACCGACACATGTAGAGGATAATGCCGAAGAAGAAGCACCATCTACTTTTGATGATTTTGATGATTTGGTGGAGACCTCCACCTCTAGCGTTGAGGGGGAGGAAAGGATTTCAATTCCGGAGCAAGATCAAAATGAAGCTTCTACCTCCGGAAGAAGTGAAGAGGCCTCCACCAACTCCCTAAGTAACTCAAGTGTTGTTATTTTAAATAAAAATCACATAATATGCTTTGAGTGTAGGAAGAAAGGGCACTACAAGAGTAAATGCCCTAAATTGGATAAGGAAAAGGCATCAACACCAAAAGTCAACCCAAAGTCAAAGGATGCCGATGTTCCCAAAATCAAGAGCAAAGAGCACATTGTGTGCTTTAAATGCAACCAACGGGGACATTACCGAAGCCAATGCCCTAGGGGGAGGAAGAAAGGGCAAGAAGGTGTGACTCATGTAGGGGGAGCTTCTAAAGCTAACCCTAAGGTACAGTTAAATAATGCACCTTCAATTTCTAGAATTAAAAAGCATGCTAAGAATTATTTTTGTTCTCTTGAGCTTGTCCTTCTAAAGGATAGAACGCAGGGAGAGAGTGTTCGTGTTTATCGACATAGTAATCTACAACATACACAATGCAGAAAATTAATATCATATTCCTTTTATCATTTAATTAAGCCTTTAATCAAATGATGCTCCCATTGAATTATAGGATTTTTTTAGAATCGAGTTATGGATGTGGTCAAACCATATTACTTGATTCATACAAACTAGCTATAATTCTTGTGGGACAAGATCCACATCATACTATGCCTTGAGTTAGCTTTTGCTAAATCGCCCAAGACTTAGTATGATCGGTAGGTAACACATTACCGATTACATCTCTATCCAACTCTTGTTTATAGGATCAAGACCCACATTTACAAAAGACCTTGAGTTAGCTTTGGCTCAATCGCCCAAGATTTAGTGTAAATGCGATCTTATCCTATCTTTCCAACGGTTGGAATATGCCTATAGTTCTACTCGATCCAATTGAGTTAACTAGTCTTACTCAATCTAATTGAGCTTACTCTAACCCAAGCCGTGATAGGCGGGACCAAGATTGTCCCTCCGCACCCTACCAAGATAATATGCGTTGCTCTGCTTTGGCAGATTCAACAACTATAAATGATCGAGGTAGTGATGGGTATCAAGACTTGGTAGGCATTTTCGAGTTGATTCGATTAGGATATAATCTAATCATGAGTGTGTATCATATACGCATCAAGGCCTTTATTACCCTACCCTAGCATGCATCACATACATACAAGCATTATTCTAGCATGCATCATATACATACAAGAGAAATATCCTAGCATGCATCATATACATACAAGCAAAATTTACTAGCATGCATCACATACATACAAGCAAAACAAATATATATATATATATATATATATATATATATATATATATATATATATATATATATATATATATATATATCAACATATATATATATAAATTAATTGTGATATGGTCATGGCCCTACTACGATCTTCTCAAGCCAATAAGAAGATCGGACAGTCAACCTAGGGTTAGCGGCTTCTCCAAGCGCCTCCTTTGACCGCCATGTGTTGTCGGCACCCTTCTCGTAACTCCGTCTACTAGTAGACCTTCCACCGCTCCATTTTGTACATTACAAACATGAAACTCGAGTTACATTCGAGTCTAAAACTATTTACAACTAGAATTTTAAAAGAAGTGGCACGACGCGCAAGTCACATACCCTATACAACATGCACAACCACAAAAACGGCATGCAGGTCGTATTATGAATTACAACACATTTATCATCCAATCATATTGGGGTTCTTGGGCCATGACCATCACAGAATTATACATAATTCTAAATTATGTATATTACAGAAATTTCTATGATTTTTTCTATTTTTGTTTTTTCAATTTTATGAGTCACCTCTCCGTAACGGTCCACTAAGCGGTTTCCGGGCGCGATCGCGGGACAAGGCCCCTTTCGGGGGTAGGGGTAGCACCCCTACTCGCAAAAATAAAGTTTTCAAGTGTCCCTACTTGATCTTCCAGTGACTTAAGTTGCTGTCCCAAAAACCTAAAGCGAGAACTCGCCGTTTCGGAGAGTTTTTCTTAGTGGTTGAAGCCTACAAGTGTCCGAACACTTGTCGCTTCGACTCTTCGAGAAAAATACCCAAAAATCTATAAAAATAGGAAATTTCCAGAAACTTAAAAATCTATAATTTTTATATCTAATATAAAAACTACAAATTTAAAACACATACATGCTTCGCATGTGGCTCTGATACCACTGTTGGACTTTTCGAACCGCAAAAACCGCTTTTTGCGTTACGAAAACCTCGGAAGCCCGGCCACGGATCCGTGCGAAGATATATAAAAAATAAATTCATGTACGTGTTATGGAAACCTAGATCTACCTTAGATCTACATGATGGGAGTATTATCCTCGTAGAGATGCCCTTCGCTTAACCCGCTCATCCAAACGCTTTGCCGGATCTCGAAGAGTGTCAAGTGTACACTCCTCTACAAGTATCCACACGGACAAATGGTGGAGAAGACACCTTAGAGTGTGCTAGCACCCTTTAGGGATCTCGACAAGATGAGGAATGGGAGAGAGCTTGAGAGGAGCAAGGAAGAAGATGAAGTTCATCACAAAATAACTTCTCACAATCAAGAAAAGTGGTCGGCCACTTCAAGTTGGGGGGTTACATGCATGCATGTAACTCCAAGAGCCAATGGTTCTTGGTCTCCCTCATGAGGTGGCACCACATGATAAGTCCATGATAATGTGGAACATCATCATTGGTCGGCCCCCATGCCAAGTCACCATGACATGACAATTGGTCAAGTCAAAATTGACCATTCATCTTCCCTCTCAACTCAAGTCAAACTTGACCTCTCATCTCCCATGGTTGATCAAATCAAACCACTTGATTCAAGTCAATTTGATTTAATAAATCTCTATTCATTAATTTAAATTAACTCAATGAATCAAATCTAAATTAGACTCATTCAACACTTGAATCAAATTGAGTCTAACTCAATTAGTCTAATTTGGATTACTCTTAATCCAATTTGGTTAATCCCATGAACCTAATCCTCATGGTTCATCATATGAACCTAATCTCCATCTAATTTCCCTTTGTGTGTGACCCTATAGGTTCTTGTAACGTTGGCAATGCTCCTAAACCGATTTAGGAACATAAGCAATGAGCGGTATCTAGCAACACATCATTGCTACCCAAGTTACAAGAATGTTGAGATCCAACATCACCTTTGTGACTACTAATTGTGATTCTCACAATATGTGACAATGTCCCTCTATCCTTGACATCTAGATTGACCAATTGAGGCATAAACCATGTCATCCTCGGTACAATCTATATCTTGAACTCCAAGTAGACTCACTCTAATCAAATGAGCTCAATATCTCATATTCACTCATTTGGGCATGGCCATGTAGTTCGTGGCCTCACTCTATCAAGAATAACGATGTCACTCCCGTCATATAGGAGGGATAGATCCCATCTACATCACTCACATCCCTCCGCATAATTTGTTACATACCGAGTAATCGCCTTTATAGTCCACCCATTTACGGGTGACGTTTGACGAAGCCAAAATATGCAACTCCTTATGTAGGGAACCATGGTGACTTCAGGTCCAAGGACTAATAGTCATACTAATAGTCAAATGAGAAAGTATATGACACTCATATAACGATCCATGATACTTTCTCATGGCGGGTCATTCAGTATACATTCTCCAATGCATACCCATGTGTCAACTTGATATCTCATATCCATGACTTGTGAGATCAAGTCATCATGTTGACCTACATGCTAGTCTCTACACATTAACATTGTCCCTGAATGTTAATACTTGACTAGGAATGATTAAGTGTAGTGTTCTCTATATCATCTCATTATCGATTCAACCAATCGATTGATATAGATAAGAACCTTCTACTCAAGGACGTTATTATACTTAGTTATTTGGCACCAATACAAGTAAATATAATAGCCATGCCTTTATAAATAGGAATATGATACAATAAAGCCCATACAACAATCATCACATGTTTGGCTCTAGGGCTTTCACTAACAGTGATATAGGTCATGGATGTAGTAGAAGTCTTCAAAAGCCATATTAGATCCATCCTGTTAACATTTTCATTTTTTTTTGTTTTCATAATCATTGAATTTAGATGTGAATTTTAAAAAATTAGTTAGTTGTTTATTCACCAGTACACTTTTGTCGATCATTTTAATCCTACAATATTTTCCCCCTAATCTTCTGCATACACTAAAAAAAAGCACGATTTAGCGACAAATTTTAGCAATGAAAATAAATCATCAAAAAATTGAAATGAAATTTGCGACGAAAAAAAATTCGTCGCCAATTAGCAATGAAATTTGCAACAAAAAATATTATGTCGTAAAATAGCAACAAACTATATATTCGTCGCAAAATTTGCATGAAAATAATTTTTGTCGCAATAATCATCGCTAACTTTGTGACAAACTTATTTTTTGTCACTAAATTTACGACGAAAAAATAATTTCGTCACAAAATTTTTGACAAATTTTGTTTTTTGACACATATTTTACAACAAAACATAAATTTATCACAAATGGTTGTGATGAATTCCATTTTCATTGCAAAAGTATGCATTGAATTATATTTTTGTTGCAACTTTGCAACAAATTCCTTTTTTGTCAACAAATTTTGACAAAATTTGTGATGAATTAATTTCGTCAATATATTTCAATAATTTAAAAAAAAATGCGACCAATTTTGTTTGGTCGTAGAAAATAATTCTGCAATGAATTTTATATTCGTTGTAGAATTTGTGATAAAAATTTAAATTCATCATAGATTTTTCAACAAATATAAAATTTATCACAGATTTCATGATGAATATAATTCGTTGTAGATTTTGTGACAAATATGAAATTCGTCACAAAATCTTTGATAAATTTTAATATTTGTCACAAATTTTCCACGAATTCTGCAACAAAATATATTTCGTTAGAAACCTCACATATAATTAATTTCAACCGCACCTTCTTTCCTTCTCCGCTCGATCGATTTCCTGATTTAGCGATATGCGCTCTCTCTCTCTCTCTCTTTCTCTCTCTCTCTCTCTCAAAAATCAGCTATCCACTATCAGATCTGCATACCTAGTGGTAGATCATCGCACCTCCCCCCCTCCACCCTCGCAATGCATCAGGGGGGTGCTACCCCTTACCAGGGAGGGGGGAGCGATGCCCTCCTGGCGAGGGGCGACACCCTCCCTGGTGCGGGGCGACACCCTCCCTGGTGCGGGGCGATGCCCCCTGTTGCAGCGAGGGTGATGCTCCTGATGTAAGAAAATCATATAGGGGTTTAATGGTTATTTTGGTACACATCTCATTGTACTTAATAGTTATTTTATGCATATTTACTTAAGTTTGCACTTTATTATGACTTTCTAGTTCAGAGGTCTACTCTTGTTGTTTTTCATGTGTAGGATGGAGTTTCAGAGCTTGATGAAGACATGAGTGAAGCATGGAAGAAAGGGGAGTGTGCTTTAGTTGTGTTCTTAAGACATGAGCATGCTTCAGGATGAAAAGACAAAGTCGGGTAGCTTTCCAGAAGGACACACGATCAACCGTGTGAAATCCACACGGTCGTGTCTTTTCCAGATTCGAAGATCAAGCACCAATTTTCCAGAGCGACACATGGCTTGGCCATGTGAAATTCACACGGTCGTGTCACACTATCGTAAAACCCAAGAAATAAGTTTTTCGTGCAAATATGGAAAGCCTGGTTCACCTCTATATATAGGGAGGCATACCAAAATGTTGGAGGATCGGTGGCCGGCTAGAGGAGGGTGAATAGCCTTTGTGTATGATGGAAATCACTCTCTCGTCTTAATCATCTACAAACACTATTAGTGCAGCAGAAATATAGAGCTAAAGTAAATACAATTAAGACTTAAGCAAGAATAAAGAAGACAAATGCTAACAAGGCATGTAACTTGGTTCACGACCCTTGCTGCTAGTCCACGGACGATTCATTCCAAGTGAATCACCCCTAAACATTCACTAATCTCTCCTTCAAGGTGGAGGTAAACCTTTCTTACAAGAATTACTCCCTCTTATAATAAGATGTAAATAAACACAAGGAAGAGGAGTAAAAACATTTTGCGCACTTGGGAGAACTTTAGAGTAGAAGCATTAACCTCCCAAAGTGACCCAAGGCCTCTTCTTATAGGGAAGAGGCCATTCTTCCCGTTGGGCAGCTAGCAGTTGACTGATGCAGCAATTAGTCGACTGCTGCTATAGTTGTTGCCTCGCAACGGCTTCATCCACGTTGGCTTCCATCCAACGACACCCACATCAGTCGACTGATCATCTCTATCAGTCAACTGATGGAGCCATCAATCGAGTGACCGAAGCGATCAGTCGACTCCAAAACATTCTGTGCCCGAACTCCCCTCGATCAGTCGACTGTCATCCCTTGGCAGTCGACTGATGGTCAAGCAGTCGACTGCCAATCCCTAACAGTCGACTGTTGGGCCAGCAATGGTTCAGTCGAACACTGGTCGAGCACCAGTTGAGTGCCATCAACCCATAGCAGTCAACTAATATCTATATTAGTGGACAGGTGTCGGGTAAAACCGCAAACAACAATGTTTGAGCATCCGACGGTCAGGTAAAACCTCAACCCACTTGGTTGAGCATCCGACACTTCCACTTCGTCGGGTAAAACCTCAAACCCTAGTTTGAGCGTCCGACTTAACCATACGTCAGGTAAAACCTCAAATCCTAGTTTGAGCATCCGACTTGTCGGGTAAAACCTCAACCTACTCGGTTGAGCATTCGACACTTGACTTAGCCATTCGGCCAAGTTCACCTATGAGCTACGTTACAGTTCGCTCATTCTCCCGTCTCCCTTAAAGTCCCTCGCCAAAGTTCTATTCGTCCGACCACATCCCTCGGATGCACCAAGCGCACAATTTCGTAATGTCATCCTTCACATCTCGCCCTGAAGTCTACTTCCTTTGCTTCACTCCAATGTTGCTTATCCGGCGGTCCCTCGGATGCACCAAGCGCATGGCTTCACAATGTCGTCCTTCACCGACTCAAAGACCCGAGCCATGAGATGGTGAAGTCACCAATGCTTTCGTCAAGCCAATCCCATGTGTGAATTACTAAGTCCTGCAAGACTTCAACACACATATCAAATCAACATAACGACCTAACTTAAACCCTTTGCCACACACATCAAAACCACATCATACATGGGTTGATTGCCCTGACAATCTCCCCCTTTTTGATGTGTGGCAATCCATTTAAGTTAGGTAAAACATTAACAAATACATAAGACAAGAAAGCATGTAAAATAACATGAGTATCAAACACTCCCCCTAAATACATGCAACTCCCCCTTAACACATGCTAATCTCTCCCTAGCATGATTAACTTAAACTCAACCAATTTTCCCCTTTGACACCATCAAAAACATTAACATATGTTATACAAGCATGACATCAAGTCTAGGAAACAAAAAAAAAAAACAAAATCAGACTTAAAACCTGATAAAATAGCTTACTGTGCTAGTGCACAGTACATCAGTCGACTGGTTCAGACTACGAGTCGACTAACACCTGATTTTCAGCTTTTCTGATTTTCAGACCAAAATTTAGAAATGCATTAAAAAAAATCTAAAATTTTTTAAAAATCATGAAATTTTGGGAACATATTTCTGATAAGTCTCTTTATCAATGAAAAATGATTTTTCATGAAAATTCATTCCAATTTTGAAAGTTTTGCAAAAACTCAAAGGTGTTGAAAATCACTGAAGTTATTATCAATTTTAAAACCTATTTTTGCCTTGAAATGATTTAAAACATGAATACATAGATTATAAAATATGAAATGGTTTTAAAACATTTAAAATATCCAACTATGATCTATGGGAAAAATGTCTATGAATTAAACATAAACTTTCCCCATGATTGGTCTATGATTGCTCTATCATGATACCTATAATGACTCATCAAAAATGTCATAAGCATAAGTGAGTCATTTATCATCCTAACATCTCACCCATTGCAATGTTCTCAATCAAGTTAGCCTTATGGTGAGTGTGAGATGTGCCTAGAGGTATTTTTACTTAACCAAAAATTTTATGCAATTCTATCAAGGTTAAGTATCTATCCTAAAACTCATCATGATCATAACACAAACATTATCATGAGTCACATATTATGATCAAAATACAAGTATAATATCATGATTTGAGTATTATCAATGATTACACATAATGATAAAACAAGTACATCATTCAATTTCTAGGTCACACATTATCATCACCCAACACTATAAATCAAAAACTATTACCCACATCATCCTAAGTCAACCATTTATCATGATATATATAAAGTCCACTTATGGTTGACTTTCCTAGGTTTTCCTAACCTCTAAGGATGGACTTGGGAACCCAATATAAGTTCTTTCCAATAGGGTTTACCAAATACTCCTTTGGGATCCATTTCCTAGCTACCATTATAGTTTTAGCTTGACCCCTAGCAATTAGCCAATGGTAGGCCTTCTCATTCTTGGATCCCTTATAACCTAGGCCTTTCTTGTTGAAACTAGCCCTTTGGCTCCCAATTATCATGTTAAGGGTATTTGAGCCAATAGTGAATTTTTCTAGGGCCTTAGTTAGAGAATCTACCTTTTCCTTCAAGATCCTATTTTCTTCTAAGCATGCATCATTAACACTAGAAGAAATACAATCATCATGTGAACATGCATTTTTCAATTTTTCTTCTAGTTTTTGAATTTGATCAAGCATGCATTTGTTTTTTTTTAACCCTAAACAAGTCCTTAGTTAATCTAGTTATCATTGAAATAACATCTTGGGAGGGTAGTTTATTTACCTTACTTACCCAATCTCCTTCTTCCGATTCCGATGAGGTAGATGCTCCACCTACACTTGAGCTCTCCTCCTCACTTGTGCTTGCTTCTTGTTCTGATGAGGTGGAGGCTACATCCTCTATCGCCATTAGTGCAAGGCTTGTGAAAGCTTCTTCTTCCTCCGATGAGGATGGATCATCCCATGTGGCCTTCAAGTTGTGGGGCTTTGACTTCTTCTTTTCCTTGGGCTTCTTCTCTTCTTTCTTTTTTCCCTTCTTCTTGCTATCCTTTTTCTTCTCTTCTTCTGTACTTTTGTTCAATAAGGGACACTCATCCCTCATATATCCCTCTCCTTGGCAATTATAGCAAATGACTCTACTCCTTCTCCTATCATTAGACTTGTTAAATCTAAAACTTTTAAGTGCACGTCCTACCTTTCTTACCATGTAGGCTTCCTCATTGCTATTCATTGATGAGGAGGATTCTTCATCCGATGAGGAAGGTGGAGTCTCCTTCTTCTTATTCTTTCCTTTTTCCGCCACTAATGCTACTCCCCTTGGTTTTATGCTTGGTTCTTCAATTATGCCTTCAAGCCTAGTCTCATGAAGTTCCATAGTTGAAAAGAATTCTTCTAGAGTACTTACCTCTAGATTCTTGGAGATGTAGAATGAATCTACCATGGAACTCCAATTTGAAGATTGAGGGAATGCATCTATGGCTTTCATGATCATATCCTGGTTTGAAAGCTTCTCCCCTACACTTGTCAAACCATTAATTATCTCTTTAAAACAAGAATGAAGAGATATTACCTTCTCCCCCTTTATCGAGTTTGATTTTGTTCAATTGAGAGCGGAGGAGATCTCTTCTTGCTAATTTGGCTTCTGAGGTGCCTTCATAAAGCTCCACTAGCTTCTCCCACATCTCCTTGGCACTAAGGCACTCTCTAATCCTATTGATTTCTTGTTGAGGGAGCACGTTGTAGAGATGGTGCTTGGCTCTTGAATTTGCAAGGTGCTCCTCTCTTTGCTTCTTGGTCCACCTTGACTTTTCTATTGGCTTTCCCTTTTCATCCCTAGGCATATGAAAACCGGTTTCCATCGTAATCATAATATCAAAATCCGTTTCAAAAAATACCTCCATTCGTTTTTTCCACCAAGCGAATTCTCCTTCGAACTTTGGCAGATGAATGTTGGAGTTGACTATCTTGTCGTGCTTGTGTTGGCGATGAGTCTGCGACAAGCTCCTCGCTCTGATACCACTTGTTGGAGGATCGGTGGATAGCTAGAGGGGGGGGGTGAATAGCCTTCGTGTACGATGAAAATCGCTCGTTCATCTTAATTATCTACAAACACTATTAGCGCAGCGGAAATATAGAGATAAAGTAAATACAATTAAGACTTAAGCAAGAATAAAGAAGGCAAACACTAACAAGGCATGTAACGTGGTTCACGGCCCTTGCCACTAGTCAATGGATGATTTGTTCCAGGTGAATCACCCCTAAACCTTCACTAGTCTCTCCTTCAAGGTGGAGGTAAACCTTTCTTACAAGAATTACTCCATCTTACAATAAGATGTAAATAAACACAAGGAAGAGGAGTAAAAACATTTTGAGCACTTGGGAGAACTTTAGAGTAGAAGCATTAACCTCCCAAAGTGACACAAGGCCTCTTCTTATAGGGAAGAGGCCATTCTTCCCGTTGGGCAGCTAGTAGTCAATTGATGCAGCAATTAGTCGACTACTGTTGTAGTCGTTGCCTCGCAACGACTTCATCCACGTTGGCTTCCATCCAACGTCTCCCACATCAGTCGACTGATCATCCCTTTCAGTTGACTGATAGAGCCATCAGTTGAGTGACCAAAGCTGTTAGGGCAATCAACCCGTGATATGGTTTTGATGTGTGTGGCAAAGGGTTTAAGTTAGGATGTTTGGATTTGATATGTGCGTTGGAGTCTTGCAAGACTTAGTAATTCGTACATGGAGCATTAGTGAGTTTCACCTCTTATGACTCGGTCCTTGAGTCAGTGAAGGATGGCTTTGCGAAAGCCGTGCGCTTGGAGCATCCGAGGGACCGCGGGACGAGGAGATTGGAGTGAAGCCGGAGGAAGTAGACTTCAGGGCAAGACGTGAAGGATGGCACTGCAGAGCTGTGCACTTGGCGCATCCGAGGGACGTGGCCGGACGAAGACAACTTCAAAGGCGAGGGACTCCAAGAGATGAGAGTGAGCGAATGTAACCCGGGAAGGGTAGTGCGCTTAGGTGGAACTTAGCCAATTGGCTAAGTGTCGGATGGGATTTTCCGACACCAGTGGATTGCCATGTAATGGGATTCGACTACTCTAAGTCGACTGTGACTCGACTAGTGTTCGAGTTTGGATCATGTGCCAATAGTCGACTGTCATGGATTGGCAGTCGACTAAGAGACCACCAGTCGACTGATGAAGTCATCAGTCGACTGGTCGCAAGGGTTTCGAGCACAGAATGAAGTGTTAGCTTCTGGCACTCGACTGATAGCTCCATCAGTCGACTGATGGTAAGATCAGTCGACTAATGTGGGAGCTGTTGGATGGAATCCAACGTGGAAGAAGGCGTTATTGGGCAACGGCTACGGGATCAATCGACTGATCGGGGCAACAGTCGACTGGTCCTGTGTCAACAGCTACGGAATCAGTCGACTGATCGGGGCATTTGGGAGCCTAATGTTTTAACTCCTAACAACTCTCAAAGTGCCTTAAAGGATTCCCACTCTTCTTACTTGTTATTATTCCATTCTATTGTAAGAAGAGAGATTGTAAAGAGGTTACCTCCACCTAGCTTTGTGCAAATAAGAGATCTAGTGGATTTGGCAAAGGAGTGATTCACCTTGGACGAATCGGGTCGTGGATTAGCGACGAGGCTGTGAACCACGTTATATTATCTTGTTAGCAAATTGCTCTTTACTTTGCTTTATCTTTATTGTTATTTAGTTGTATTTTCTGCTTGCGCTAATGATAGTTGTAGACGATCAACGAACAACTTCCATCATACGACGAAAGAGGCTATTCACCCCCCTCTTGTTGGGCACCATCAACCCTACAAGTGGTATCAGAGCCAAGGAAGCTTGTCGAGGACTAACCGCTGCAACAAGTACTACATCAAGAGATGACCAGCTCAAATATTCATCCGCCGAAGTTTGAGGGGGAATTCGCTTAGTGGAAGAAGCGAATGGAGGTATTTTTCGAAACCGATTTTGAAATTCTATTAATAATGGAAAATGGCTTCGAAATACCTAGGGATGAAGAAGGGAAGCCAATCGAGAAGGCTAGATGGACAAAAAGACAAAGAGAGGAATACTGTTGGTGCAACAATGCCCCAAGCATTTATATGTTTTGATGTTTAGATAATCATCTAAGTTAGGCAATGTTTTGTGATCTAATTGTGAATATGTTTGAGTGACAGGGAAATCCAAGTATGAAGACTTGGTAAAAGAAAAGTCCAGGTATGATCTTGGCAAGGGAAGTCCAAGGGATGGACTTGGCAGTGTAAGGCCAAGCTTGTAGTCTTGGCAGCGTAAAGTCCAAGTGAACCTTGGCAAAGAGAAGTCCAAGGGATGGACTTGGCAGCGTAAGACCAAGCTTGTAGTCTTGGCAACGTAAAGTCCAAGTGAACCTTGGCAAAGGAAGTCCAAAGTAAAGTCTTGGCAGAATAAGTCCAAGCTTGTAGTCTTGGCGGCGTAAAGTCCAAGCATTTGGCAACCCAAGACATGACGAGGCCGAACGAAACTCTTGAAGGCAGGCGCAAGGCTGAAGGAAGAGTTAGAAGGTCAAGTCTAGGTCTAGGGGGTGGAATCAAGTATGAAATATTCATACTTGATGAGTATCGATCGGCGATGTCGGCGTTCGATTGAGTCGGTGAAACCACGGCGATCGATCGTCTTAGTCATGGCGATCGACTAATGTTGCGATCGATCATTGCGAAGGTAGCGATCGGTGATCAAGGGAAAATTCACCACAGAATGCAGTCTCACTCGACTGTTGCTTTGATCACTCGACTGATCACTCCATCAGTCGACTGATGGAGGGATCAGTCGACTGATAGGCCTCCCGTTGGAAATGGCGGCTTCGAATCCCCGCGGATCTGCTTTGTCAGAAGTCGTTATCTTTGATGGCTGTCGACTGATGGTAATCATCAATCGACTAATCAAAGGCCAATGGGAAAAACAACCCCTCTTCTATAAGAAGGGGCCTTTGGGAGCTTGGTGAAGCTAGTGCTCTCATTCCTAGCTACACCCCTGTGCTCACCAAGCTTTCTCCAAGTGTTTTTATGATTCTAAACCTCCTCTTCTCTAATCTTAATCTTCCATCATTGTAAAGAAGAGGAGTGCATTGTAAGACAAGATTTCTCCACCTTGGTTCATCTAAAGGAGGTTTTAGTGAAGATTGGCTAGGGCTAATCCACCTTATGGATTACCGTGGAGTAGGAGCGTCATCTCCGAACCACGTACATCAGGTGTTAGCATTGTTTTCTTGTTTCGTATTCTTATTTACAGTTGTATTTGTATTGCTTCCGCTAACATATTTTGTAGAAACAAAGAAAGGCTAATCACCCCCCCCTCTAGCCATTACAAAGATCCTAACAAGTGGTATCAGAGCCCGGATAGCTTGGAAGATTTCACCATCAACCAAGGCATCAATGGCTCTTCAAGAGGGATATAGCACCACCAAGCCACCGCTCTTTGATGGGAGTCACTTTGCATATTGGAAAGGTAGGATGAAGTATTATCTAATGAGTAATATTAAAATTTGGCATAGCATTGTAGATGGCTTTGAGGAACCGGTGGATGAACATGGAAATCCTATTCCAAGCAAGGATTGGATAAGAGAAATGAATAGGAGATTCGAATCAAATGCAAAGGCGGTACTCACCATCCAATGCGGCATTACAATGGAGCAACTCAACAAGGTGGGGCCTTTCGAATCCGCCAAGGAGTTATGGGAAAAGATCATTGAGCTAAATGAAGGATCCAAGGAGTCAAAGAGGGCCAAGAAGGACTTGCTAATTGGACAACTTCAAGCCTTCCAAATGAAGATGCATGAAACCATAAGCCAAATGCATGGAAGGTTCAAGGAGATTGTGAATGGAATCCACATCATAGGTGAGCGAGTTGACAATCGGGATTTGGTAAGATACATACTTCAAGCATTTCCTAGAAATTATCTATGGACTTCTATAGTTGATGCTATTAAAGTAACTAGGGATCTTTCTCAAATTAAAATTGATGAATTATTTTGTGAGTTTGAATTGCATTTGCAAACTAACATGTCCTCTAAGGAAAAGGGTTTAGCTCTATTTGTTGAAAAGAAGGAAAAGAAGAAGAAAGAAAGGAAAGAAGTGTCATCATCATCCAAATCGGAGCATGACTCAAGTAGTGATGGAGACTCATCAAGCGAGATGGCCAACTTTGTCAAGAAACTTTATAGAAAATCAAAGGAGTTCAAAAATAGAGAAGCAAGGAAGGGGTCCCATTCTTCAAGAGGTAAAATTAGTGGTAATTCAAATTTTAATAATAATGTGATTAGCCATGCTTGCAATAAGAAGGGGCACATAAAGACGAATTGCCCGGAGCTAAAAAAGAAGGAAGAAAAAGAAAAGAAAAAGAAGGAAAAGAAGGAGAAGAAGAAGAAGAAGAAGGCCATGATGGCTCAAACCACATGGGACACACCAAGTGTTGAAGATTCCTCCTCCGATGATGAGCTTTGCCACGTCACACGCCATGTGGCACTTATGGCCCAAGGAGACGACTCCGGTACATCAAGCCAAGAAGAAGACTCTTCAAGTGATGAATCGTCATCTAGTGACGATGAGGTAATTAACTCTCCTAAAGTTAAGCTTCTTTATAAATCAATTGCTTATCTTAAAGAGGCTTTAGATAAGTCTAAATCTAAAGTTAGAAGCATGAAGGTAGAACTAAAGGCCATTAGGAATGAAAAACCGTCACATGTTGATTCTTGCATACTTAAGGAAGAGAATGACAAACTTAAGGATGAGGTTAGTGAATTAAAGACATGCTTAGAAAAATTTACAAATGACTCAAAATATCTTGACATGATCCTTAGCCGACAAAGAGCCGTTTACAACAAGGCCGGTTTAGGATATAAGTCAAAAGAAAAAGAAGTTGCTTATATCTCATTGATTAATAGAAAAGCGACCATTAAGGGTAAGGTTAAGAAAGCATGGGTACCTAAGAAGTTCTTACTTAATGTTACCGGTCCAAATGTTTGGGTACCAAAAGATTGTGTTTTTCATGTGATTTAGGTAGGAGAGCAAGGTATGTGGATTGTGGGTAGAGGTTGCTAGGTTAGAATCTATTAGAATTCTCTTAGGATATGCTTCCTATATGGGATTTAAAATTTATCAAATGGATGTTAAATCGGCATTTCTAAATGGTTATATTAAGGAAGAAGTATATGTAGAACAACCACCCGGGTTTGAGAACATAGATTATCCAAACCACGTATATAAGCTTAGGAAAGCATTATATGGGTTAAAACAAGCTCCCCGGGCATGGTATGAAATATTGTCATCCTTCTTAATCTCTAAGGATTTTAGAAGAGGCCAAGTACATCAAACCTTGTTTATAAAGTCAACATTAAAGGATATCTTCATAGCCCAAGTATATGTTGATGACATTATTTTTGGGTCAACAAATGATGATCTTCTTCAAGACTTTATAAAAAACATGGAGAATGAATTTGAAATGAGTTTAGTAGGAGAGCTTAACTTTTTCCTAGGGTTACAAGTCAAGCAAACCAATGAAGGGATTCATATTTATCAAACCAAATATGCAAATGAAATGATCAAGAAATTTGGTTTGGAAAATGCCAAAATTGTAACCACTCCTATGGCCACTAGCACTAGAATAGATAGTGATCATGATGGTAAATCAATTGATCTTAAACTTTATAGGAGTATGATTGGTAGCCTACTATACCTAATCGCTAGTAGACCCGATATCTTATTTGCAGTAGGTATGTGTGCAAGATACCAATCTTGTGCCAAAGAATCACATTTAGTAGTCGTTAAGAGAATTTTAAGATATGTTAAAGGCACCCTAAATGTAGGACTTTGGTATCCTAGGACTAGGTCTTTTGAGTTGCGTGGCTATACTGATTCCGATTATGCCGGTTGCAAATTGGATAGGAAGAGTACTAGTGGTGGATGCCAATTTCTTGGGTCCTTCCTAGTTAGTTGGAGTAGTAGGAAGCAACATTGTGTTGCTTTATCAACCACCGAAGCCGAATATGTGGCTATGGGTGGTTGTGTAGCTCAATTACTTTGGATGAGACATACTCTTGAGGACTATGAGCTACACTACTCTAACATTAATGTTTATTGTGACAATGTGAGTACCATCAACTTGACCAAAAATCCGGTACATCACTCTAGGACCAAGCACATTGAAGTGAAACATCACTTCATAAGAGATCATGTGGCAAGAGGGGACATTGAACTTAATTATGTAGAATCTAAGTCCAACCTTGCCAATATCTTCACCAAAGCTCTTCCCG